>CM067485.1:4081444-4189452 GCA_034552555.1 Semaprochilodus insignis
CCATTAGGAACCTCTACAACTCTAATGCCGAGACGTCTGGCACTCACACCTAGGGGGCAATTTATTATCACCATTTAACTTGACTATATGTCATAGGAGGAAACAGGAGCGTTAGCAAACATGACGGCCTGACACCATACTACAGTACACAATAAATATTACCCATATCAGTCTAAATGTATCATCATTTATTGTTCCTGGTAACCTTTATCTTCCTTCCCAATAGCACTGCAATCCCATACTTCCTTCTGGGTGCAACTATTCTTTTGATAGTGAGTGTAAAACAGACCAAAGCTAGTGTTGTATTGGTGAAAAACAGAACATTATTTGTAATTCTGTGTGCCTCATAAAAGCTGTATTAGCATGAGAGTCGGCACGCAGGAAGCTTCCACCTAATGTTCAATTAAGCCTACTGTAGCAGACATACCTAGTTTGTTAACTATGTCAGGCCTAGTTTTGAAGACTTGTTCGAGACATACCAACCCAGTACTCATAGTCTGTACAATGCTTCTCGGTTCAGCCCTAACGTATACTATTTACAGTTGTAATAGTGCATTGCAAAGCATTAGCCCCTTGCTGGGTTTCTGTGTTTCTCTACTCCACATGGTGAATGCTTTGAGACCTTTACGCCAAAAGTAATTACATATTACGAGAACTTTATGTAAGTGCAACCAGCCTTACACACGTTGTGGGACCTCCTTTCTTTGTTGAAGTGCTTTAATTGGGTTATATATGGAAGTTTTTGAGTATAAACCGCTCATTGGAGCTTCTCTACTGGGTTCAAGCCAGCACTTGCAGTGACAAGGCCGCCACAAAACCCTTAATTCAAATGCAGATTGTCTTTCTGGGTTTGAATCACTGTCTTGCTGCATAACCTGATTGTTTTAGCTTCAGCTCAGGGACAGATGAACTGACAGCCTACTTGAGAATTCTGTGATGCAGAACGGAATTCATGGTTTCTTTCGGTTGGCAGTGATTTCTGCCTCCTTGATCTTCCATGAATTCCACTTTTGCTCAGCCACTTTGTTACTGACCTGCACTTCCTTTAATGTTGTCCTGGACCCTTTGATGACTTCCTAGGTGTTTACCGATGTGCCCTTGGGGAAATTTCGGCAGGCAGACCACTCCTGAGAAGATTCATCAGTGTTCCTAGGGTTCTCTTTTTGTAGATAATAGCTGTGGATTGGTAATCTCCTAGAAACTAGAAACTTAGAAATGGCTTTGTAACCCCTTACGTACTGATATACCCTATATAGACAAAAGTATTGGGACATGTACATATTACACCAACAGGAGCTTTTATGACATCTGAGAGGGGCTGACTCACAGTCTCTGTTCTAGTTCATCCCAAAGGTGTTTGATGGGGTTGAAGTCAGGGCTCTGTGTAAGCCAGTGACGTTGTTCCACACCAGACTCACCCAGCCATACTTTACCCACTGGGACACATCCTGCTGGAACAGAAAACTGTTCCCACAAAGTTGGATTACAACAGTTTAAATGTCTTGGTATGTCTTGGCTCAAGGCCAACCCCTGAAAAACAACCCCATAGCATTATCCCTCTTCTACCAAACTTTACAGTTGGCACAGTGCAGTCAGACAGGTAACATTTCCTGTCATTGGCCAAACCCAGACTGCTCCATCAGACTACCAGATACACACTATGCGAAAAGTTACTTTTCTCACATGGTGATTTGTAGGAATGTCTGAGGAAAGCAGTCCACATATCCTCAGACCCCGCACACCCCAGCCGTCCACTGTTCCAACCTCTGCCATCCGGAAAGAGGTACCAGAACTTCAGAGCCGGAACCACCAGCTTCAGGAACGGTTTTTACCCAAGAGCCTTCAAACTAGCCACACCGACATCACCTACCGGAACATGACTACAACACTATAGCCTGTACTGATCTAGCCCTGACCACCATAGCCCACACACTGGGCTCCACTAGCTCACAAGACTGTACGCATTGCACTTTTACTAGACCTGTATACTTGAACATCTGAGCTCTGTATTCTACTCATCTATATATTTTATTTATCTATATACTGCACATGTGTACTGTAAGCTAAGCTTAAGTTTAGCTGTTCACCTGAACATTGAGCTGCTATTGTAACTGCCTGCACTGTACACTTTATATATCTTATACTGTTTACAGCTGCACACTTTGTTACCTCAACACACTGTATTCTCCTACATGTACACTTACACTAAGCAGTATTTTGCTTTCCTGCATATGATAACTGCTGTTTGCATCTCAGTTCTAGTACTCACACTCTGATGTACAGTTACTGCTCTTGCGCATTTTGCACGTGTCTACTGTTTATGCGCATATTGTATTGTGTATTTTGTTTATTTGTCTTTGCACTGTACTTACTGTATATCTATTCTTTAATTAGAAGTAGCCTGACAGTGTTTTGTTATACTGTACAACCCTGTATTGGTATAATGACAATAAAGTTGAATTAAATTGAAGTTGGATTTAATGGAACAATCCATTGATCGGTATTGGTGCATCAGCCAAGTAGCAATTGATATGACACATAATGTTTATTTTGACACTTGTTCCAACATTACTCGCATGACTCCTCTCTGTGCGCTCATACGCTGTAGGTGGCAACATGTCGTCTAAGCCTGTGGATGAACTTGCTGATGTGCTTGTGTGCACATTAAAGCGCCTAATAATGCAGCAGCAATCTACCAGTCATCTAAGCAATAGCAACCAAGAGAACCGAGGGTTACACTCTCCCGCTGCTAACAGATCATCAGAGTGTGGAAACATTATGGGTTTAGAAGAAAGTAAAAGACAGGCTGATGAGTCAAAATGTCTTGGTGTGCTAAAGCATTACGATTTCCCTTTACTAGAAATAAAGGGGCTCAAGGCCCACCTGGAAAAACAATCCCATAGCATTATCCCTCCTCTACCAAACTTTAGAGTCGGCACAGTGCAGTCAGGCAGGTTACATTTCCTGGCATTGACTAAACCCAGACTGGTCCATCAGACTGCCAGAAACACACTATGATCATGAGTGTGGAAACATTATGGGTGTAGAGGAAAGTAAAAGACAGGCTGATGAGGCCTATGCTGTTTGCAAAGAATGTTAGCATGAATTAAAACGATAACTTGTCTCGACTAAACAACTCACAAATTACATACGAAAACAAAGGGAAATTGGCGCTTAGGCTCAGGCTAGCACTGAGCTCTTACTAGGCTCACTAGGTTGCTGTTGCTCAGATGACTGGTAGATTACTGCTGGATCGTTAGCTGCTTTAATGTGAACACAAGCACGCAAGCAAGCCTTTATCAGCTATCAGCTTGGACTGTGCATCGATGCCTCAGTACAGATGAATGGATTGTTACGTCCCTCCAAGTCACCCTGTGAGAAAAGTAACTCCCCCCTTACTGTCACTGTTAGAAGACAGAACAGTGAGAGCTGTGGTAGCTGGTAGAACGCTGGTAGGCTGGAATGCAGGCAGCCCTGCTGAAAGTAAATCTCACTCATATTAAAGTTTAGCATCATATAGACGTAGCTGCCATAAAGTGTTTGAAAGCATACTAGTATATGATCAAAACAAAACCTAGAAAAGCAACTACACCACATGGGGAAAATTATTGGGACAAACCTCTTAATCATTGAATTCTGGTGTTTCATTTAGCCCCATTGCCACTGTTTACTGCTAGGCTGACATGGTTTACCTCAGCATGCGGCCCTGCCCTTCAAAATAAGAGTCTGAATAACAGAACGAACAGAATAACTAAACTAACTTAACTAAATCATTTCATATTGATAACACATACTGTGTTATGTGCTGCTGTGTTATGTTATGATTTTACTGAGTTTTATGAGATTTTACTGAGCCGGGTTAAACTGCCTTTAGTTATTGTGCACCAGTGAGGTACTCTAAAGCTCATTTCTTCTAGGGCTTTTAAAATTTAAATGCCATATTATTCTATTCTATATTATTATATTTTTATTTTATCTCTACTTTGGAATCTTTATTGTACCTAATCTTTGTTTTTAACATGCTTGTATATGTTTACTTAAATATTTCATTTTTTGTTTTCCTTTATTCCTTTATCTCTACTTTGGAGTTGTTATTTTATCAATCCTAATTTGAATCTTTAGCCTTCTTGTGGCTCTCGGCTATTGTATTTATTGTAAATGAGGGTCCCCCCTCAATATAAACCTGAGCTTAAATAAAGAATGATGATAATGATGATGATAGGGTCAAAATTAAAACTGAATTCTAAATACTTTGGAAAATCTGTATTGGGGCAAATACATTTTCATGGCACCATATATAATTTGAAAACATCCATACATTTTCTCCATAACGTTTATTTGGATATTTTTATATTCTTATGTTTTTGGCTATTTGCTAGTGTCATTTTTGATGGTTATGATGGGTAGCGGTGACCCACAGTTTTAGTCTAGTGTTAGTGTTAGTATGAGTTTTTTCATGAATTAGCTGGATCAAGAAGTCAGAAAAATGTGATCAGTTGATTTAGTTGAATCTGTTTTATTTGTATGGATACAGGGGCTACGCAGTGTGCTCAGCTTATCATAACTTGGAATATACAACCTGCAACAACTAGAATCAAGACTCCTGACGGTTGCCTTGTGTGCGTAACAGTAGGCTTACTGGCTTAGGTTGTTGTTGTCCATCTGGCTGACGTTTGATCTCCAGAGAGGAGAGATCAGCATGTAATCAGACTAGAGCTATAGTAATCCTCTCCCTCAATGACCTCTAATGAAAGGCAAGGATTTAGGTTGTATTCAGTGCAGGTCATGTGATGCTCAGTAGCTGAACCTGATGCTGAGAGGTGTGTTGAGATGATTTAGCCCTTTTTTTCCCTGAGCAAATCATTAATGCAGTAAAGGTGTTGTGTGGGCTGGACTGGAGATGTCAGATGTGATTAACCTTGATTTCCAGGCTGTAGGACCATCTGGGCTTCATCTTCCACCACAAAAGCTTTACATGATCTGAATATGGCAGAGCACACTAATAGTTAGGATGATCTGATCGTAATGGGACTGAACTGTGGAGAAACTTGTTGGCTGTGGTGTAAAAATATAGTATGTCTTTTTTTGAGCTAACAGGCGATTAACAAGGCGGGAATTCAGATGAAAGTTATATACTTTATATAGTCAATGCTTTGAACTTGCTAGTTCAGGATTAGTCTCGAGGGGCCAGACGTTGCCTCGCAACGAGAACGTCCGGGGACAACCATGAGTAACTTTGAGCTTAATGTGGTGGGAAGGTGGACTTATTAGGATGGGAATAAACTGAAATTTTTAAACATCTCACAAAGCTGGAACTCACAGTAGGGGGTTGAGCTCATCAGCATTGTCGGATGTAGAGCAAGCCTGCTGTTCTGTAACACGAGCTAGCACCTCTAAAAAAAAGTCTCCACAGAAAACTGTATTAGGCCGCTGACCAGCCACTTCATTAGGTACACCTCCTGGTATCAACACACATTGTTCATTTTGTCAGGTCCACTGTCCACCATATCCACAAACCATAGTGACGGAACCTGGGAACCTTTTCACGATCACGTCTTAGCAGAGCTGAAAGATGAGTCACGTTTATCTGGAAATCGCAGTTTAGGAGGGTGCAATTTTCAAACTGCAGGAGCTGCAATCTTTTAATTACAGCCTTAATTTCAAGTGGTGTCACGGTTCAGGGTTCTCCTTCCGCCTCTGTCACTCCGAACTATGGTTCCCACAATCCACCACCTCATGACATCATCGTCACATGTTCGCAAAGCACCAATCACAGACTGTTTTCCTGGTCATCGTCTCCCGAATACGAATCAGCCTCACCTGTTTGTTATCTCATGGCTTGTATATATACCCCTTTGTTTGCCGCTCCACTTTGTGAGGTGTGTTGCTTACTGAGCTGTTCCCCTGACTTTGTACTTTGGTTTTTGTCTTTTGGTTTGGCCTTTCAGCTTGGTTGTCCTGGCCTGTATTTTGGTTACTGATCCTGTCTCTTCCTATTTTGGTATGTTTGCCCTAGTTTTGCTGCCGAGCCTACTTGCCTTTTCTCACAATAAATCTGGCTTTGCTTTTAGCTCTGCTCGCGCCGAGTTATGTCTGTCAACCGCCTGTCAAGGATAGAAATTTAGGGCTGAAAAACGAGATGTTTTATGCCCAAATTGCCATTTGAAAGGATGTAACTTTTAATTTGCCAGTGCTGCAGTTTTCATCACAGCCTACATTATGAACTATGTTGCTGTAACATATTTAAGGTGGGAAATTAGAAGCTAGTAACTCTTGTATGTTATTAAGCTTTAGTGGGACCATCAGAGCAATAAGCTGCTAAAAGCTCTGATATTGTTGTCTGATGTTTTAGAATATGTTCTACACTTCTGATGACATTCTGAGGTCATTAAAAACACTGAATGATGACCAAACGATCAAACTTCATTGCCATCAGTTCCCTATGGCAATGCCTTGTTGCGTGATTTAATGCTTCTGGTCTAAAGACAGACACCATGATGAATCTGAAGCCCTCAGGCTGTTTACACAAGAGCTGTCGTTCTTTGGTCTGTCGCGGCCGCTTATGGTCCTGCCGTACAGCTAATCGAGCGGAATAGACGGATTTCCAAAACCCTGCCTTTGTATATTTAGCGCAAACAAGCTGACATGCCTGGGATTTCTGGGCTGGAGTTTTGTTTTCAGAGCTCTGATTGAGGCCTCAGGAGCTGCTGGGCATGGGCAGTGCAGTTCGCGGTTGGTTTTAATCTCCCCACTGAATCAGTGGCTAATCGGGCTATAATTGGGTTGTACTGACCTTTTAGTCTGAACCTTTTGGGTTCCTATCATTAGCGTGTATTAGCATGATTGGAATATTACACGTGACTTCATTGGAAGTTAATTAAGTCTTTTTTTTTTTCTTTTTTTATTGACACAAACTTTTCTCTCCAGGGCTTTAATGCATTCCCTCCCAAATGAATGCCGCTGATGCAATTTTCCACTGGCACAGGTCTCTTTCTTCCATTTCTTATTCCACTGATCTTGACGCAGACTGAAGCGGAGGAATTGATCAGTGTAATTACTTCTTACCAGAGCCAACAGTAGTCAGTCAGACAGCGGAGTGAATGTCAATACCAGGGTAATGTGAGTGGCACTGATAACCTTGAGCGTTGCGGCGTGCTGACTTTGCATCAGTATTTCTCCTCTGGATGTTTAGCTACTGGTGACAAGAAAGGTGAATGCCTCATGAAATTAATTAACCCCTTAAACTCCAGACGTATTATTCGATTATACCTCTTAGGCCTTATTATTGCTAACTGGCTTTAAATGATTTGGTAATTAAGCAGTGGGCGACAAAATACAACACTAATAGACTTAAAGACAGTTTAATGAAACATGATATGTATCGTGAGATCATATGTTTCAGAAGGAACAGCAGGAACAATAAAAGTGTCAAAAAAAACGTCCTCCAGTCAGCTGCTTGTTTCAATGCTATTTTATACTGTTGCTGTTTATAGGTCTCTAGATCTCTTTTAGATGCTACATACATTCACCATCCAAAAAGAGTTGCATGAATAGTTGCACCCAGACGGAATCAACCGACAGCAATGAAACTTGGTGGGTAGGTTTGACATTGAGAGACATGCAAATGATTCAAGTTTCACGCTCGGCCGCGCATGTGACGCAAGCCAGGACGAGCCTCATCACTGTACCTGACTGACCCAAGAGCCATGATTGCGGACATTCAGCGAGCAGTGATGCCCTCCATGAGTCATCCTGTTAGTGGCAGCACCATTGACAGACGGCTGCACAACCCAGGACTACATGCACAAAGACTGTTACAGCGACTGCCCTTAACACCACATCAGTGTCACCAAAGACTGCAATGGTGTCGTGCCAGACTGTCATAGAGTGACTCAGAATGGCAGCGGGTCATCTTCAGTGACGAGTCCCGCTTTTGTCTTGTTGGAGATGACCAAGGAATCCGTGTGGTCAGCACCAAGATGAACAGTTTGTTGTCTCGCGTTGCACGTCCAGAAGGCCTGGCATCACTCTACAACCTCTACAACTCCATGCCGAGATATCTTGCATGTTACGTTAGCAAACATGGCGGCCCGACACCATACTGAGAGACGCTTCCTTCTGGGTGCAGTTATTCTTTTGATGGTGAGTATATATAAACTAGACCACAGCACTTAACAGCGTTTCTGTAGCCTACTCTACTGGATGTAGTAGAAGTGTAGTAGCAGTCTGTATTCAGTCCTTGACATTAAAGATGTGAGTGCACCATGCCGAGAAGGCCTCAAAGCTATTTGTAAAGGCAGGAGGAGAAACCATGGTAACTGTGTGTCAGGAATAGGCGTTTCTTGTGCTGACCCGTGAGGTCTTGGTGAAGAACGGCACTCGCGTCATCATGCAGCGGGTTAACCTGAGGGGCTTGACCCAAATGTCACTGCATGGTTTTATTAGCCCTCTCCTTTCTCGCTTATATGTTTATTTATTTGTCTGTGTATTTATTTATTTATTTATTTATTTAAGCTGTTTTATAGAGACACTAATGCACCGTGAGGCGTCCCAGCCATCTAATACAGGATATAAATAGTTCATACTTTGAACAATGTGTGAGAGGGGCTGGGCTAGTTTAGTTTAGTAGAATATTGTTTTTGAGTTTATTCCGTTGTTGTAACCTTTAAGATGTTATTTATATGCCGCACGACACATTTCTGAGGTTTAATAAGTGACATAAATGAATGTCAATATATCATTTCAGCAACTTCATTGCAACATGCGTCTGTGCAATATTCACATTGCAGGACGTGCAGTATTAAGTAGGACAGATTAAATTAAACGTTTCATGCTACGACTTTTCTGCTGCTGGAGACAATAGAAAAGCTTTCATGGCTCCTGGACTCTGATTTAAGGCTTCTTGGGGACACAGAGAAGAGTAGGCACAGTGCTCACCTGCTATTGTGTTTGGTGCACTGAGACTGATTATAGAGCATCACATACTTACAAAAGTGATAAAAAGTAATTTCTCTGCTGCTTATTATTATTATTATTATTATTATTATTATTATTATCACCCCCCAATCATTTTACACTGAATAATGCTTTCTAAAAATTGATGTTCAAGTCAGCTGGTGAAAATTCCTGAATATTTTCTCATATCGCAATATACATTCATCATCAAAAGAATAGCTGCACCCAGAAGGAGGTGTGGGATTGCAGTGCTATTGGGAAGGAAAATAAAGGTTACCAGGAACAATAAATGATGATAAATTTAGACTGATATGATCAATATTTATTGAGCTACACATACAGAAGGAGTGTCTCTTAGTATGGTGTTGGGCCGCCATGTAGGTGAGTGTATTGTGATATGTCATGAAAAAGTCTGTTAGTATTATGATATGATATTTTTGCCGTATCGGTCATCCCTGCCTCCGGTCTTCCTCTGAGAGAAAGCTTGTGAATTCTGCAGTTTGTGGTATAAGCAGTTATAGTGCTGCTGTTGTTGCTGTGGTCAGGTGTCTCAGACAGGAATGGTGTTTATTAGCGTACTTGGTAAAAAGATGAAGAGGCTCACAGATGGTGGCATTTTAACACCGCCTCTGCAGTGTAGTGTCTATCAGAGAGAAGACAGCACCAATCACACCGCTGACAGCTCACCCACTGCTGAGGAGAGTAAGATAGATAGAGAGAGACTAGAGCTGAGCTTGTTCTCTCAGTTAAACTGTTGACAATTTCTTTATTATTAATTCATTCAGTAGAACTAATCTTATTTTATCTGACATAAAATGAGTCACCTTGTGTTTTTAAGGTGGTAGTGACATCAGGCTCCTGCAGATGGCGCTGCACGAGGATGATGGAGCTATAAGTACCTGCGGGGCGTGAGTGCCGGGATCCATAGATTGAGAAGAGGTGGTACAGTGCAGTGAATGTCTTGTTCCATGTGTGGGAAATGGCTCCAAAGCAGATGTTAATGATTGGCTAAAAGAAGGGTGTGTATTTGGGCGTGCCAAAGGCCGTAGTGTGAAGAAAGTAGCTGAATTTACAGGTGTATGGAAGCGTACGGTCATATGGGTCTACCAGCATCTCCGTATTAAATGAAGTATCTTGTTCATGGTGTCTTGTTCATGGTGTTGTGTTTCTGATACAGCTTATACCCAAAGCACTTTGCTTCGTTCCCGATTCTCCCTCTTCAGCTTCCCCTTTTATCTTGGTAGCCTGATTGTTTGCCTCGCTGGTTTTCAACCCTGTTTTCGTCCTCTCGACTATTCTCTGGTTATCTCCCTCTATTCTGTCTGCCGTTTGCCTGACTCTCTGGTTCTCGACCTCCACTTGTCTCCTCTACTCATGACCTGGCATTATCCCTTTGCACTGCTTGCTCGTCCTTTTTTGTTGAGTAAAGCTTCTGGTCTGTTCCATAAAGCTTCTTTGACTTTTGGTTCTGCTTGCATCGTGCCAAGTTCTTTGCGCCTGACAACAACAGACATACTGCAACCTCAAAAACCTGAATTCTAAGAATTTTCATTTCGGTGCATCATTAATGAATATTTCAGGAGCACCCTTTGATTTAGTTTCGTCAGATTTGTGTCACTGTATAAAATATGTGCACAGTCTTATTAATCCATATCATTAATGTGTTGTTTAAACAGAGTTATATTTAAATGCAGATGTTGTGCAACTTCATGCATTTTCTCAAGTCAGTTTGAAAGACAGGTTAAATAAAAACATACAATATTTTATGTTGTGTCAGATCTTTTTCTTTAGACATCAAATGCAGCAACAGCAATAAGAAGGAAGCCTTAAGGCACTATCAGCTTTGTAGACTGAAAGACCACGTAAGCATGGTGTACCTGTATAAATGGGAGAGAAGAAGTGACCAGACTGAGAAGAACAAGGTTGATTCTCAGGTAGGTCAGGGTGCTCTGGCTCTGACTAGGTTTCTGGCTCTGGTGGCTCAAATATGTCTGGCTGTCACAAACAAGTCCAATAAAGCTTCTAGATGGAGCTTCCATTAGTTCAGGTCACAGTGGTAATTAACTGCATCTTTTGACGCAATTGGGTGTGGTTTCAGCATCTCTGGAGGACACGCCCCCAGCATTTCAGACCAGAGGATACAGGCTTATTTTTTCACGATTCTGAAACTTCATTTTATTCATCATTTCAATTTGGCTGGGTGGTTAATAACACATTTTCTGTGGTTTGGCAAATACATTTATTACTGCTTTACACCGACTTTGAAACTGAACAGTAGATTAAATAGTATAAGTAGTTCACTTCAGTCGAATAGAGCTGTTTAGGTGTCTTTACAGCCACGCTAGCTTCCATGGCCATAACATCAGGCTTCTTTGCCTATCCGTCACGCACCACTACTTTGAGCTCTGTCTTTACGTGGTGCTGGAGCGGTGGTCCTCATGGGGTCCTTAAAAGTCTACATACCCACCCACACTTGACCTAAATTATCTGACAGTCGTCCCCTGACATGCATTCTCGTTACTAGTCTGGCCTCATGAGACTATCCTAAGATGCAGAGTGAGAAACCAACGAGAGACGGAGAGAGCAGACACATTAGACAGGGAAGCAAATGCTGAAGGAACACCGTGTACCTGGCTGTGACTGAAAGACAGCTCTGTGATATATGCCCCTCTCATGCAGTGTCGGTAATGATGATGATGACTTTGGCACAGGGTGAACATCCTTGTTTCGCCTTTGGATGCCTTTGGGACATAATGATGAATGTATATGATTCATTCAGCTTCTCCTCCTTCATCATTGGAAGGTCACCAAAGGTGTCTGGTCTGAAGGGTTTAGGCTGCGCACTCATTAAGACCTGGGCCCGGGAGACGAGGCCTGAGCTGCCTCACTCATAATTATCAGCTTTTCTCAGGGATTATAGGCTGCATATACTGTAGTAATTAGAGGCAATGGACTGTGACTACTGATTCATTGAGCAGAGAGAACCTTTGAGGTGTGATGAGCAATCCCAGAGAGAGAGAGAGGAGATAGAGTTATAGAGTTAGCTACACTCTTGTAAGTAAAGGTGCCCAAATGGGTCGTTTGGAGCAATGCCATAGAAGAAGTACTTTTTGGCTCCCTCAGAAGTGAGAGAAAAGAGAAAGCGGAAAGTGGTTCTTCTGTGGCGTCACTCCAAAGAATCCTTTTTGGCAGCGTTATTGTTACGGATGGTATGGTGGAAAATCAGGCTTGCTCAATTTACTCCTTAGCCTAACCCTGATGTAGCTGATAAGCCAAGACATGTTTGGGGCCCAAATTGAACTTCTTTTGTTTAGTGCTGGAGCTACGACGCTAACGTTCCTTACACTAGAAATCAATAGTTGCCCAAATCTTTTGAATGGCTCCCTAAAGCTTGTCACAACCCTCTCAAACCACATTTACTGACAGGCTGTAGATCTGTCTTTCACACATTGTAAAAAAGAACTGTACTTGGTTTAAAGGAGCAATGTGGAAGATTTAGGTTTAGATTTTACTGTAACTACAAATCTTTGTGTTTCCTTTAGCATAGAATGAGCCCTTAGTATGTTCATAGAAGCAGGTTGTTCAGCTTCTTGTTCACCAGTTTCTTGTTTGATTCTTCTCATTCCACCTTAAATGGTACAGCATTTACATTGTGGTGCTGGCATTCAGCTTCTTATTCACCAACTTCTTGCTCAATTTTACTGTTCCACCTTAAATGGTGTAACATTTACATTGTGGTGCTGGCATTCAGCTTCTTATTCACCAGTTTCTTGTTCAATTTTACTGTTCCACCTTAAATGGTGCAGCATTTAATTGCTGGCGCTGACATTCATTTTCTTATTCACCAGCTTCTTGTTTGATTTTACAGTTCCACCTTAAATGGTGCAGCGTTTCAATTCTGGCGCTGACATTCAGCTCCTTATTTGTCAGTTTTGTTGTTCAGATTTTCTCGTTCCACCTTAAATAGTGCAGCATTTTCATTCTAGCACTGTTCAGCACCTTTTTTATTAAATGCTGCAGGAGTTATTACAATGTCAGAATATAACTGCTGCCCTGTTTAAGGAGGAACAGGAAAAGCACAAAGCTGGTGAATTTCTTAATCGGAAAATGCAGTTTGAGAATCCAAATTTTGACAAACGGAGGACTGCAATCGTCATTTAGCACAAAAAGCACAAGGAAAAGTAAAGGATGGCGAATCCTCGATGTCAGAGAAGCGAAAACATGAAGAAGCAAAACGAGCTCAGGACAGGCTCTGAGGCATCGTTAGAAAACACGATGGCCTCTGGAGCTTCAGGGAAAGAAGGGGAGGATGGGAGATGTCTTAGAATTAAAATTTAGAGCCATTTGTATTCAGAGGATGTTGTCTTCCACATTTGAACCATCCATGAAGTGAAACACCCCCCACCCAGAAACACACATACTAGTGAACACACACACCCGAGTGGTGGGCAGCCCTATCCACAGCACCTGGAGAGCAGTTAGGCTTCAGTCTTTTCCTGAAGGTTCAGGGAATCAAACCAGCGACCCTCTGGTCATGAGACCGGTTCCCTAACGTCAATCCCACAACTGCATACTTACCTGGCAGGGGCGGTACCATAATCACTGAGGTGGTTCACCCAGGGCGAGCCTTAGCCATTGCATTGCTTCATGGATTAGGTCACTGCTAGAGGCGTAGACGCTGCTCCTTTAAGGTGGATTAGAAGAAAGCATTCTTGTATTCGTTTAGTCAGTCTTAATTATTTTTGGCTAGTTACACTCCATATGGGCTTGTCTTTATTAGAAGCATTAGCCCATGAAGCTCCCTGCAGTATGTTAGCCTGTACACTATACCTCAGAGATGTTACGCTCCATGTATTCCTTATAGAGGTGAATGGCTCTCATGCTGTCTTCCCAGTGTGCAGGGCAGAGCTTTCCTTTATACTCATTAATCTGAACATGTGTGGGCAAAAGCAGCCAGGCTTTATCACCCTGCAGGAGAAAGGCTTCATAGGGGGGAGTTGTTGGTGGGTGGGGGGGGTATGTTGCAGACCCTTAAGCAAAAACGTTGCACTCTCTTCCTCGCTTCAGAAATGCATAAACAGTGCACAAAGGAAAAAAACTACAAAAAACGACACGGAATGAAAGACTGTGACGAACAAATATCCAAGAGGAAAAGAGCATCAGGAAGAAGAGAACTGAGAGAATAAGAGCGGAACGTATGCACTTGTTTGTCTCTTCTTTTTTTGTCCCTGAGAGGTAAAACGTTTGCGTTCCGAAAGAAGTTTCCTTTAAAGGATTGTTTTCCGAGTCTGAGACCTGGGAATAGCCGTCCCTGCACTGTTCGGTGCTGTCATTGCCGAAACCCACCTTCTGCTTCTGCACACGTCCCCTAAAAGTAGCGTAGCATACGTTTTAGCATATATTTAGACAGACATGCTAATGTAAATACCAGTGTGGAAAAATCACTGCAGATCGGCGAGGCTACGATCCAGACACTGAAACAGTCTAAAGGAAACAACCTTAGAGCGCATGCAGCTCCTGTCTGGCACATTTCCTAAGTTAGAAGCCTCTTGGATGTAGTTTGTGTGTGATTAGATTCGTTACTGAGCCTACTGGGAAAGGTGGAATAAATGACTTTCTAATTGCAGACTGACTTTCCTCACAGCACCACTATCACGGTGTGAAATTGGGAACAAACCATTTAAATGGTGATGTGTTCTGTGGCATGGTTTCAGAAACAGAACAGCCTCAGGTGACAGCGTCTATTCAGATGATGTCACAGTTTAGCACAGATTCAGAAATGTCACCTGAAGAACATTTTAAGCTTTTTAGTTCACCAGTTTCTGTAATCAGCAGACCATTTGTCTGTCTGTCTGTCTGATTCAGTTTGGCCTGAAAAGAGTTTCTTCTGAGTAGTCAACTTTAAGCCATGGTAAAGATTCACCAAAACCCTGGACCCCCGGATATTGTCTGCTGAAAATGGTGTTCACCATTTTGGTCTCTGAGGTGGGAATCACCAAAGGCCCCATGATATGATAGTATCATGATACTTAATTCATGATATGATATTACTCACTCTGGTTCATGGGGATGCTGGAACCTATCCCAGTACTCAGTGAGCAGAAGGCAGGAAACACCCATAGACATACAGCCATACACATTCACTCACACATGCCTAGGGGGCAATTTAGTATCTCCAAATCACCTGACTGCATGTCTGGACTGTGGGAGAGAACCAGAGCACTCCCATACAGACATGGGGAGAACATGCAAAGTCCACACAGAAAGGACACCAGATGCCCCAGCCAGGGATCGAACCCAGGCCCTTCTTGCTGTGAACAATGGCCCTACCCACTGCTCCACCATGATAATATCACGATGCTTAACTCTTGATATGATATTACCAAGATTCTAATACTGTTGTGATATGCTCAGTACTGCCATAACGTGTATCAATATTTATTACCTTTTATAACTGCAACAATGCGGACGCCTCAGAGAAAACTACACAGGTGAGGAGCCTGGAAGGTCTGCACGATATTTCCTGTGATATATATTGTGATATGGAAAAAAATATTCTGGGATTTTCACCAGAGGACTTGAACAGCATTATTTAAAAACATTACGCACTGTAAAATGGCATGAGTAGCAGGGACATACAGTGAAGTATGTTGGGCATTATTACCTGAAGTGAGTTCTTCTGTTATGAGCTTTTGCTTTTTATGCATAGCAGGTGCCTCATAGTTACAGTAAAGTGTTGTAGCCACCAGCCACAGGGGTAAAATTCAAGGTCCTACAAATTTGTTGTACTGGTCACAAAGCGATGGTTTAGCTCAGTGTTATTGCGGCAGTAGCGGTGCATTGTGGAGCAATCACCTGTATCGTTTCTGTCACTGCATGTCCAAACATGAGTTTGGTGTGAACCATGGCACTAGGAGACACAACACGATACTATTTACTTGGCTAAAAGTTAGATGCTAGATGTTTTCTTATGTTATATACAGTATATAGTTGTTTGTGGAAATTGCTGTTATGGTCCTTGTTAAATCTCTTCAGACTGACAAATGAATATTTAAAATGTGATGTTATTTATTATGTAAACCAGACGCCAGCTTGTTGGGACATGAATTAGGCCCTGACTGTGCCGTAGTGGCATATGACCAGTTATCAATAATCAGGGGGTTATTATATAGCTTTTCTTCACTTTATATTAGTTCTAGTGTGTTTTGAAAGAATGAAAGAACGACAGTAGACCATTTAGCAAGTATCTGAAAAACTGACCTCAGTAATCCTTAATAATTATGCATTGTCAAGTTATTGCGTCTGAACTCTAGAAGCACATTGATTACAGGGATCTATAGGCAGCCCTCAACAAACGCAGAGCGAGCCCGGCTCAAGCTTTGCCTGCGGCTGCTGTGACTCACTCTTTTTCAATTAGTGGACCTAAAATAACTGATGCTTGTTAAACCTGTACCCCCACTGCTCACCACAGGGCCATGCCAAATTACCTGCTGATTCCGCAGCTTCCTGCAGCTTTTAAAGGCCACTCTTGAACTCATGCAGTAGGAGCTGTGGCTACTTGAAACTTGAAAACTTCTCAGATGAGTTCTCACAGTTTGCACAGGGTGATTGACAGAATGGGATCTGTCTGGGTTGTGGCTTTTCTTGGCTTTTTTTTTTTTTTTTTTGGCCGTTTTTGTGGAGTGTAGCAGAGCTCGCTCTGACACCAGGTTCAGATGCATTGGCGGGTCTCTATGAAGTCTAGAGGCGTTGCATTTTGATTACATCAGTGGCACCGTGACACTCACAAACATCAAGAGCCCCTCAGATCAGCGGAGGGCACATACTTACCATCTGAAACACAAAGCTGGTTCTCAAAGCAGCTGGCTGCTTCCTCTAGAACTTTGCAAGCTCTAAAGGTCTGGTATTTCCTATTAAACAGCACCTGCTCTGTGACTCTGTATCACTTCAGTTTTTGGAGGAATATGTCGGGTTGCTGTGCAGTCTTGCCGAGCAGAATAGGATTGGGTAGATTAGTTGAGGTTGGAGTGAAATTAGGCAAAACTGGTTAGGGTGCAATCGTGTGAGGTCCAGTTTGATTGGATAGATAGTGTGAGAGGTCCAGTTTGATAGGATAGAATGGGTTACCTGAAGAAAATTTTAAGCTTATTAGTTCACCAGTTTCTATAATCAGCAGTCCATTTGTCTGGCAGAGTAGGGTAGACTACAGACAAGTAGAGTACAGTGGAGTATAGTAGAGTAAGATACAGTGGAATATAGCAACATACGGTGTAGTACAATGGAGTGTAGCGGAGTAGGGTAGATTACAGTGGAGTATGGTAGAGTTTAGTAGGGTACACTGTAGTGTAGGGTAGATTACAGTAGAGAATTGTAGAGTAGGCTACAGTGCGGTGGAGTACAGTGAAGTATGGTAGAATAGGGTACAGTGGAGTGCAAGAGAGTAGGGTAGAGTACAGTGGAGTGTAGTACAGTAGGGTAGATTAAAATGGAGAATTGTAGAGTAGGCTACAGTGCAGTGGAGTTGGATGGAGTATAGTGAAGTAGGATAGATGACAATGAAGTGCAATAGAGAAGGATAGAGTCCAGTACACTATAGTGGAGTAGGGTACAGTGTGGTGTAGTAGAGTTGGGTAGATTACATTGGAAGATAGTAGAGTGTGGTGTAGTAAAGTAGAACAGATTACTATGGAGTATAGCATAGCAGAGTGAAGTGTAGTAGAGAAGGGTAGGGTACGATGGACTGTACTGGAGTTGGGTAGAGTACGTGGGGAGTCTAGTATAGTAGATCAGGGTGTAGAACTGTATATTATGTTTGGGTGGGATGGAGAATAGAAGGACTAGAGTACGCTGGTCAGTACACTTGACTGCGGCTCAAAGGATTATTGGTTCATTACCACCCAAAGCTTTCAGGATCTTGGAACTGCAGGTGGCTAAAGTTAGAACCATGTTTAAACATGTCAGCTGAATACCAAAAGGCAGTATAAATTATACATAAAGGTTTGAAGCATTGTAGCCTAAGTGACCTCTGACAGATCCCATCTGAGATCGCATCCGCCATGTGTTCTTAACAGGTCGTCTAATGTCTCTCTAAAGAGGGCAGCTCTGTCAGCTGAGATGTCTTTTCCACTGTTGCCACGGCGGCTCCGGGAGGTCGAGCAGTCTGGCGTCTGCTTATATAACAGCTCTTAATGAGACGAGCTCAGATCATGGCCTTCTTCCCTACGAGAGGTTTCCCTTGACTGCCTGGCAGTGCCCTCTCTCATCTTAGCGTGGAGCCTGTCAGCTTCAGAAATAGATTTGGCCCTGATTGTGTCAGTAATTGAGTTTAAGGCTGAGCTCTTGTAAAACGTAGGTTCACAGCGTTTCTAAAACGGCTTCCTGTCAAGTTCATTTGCATTTTGTTGAGTGGGATTTTGTTTAGAGGTTGGAGGAGCCAGCTCATAGCATCCTTTACGTAAGGCGGATATTGACAATAAATGGACTGGATATTGCATAGCTCTAGGCTTTGGTCTGACGGTGACCTGTCCCCACCTCTTGCCTGCTCCCTGTGGTTATACTAAAGCTGGCATATGTCTACTCTGTTCTCTGCTCAGGCAGATGGGCAGAAGGATAGTGCTCCCCTCCACTCCCCCTAGCTTTGGCTAGGCTTTCCCCAGGTCAGGGAATCAAACCGGCCTATCTGGCACTCTCTTACCCTCCCTATCTACCCTTTTCTATCTTTCTCATCGCTTTCTCTCTCCTCTCTATCTGTCTCATCCTCTCCACTGAGCTGCGGTGAAATCTGCCTCTGTGAGGAAATGAATTAAATATATTTTCCTGGGACTGCCTGCAAGCTGTCCATCCACATAAGCTGCTCAGACACAGGCAGAGAGGAGGGGGTGGGGGCTCATATGGGTGCACAAATGGAGCGTTTGGCCCATTAGGGGATGTGGGGTCTCTTTCTCACAGCCCCTGAAGCTTTGGGACACTGCCTCAGGTAACAGTGCTGTGCAATGACTGTGTCCTCCATCGCCCTCCGGCTACATTGGCTTTCGTAGATCCCTTTGGCAGCAATTGGGCTATTAAAGCTTCATATAGTGCCGAGTCAGGATATATGCAGAAGAACTGCCTGTGTATCAGTTGAAGCTGATCGTTTTAATACAGGGCTGTCTCTATCAAATACAGTCATTGTCAAAAAAAATTGCAGAAAATCTCAGAAGGAATCAACGGACAGGAATGAAACTTGGTGGGTAGGTTTGACATTGTGAGACATGCAAATGATTCAAGTTTCACGCTCGAGCGCGCATGGGATGTAAGCAAGGATGGGCCTTATCGCTGTACCTGATTGACCCATCAGCCACGATTGCGGACTCTCAACAAGCATTGATGCCCTTCATGAGTCATCCTGTTGGTGTTAGCACCATTGGCAGGCGGCTGCACGACGCAGGACTGCATGCACACAGACCGTTACGACGACTGCCCTTAACACCACGTCATTAGCAAACATGGCGGCCCAAAGCCATACTGAGAGACTCTACTTCTGTATGTGTAGCCCAATAAATATTGCCCATATCAGTCTAAATGTATCAGCATTTATTGTTCCCGGTAACCTTTATCTTTCTTCCCAATAGCACTGCAATCCCACACTTCCTTCTGGGTCCAACTATTCTTTTGATGATGGCTGTACATTTGTAACCCGGTAATCTACTAATGATTGCTAGTAGTCTAATAACTCCCTCTGGGGTTCTTAACAGCCTAGAAGAAACATTGTGAGTTCATCATCAAACCTCATCCCTTCACTTGAAAAAAGTTGACTCTGGTTTGTTTGCTTCTATTTGTCATGTCATTCATTTGCTGCCGAATGTGGTTTCTTGCCACGGTTCCTGTGTCATTTGCTCAAAGAACCGTTTGTACCATCGCTTAAAAGAGAGAAACATTTTTGAACATACTTTGCTGTAATACATATCAAATACAGCAAAACCCCCCCCCAAAAAAAAACACTTTGATGCAGAGGGAGGAGAACAGAGAGTGCTTTCTTTTTGCAGTTTTATGTAACTCTTTTCTTTAAAAGAGGCGATAAAAAATTCAGCGTATTTAAATGATCGATTTCTTTATCCTCTGTGGCTGTAAATGTGCACATTGTGCTGTAACCTCTTGTCATTGTTCCCGCAGAGCCATTATTCGCCCCTTAACCATTCATCGCCCTGCCCACATGGCCAATCAGTTATTGAATATTACGCATTCAGGCTTCACAGCTGCCTCTGCATGGCTAGCACAGGTTTGTTTTTCAGACAGAAGAGCTGGAAACTGGCTGTCTAGGTCTCTCCCACACAGAGCCATTTGCAGCATTGCCAGGGGAGTGATTACCGTCTGTAGTGCATTTCTTTGAGCTGAGCAGGATTCATGAAGTGTACCCGCACTGCTGAGGAAGCAATACTGTGCACTTTCCTCTTGACAACTTTTACTGCTGTCCTCAAGCGGGGAAGGTCACGTGATCTGCGGTGCCGTCCCCATCCTCGGTTGTTTTTAAGTGTAATGAGTTGCTAATGAAATTCTTTTCAGTTCGAAGGGCTCGGCTTAGAGAGCGGTGAGATATTCCGGTTTGCATTGTTCTCTGCCTCTTGGCTTAACAAGGCAACAATTAAATGTGATTTGGTGCGGCTGTGTAAAGAACACTCCAGCAGCTTCTGACGCGCTCCACACGAGTGAAAACAAAAGCATCCGAAACTGCAATTAAACCCCTGCAATCGCACCCCAAACAGCACCCTCTGTGCGTCTGTGCTTGTCAGCTGTCCAGAAGAGGGTCATGCTGTAAAAGTAGTTTTAGAGCAGCATAACGGGGGCCTTGACCGACTGAAAGGGGCTAATCACTGATCAGGGTATTTTGGTCCATGGTATCGGTTCCCTGCCTGACGTTCTGAAGCTGACTGGGCTAAAAGATGAATCGGTTTTAAATCTTGAAAGATATGCAATTTGAAAGAGATGCAGAGTTTTTTTTATGTTATTATTGTTTTCAGTGTTGAAATTTGACTCAATAACTTGTGAACTGCTTGTTAATTGTTGGACCAATCAGAAGCAACTAAACCCCCATGTGCTGTGGCATCACAACCACAACTAACTGCCAGTCTGGCCCACTATAGTCTCAAGCAGTTCTGGGCTTCTTAGCCAAAATCACAGGCCTGCAGCTTAACTTCCAGAAAATAATTGCTATATAAATCTCAGTGACAGTACTGCAATTATAGGTTCCCCCTAGTTCCTTCAGCCCTACTGGACATGCACAACCATTTTGCTGTACTTCAGGTTAGTCCTGGGTGATTTAACTACTAGATATCAGCGATTGGCAAATAAGCAGATGACAATGACCATGTTGGGACAGAGAGCTGTCAGCTTTCTAAATAATATTAGGTAATATGTGCAGGGATGACTAAGGAACATTGTCAGTGCATTAGATATTAGATTACAGTAGAGTAAATTCACCTCTGTCTCTGTAGTGCAGTATACCATCTGAGGAAATATGAAAGCATTTTTCATACACCTGAAGTGTCCCGATAGTTCAGATGAGTGTAGAAATGATGAAAATGCACAGTTGAGTCAATCTATAATGACCACTTTCTACTTACGATTGCAGTCACACATAACTCATGAAGGACATTACGTTTTTATCCCATTCTCTGGGCCTGCTCATCCATGTGGTATGAGTCCATCCTTGCCGATCACATACACCCATACATGCTGATTGTCTTCCCAGGGGCGGATGGGATCTTCTAGCAAGACAATGCGACATGTAACACAGCTAGAAATGTCTGACATTGGTTGGGAGACCATGACCAAGACTTCCAAGTACTACCCTGCCCACCTAATTCCCCAGACTTTAATCTATTTGAGCATCTGTGGGACCACCTTGATCGTTGTGTTCACTCTATGGATCCTCCAGCAGCTGTGGGATGCATTGCAGTCAGCTTGGCTCCAGATACCGATGACAACCTACCAGGACCTTACTGAATCACTCCCGGTTTGTCTAGCTGCTAAGTGATGACGGCATAGGTGATGACGTCATAGGCTGTAACTGTACATTTCTGCAGGTCTAGTCTGCCGTTGCTCGGTTGACGTTTTTTTCCTGCTCAACAGGTATATGTAAATTTTGAGGGCATCATTTTGGCTGGAGTCAGGACTGTTACATAAGAGCTCAGGGTTTTGGAACTGGCTGTTCTGTCATCCTCTATTGTAAATGTGGGATTTGTATTTTAAGGACGAACAACAGTGTTTAAGGTTCACAGTACGTCAGTTCAGACCTGTATTGAACTCTCCTTATTCAGCTATGACAATGTAAAAACAGTTTTCCATTCTATGGCACCTTTAACATGCGTATCATGACACCCCTATCATTTGGGGTAATCTCAAGTGTCGGATATCAATGTTTGTATACAAGTGTATATGTGTACAAGTTGTATTGGTGTTGGTTTCTACTAAAAAACTTAACCATTTGTTACCCTCTGGGAAGAGTTGTGTTCCTGGAACAGAACTTGCATTTTACGCATTGGCGAGAGGATCCGAGTCCTGGGAAAGGGTTGCCATTAGGGCTATATAGCTGTAGGTTAAAGGTTAAATACCCTTAGGTTAGGAGAGTTGATTATCTGGTGAAACAACACCAACATACCTAGGTCCTAGACTACACC
Source organism: Semaprochilodus insignis (assembly GCA_034552555.1). NCBI lineage: Eukaryota > Metazoa > Chordata > Actinopteri > Characiformes > Prochilodontidae > Semaprochilodus > Semaprochilodus insignis. The sequence continues at coordinate 4,104,055 of CM067485.1, forward strand.
CCTCGTGTATCTTAAAGGGGATCTTATAGGGGGTAAAATGGGCTATAAAAACTGTGTCCAGATTCCAGAGCTGAGACAATCGCCTTGATATAAACAACACCAATCCTCAGCCTGTCTCCTGATTTCTACCCTTCGGTGCAATAAAGAAAGAATCGTCTTCATGAGAATGCATGTTAGAGACTCAGGCTCTCAATTGTAGATCTCTGTTGTATATTGGAAGTTTGAATATCCTATTTGTGCTTTTTAAAGCTTTTTTGGATGTTGGAACATTCTGACTGATCCCCAAAATGTAGTATGGTTTTAAATTGATTAGTAAGGATTAGAATCTGTACAGGGCGGCACAGTGGGTGACAAGAAGGGCCTGGGTTCGATTCCTGGACGGGGTTCCCAGAGTCATATCTGTGTGGAGTTTGTATGTTCTCCCGGTATCCGTGTGGGTTTCCTCCCACATTCCAAAGCCATGCAGTCAAGTGAATCAAAGATGCTAAATGGCCCCCTAGGTGTAGGGTGGCCACACATCCGGTTATAGGCCGGACAATCCGGTTTTTCAACTCACAGAACATTTTAAATAGTTCATGCCGAAAAGAGGACAAACAGGTGTCCGTCCAGGTATTTCGCTGTATTGCCTATTAGTCCTCTTTTCGGGATGAACTATTTAAAATGTTCAATTGCGAACAATATTATGTGTGCTCACGTCCGTGTCAAAAGACATGCCTTGCATTTCATTGGTTTACCAAGGTCATGTGACATCTTGACTCCTCTCCCAGCTAACCGCAGGTCAGCCCTCTAAATGCTTGTCAATTAGTAAGCTCCCATCTGACTCACGAATGTCAACCATTCCACCCAATTAGGTGAGTAAAGTAATCATTTATGTGTTATATAGGTTAGATTATGATTTTAATTCTGTTCTAGTATCGTGCCCAACGTGTGTGTGTGTGTGTGTGTGCCCTGTCACAGACTAGCGGCCTGTTCAGGGTGTTTCCTGCCTTCTGTTCAATGACTGCTGGGATGGGCTCCAGCACCCCCTCAAACCCAGAACGATAAAGCGGTTTAGAAGAGGAGTGAGATGATAAATCTTCACATTCAACAAATAAACATTATTAAGCGTGGAAGCGATTTGATCATTTGCCTTCAAAATAACAGAATAATAATAAATATGATTCCAGCCCGTCTTTAATACCAGCAGCCGAATGTACAGATTCAGTCTAGCTCACACATCATTTTACATTCACTCCATCTGTCAGAGGTTGGAGGATCCTCGTCCAGGACGCCGGTCTCCGTACCCAGCTGCATTGTGGGCCTGCGTGTGGGCAGGGTTTGTGTGGGCAGCTGGTCGTGCTGGGCTGTGACAAGGGGCTATTCTGGCAGCTCTCGACTGCCCTTCAGGCTAATCTCCTGACATGATGCATATCGATGGCTGTGTTTCCGCATCGAGAGGTGATATACAGCTGAAGTGAAGCGAGAGACAGAGAGAAATGGTGAGAAAGAGAAACAGAGAGAGAGAGAGAGAGACAAAGAGGGAGAGAGACATATTTGGACAAAGGAGTAAATGTAACGCTTAACTCTGCGTGAACTCTGCGGTGTGTGGAATAAGCTGCCTGATAGCGGCCCCCACTCCAAACATTTGCTCTGGCATGCTGAGAGGCAGCAAGACAGCAGTGGAGCAGCAGACGCCGAACAAACAGCACTGACCTCCTGAACAAACAGCTTTCTGCGCTCACTGCAGAAGAAGAAAGAGCTGAAAATAGGTGGTATGGGTCATGCTGTAAATGCAGGCTGAATATCAAGAACAGGCGCATATGAGGCTCTTTGTAAATGAGTGCTGATAGATGAGAGATACAGCAGAGGCTCGTGCACTTCAGCTTTCCTTCAGGGCAGAGCGCTGTGGAGTGTGCTCTAGGGCTTGTAGCGTCCAATTTAAGTTTCCAGAGAATATGCAGTAAAATATTCAATACGTTTGTATGATGTAAAACTTATGAGGGTTATATTAACCGTCCAGGTTAGAGTGAAATAAAAATAAGGCAGAATGTTATAAAACACTGCTCTATAACCAGTTGAATTTGATGGTCAGATATACAGTATCTCAAATCAAATCAAATCAAATCACTTTTATTGTCACGTCACATTTTCACAGGTGTGAAGGTGGGTAAAAAACTTAGGTGCGTAGTCCCTTACAGTACTGTAATCTACAGTAATGTATCTGAGAATTGTGTGGGAGTGGCCTAATTTTCTGATGGTCATGTCTGATTGGCCATCTCTTAATCCACAAAACCCCATCAAGCAGAACTATACACAATGCAGAATGAAGCTGATGTCTATAGAGAAGGTATGTGACTTTGGTCGGGGTGGAAAATGCCCAGATGTGGTTTTACACCCCCATGTACACCCTATAATTTGGTTCTAGCATATAACTATGGAGTAAGACTGCTGTCAAAAAAAAATTGTTCGTACTCATCTACACTCGTACATAAGCGCTCTTGTATACACAAAAGTCTGTTTTCATACATTCGCATAAAACAAACAAATGTGTGTGTTTTGTGAGAATACAACTTGTACTCTGTGAACTCTGTACAACTGTAAACATTTACACATATGACCTGAATTATTACAGACACGACCTCTTAGTTGTGAATACAGATCGAAAAATGAGAAACGACTGTCAAAAATACGTCATTTGAGTCACAGGCAAAATGCATAGAGTCAAGGACCAATCGATTTGGCACAGTGCTCATGCGTCTTCACTGGTGTCCCGTGTAGTAAAGTATGGCCAATTCTGGAAGGTCTGCAGTACTAAAACATTGAGTTAGGAGAAACTAAACCTAAACGACACCGCTGCATATAGCCGGCACCATATACCGCTCCTGTCATCAAGGATTACGACAACAACATACTATATCAAGTCATGGAGACCTAAAAACCTTTAACAGTCTGAAATAAATAATTGTCCAACAAATTAGCAGAACAGGGAACGAAAAGAAGAGAAAAGAAAGCTGCCGTTGACTCCATCCGCCATCTTGCTGCCCGCCAACAGTGGAAAGCAGGACCAGTGATGAAGAGTCGATTCCAAAATAGTCTCATACTCAATCGACGCCATGTTTTCTCAGGTGAGTATAAAGCAAGAGAGAAACTAAGTCAAGTATTCTTTCGATTCCAGCAGCAGGAGTCGAGAGTCAGAGTCGATTCCAGAAAACCCGGATTCGTGCTTCGCTACGCATGATGCCAGCAAAGACACGTGCGCACTGTGCTGAATGGTCCTCGACTCAATGCATTTTGCCTGTGACTCCAATGACGTATTTTTCACTTTTCGATCGGAGTTCATAAGAGGTCATGTCCTTAATAATTCAGGTTGTATGTGTAAATGTTTATACTTGTAAAGTTGTATTCTCACAAAACACACACAGCATTGCCACATAATGTTTTTGTGCATGATTCAGTCTGTACGTGAATGTGTGAAAGCAGACTTTTGTACAACAAATGTGCTTAGGTAGAAAATTTGTCCAATAAACTGGCAAATCAGTGTACACCTTGTGCCTAGTGCAATGTGACTCTTTCAGAGCTTCAGGGCAGAACGCTTCAGGGCAGAGTTCATTTAATTCAGTGCCGCGTCCTGTTACCTCCCGTTCTCTTATCCACACCCAGCTTCAGTTACGAGGGACAACAAAGGAGCGAGCTAATGAACTTGTGCTTTCCAAATGAGTCTTACATCATTCAGGCAATGATGTAACCCTGCGAGGAGCAAAATTGCCTGTAAGGGGAGTAACGTGAAGGCAAACTCTGGAGGCGGCGAGGTTTATTCTATAATAACTATTATATCTGTTCTTTGGCTCAGTAAAGAGCTGTAGCAAATAGCAGTACAGCTGAGGTTAGCCTACCATTGAGGAGACTGTCATTAAGGCCGTGTTTATTCAGCGTCTCGGCCGCCGATAGCGCTATTTTGACTGATGGAGAAACATTAGATCGGCAACGAGGCTCATTAGGCTTGTAGCACGTCGCCAGCCTTTTCCAGTCATCCCCACTACCAGATAGAAACAGAGGGCGCCGAAGCAGTGCACTCTCAATATCTCTCTTTCACACTCGCTTATATCCCAGAGCCTCATTTTCATGGCATAGAAATGCATTTCAATGTAAGAGCAAATGGAAATGATGTCTATTAAGACGTGTTTTTGTTGTCGCCGGCCCAAGAATGGGTCTGCATGTTATACAAGGTCCTGTAAGGCGGCACAGAGCGGCAGCCAGTGGCCTTTAGGGAAGGTCACCGAGGCCAGCTGCTTGCCATGACATCAGACTCCAGTGGCGCTCTTGCCTGGAGATGGTGATGGGATCTTTCAGGGTCACTCTCTTCTCTATACGCCGCTTGTCAAGAGCTGTGTTCAAGGAGTAAGTCGTGAATAGTCATTAGCATTGCACAGAAGCCTTAAAAGTCGAAGGTAAACCTAGAATGTCCAGTATGTAGTATGAAGTATGTCCTGTAGTACAGCTTCCACTCTTTTCAGGTGACTTGCTTTTAGTTTTTAAGGAAATCTGCAGGGATGTTTTTCAGAAGTTGCTTACATTTTCTGCTTATGATGGTCTGAGCAGGCAGGTTTGAGCTGGAGGTTAGGGAACCAGCCTTTTGACTGGAAGGAAGGTCGCTGGTTCAATCCCCTGAACCAACAGGACATGTCTGAAGTGCCCTTGAGCAAGCCACCTGATCCCCAACTACTCCCCGGGCACCGTGAATGGGGCTGTTCACCGCTCCAGGCAAGTGTGCTCACTGCTCACTAGAGTGTGTGTGTGTGTGTGTGATTCACTGCTCGGATGAGTTAAATGCAGAATTGCACAATTGGTCCATTCTAGTTCTAATGAATCCCAAACACTTTCAGAGATCTGGACTCTGGGGTGGTCAGCCCATTGTTCTGAGAGCTTCAGCAGCTTCTTCGTTTGATGTGTCTGTCTCCTTTACTCACTGAGGAGCTTCTTGAACAGCTACACATTCTTTCAAACCCATATCCTTGTCTTCTCACAGTGGAAGAATAGACAGAATCTAGCAAGTAATGGAAGCTTATGACCATCAGTTCATCAAACAAACTCAAGGTGACCGGGTTTCAGGAAATGAAAATCAGGGACATTTCTAAAGTGGTGGTCAATGTATCAATAAAATATAAAATATATAATATATATATTTTGACTGACGTGGTGGTGGTGTGTGTTGTGCTGGTGTGAGTGGATAAGACACAGCAGTGCTGCTGGAGTGTTAAAAACACTGTGTCCACTCACTGTCCACTCTATTAGACACTCCTACCTTGTTGGCCGTCTTGTAGCTGTAGAGTCAGAGACGATAGCTCATCTGCTGCTGCACAGTGCAGTGTTGGTCATCCTCTAGTCCTTCATCAGTGGTCACAGGACGCTGCCCACAGGACGCTGCCCACAGGACGCTGCCCATAGGATGCTGCTGCCTGGATAGTTTTGGTTGGTGGACTATTCTCAGTCCAGCAGTGACAGTGAGGTGTCACACCAGCACAACACACACTAACACACCACCACCACATCAAAGTCACTGCAGTGCTGAGAATGATCCACCACCCACATAATACATGCTCTGTGGTGGTCCTGTGGGGGTCCTGACCACTGAAAAAAATTGGATGGAGGGATAAAGTATACAGAGAATCAGACTATAGTCTGTTATTGTAGAACTACAAGATGCACCTATGTGGTAAGTAGAGCGGATAAACTGGATAAAGAGTGTAAATACATTGAGGTGGTTTTAATGTTGTGGGTAATCAGTGTATTTTGAGCTGGTAATTGTTGTACTCTAATAAACTACGGTGAAGGCGGACTGATACGGTTGGCATAGTAACTCACTCCTGCGCATGATGCAAGGAGGAAGAGAAAGATATTGCTGCCAGAGGAGCTGCTGACTGAGATTGATGGTAATGTTACTCTAAGCAGCATGAATGGGAATAAATTACAATAGTTTTATAACAGATTTATATTTCTTGTTTTCCCTCCCTGGAGATCTGTCACATTTTACAAATAAAGACACTCAGGAAACAAAGGCACAAAAATATAGCAGCTTAGTCAGTGATGACGCAGGGATACTTATATCATAAAAGATTGTACAAGCCCATAATTCATATTCATATCGAATGCTTTGGCAGTAAAAAAGAGACCCGTGGCGGTGGCCATATAGCCACCAGAATAATGTCCCCCAGGACAGACGGCATGTAAACTGGAAGTGAACACGTCAGCGTTTCTGGTTAGCGCTTCCATCCTTCAAATTCTCTGTGAAATGATATGATAGCACTCTCATATACTCGCCTGTAGAGGTGAACCTGCTCAGCAGATCTACCTTCAAATTCATTCACTTTATAGCACCATGAGCATGATGGGTGTCAAAATTTGGTGGTGTATTGCCACACGCCACAACAGCATGCATGGAGCACGCAGGCGGCATAATTGCATCACTGGGAGGACCATCACCCGACTATAATGTATAAACCTAGCTTAGCTAAGCCTTTAGAATTCTCTGGTGTTTTTTTTTTATTTATAGGGGGACATTTCTGGGGACAGCTCCAGCTGGGGACAGGCCACCTAAAATAGGGACACCCTTTAAAAAAACGACATGCCTCCTAAATCTAATCTAACAGGATGACTCATGTAGGGCATCACTGCTCACTCAATGTCTGCAACTGGGTGGTTGTTGGGCCAGTCAGGTACAGTGATAAGGCCCGTCCCTGCTTACGCCACATGCACAGTTCAACGCAAATCTTGAGTCATCATGTCTCACGATGTCAAACCTACCCACCAAGTTGTCCTGCTTCGGAGTTCTCCTCCTGCCTCTGAAGCTCCAAACTACATTTCCCATGATTCACTGCTGTGTGATGTCATCACCACATGTTCCCCTTCTACCAATCACATTCCTCATCCCCACAGTACTAATCATTCACACCTGTCATTGCACACCCTGTATATATACTCCTTTCTTGTCTTGCCTGTTTGTGGGGTAGTACCAACTTAGTTGACTTACTGAGTGGGCGGTATTGTTTCTGCCTGTTTACCGGGTTTGATCTCTGTTTGTACCTTGGTTTTGTCTTTGTGATTCAAGAACAGGTTTATTGGGAGAACACACCAGCAAGCTAAGTGACAAAACCAGAGCAAACACATCAGCAGGGGATGAGACTAAGCTAAAAACCAGGAAACTACACAGAGTCCAAACCAAACAGCAAATAGGAACAGGCAACCAAACAAAGGGAAAAGACAAAACCAAAATGAAACCAGAACTATCCAGACTGACTGACTAGTAAGGGCAAACTGAGGCATTTCCTTACAAAAAGCCGCTCTGCGTACACTTACTCGGCGCATCATGCCGTTCAAGTTAAGCAGCTCATATTAAAAAGCCCATTTAGTGAAATCTGCTTCATTTGTTCCTATTTGGCCCATAAAGCAGAATGGCTGCCAGCTAATTACATACCATGACATAAAGTGGTGCGTATGTGTAGAGTTTCAGCAGAATTAGGGGCTCATGAACGTCATAAACATGGAAAATGTCAAACTATTACATTACTGTAGCGCTAGTAGGGCATCATGTTGTGCTTCTCTCCTGGTAAGTGTTAGCAAGACCAGTGATTAAGAACTAATTACATCCATGCATCTTAGAAATACATCTGCTGTGATTGTGATTGCTTGGTTATTTCCTCGAAGATGTGTTATTATCTCATTAAACCGAGCTTGTTGCACCTATGCATGTCTTCTAGTATTCAGTGCTGGCGTGAACATCCATCCAATATGCCACCTAGCGTGAATGACTCGCAGCTGAGTTTCAGCATCATTTGTCTTTCCTGTGAAGAGCGCTGGATGCTGCGCAGCAGGGGGGGAACAGCATTTAGTGCACTTCAGAGTGCTTCCAGTACGAGTAAAACCAGACCAATGCATCCAAGCTGTTGTTGAGTTTTACAAGCAGCGTGTAGCCACAGCCAGACCAATATGCTCAATATATAAGCTCATCAAACAAAAACGTACCTAACAGTGTGTAATACCTCCACAAGCACAAATAACAGCTGTGATTCTGTTTGCCATGGACTGGACAAGTTTCTGGATGTAGGCCACATCAATGTTCAGCCACTCTTGCATCAAAGAATTACGCAGTTGGGCCAGATTTGGTGGATGCCTTCCCTGCCACAATTCTTAGGGGAATTTCCTGTAGACTGGGCTTTTAGCCACTGCTGGTAGACCTGGGTGATTGTACACTTCCATACACCTGCAGATTCAGCTACTTCCTTCACACTATGGCTTTGGCACGCCCAAATGCAGTCACTCCTTTTAGCCCATCATTAACATCTGCTTTGGAGCCATTTTCCACACGTCGAATGAGACATTCACTGCACTGTAGCAGCTCTTCTCAATCTATGAATCTCATCGCCACATGGCATGCATAGCTATTTATAACCTTGCCTATCAACCTGTGCAGTGCCATCCGTACAAGCCTGATGTTACCACAACCTTAAACACGTAAGGTGACCTGCGGCTCACCAGCACAACACACACCAACACCACAGCAATGTCACTGCAGTGCTGAGAATGATCCACCACCCACAGAATACCTGCTCTCTGGGGGTCCTGACTATTAAAGAACAGGGTAAAAGAGGGATAACAAAGTGTGTGTGTGTGTGTGTGTGTTTCAAACTGAGACCTGTTAATCGTAATCTTCAGTAGTCCCCACAGACCTCTACACATAGTACTATTAAAGGTAGGCCTCTTGTGAATTAGATCAATTAGCATGTCATTCACTGTGTTACGCTGTTGGTTGCTTATGGCAGGCATTTAAATGGCAGGTAAGCCGCCATGTTTTATAGCTAACATTTAAAATGCATTTTCTCTCTGCGTTTGGCACTTGGTGAGNTGAGAGTTTTCTAATGACTTAAAGCATCATTGTACCAACTTTACCTACAAATAGCAACTGCAAAAATCATTTTGATGCGACACTGACTTGATATGGGGAGAATGGCAGCGGAATGGTTTAATATAGGGAGAATGGCACGGAATGACAGCTATCACGCTATGTAACTTTGAAGGAGACCTCTCACGAGAACTGCATAACGCTCTACACACCACATCACACACCACAACTGCTTCAGCTGCCCATAAGAACAAACTAGCTTGGAATTCCCAGTTTGGACATCATGGCAGAGGCTGCGAAGAGCCAGAAGAAGACATTATTGGACGAAGTGAGAAAGAGTAAAAGAAAGAGTGACCAAGCAAGAGACCAGTGTGAATCTCAGACTGACTTTTACTCGTTTGCAAGAGCTAGAAGAGATACAGGACAGTCTCATGGCTGGTGGGAAAGGAAGGAAAAACTGACGTCTGAATTTTGTCTTACCTCCGTCCCGTTTTAGGCTGCGTGCGAAGAAGTAACTTCACCTCACGCCAAATAACTGTTGAAAGTTTAAACCTCCTGTGATGCTACTCTGCCTTGTAAGTCAGCATGGTTCTTTCTCTGCTGATGTTGTCTTTGCTGGAATCCCTCGCCAGAATCCAATTGCCCTTTGCATGCACACACATGACGCAAGCATATAGACACTGTAGATTGCACTCAAGATTTCTGTTATTTGCACGTAGAAACATCTTATATTGTGAGTGTAATCTGTAGCGACCAGGCAGCATGACGCATATGCACATGCAGGGTCAAATTCTGGATCGTTCAGCTCGTATACAGATGCACATGTACAGCTGTCCAATAGGGGCTCAAAGCATGATGTGTACTTACTACAGTGGTGTAAAAGTGAATTAAACTCAGCAACTATAGTATCTCTTTTCCACCAACAAAGAGCCAGTGCTCGTGCCCATGCTGGTGCTGGTTCCTAGGCTCTACAGAACGGGCCCCCTTTTCCACTGGCTTGAGAGCTGAGCATTTATGTATCTGGATAAAACAGAAGTCGGCGGACAAGGCATAAAAACAGCATGGCGGAGCATATTCTTCAAGTGCAGACTATACTTCTTGCTTTGAGGGCATATCTCACCATCCAGAACCAACTCTTTCAGCATTTGTGCACAGCCCAGAGGGATTGTGATAGACAGCGATTACGCACAGGATGACACATACTTGTTTCCTCTTTCCGTTATGAAGTTGCATTACTGTAAAGCAGCACGTTTAGTTTCTTAGCTATCTGTAGTGTTTCCCACATTACAGATCTCCTGCACTTATTAAACGGCAGATGTTTTGAATATTTCACCCTTTAGGTCATTAGAAGACGGACGCCTCCTGTTGTATGGGTTCATCCACCAGCACATTACTGGTGGGATATGATTGTTCCCGTGTTTAGCTCAGTGCCGTTCATCGTGCAGCACCACGCCCCTTTGCCACTTGCGCCACGGGTTCCATGATTCCAGACCAGAGAGTTAATGGTGCTGGAGCGGCGCCGATTTTTCCATCTGGGAACCAGTTTCTTTGCGGTGGAAAAGCGCTGAACGGTTCGGGATTTGGCACCAGCATCATGTTGGTGGAAAAGGGCTATAGGAGAAGCCCGACAGCAAAAATCACCCATTATTTCATAATGCTGCTCTGACTAGAATGAAGTATGCTGGCTGATGGTTGTCATTCTCATTTTAGGGATGTCTCTGATATAGTCCTTGCTAGCCAGGTGCTTGAAAAGAGGTCCTCCTACGCTGCTGGTTTTGACCAGCTGTAGAGTGGACACTGGTCAGCTCCGTTTTACTGTTAAGTAGGTGGAATATTCTATTCGTGTCCTTTTTCAAACAGTACCTGGGTCTTATTTATTCGCTCTCATCATGAGTTTTTGCAGTGCTCTTTCCTCCGCTGAAGACAACCCCCCCCCCCTCCTTTTTTTTTGACCAGGTTAATCCAGTTCAGGTCAATACTGGAGTCTGTATTGTTGTCTCACCTCTATTCGTCTCCACCTCTTTTTCTCCTAACTCCTCTGCCTTCTCTTTGTACAGTGTTGCAGCATTGATTAAACGGTTGACATAGTCACCCAGATCAATAAGTGTTATTGTAGGAGGAGGGGAGGAGAGTGTCTGAGACCTAAACCTTGGACTACTTTGAAATTCTTTAGTGATCCAGTGGGTCTGAGCACAAGACTAATCTTAAATCAAAAAAGCGACAGTGTTTAACACTGTTGATTCATATAGTTTCCTGGCAAAAAAGCCTTCCTAGGATAATAGCTGGTTTCCATCTGCCTAATTTCAATCCATCTATTGGTAATGCATAAAAACAGCCTGAATGGAAAAGCGCAAACTGTGGATAAAAAACACCCAAAATATTGCAAGAAAGGAGTTTTTACACTAGAACCGCCAAAATGTGACAAAGGAATAGACAATAATAAACAATGACATATAGGGTCTTATTGCTTGGCTTATTCCATCTACACACTAATCAACTGTTGTTACACATAGGCCAAATGTTTTACCCACTGCCCTATACTCCTCACAAGTGGCCAACTTGTATAACACAATGGTGATGCACTTATCAGTTGGTGCTGTGATGCTGTGGAAAGACCACCAGGTGGCCAGTGATAGGTAACGATTAGCCTGAGATGCTGCATACCTTTTGGAAGCTTGCTTTGGACATTCTAAAATGCGGAATCCAAAGCTCGCTTGAAAATGGCTCTGCACAATGTGTTCCTAGAATTGTCCGGTGCGTTTGTGTTCCCACATCCAAGGTGGACATTGTTGGGGTGGTACGAAGATTTCAGTCTTCATTAGGTGGGCCACTGCTCGTCCTGCCCAGTGTATCTGAGCTCCAGTGGTGTCCTGTGATAATCCATCCCGTGCAGCATCCCAACATTCTAACATAGTTCCTGCAGAGTTTGTGGTAGGGGTGGAGGTGGAGTGACACCAGGCCTTCTGGACATGTGACACACATGGTGCCTTCACACACAGATTCATTGGTCGTCTCCATCAAAACAAAAGTGGGACTCATCACTGAAGATGACCTGCTGTCATTCTGAGTCACTACATGACAGTCTGGCACGACACCATTGCAGTCTTTGGCGACACTGACGTGGTGTTAAGGGCAGTTGGCGCAACGGTCTGCGTACATGTAGTCCTGCATCGTACAGTCATCCGTCAATGGTGCTGGCACTAACAGGATGGCTCATGGAGGGCGTCACTGTTCTCTGAATGTCTGCAATTGTGGCTGTTGGGTCAGTCAGGTACAGTGAAAAGGCCCCTCCTTGCTTATGTCACATGAGGGGCCGAGCATGAAACTTGAATCATCTGCATGTCTCACGATGTCAAACCTACCCTCCAAGTTTAACTCCTGTTGGTTGATTCCGTCTGGGTGCAACTATTTGTTCAACTGTTCTTTTGATGATGAGTGTAGATCATAACTTTTGCAAAACGTTTGAATGGAGACCTGACTAATCTTAGCGCTACCTGGGCTCCGAAGGACATTTCAGATCCAGAGCTTCATAGATGTTCAATAAAAAAGCCCCCATTAACTCTGAAATATAACCTGAGACTGCACTGAGATATGTTTTATTATGTTTGACTAGCATTTCAGCGTCGACATTGATGCAAAACTTCACAGTGTCCTTAAAACACTTCCCAAGTATGAAATAAGTGAAAGAACAGTTTCAGTCAACCTCTTAAGTGGAGCACTGACATGTGGAAAGGTTTGGAGCCCTAGTTACACAGTTATTTACTGATAGTTGTTCTCCTATTCATTGCGGCAGTGCCGGCCGAGGTCATTGAGAAAGAGCTCTGAATGCTTTTCATTTTCGTTTTTTGTAAATGCTGAGGATGCTATAATGCCGTATGATGTGAACCCCTGACAGAAAGCAATCACGTCTGGGTAAATCAAATGGGCAGATTGCCTTGGAAGGGCTGTATTGTGTGCCTACAGCATTGTACGGGTTGTAAATAAGTCTTCTGCGGTCAGTTGGAGGCTGAGTTAGTTTCAGGCTCTGTCGCTGCAGATGCGACAGAGCTGAGGGCTGGCACAGTGTGCAGGCTAAAATTAAATAACCTCTGCTGTTAATTAGCATCCGTTAATTACCTGCATCAGCCTTTCATCACGTGTTGCAGCAGGGAAGTACAGCGAGCGGATTACGGCTGCAGCCGCGCCGGGCTCTGCCGTCCCTCAGTATTTGCCGTTGATGGCAGTGGAGGTGGAAATTACCATCTCGTTTAGCCAATTATGATTCAGTGATGCTGTGGAAAGAAAGGGCAAATGAAAAGGTTTTTGTATTCTCACAGCAGAAAGGGCAAAAGAAACACACAGCTAAATTTGGGAACTGGAGAAGCGCTGGTCATGTTATACATGTGGCGTGTGGACGTATGTGCAAGTCTAACCTTATTACCAATGAAGAGAACTAGGGGGAATGAGGAGAGGGCACAATAGAACTGACCAAAGGTGACGAGACTAGGAAACAGGGATCAGACTTACAACAAAGGAAAGCTATTCAAGACAAACACGTACTTGGTAAAGAGTGCAAAACAAGGGCTACATGTAAGCAGAGCAATGAATACTCTAGTCAGTTCTCCAAATACTCCTCGCAACACAATGCAGTTGAGCTCATCTTAACTTCATATGCAAATAAGCAGTGATACATTATGATCATTACCAAAACATGTTCTCATGTCTGGCGGAACATGCATCATTGACCTTGGTTCTTCTCGAATATTTCTTTAGTTTACCTACAGTGGAAATTATTCCTTTAGCAAGTGTTAAATTAGTTCTAGGACTCCACTGAAGTTTTAGCCTTACTAAACTACTGAACTGCTCAGTACATAAGCCTACCACTGTAGGCTGTTCTGCTAGACTGGTTCCTGGTCCTCAAGAAATCCAGATTGAATGGCTGTCCGATTAGCCAAACTTGCTTTTTGCCTGTGCTTGGTTTGGAAAGCACACCAGTCATCCACTGCATGCTAGAGGGGCAATATTGATGTTTTCCAGTTCCACCTTAAATGGTGTAGCAGTCGCATGAAAGCCTGGTGTCACTCCACCTCCACCCCTACCACATAATCTGCAGGAACTGTGAGAGAATATTCAAGCTGCATGGGATGGATTATCAAAGGACACCATTAGGAACCTCTACAACTCCATGCCGAGACGTCTGGCATGTTGCGTTAGCAAACATAGTGGCCTGACACTGTACTGATACCTGTTTTCCACCAATAACGTGCTAGTACTCATGCTGGTGCTGGTGAATGGGCTCATCCACAAGCACATCACTGGTGAGTTCAGCTCACCAGTGCAGTTCATCCAGAATGTCAGAGTCTCGCGGGATTCTTTTGATTACATACGTGATTGCCTGAAGCCTGAACTGGAATCGAAGAAAATAGCGAGGTCAACAACTTTACGTGGTGATGGCAGTGCCACACCCCTTTGCCACGGTTCCAGACAAGAGAGTTAATCGGCGCCGATTTTTCTGAATGAAAACCAGTTTCTTTGCAGTGGAGAAGCCCAGAACGCTTTGTGATTTTGCCACCGGCACCATGTTGGTGGAATAGGGCTATGAGAGACACTACTTCTGTATGTGTAGCTCAATAAATATTGCCCATATCAGTCTAAATGTATCATCATTAAGATCTTAAATTACAAAATGTCTAAATATAAGTTACTGAGCATCAAAGTTACTTATTTCTCTTCAGTTGAGCCGTTTTTTCTCTTCCTATTCTCTGCTTCTAGTCCCCATTCATTGTATTCGGTATTTTATTTAATGTTCTATTTTTTTCTGTTATGTTTACTGTTTGTAGAACGTAATATGATTGTAGAGAAATATACACTCTCCTCAGCAGCATGTTGTTGGAGACGTCGCTGTATATTTATATAGATGTTGTTATGTGTAGATGTAACTGTATATATTTATAGTGTTTCATTGCAGCAGAAAGTGTTTCAATCAGACATACATCTAAAGTAGGTTAATACGTGTGAAAACACTGTCACGCTTCATTAAATGTGTGAGAGAAGTCGGGCGACGGCTGCCCTCTGTGTGCTCTCACTATCAGACTCTTCAGAATGAAGAGTCAGTGATGACCCCCACGCAGGACCCCTCAGGCTAACTGCAGCTACTCTGCTTTCTCTCCTCCACAGAGATACCTCTGAAGGACGGGGGGGACATGGTGGGCATCTCGCTCTCTGACTCTCGTCTGTTCTCTCGCTGGGGTCATGACCTGGGCCCGGAGAGCCGCCGGGTGGCCCTGCAGAAGTTCCAGTACTACGGTTATAATGGCTACCTCAGTGACCGCCTCTCTCTGGACAGAGCCATTCCGGATCTCAGACCAGACGGGTAAATAGTTCCTTACACAGTCACCAATTCATCAGACGTTCACAGATTCATCAAACTCTAATTGATCAAAAACTCTGATTCATTAAACACTGATTCATCAAACTCTTACTGATTCATCAAACTCTTATTGATTCATCAAACACTAACTGATTCATTAAACACTAAATGATTCATAAAACACTAACTGATTCATTAAACACTAAATGATTCATGAAACAGTAACTGATTCATTAAACACTAAATGATTCATCGAACACTAACTGATTTATTAAACACTCACTGATTTTGCAGACATTGACTGATTCATTAAACACTTATTGATTCATCAAACACTAAATGATTCATCAAACACTCACTGATTCAATTTCGATTCAGGGTGTGTCCCAGTTGCGCACTTAATACTAACACTAGCTAGTTTCTGAGTGTGTAGTATATAGTACAGTTATGAGTGGCCAAGTTGAGTGTACTCAACAATCCACAATGCGCACTTAGAACCAGTCGAGTTTTGAGTGCAGTAATGCTGAACACTATTGTCCAAGAAGGCAGAGGGAAATGGAAAGGGAGGAGCCTGTCATGTCTGGAAAATTCTGAAAAAAATGTTGAACGCAGATGCGGCTGTGGTGGTGGCGGGACCAGAAATGATGTATAAATCTGTCAAAACGGCCTGTAACGATAAACTGTATTGTAGTAAATAAAGTGATTATTATTTGTTTGCATTTTGTAAAAAATCCACTTCTGAAGCAACCTTCGGGGTCCAGCTTGGTATGACTTGGCATCTTTACTTCCGGTTAGTAAGATGCGTAGTGTGCCAATATTTTGTGTACTAGCCTGACGAGCTCATACTATTAAGATTAGTACATAGCATATACTGTGTAGTATTGGTGTGTATTACACAATTGAAATGCAGCCTCACTAATTTTGCAAACATTAACAGATTCATTAAAAAGTTACTGATTCATCAAACACTAAATGATTCATCAAACACTAACTGATTCATTAAACACTCACTGATTAATTAAACACTAAATGATTCATCAAACACTAACTGATTAATTAAACACTAAATAATTAATCAAACAATAACTGATTCATTAAACACTAAATGATTCATCAGACACTAACTGATTCATTAAACACTGAGTCATTAAACACTGATTCATTAAACACTAAATGATTCATCAAACACTAACTGATTCATTAAACACTGATTCATCAAACACTAACTGATTCATTAAGCACTGATTCATTAAACACTAAATAATTCATCAAACACTAACTGATTCATTAAACACTCACTGATTCATTAAACACTCACTGATTCATTAAACACTAAATGATTTATCAAACACTAACTGATTCATTAAACACTGATTCATTAAATACTGATTCATTAAACACTAACTGATTCATCAAACACTAACTGATTCATTAAACACTGATTCATTAAACACTAACTGATATTGCAAACTAAGTGATTCATCAAACATTCAGTGGTTCATTTCTTTTTAAACCTCTAATAAACAGTATATCAGTAAATGGCATAAATAACATGTTAGTAAAATGTAATTTTAGAATGATCAGGACTGATAGGTAGTTAGGTTAGACAGAGTTAGTATCCGTATCGGTACTTAGTATTGGCCTGTGATTATGGGTCGCATATTGTGTTGGAAGAAAAAAGAGGATTGGTCCATCTCTAACTTTCTAACTTGGTTTTTAAAACTCGCATTACTTGATTATATAATTACTACTAAATTGTGTAATAGTAGCTCTACAATTACCTAATCTCCGAGCAAAGTAAAGGTGTGGAAACCAGTAAAGAGCATCTGCAGGGTCTGTCACAAAACATCAGTTCCTGTAAAGTGAAGGAAGTCTAAAACTGTTTTTTCTACGGCCGCTATTGCTCAAACCGACTTACAGATACCAGCGACATGGATGGCGCCCTTGGAGTAACTTGGGATTAAGTGTCTCGCTCAAGGGAACAGTATGAAATAGCCGCATGTTATCAGCTAGAGCCAAACCCATAGCCACTTGGTTCACAGCCAAGGTTTTCACCCTGACCGCTGGGCTAGCGCTACTTCCCTGCTCCTCTTTCTCTGTGGCCCTCGATTTGTATGCAGGATTCTCCAGCATGTCAAGCAAATTGGAATTCATTTTGTCTCAAGTGACATTAATGAAAAATCACAGGAGCAAAGTTTTGAGTTTCAGATGTAGGAGAAACAGATGAGATTATATGAATTCCCACCAGCTGGGATTCTGTCTGTGTCAGGGTAAATCCTAGCCTGAAAAAGAAAAATGCTTTCAGTCCTCTCTAAGCAGAAAACGTGTGCACTGTTTTGTGCTCTTAGTGGTAAATGAAGCTTCAAGCAAGTGGCTCCACTGATTTCAACTTTGGCTTTAGGCCAGTGCTGAGCTAATGCCCAAACTGTCCTGGACTAATAAAGAAACTGTGCTGAACTAAGAACTAAACTGTGCTGGACTAAGACACAAACTGTGCTGAGCTAAGAACTAAGCTCTGCTAAAGTAAGATCCAACCTGTTTTGGACTAATGCTCAAACTGTGCTGAGCTAAGACCTAAACTATCCTAACTAAGAACTAAACTGTGCTGAACTAAGACCCAAACTGTGATTGACTAAGGCCCAATCTGTGCTGAACTAGGAACTAAACTGTACTGAACTAAGAACTAAACTGTGATTGACTAAGGCCCAAACTGTGATTGACTAAGGCCCAGTCTGTGCTGAACTAGGAACTAAACTGTGCTGAACTAAGAACTAAACTGTGATTGACTAAGGCCCAAACTGTGATTGACCAAGGCCCAAACTGTGCCGAACTAGCAACTAAACTGTGCTGGACTAAGACCCAAACTGTGCTGAACTAAGAACTAAACTGTGCTGGACTAAGACCCAAACTGTGATTGACTAAGGCCCAAACTGTGCTGAACTATGGACTAAACTGAGCTGAACGAAGAACTAAACTGTACTGGACTAAGACCCAAACTGTGATTGACCAAGGCCCAAACTGTGCTGAACTAGCAACTAAACTGTGCTCAACCCAAACGGTGCTGGACTAAGACTCAAACTGACTCAAAAGACTCAAACTGTGCTGAATAAAGACTTAGTCCCTGTTAAACTGCGACCAAGCTGTGACGGACTAACGTTCAAACTGTGCTAAACTAAGAACCAAACTCTGCTGAGATCTCCGAGATGCTTTTCAACGGAAGGACTATGAAAACTTACATTTCAGTTGCTGAGAAAACTGTCAATGGTCTGAAAGCTGATGTGCAGCTTTTAGTGATGTTTGCTATCATGCTGTTCAAAACTAATTAGTGTGTAGACGGCGGCATCTACTCCACTAGAGGCTCGGGATGAAGTGGCTGGTCAGGCTTTCCTCTTCGTTTTTCCACTCCAGGTGCAGAAACATCTCCTACCATGCCAACCTTCCCCAAGTCAGCATCATCTTCATATTTGTCAACGAGGCCTTGTCCGTCATTCTGCGCTCCATTCACTCGGCCATACGCAGGACCCCCGCCCACCTCCTGAAGGAGATCATTTTGGTGGACGACAACAGCAACAACGGTGAGTATCGGCTGAGCATCCCACGGGACACTAAACAGGAGGAGGGTGTATATGCACAGTCACACTGAGCTCTCATTGTTATGCTATAGGGCTGCTTGCTTGTCTGACAGGTGCTGCATTGTGGGCATTAGAAGCATGTGCAGATCTGTTTGCTGTTGCAGTGTTCTTGTATTAGAATGACGCTCGTGGCAGAGAAAGTGTTGTGTTGTCTGCATAGCGATTCAGGTTATGCATATATAGTTGCATTCTCTGTACCGCCCTACACATTCGGACCCTGTGCATGGTTGCTATAGAATTCACATATGCACTCAGCACGCAACCCAGGGTTTAATTGCATAGTGAGCAAGAAGCAGCTTGATTGTGGAGTAGGTTTATGTCAGTGTATACAAAGACTTTATAAATAGATTTCTAATGTGCTGCTTTTACAAGAGGGCTTCACCTCAGAGAGGTTGCAGTTCAGGCGGTAACAAAAGCATTGTCAGTTTATATGTATTGCTTCTCACTGAAATAAGCAGAAAAATTCTGTCTAAATTCTGTCTTAGTCAATATCACGTTTGTATGGTGACCGAGAAGTACTAAACAAATTAACATTTCAGAAAACGACATTACAAAAATAAAAACAAATTTACAAACAAATAAAAAAAAATTACATTCAAGAAAACAAAATTACAAAAGCAAAAAAAAAATTACAAGGGCAAAAAAATATTACATTTCAAAAAAACCAAAATTATACAAATAAAAACAAATTTACAAGACGGTAAACTCTTTTACCAGTACCAAAACACTTTTTTAAAAATGTTGAATTCTGCCGGAAAGGGTCGGTCTAACACACAGGAAGTGCTTGTTGCAGGCCCTTGTCAATAAAAACAGTTTCGCAGTGGTAGAGTGAGTGGAAGTGAGAGACGAACAGGCGACGTCTAAAACACTTGGAGTTGGAAATGTTAATTAAATTAAATGGGCTGTAACGCTAGCTATAGTGGATAACCAGCTAGCTTAAAATGGCTGAGAGCTTTTATTTTGCAAAACAGTCCACTTTTTACAGCCCACGTGGTTTAAACGTCACCTGTTTGTCTCTTTCTTCCGTTTGTCTGCTCTTTTAAAAACTCTAAAGACCTTCCACAGGAAAAACAAAAGTGTGCCAGCTGGCTAAAATGCGTGCCACAAATGGACAAAACATGCTTTAATGCTGTCACCATCCCAAACTCCACTCACTCTACCACCACAAAACAGTTTGATTGACAAGGGTCCACAACAAGCACTTACTGTGTGTTAGACCCGCCCTTTCCGGCAGAATTCGCAGTTTGTAAAAGTGTTTCGGAGTTTGTAAAGTGTTTCACTTCTTGTAAATTTGTTTTTACTTTTGTTTTCTGAAATGTAATTTTTTTTTTTTGCCCTNGCTCCTAGTTACTTTCTGTAACGCCAGATAGACGGGCCAGATGCGAGGAGAGTTAAAAGGTAAACAAAGTTTATTGACAAAGCAGCAGAGGAAGACAATACAAGGAGGCATACAATAAAAACAAAGGAACAAAACAGAGACGGGAAAACCTGAGGGCGAGACAGGGCCAAAACCAAAACACAGTCCAATTTAGAAAACCAGAAGAGCAGTCCGAGAGGCAACCAGAATGAGAGGGAATAGACGAGAGGCGAAAAAACGAAACTTACGGGCAGAAGTCGAAAACCGGCAGGCATGAACAACATGAAACAGAAACCGCTCAGTATGCACCAAAAGAGCAATACCTCACGATGAGGCAAGGGAGAGGCAGGTGAGAGAGGTTAGAATTCCAGTGACATCGAGCGAGAAGGTGTGTTACTGGTGGGGATGGAGCATGAGACCGTGACGTCATGGAGCAGTGTACTCTGGGGATTGGAGTCCGGAGGAGCAGTGGAGACGGGGGAAACACCCGGAAGCGTGACACTTTCAAGCTACACTATGTAAGATTTGGGGATTTGGAGACATCTGTGGTGGAAACCTGTAATTGCATGCATCATGTGGAAAATTACACAGTCGAGTCACATTATTATGACCTACTATTATTCCTACTTTTGTACAGTACATTCCTACATGGCAGTAGATCATGAAGGAAGTCAGGCTTTTGTGGCATTCTCTGGGACCACTCATCCATGTGAAAAGCGCTCTCAACCCATTTGATTGTCTTTCCATGTGACATGTCACATGACATTAGTTGGAAGAGCATGACCAAGACTTGACCAAGTACTACCCTGGCCCCCAAATTCCCCAGACTTGGGCATCCCAATTGAGCATCTGTGGGACCACCTCAACTGTCGTGTTCACTCTGTGGATTCTCCCCCACACACCCTGTCACTCTCAGCCTGTCTAGCTTCTGTACACGGTGGTTAGTCTGGATATTAGGTCATAATAATGTGAGTCGACTGTGTATTTCAAAACATCAGTTGCACTTCTGACCCCTCCACATGCTGTATGTGAATTACTACATGTTGATTTTGCATTTCAGACCCAAACATCAAGCCAGACCTCATTTATGAGCCTTAACAGCTTCAACTCTTCTGGGAAGGCTTTCCACACGGTTTAAGAATGTGTTTATGGGGATTTTTGACCTTTGTTCCAGAAGCGCATTTGTGAGGTCAGACACTGATGTTGGACGAGAAGGCCTGGCTTGCAGTCTCCACTCTAATTCATCCCAAAGGTGTTCTATCGGGTTGGTGTTCCCACAAAGTTGGGAGCATGAAATGGTCCAAAATCTCTTGGTCTGCTGAAGCATTAAGAGTTCCTTTCACTGGAACTGAGGGGCCGAGCCCGACTCCTGAAGAACAACCCCACACCATAATCCCCCCTCCTCCAAACTTTACACTTTAACACAATGCAGTCAGACAAGTACCGTTCTTCTGGCAACCACCAAACCCAGACTTGTCCATCGGATTGCCAGATGGAGAAGCGTGATTCGTCACTCCAGAGAACATGCTCCACTACTCTAGAGTCCAGTGGTGGCGTGCTTTACACCACTGCATTCGGCACTTTGAATTGTGCTTGGTGATGTAAGGCTTGGATGCAGCTGCTCGTCCATGGAAACCCATTCTATGAAGCTCTCTACACACTGTTCTTGCGCTAATCTGAAGGCCACATGAAGTTTGGAGGTCTGTAGCGATAGACTCTGCAGAAAGTTGGTGACCTCTGCGCACTGTGCGCCTCAGCATCCGCTAACCCCACTGTGCCATTTACGGGGCCACACCACTTTGAGTTGCTGACGTTCCCAGTCGCTTTCACTTTGTGATAATACCACTGACGGTTGACTGTGGAATATTCAGTAGTGAGGAAATTTCACAACTGAACTTGTTACACAGATGGCATCCTATCACGGTACCACCTGGACTTCGCTGAGCTCCTGAGAGCAACGCATTCTTTCACTAATGTCTGTAGAAGCAGTCTGCATGCTTGGTTTTATACACCTGTGGCCATGGAAGTGATTGGAACATCTGAATTCAATGATTTGGATGGGTGAGTGAGTAGTTTTGGCAATATAGTGTATGACGCGATCCAAAAACCTCCTGCAAAATCTGCTCTGACCCTTTTAAGGTTATTAGAATCTAACATAGTGCAGCTGTAAATTATGCTGTAAAATTACTTTATTTTTTCTATGCACATGATATTGTACACTTTAATACACTGATTTTGGTTTTATTTAGTTAATTAATAATTAATAATAATAACAATAATAATTTTACAGTGTCTTAAGTACAATCTTGGTTAACAGTGTGTTGTGTACACTATGAATTCATAAAGCTCTAACGTGTTTGTAGTTGCTTGTCCCTTCTGTTGGTGCCAATCGCAGTGTTGAATGCCAGTTTTCACCTAGAAGCAGAACATTTCTGTGATTGTTTCGTTTTTTTCACTGCCCAGAATTCAGGAGGGGAAATGTGGTGGAAATTTGTTTTCTGTACTGCTGTGGTGGCACGCTGCTTACAGTAAATGGCGGAAAGTAGACTGTAAGAGTACTCACATTTGTGCTAGATATTACACATTTTCTACTTCAGAAATGGCTCGGTTATACTGACATTTAGGCCACTTTATTCATGTCGGAAAACATTCCTCGCTACTGTAGGTTACAGGTAATGTGTCTATGAGGCATCTCTATAAAAGTCGTGGAACTGGAGTGCAAAAAATAGCATACAACCGGATAACTGGGCTATGAAGAGAAACGAGGAGGATGGAGAGATTTGTTCAGAAGTAGAAGTAGAATACAGGGTATTCTAAAGAGTAGACAGCAATCAATTATGACTGATATGTATGTACACCCATCAACCATGACATTAAAACCACCTCCTTGGTGGTTTTAATGTTATGATTACATCACAGTACAAAATGATTTGCTTTCATTTGGGAAGATTGTGAATTCAAATTGTGACTAATTATTATATATTATTAATATAGTAATTATTGTCCTCAGAAGGGCATGCAGCATTTGGTATATATTGGTATAATATATATATTTGGTATATATATATATATATATATATATATGTTTACACATATCAGATAGGATAGGATATATGTATTGTGGCATCAGCAGAGAAGATGAAAGTAAAGGGATGTGATTATGATGATAGGATAGCATGGGAATTCATGAGATGAGAAGATGGGATGGGATGGGATAGGATAGGGTAGGCTAGAATAGGATGTGATAGGATAGGATTGGATTGGATAGCATGGGAATTGATGGGATGGGATGCGAGAGGATAGGATAGGATGGGGTGGGATGTGATAGGATGGGTAGGACAGGATAGCATGTGACTGGGGGGATAAAGTATACAGAGAAACAGATGGACTACAGTGTAATTGTAGAACTACAAGGTGCACCTGTATGATAAGTGGACCTGATACAATGGATAGAGTCTATATACATTGAGGTGGGTTTAATGCTCTGGCTGATCGGTGTATATATCACTCTGCTCCCAGGTAGGACTAATCCTGCTGGAATAGGGCTTAAGTCTGTGAGTGCAATAGTTAAAGGGTGTTCAGAGCACAGTAAGAGTGTTGTGGGGGGTTGGGGTATATTACTAAACACAGTGGAGATGTAACGCAGTAGCGCTGTGTGCTGGGTGAATGAGCAGTAAGTGGTCTGTTATTGCACTGACTGAACTGCTGAACACAGAAAATACAGCCCTGTCACCCTCAGGTGTCAGGATTTCACACTTTTCTGCTGTTTTTCAGACAGCACTCCAGTGCTGCTCCAGTGATTCCACGTGTTTTGCTCACTCATATTAACTTGTATAGGGAGTTTTCTTTTCCTTTCACAACAGACAGCAGACAGTAGACACTGAAGAAGGCCAGACAGCAGCCTTGTGAGCCTCCAGAGATAACGGCACATCATCACGTACTAGAATATTTTGTGATTTTGAGCTTGTCAAGCTGTTTTGCACTACATGCCTCAGAGCGGAACGCTCATGCCTTACTGCCAGTGGCTGGTCTGTTGAGTGTGTGAGGTTAGAGCAGTTCTGAAGTGTCGATATTTCCCATTCCGATTCTGATTCCTTTGAGAATTGAAAATACTAAGTGTTCTGCCAGTGATCTGTATTTGTCTTTTTAATGAATTCGAATGTATTTGAGGCTGAAAAAAAGGTGAAAAATAGATTGTAGTTAGGTTGAATATGACTATGAGTGACAATGAGTACGTCAGTCGGTATATATCAGCAGAGAAGATGACTTTTGCTCTCTGGGCTGATGAAAGCTTCCAAGCCAAGCTTACTGAATAGGAAGGGGCTAAAAGTAAAGGGAGGTGATTATGATGATAGGATAGGATAGGATAGGATAACATGGCAATTGATGGGATGGGATGGGATAGGATGTGGGATGGAATGGGATAGGATGTGGGATGGGATGTGATGTGGGGTGGGATGGGACGTGATGTGGGGTGGGATGGGATGTGATGTGGGGTGGGATGGGATGTGGGATGGGATGTGATGTGGGGTGGGATGGGACGTGATGTGGGGTGGGATGGGATGTGGAATAGGAAGGGATGGAATGTGAGTTGAGATGAGATGAGATGAGATGGAATTGGATAGGATGGATTGGATTTGGATAGGAAGGAATGGGATGGGATAGGATGTTGGATAGGAAGGGATAGGATGTGGGATGAGATGGGATGAGGTGGGACGGGACGGGACGGGATGGGACAGGACGGGTCTGTATGTGTGGATATGACCTAATGAATATCCACATATGATACTAGCACAACACATGTTAATGCATGGTCTACAGCCGCATGGCGTTATGGTTTTGCCATATTTACGTCCTGAACTGTAGAACATAATTGTGAGAAATAGGAAGTTCTTTGCATTCTGTCCTCTCCCTCTGATTCTCATGCACTCACAGACTCATCTGCCCTTATTTACCATTAACCGTTACGCTCCATTAACCAGTATAATAGGCAATTTACTTAATAAAAGCCTTTCAAATGTATATGTTTGGTCAGCATTTACTGATTTTAGGTGTAGAAAGCACAAACACTTACCTGTTACCTGAGCACAAGAAGATTTAAATGTTGGCTTGGTATTGAAATACAAGCCTTGTGTTGCTTGGCATCAATAAATAAATAAATAAATAAATAAATAAATAAAATCAGTGGTGTGGCCGGCTGCTGAAAGGAAAAGCTCAGGTGCTCTTAGTGAAGCCACATCTCAGGCCAGTAAACACACATAGCTCTCCATTAGCCGACTGATTTCAGCTCAGCACACAGCCTCCTGTGAATAAACAGCCCCTCCGCACCACAGGTAAACAAGTAAACAAACCCAGATTAGGCAGAGCCGATGGCTGTGTAGACTTGGAGGTAATTTGGTTGGTCAATATCGTATAATGAGTCATGCGTTTATGGCTTGCTGTTTTTGTTACAGAGGACAATAAGGCTGTGTACTGAATGCTTTCCACGTTGTTAAATTCACATTCTGTATTCTGTCGCTGTGTTGCCATCAACCAGAGATAAAGCATCCACAGCTAATGCACCTATATGCATGTGCTTCTGATGCAACAGTTAGAAACTGAAGAAGTTATTTTAATTGTTGTAAGACAGCATTACACACAAGCCTCATTATCCTAGCAAGCCTCTTTAAGAGTGCAGCCCAGTAGCAGAGATATGATTAAAGCACAGTCTACAGGCTGACATGGGGTCTATAGCCACCTTGTGTGTTTAGGGTGGCTATAGAGCCCTACGATGCGACCCCTTACAAACTCTTCCAACTGCTCAAATTGCTTTCGAACTCCGAGGCATACTTGGCTTCCAAAGGGTGCTACCAACACACCAGCACTGGCGAAGTCAGAATGGAAAGCACCCCCAACAGAATGACCCTATATAGTCAGTCGGGGACAGTGATAAGGCCCATCATTGCTTAGGTCACATGTGCGGCCGAGCGTGTAACTTGAATCATTGGCATATCTCGTGATATCAAACCTACACACCAAGTTTCATTCCTGTCGGGTTGATTCCTTCTGGGTGCAGCTATTTAGTAATATTTAGTAACTATTTTAGTAATAAAATATAAAGTAAAGGTATAAAAAGTGCTTTTTAAACTTATAAACTTTCTTTATTTGAACATTCTTCCCACCACAAACATTGAACTTTGGCTCCCCAAGACGAAAACAACTGGGGCACTCCCACACTGTATTTCTGTGTGGAGATATTTCAAGTTTCTGAGATGTTTGTATGGGCGTCAGCACTAGAGGGCATGTTGTATTGGTGTGTACAAGAGTGAAGACTAGGTGCAGATTGGCCATCATGAAGTTCTAGAATATTCCCTGTGGACTGTCCAATTTTAGTC
Organism: Semaprochilodus insignis; assembly: GCA_034552555.1. Taxonomy (NCBI): domain Eukaryota; kingdom Metazoa; phylum Chordata; class Actinopteri; order Characiformes; family Prochilodontidae; genus Semaprochilodus; species Semaprochilodus insignis. The sequence goes on from CM067485.1 coordinate 4,130,642, forward strand.
TGCGTGGGCTGTAAAGTGCATCTCTCTCTCTCTCTCTCTCTCTCTCATTCTGACCCACATAGGAAGGCTACCGCTACTCTTGAGATATGATCCCTCCTGCCTCTGCTTAGGATGTGATTGGTTGAGCACAGTATCGACCGAAGTTTTATTTCTCCTGGGCTGGTGGAGTAGGATAGTTAGAGATGGAAAGAAAGCCTAAAGGTGGTGCTGAGTGATCGCATGGTAAGGAGAGAAGCTTTACTGGCAGAAGCCTTAACGTTCTGTATTAACTCTCTTTCCATGAGTGGGCTGGTGGTGATGGCGACAGTGATGAGGAGAACATGCATAATTCATATAAAGGAATACAAATTAAGCCAGCGGCGCAGCACGGTGGTGCGGTGGGTAGCAACGTCACCTCACAGCATGAAGGGTATGGGTTTGATTCCAGGGTCCTTTCTGTGTGTGTGTGGTTTGCGTTTTCTACCAGTGTCTGTGTGGGTGCTTCGGTGTCCTCCCACAGGCCAAAGCTATGCAGTCAGATGAATTGGAGATGCTAAAGTGCCCCCTAGGCGTGAGTGCGTGTGAGTGCATGTGTATGTCTTTGTGTCTGTCCTGAGATGGGTTGGTGACCTGTCCAGGGTGTGTCCTGCCTTCCACTTAACGAGCGCTGGGATAGGCGCTGCGATCCAGAAGGACGAAGCGGTTTAGAAGATGAGTGAGTGAGTGAAATTAAGCCAGTGATCGGAGATGCTTTGATGTTGTTACCTAGCTGCTCCAGAATGCTGAAGTCTTAATGTTAAAGCAACATACAGGACATGCTGATGTCGTCCTGTTCAGCTGCATGGCTGAGCGAGGGATGTCTCAGACACGTTTCAGTGAAAGTGAAATGTGGAAGGAACAGGGTTAGCTTTTAGCCTAGCATTGACACCAGCGTGTTTGCTGTGGGTTTGTTTCCCCCATCTCCTTTGGTCAGAAGCATTAGATGATGCTCTGGTCTCGGAGTCCTCACAACAAGCCACTTCTTATCTGCTACTAACATGAACATCTTGTCTTATTTACCGAACCCCAGCAGTGTCTGATGGTTGTAGATGTGTAGTAAGTATGAATCGCTGAGGTGCACGTACGAGCCCTGTTACTTAACAAATTTGGACATAACATTTTACACAGTTTTGACCACACTCCGATGAGCTCTGTGATGCTCATATGAATGCATTTGTTGTCAGTGTTAGTGTTAAATTCTGTATATTGTTCAGTAAAACAATTTTAGACTTGATTCAGTTGTTAAATATGAGCAGCCCAGAATAATAAGAATAATTACCCACAAAACCTACAAAATAAGTTTACTATTACCTACACATCTATCTATATGTCTGGATTAGGATCTGGATCATTCTAGTCAGAGTTCAAAACCCATCTTGGATTTTCAGACTTGAAGCCACATTTACTCTGGTTACCTATGACCTAGATGACAGAGCAATTTCTGACGTGCACATGCGCATGCCCCCAGTAGGGGGGGGTTAACACGGCAGCAGTGTGGGATGACAAACAGCAGGAAAAATGCTCGTGGGAAAATCTGTAACGGCAGTCCTTTGTGGGGAGAATAGGACAACAGAAGCTGCGTACCTGAATATCTGAGCTGCTTGTTTCAGTAATCACTCGCCTGCTGTCACTGTTTCTCACTGGTGTTGTACTACTAGAGACTGGTCCTCTCGTCTTGGCCGGTCTCGAGAGCATAAACTAGGAGTCTTTGTCTCGTCTTGGCCAGTCTTGAGGTCATAAGCTAGCAGTCTTTGTCTCGTCTTGGCCAGTCTCGAGAGCATAAACTAGGAGTCTTTGTCTCATCTTGGCCAGTCTTGAAAGCATAAGCTAGCAGTCTTTGTCTCGTCTTGGTCGGTCTCGAGAGTATAAGCTAGCAGTCTTTGTCTCGTCTTAGCCGGTCTCGAGAGCATAAGATAGTAGTCCTTGTCTCGTCTTAGCCAGTCTCAAGAGCATAAGCTAGCAGTCTTTGTCTCGTCTTGGTCGATCTCGAGAGTATAAGCTAGCAGTCTTTGTCTCGTCTTAGCAGGTCTCGAGAGCATAAGCTAGTAGTCTTTGTCTTGTCTTAGCCAGTCTCGAGAGTATAAGCTAGCAGTCTTTGTCTCATCTTGGCCGGTCTCGAGAGCATAAACTAGGAGTCTTTGTCTCGTCTTGGCCAGTCTTGAGAGCATAAGCTAGCAGTCTTTGTCTTGTCTTGGTCGGTCTCGAGAGTATAAGCTAGCAGTCTTTGTCTCGTCTTGGCTGGTCTTGAGAGCATAAACTAGCAGTCTTTGTCTCGTCTTGGCCAGTCTCGAGAGTATAAGCTAGCAGTCTTTGTCTCGTCTTAGCCGGTCTCGAGAGCATAAGCTAGTAGTCTTTTGTCTCGTCTTGGCCAGTCTCGAGAGCATAAGCTAGCAGTCTTTGTCTCGTCTTCGCTGGTCTGGAGAGCATAAGCTAGCAGTCTTTGTCTCATCTTGGCTGGTCTGGAGAGCATAAACTAGCAGTCTTTGGCTTGTCTCGGTCTCAACTTGTTTGGACTTGGTCTTAACTTGGTCTCGGAATAAGGTGGAAATTGTTGTTGAGACCAGTGCAATGCCTCTGTCTGAGGTAACTGGAAGGTGAATTATTATTGAATATTAACAAAATCAGAATAAAAGAATAAATCAGTCCTTTCTCTGTGTTGTAAACTCTTCACTCCATCCTGCTCCTTGCACCGATGCATTGCAATGACAAAAGCTGCCAGAGCTGGAAACCAAATGAACTCAAAGTCTTTTTTTTTTGAAAGACAAATAATAAATAAAAATAATGAAAAGTAATAAAAAAGCTTTCTTTACTCTCTCCACTGATTCCTAAAAATAACTTTGGTGCTGCAATATATTGTACAACGGCAAGGTAACGGAGTTGCTCAGCTGATCACCGGCACCATTGATTTAGTGTGGGTGACATGATTGATCTTGTCACAGCTGTTAAATCTGTACTCAACCAATCAGAGCCCCCATTTCAGTGGGATAGACCAATCAGAATTGCTGTTTCAGCTGAGTGACTTTGTTCGAATGCTGCGATTATGTTAATGAGAGGAACTGCAGCTCATTAACAGTGTTTAGTTGTATTTTGTTGAGGGAAAACACATTTTGGCGGGTGCACAAAACACTGAACTTGTACGGGTTTATACTTTTTGGTGATTTTTCGTGCATTTTGTCTGGACATAGTTGAATTTGGTAGACAGTTCCTATCTCGCCTAAAACTTGCTCAGAATTAGAAGAGCTCTATTCTCATGTCCATTGTCAGATCACTCATGGCTTCACATACAACTTTGCAAATGGAGTCAATCATTACCACCGTACTCCCTTCATCACGAGTGTCACCGCTTTCCCCTAACAAAGCCTCGCCTGTAGAAGCGTCGACTTCTTCCTCAGTTTCTCGCTCTGCAACAGCTCTTAATCCCGATCTTGTTTTCCTGTTTTTATCCCCACTCATTTTCCTTTCAGTTTAAATCCTGTTTAAAGGGCAAAGTTCCTTGAATTTCGAAGATTTATTTGGCCAACACAAGAGATATAATTTATGCTGCCATACTGTGTGTCGGGCCACCGAAAGTCCTGTTTGGAAATAGTTGAAACAATCTGGCAACCCTGCTCATTAACCGGTAAAAAGTCTTTTACTGCAGTAAACAAACTGATGCACAGTCTCAGTTTATGTTACTAATGTACGAATTTGCTAAATGTCAGTTTGAATATTTCTCACTGCTATCTCTAAAATAAGTTTGCTGTCAGAGCTTCCCTGGTTGGTGCAGAGTTGTCAGACTCTTTAGTTCGGTGTTGTAGCGTGTAAACACCTGAACTGTGTTTATTTATGAGAAAATGTAACTCCAAAGCAGGCTTGTCTCGGCGCACATCAGAGCTGAACTGTCTGCACAACATACAGTTTTCTCTTTACAGACGCTCATATCGCTCCTGCAGCTCGGGCTGCTGTTAATATTGGAAAACGAGCGGTATACTGTTTCATTTAGGCACATGGATCGGAGCGTGTTTTTGGCCAAGCATCAGCAACCTGACTAATTAAATCAAAATCCTTGAGCAAACACCACAGAGCTGCAGTTACTTGTTTCCAGTTTTCATGCATATAAAACTCAAAGCGCTCCCCACTGATTCCAGTTAATAATAATATAGCAATAATTAATAACTGTTAAGGCATTTTACTACCCTCATCGTCAAAAAGATGTTGCACAAATAGTCGCACCCAGAAGGAATCAACCGACAGGAATTAAACTTGGTGGGTAGGTTTAATATTGTGAGACATGCAAATGATTCAAGTTTCATGCTCAGCCACGTACGTGATGTAAGCAAGGACGGACCTTATCAGTGTACCTGACTGACCCAACAGCCACGATTGCAGACATTTAGTGAGCAGTGATGCCCATCCATGTCATCCTGTGCCATCCATTAGTGCCAGCACCATTAGCAGACGGCTGCACGGCGCAGACCGTTATGACGACTGCCCTTAACACCACCTCCAACGTACAACGTAGGCCAAAACCTGCAATGGTCTTGTGCCAGACTATCATGAAGTGATTCAGAATGGCAGCGGGTCATCTTCACGAGTCCCGCTTCTGTCTTGGTGGAGACAGAATGAATCTGTGTGTGTAGGCACCGTGGTCAGCGCCATCACACGTCACATGTTGTCACGTGTCACACATCCAGAAGGCCTGGTGTCACTCCACCTCCACTCCTACCGCACAATCTGCAGGAACTGTGTGAGAATAATCAAGCTGCATGGGATGGAGTATCACAGGACACCATTAGGAACCTCTACATCTCCATGCCGAGACGCCTGGCGTGTTGTGTTAGCAAACATGGCGGCCCGACACCATACTGAGAGACACTACTTCTGTATGTGTAGCTCAATAAACATTCCCCATATCATTCTATACTTACCATCATTTATTGTTCCTGGTAACCTTTATCTTCCTTCCCAATAGCACTGCAATCCCACACCTCCTTCTGGGTCCAACTATTCTTTTGATGAGGAGTCTACATCCAGACACAGCTGTTTCTTTGTTGCACTGAAATAAGTACAGTAAATGATATCCTCTCCATCATGAGCAGTCCAGAGTCTTTCAGTCGTTTATGCATTTTTATTTTAGATGTTATTTCAGCCAGATATAGGGAGCCTGCTGTAAAGCAACTTCCCGGCCTGATTTCTTCCCCTCAGTCTGCCTGTGGCGTAGACTCCAGAGTGCTGAAAGATTGGTATTGATTCTGTAAGAGTGTAAGTTCTTTATTGGCCTGTAATATTGGGAACAATCCTCTTAGAGTGTAGGTTCTTTATTGTCTGTTGTAATATTGGGTTTGATGCTTTTAGAGTGTAGACTTTTTATTGTCTCTTGTAATGCCGGGAGCCGAGCGTGTAGGAGTGATTTGGAAGCTACGGGGGAACAGTTTAATGTTGGAGGGTTTGGGATTTACTCGGAAATATGAAATGAGCAGCTCGACGCCTTCATGATATTTATGTTGCGCTGTAGTCATAACACTAATTTAATAACCGAAACACAGATTTTTGTTATATGGGAGATTAAACAGCTACACAAATAAATACTATCTCTGCGTGACGTGAGACGCCTCAATGTGACTGCTACAGCGCCTGTGCTACAGAACACTACAGCAGCCTTTAACTGCTTTTATCCAAATTCTACAGATGTCCTTTCATCCGAATGGATAATATTTTAATTATTATTTTTTTATTTGTCTTAGAAAAAAAGATCATTCATCAAAGAGCATGTTGCACTGAATGTTTTTTTATTTCATCTGTGGTTTGAACACATTAAACACGGAAACTGTATTTGAACAATCAACAAATAAAAATAAGCAGAGATGAGAGGGCAATATACACTCATCAGCAAAAAAATAGCTGCACCCAGAAGGAATCAGCCCACAGGAATGAAACTTGGTGGGTAGGTTTGACATTGTGAGACATGCCCATGATTCAAGTTTCACCCTCAGCTGCACATGTGACATCACCAAGGATAGTTCTTATTGCTGTACCTAACTATAGGGTCGTCCTTTTGTTCGTGCTTTCCATTCTGACTCATGCTGTTGTGTTGGTAGCATCCTTTGTAAGTGAAGTATGCCTCAGAGAAGAGTTTGAAAGAAATTCAACCAGTTGGGAGAGTTGGAGAGGGGTCGTTTAGTAGGGTCCCAGGAAGCGGGGTGGTTTTATGGATGTATTGTGTGCCATACCGGTCCTGCGGATATTACCATAGCATGCTGTTGGTGGCATTGGATAGAAGAAGGTACGTATCAGCGACATGAAGGATCTGGTAGACCTACACTAACCACGGAGAGGGAGAACTGACAAATTGTCCGACATGCACGGAGTGACCCAACAGCCATGATTGTGGACATGCACCGAGGAGTGATGCCCTCCATGAGTCATCCTGTTAGTGCAAGCACCATTGGCAATGGTGTCATGCCAGACTGTCATGGAGTGACTAAGATTGGTCATCTTCAGTGATGAGTCCCGCTTTTGTCTTGATGGAGACGCCCAACTAAGTCTGCATGGAGGCACCATGGTCAGTACCAAGATGAACAATTTGTTGTCACGTCTCATGTCCAGAAGGCCTGGTGTCACTCCACCTCCCCCCCTACCACACAATCTGCAGGAACTGTGTGAGAATATTCAAGCTGCATGGGATGGATTATCAAATCGGTGAGGCCAATCATTCTCTGAGAAGAGAGTTTTTTGAGCCATTTTGTGCCATTTGTGATTTTCACACAGAGGAATATGTATTCCGCATTTAACCCATCCGTGAAGTGAAACACCCACATACACACACACTAGGGGGCCGTAAGCACACTTGTCCGGAGCGGTGGGCAGCCCTATCCACGGCGCCCGGGGAGCAGTTGGGTGTTAGGTGCCTTGCTCGAGGGCACCTCAGTCGCTACTGTCGGTTCAGGGAATCGAACCAGCAACCCTCCGGTCACAAGGCTGGTTCTCTAACCTCCAGCCCACGACTGCCCCTAGCCCACAGGACACCATCAAGAACCTCTACAAATCTGTGCAGAGACGTCTGGCATGTTGTGTTAGTAAACATGGCGGCTTGACGCCATACTGAGAGACACTACTTCTGTATGTGTAGCTCAGTAAATATTGCCCATATCAGTCTAAATTTATCATCATTTATCGTTCCTAGTAACCTTTATCTCCCGTACCAGTAGCATTGCAATCTGACACTTTCTTCTGGGTGCAGCTATTCTATTAATGATGAGTGTACAGTAGGTTGATGAGTAGGTTGTTATTGTGGCTTAGTTTTTAGGTATGGACTATATGGACTGAGTGGTGAAAGATATGTTTTGAACCTATAACTTCAGTCTCTTTCCAAATAAAATTTTCCATGATATGGGACCTTTAAGAGTGTTGGTGTGACGTGATTACAGTGTGTTTTGGATATTTGGGACTGATGCTTATATAGTATAGAATGCAGATCATGAGCATCCATCTCGAGTGTTTTAGTCCTGTCCATATAATCTCTGGTCTATCTATATTCAATAGCAGGTCAGTTTGAGCAGGGATATAACCAGCCTGTGCTGGACCACGTCCTTCTATGAGTAGAATTATATGACCCTGATCTATAGGGACTGTTTGGGTTTGATGTTTGTGTGAGTGTGGGCTCTAGAGCAGGCGTGGTGAGACTGAGACTGGGCTTCTAAGAGCAGACTGTGGCTGTAGCAGCTGATGTTGTTAATGTCACTACTGCAGTGCGGCGTGAGCATTTAACTCTCCTGCTGGACATTTCACTTCACACAAGACTGAGTCTGTGGGCAGCTCCCCAGGTCACACAGTTTGTTCACCGGTGCACAGTGAGGCGAAGACCACCCAGCTAATAAACACACAGCAGAGAGGGCAGATGGGAGAGCAGCAATCACTGGCCTTCACCCAGACACCAATAAAAGGCCAGATAGCAGCGAGTGATGTGATTTACTGGAGTAAACAGTGCTCCAGCGCCGCGAGGAGAGAGTGGCTGAATTTAGATTAGAGTGTAATAAAGGTGCTCAGGCAGGCCAGACTCCTTCACTCCTTCACTCCTTAATTCTTTTCCTCCTTCTCTCTTTCTTTCCTTCACTCTGTCACCTTTCATACTGCTTAAACGCTGCAGCCGTGACTGATGCTTAAACACAGACCTGCAGTCAGATACCAAGAGCAGATCCTCATTCTCTCAGCCTGTGACGCAGCTAGCTCTCTCCCTCTCTCTCTCTCTATCTCATTATCTCTATCTATCTATCTATCTATCTATCTATCTATCTATCTATCTATCTCTCTTTTCCTTCTCTCTCACTCTTTTTCTCCCTTTTTCCCATTTCTCTTTCTTTCTCTTTTCTATTTGTTTTCTTCCTGTAATTGTCCCTTTTTCATTTCTTTCTTTCTTTCTTTCTTTCTTTCTTTCTTATCTATTTTTTTGTTGTTAGTCACAGTTCTTTCTATTTATATTTACTTTGTTTCTTTTTTCTTTCTTTCTTTCTTTATTTTTTCTTTCTTCTTTTAATTTTCTTCCTGTTGTCAATCTCAGTTTTTATTTTCTATTTTTCTGTTTCTTTCTTTCTTTCTTTCTTTCTTTCTTTCTTTCTGTTATCCGTTCTGTCTGTTCTTTTTATTTTCTTTCTNATACATAACGGATTCAATTGGGTCACACTAAAGAGATTTGAGTAAGCTCTAATTACCTGTATCGGTTATATACGTGTATTACCCAAAACTGAAATGTTGGATTCAATAAAAAATCTCATGCCAGGTGGTTCAGTGCAGCAGTGTTAAGTAGCTTTTAAGATGCTCTTTTGAGAAATATGTACTCACACTTGTAAGAGTTTTAAATAGCTGGACAGATCATATTTATGTATTAGTCATATGAATCAACTTAATATGGTTATATCCACTAATTAAAGTTAAGAAATTCTGTTTTCAAAGAAATGCTCCTACAATACATGCCTGTATATGAGGTCGTATGATATTGGAAATTATTAATTTATGGTATTTATGCTTTTTGAAGTCTTCACATTAACTGGATTAGACACTCTCTGACTGCTATGTGCGTTTTGGGTGAAAGGGCCGAGCCCATCCTGCACAGGATCCAGGAGGACCGGACGCGGGTCATCTCGCCTTCCTTCGACAACATCAAGTTCGACACGTTTGAGGTGGAGGAGTATCCTCTGTCAGCGCAGGGATTTGACTGGGAGCTGTGGTGTCGGTACCTGAACCCACCCAAATCCTGGTGGACCCAGAAGAACCACACTGCACCCATCAGGTGGGGCGGCAACACCACCAGCAGAGCTAAAATACATACTACAAACACAGTTTAGTCCCTGCCTGGAAAGTAAACACTGTAAAACCAGTCCTAATACAGAATATGGTATTTAAGAAATGAAGGGTGGATGAAAGCAAACGTATCAAGCAATCGTTTCACGTCTTAGGATTACTTGAAACAAGTTAAAACCAAAGCTTGGGGTGCAGAGTGCTAGGTGAGGTAATTAATCTCTTGAGAAATGCTGTTGGATCCATGCTTTTGATTCAGAACTTGCTTTTGGCAGTTTATTCATGTGGACATGATGTAGACATTTGAATCGGGCTATTTCAGGTCATTGCTGTCTTCCACTGAATATGTGGGGAACTTGTCCTTGAATTCGAATGTCACAGGTTTGTAAATCTGCGTCTAATTTTATGTGATTCATTTTATTTGATTCAAAGGCCTACGTTTTCTGGCCACTTTATTGGAAACCCCTTCGACTTCCTGGTGTAAAGCTGGGAACTGTAGTCCATAAGTTGATATAGGGCTTGTATAAGCCATCCTCTAGTCCTTCATCAGTGATCAGTTTCTGGCCGCAGAGCTGCTTTTCCATAGATATTTCTGGGCGTTGAGCCTCTCAACTAGGTCTGCATGATTAATCATATTTTTATCAATACCACAATTTCTGATAATGTAGCCAGTGAATGGACACAAAAGTTGATGTTTTTGATTAGTGACCAGTGAGTGGATGAAAAAGTTGGTGTTTCTGATTAAGTGGCCAGTGAGAGGCCAAAAAGTTGATGTTTCTGATAAAGTGGCCAGTAAGACAATGAAAAAGTTGGTGTTTCAGATTTGTGGCCAGTCGGTGGACTAAAAATTTGGCGTTTTTGATACAGTAGCCAAAGAGTAGATGTAAAAGTTGGTGGTTAGTGTATAGACGTTAAAGATGACCTTTATAATGAAATGGCGTTTTTGATAAAGTGGGCAGTGAGTGGACGAAAATGTTGGTGTTTCTGATGAAGTAGCCAAAGAGTGGAAGTAAAAGGTAGTGTTTCTAATAAAGTGGCCAGTAAGTGGACATAAACTAAGTGTATCTAACAAAGTGGCTAATAAGTTGACGTAAAAGTTAGTGTTTCTAATAAAGTGGCCAGTAAGTGGACGTAAACCTTGGTGTATCTAACCAAATGGCCGGTTAGTAGTGTATGCAGTATCTGTGTCAGTGTTAACGCTCAGCAGGGATTTGTTCTGTAATCATGTTTGAATGGGAAAACTGAGCCATTACTCCGAGAGGCTTTCAGAGTAGTACTGTGATTGAGGTGCCTCAGGAAGCCTGAGTGCTCTTTGTTTTGTTGTACCTGTGCATTATTAATGAAGCCAGTCTTGTTTTGTAACTTGGAGATGCCATAGACGCTGCATGTACCTGAAGTTCACTTGAGGAAAAGCTGATGAATCATCGTCTGCCTCTCTTCCTGCTTCTGACAGGAGCCCATCCCTGATTGGCTGCTTTGTGGTGGACCGAGAGTACTTTGAGGAGATTGGTCTGCTGGATGAAGGCATGGAAGTCTACGGAGGAGAGAACGTGGAGCTGGGGATCAGGGTAAAAGATACTTACCTCTGCATGTCATAGTGGAAAACACATTTTAGTTTTTTTTGGTGCTCCAGTTGAAACAATCATCTTCCCTTTACATTGTGCAAACATCTGTGGATCAAATATGCTAATATATACTTAGAATATGATAATATAGGTTCATGTCCAGTGTGTATAGGTACGTAGATGAGTTACTGTTTCAGAGATACGAGATTCCATTTCTGGCAGTGGCGAAATATAGAAGGCATACGGAGCTAGCTGCATCCGTGTGAAGTGATGTAATCACACTGATGGTTTAGCAGTGAAAAGTGGATGCATATGGATGGGCTTGGGATATTGTGTAGCACTCTGTGATTAAGAAGGATGAAAGGCTTTTTGAGAACGTCTGTTCTCAGACTCTTCTCTCTGCTGCATCAGATGAGTCACACCAAGAGGTGTGAGGGGATCCTGCCTTCCTGAGATAAACTGAGCCACAGCTCAGGACCAAATAAATGCTCCTGACTTTGTAAAATGCTATGGATCATATTACTATTATTATTATTCTACACTCATCATCAAAAGAATAGTTGCACACAGAGGGAAGTGTGGGACTGCAGTGCTGTTGGGAAGGAAGATAAAGGTTACCAGGAACAATAAATGATGATACATTTAGACTGATATGGGCAATATTTATTGAGCTACACATACAGAAGTAGTGTCTCTCAGTATGGTGTCGGGCTGTCATGTTTGCTAATGCAACATGCCAGACGTCTCAGCTGTAGAGGTTCCTAATGGTGTGCTGTGATAATCCATCCAAATGAAGATGACCCGCTGCCATTCTGAGTCACTCCATGACAGTCTGGCACAACACCATTGCAGTCTTTGGAGACGTTGACGTGGTTTTAAGGGCAGTCGTTGTAACGGTCTGCGTGCATGTAGTTGTAACGCACAAAGGACTAACCAGATGCGCGCAGAGAGTAAGGTAAAACCAGGTTTACTGACAGGGCTGCAGCAACAAGCAGTACAGGTAGGCAGCACATTAACAAAGAGAAACCGAGCAAACATACCAACGGGGCGAGACGGGATCAAAAACCAATAGACAGTCTGGGTAGTGAAGAAGATCAGTCCAAACAGAGCAAACGAAGCCGAAGGAAAAGACATAAGAGGAAAACTGTAAAACAAAGCAAACGTAAAACACAATAAACAGGTAGAGAACACTCAGTTGCAACAGAGTTGGCAAAACCTCACAAAGAGGCTAAGGATGATTGGCCGATGGGGAGCATGTGGCCATGACGTCACCAAGCGGTGCACTCTGGGGATTGGAGTCCAGGAGAGCGTTGGAGGCTGGAAGAGAACCCTGAAGCGTGACAGTAGTCCTGTGTCATGCAGCCGTCTGCTAATGGTGCTGGCACTAACAGGTTGACACTAACAGTGTGTGTGTGTGTGTGTGTGTGTGCGTGTGCGTGTGTGTGTGTGTGTGTGTGTGTGTGTGTGTGTGTGAATGTATGTATGAACATATATGTGTGTATTCCTCCCCATTACTGATGTCAACTGTCTGCAAAGCACTTGGAGCTGCCAACAGAATGAAAGGTGCTCTATAAATAAACATTTATTATTATTATTGTTATTATTATTAATTGGCCGGGGGAGGAGCTATGTCGTGCGGGAGGAGCTCAAAGTAGAGCCACTACTCCTCCACATTGAAAGGAGCCAGTTGAGATGGTTCAGGCATCTTATTCAGATACCCCCTGGCAGCCTCCCATTGGAGGTGTACCAGGCACCGCCAACTGGGACGAGACCCAAAGGTCACCCCAGGACCAGCTGGAAGGATTATATCTCCAAATTGGCCTGGAAACAGCTTGGGATTTGCTAGAATGAGCTGGTGGAAGTTTTGGGAGGGACAGGGCTGTCTGGGCTTCTCTGCTTTCCCTACTGCACTGCGAGGCTAGTTTGGACTAAGGAGTATAAAAAGATGGATGGATAGATGGATGGATGGAGAGACTTCACTGTGACTTGCGGGAGACTTGGCCGAGTGGCCGAGAGACTTGGCCGAGAGACTACATATGAATTGGCCCCTAAGAACGATGGAGATGAGAGAGCACGCCTGAGAAACAGTTAAGTTGAGTGGAGAAATCAGAATATAAAATTGTTGGTCACATATTATTGATCATATTTCTGAATAATAAAGACACATGACCACATGACCATCCATAGATGTTAGAAGTGATGCCTCTCGAGTTCATCCCAAATTGCATCTGGTGCACAATTTTTTAATCCAGACAGTGTGTGTGTTTGTGTGTGTGTGTGTGTGTGTGTGTGTGTGTGTGTGTGTGAGAATGTGTGTGTGTGTGTGTGGGTGTGTGTGTACGTGTGTGTGTGTGTGTGTGTGTGTACCTGCCTGTGGCATAGCAGTGTTGTAGTATCAGACTCACAAACTCCAGCCTCCAGCACTTAACACAGAGCCACAACAAGACTATTACACTCTGTCCCACTGATACTATAATTACCAAACACACTCAGAACATAGTGCCAAAGATAACTCACACACACACAGACACACACACACATGCACAGCCACACATCTTCATTCTGATTTATCCCAAAGAATTGCCATCTGGCCACAGCAGGCCTTCACTGCTGGTCTACCAGTGTCTCCACTGTATTATACTTCCACATACTGCTGTGCCTTAATGAGAGTGACACACATTTCCACATCTCAGTAGCATACTGTATTTCATAAATGTCACTGTCCAAAGAAAAACAAGTATCTTTTAAGTAACTTTACAGGAGAGGACAAAAACCTCATTTAATTATTATGTAAGTCAATGGAACCAGACTTTTGTTCTCTTTAGGGTCGTTTCTGTTGGTCCATTCATCATGAAATGTTTACATAGTGTAAACAGCAGCTGCTGTGTTCAAATGATGCATAAAAGTAAAAATTGACAAAATTGAAGATGCATGTTTTTCCTTGGACAGGGACTATATAAAACTATACATCTCATTTATGTGATGTAACTTCTTGTCTGTTAACTGGTTAATTATATAAGATTACTTTTACATTTGATCTGAATTCTGTATTGAACATTCTGAGTCACAAGAAGTCTCAGTAAAGTAAAACATGGTTTTTCGTGAATACAAATTCAGGGACTAGCTAGGTTTATTGTAGGAGGAGTATTGAGACACTAATGACTCAATTACAACACATAGTATTACATGAACAACATTATCTGGACTGCTCACCCAGTATACTCTGCTTACCCATAATATCAGTATATTCCAGTAAATGCATTCCCTATCGTATCCCTCCGGCTCAGTACAGACTCTTGCTTCTGAGAACGGCATTTCCCAGAGTGCCTTGGGTGAACACGTGACTCATCGTATGCAGCCGGCAGCCTATCCCAGATCCCCCTTACACGATTACTGATTGTTTACGCTGGTTGCATGTTCAAATAGAAACTGTTTGGTTTGTTTGTGTCTTAGTGAAGTAATGTCTCTGTTTTCTCACTTTGCGTTTTTGGTTTTTGACTTTGTTTTTAACTTCGTCTCTGGATCTCCTTTTATAGTTGTTTTTGCTGTTTTACTGAACTATTATTTGTTTCTGACTATGCCTTTGGATTATATTCTTTCAATAAACATTTTAAGCCTCATCTGCTGGCGTCTAACCTTGGCCCGAACCTTACATAGTCACTTTTTCACTTTGTTCGCTCTAAATTCATACTGCCGTATCTCTCATGTCGTTACACAGCAATACCTAATGCAGGTGTTTCACTTTCTACATCGCTTTTCTTTATTCGATTAACACTGCAAGCATGCTGAACATTTCTGTTAGCGCTACAGGGAGGGTTTACAATGTTTTGTTAGCACTAAGCTAACAGAGGTACATGGAAGCATTTTTGGACAGCTGTTAAAGCCCAGTGACTTGATGCTTGAGTAGACATTCAGGCAGCATACAGTGCAGTTTTACAGTGGCAACCAAGTGAGATGTAACATTTGAACCAAAATTGGCTTGAATATTATGTCTGTATATCTCCACTAAACGAAAAAGATTTTTTAGATGAAAGTTTCTTCAGTTTTGACATAATTCTTAAGCAAGAATGCCCATATCTAACAGTGCCAAAATAGCAAAACAGGAAAGGGCGTGAAGCAAAAGTTTGGGCACGCAGCATGGTCAGTACTTAGTCAGCATTACAGCTTTTAGAGCCTTTAAATTCTTGTTTAGGGGATTTTCACCCATTCCTCCTTGCACAAGACTTCTAGTTCTGTGGATTTCTTGGGCCGTCCTGCATGCACTGCACACTCTTTTGAGGTCTATCCACAGATTTTCGAAGATTTTTAGGTTTGGGGGACCATGAGGGTGTCACGTCACGTCCTGTCCTGTCTAGTCTAGCCCCTGTTTTTCCGTTTTCTCTGGCTTCCTATTTGTCCTGTCACTTCCATGTGCCTTTTGTTGTCTTTTTTCTTGTGCTTCTGTTTTGGTTTTTGGCTCCTCCTGTCTCCGCCCCTTGTCAGTCCCCTCACCTGTCCTTAGTTTGTAGCTCCACCCCTTCCCAGGTGTTCCTTGTTAGTCTTTGTCCTCTTACACCCCCTGTAGTCCCCTGTGTTCTTGCTTGGTGTTTTGTTTCCATGTCGGTCGTTTGTTCTCCTGGCGGTGTTTTGCTTCCCTGCTGGACGTTTGTTAGTCGTCCATGTTGTTTCCATGTCCGTTGGTTTTGTCTCCCTGTCGGTTGTTTTTGTAATCCTGTTTAGTATTTCTGTTTGTTAGTTTTTTTCTTTGGTTTTGTTTTCTTTTTTTTACTCTGCTTTAAATCCTTGCGTTTATATCCTCCCTCCTCGTCTTGACCCCTCGTGACAGAGGGCCATGGTAAAACCTTCATCTTGCTCCTCTCAAGGTAGTCTACTGTAGATTTTAAGGTGTGTTTAGGATCATTATCCTGCTGTAGAAGTCATCATCTTTTAATCTTCAGCTTTTTACAGAGCATGTGATGTTTGCTTCCAAAAGTTGCTGGTATTTAATTGAATCAGTTCTTCTCTCTAACAGTACAATGTTCCCAAGGCCACTGGCTGCAACACAAGCCCAAAGCATTGTCAGTCCACCCCCCTATTTTACAGTTGGAGAGGTGCTCTGTTCATCTAGAAGCTTAAATCTCTTGGGGTGCCCAAAGTTTTGAATGGTTCTTCTTAATTTATTCTTCACTCTAAAATTGTACAAAACCAAAATAATCCACTAATCTTGCTTAAAATGTTGAAAAGAATGTTTTAGCTTTAATTTCATGCCTTTTGTTCTTCATCTTCTCCTGACTACATCTGCAAACACAAAGGTGTGGCAGAAACATTCAGCTTTGCCGGCTGCAATCAAGACGTCAGTGTTTTACTGGTAGCGCACCAGCTTCCTTTCACACTAGGGCTGTCAAATGAAATAAAATAATCAATCATGATTAAATCTATTAATATGGTGCTCCGGTTTACTCATTTTGCTCCTTAAGGAAAGATTCTTCCACTGAAAAGCAGGACATCTTGTTATAGCTATATGAATGGACAAGGTGAGCTTCTTCAGAACGTATTTGTCACTGTCAGTAATTCTGTAACATTGACTGCAGGATTCATATGAGCCTGAACATCATGAGATTTCCATAGAACCATACAGTCATGGAGTCCTGGTTCATGTGGAATCTCTTGGTATTGACTTGCTTGGAATTGGAATCTGAGTCACTTCCAGAAACTGAGTGAATGGCCCTACCAACTAGTGAACTGGGGTGCCGTTTGAGACCCACCACTTAAATGTGGAGAGAGTGGAGAGAAGAAGAGGTGGTCTCTTCAGCAGTGGCAGGCCACGTCTGTGTGCCGGGTTTTAGAGTATAATGACTGTCGGCAGCTGGGTTTCCAGCTGTTTCTGCTGCCTTCATCTAAATCATCTCCACTTGGAGCTCTTTCCTGCTGTCCTGAAGCTAGACCTGCCACTGATACCCTGCTTCCTCCTTATCTGATGCAGTCTGAGAGAGGACCATTTGCTCCTGCCCCTGCAGTCTGGCTCAGGAGGCTTCGCTCTGTAGTGCAGTCCTCTGTAGTGAAGGCTGTGTGCAGTAGAATGCTAAAATAGTAATATGCTTTATTGGACTTATCGTTTGGCATTTACCACTGTCTGCTGCTGGCATATGAAGGTTAGATTGATAACGGGCTCTACAGAGACATACAGAATATAAACTCTCCTCCAACTCTCTTTCATTTTCACTCTCTTTCACTCTTATACTCTCTTTCACTCTGTTGTATGTTGTTTTCCACTATTGGGATACATCAGCTGCCCTTTACGCTGTGGGAACACTTCATGACAAATGGAGCAATAGAAATGATCTGAAATTATTAGAATAAGACCTTTTTAGATTGCGGTACATTAAGGTCAATAAGTTCTAGTTTATACTCCACATGCATTAGGAAGGAAATTGTACAAGGAAAAGTCCTTGATTTTTACACAGTACTGTACATACTTATAAAGGGTTTTGCTAATTTCGAATGGCTGCATAATAGTACACTCATCATCAAAAGAATAGCTGCACCCAGAAGGAATCAACCGACATGAATGAAACTTGGTGGGTAGGTTTGACATTGTAAGACATGCGAATGATTCACGTTTCACACCTGGCCACGTATGTGTCGTAAGCAAGGACGGGCCTTATCACTTCACCTGACTGACCCAACAGCCACGTTTGCAGACATTCAGCAAGCAGTGATGCCCTCCATGAGTCATCCTGTTAGTGCCAGCACCATTGGCAGCAGGTCATCTTCAGTGACAAATTCCTGTGACCATGTGTGGAGGCAGCATGGTTAGCGTCAAGATAAATGGTTTGTCGTCAAGTGTCACGTGTCCAGAAGGCCTGGTGTCACTCCACCTCCACACCTACCACACAATCTGCAGGAACTGTGTGAGAATATTCAAGCTGCATGGGATGGATTATCACAGGACACCGTTAGGAACCTCTACAACTCCATGCTGAGACGTCTGGCATGTTGCATTAGCAAACATGACGGCCCGATGCCATACTGAGAGAAACTACTTCTGTATGTGTAGCTCAGTAAATATTGCCCACATCAGACTTTCAAAGCCATAATCTTGTCTTCAGAGCAGTATTTGTTGGATGTCAGTAAAACCGAAGCTCTCCCTCTGTCATGTACTTTGGTCTAAAGGAAAGGGAAAAACTGGAGCAGTATAATAAACACAAACTGTACACTATACACAGGGTCTAGACTGGAATAAACCGGCTAGCCTGCCAGCCAAGCTTTATGCAACATGTAATTATGCTGCTGTACAATTACTGCTAACACTATACTATTTTGTGCGGTTACTCTGCAGAATCCCAAACACTCCTTTATTTTTAGGCTGTGAAGCAGATTAGCAGATTAAAACGGGATCAAAGCAACTCGGTAACAGCTGCAGGAATTGTATGCAAATGTGAGATTTTTTATGGAATGCTGGAGGAGAACAGACGTCTCATTCATGGCTCATCAGCATTGTTGTCAGTAATTATGCAAATGAGTCAGTCACACAGCGAATCAGAGCGCTGCGCATCTGTCTCCTCCCTCTTTAATATTTGCATAATTAATGGTTGTGCTGATGCGCATTTGAGTCTGAAGTTGCTTCTTGCTCTCGGGGTTGCTAACCTCGCACAGCCATGTGTTCCTGCCTGTTCCTGCAGATGTGATGAATAAATACATCTCACTTGACTGATATGGTCATTTTCACTGGACTCCGTATGAGTTTAACCCTCATTTGTTGAACAACAGAGATTAGGGTACTCGCAGTGGACTGCTTTCCTTACTGCTGCCCCCTTCTTACACCTCCAATCACTTGTCACATCTCTTTTTCTCTGCACTTCATCCCCCTTTCCAAAGTTCCTCAGCTTTGTCTTTCTTTACATCCACTGTAGGTGCTAGCTCCAAGCTAGCATGCTAACTGCGAGCTAACGCGCTACCTTCCATCAAACACCCTAGCTCCATGCTAATGCCCTATCTTCAAGCTAATGCAATAATGGTGGGCTAACACGCTAACTGCGAGCTAACACACAAACCCCAAACAGACATGGTAATTCTGAGCTAACATGGTATCCCCATGCTAATGTAAGCTAAGTACATTGATTTTAGTCACAAAGATTATAAAGGGTAACATAACTAAACTTTGAGTTGATAGCCAGTTAACCTAGCTAGCCTGTACTTTGAAAGTGTTACGTTACGATTACCTGTATCTTTATTTTTCATACTGAAACCTCATCATTTTAATAGTCAATTGAAATATAATTACATATCCCAAATAATGTTCATGTATAAATATGCATGTTAAAGTATTAACTACCTTGTTGATGCTCTTACCCGTGTATGTAGTCTTTATATCTGCTGGATTTGTTCATTTAAAATGATGGATTTGGGAGGTTTGGGTCTTTAACACTTCTTTTGCATGATAGTGGTTTCCTTTCTCTTTATTTGATTTGAGCAGTTTGATTCTATTCAACACAGGAAACAACACAAGAAACCAAATATCCAAATATCATTACAGTTTTTGCTGTACTATTCAAATGTATTTATGTAATTACACAACATAATGACATATTGAGTTACTCAACAACCTTTACTTTCAGTTGTCACGACCCTCGGCCATAATAGCCTTTCTCCATGTTTGTTGGGCAGCATGGTGGTACAGTGGGTAGTGTTGTCACCTCCCAGCAAGCAGGACCTGGGTTTAATTCCCAGCTGGGGCTTTCGAGGTCCTTTCTGTGTTTGCACTTTTTCCCAGTGTCTGTGTGGGTTTCTTCTGGGTGCTCTGGTTTCCTCTAAAGACATGCAGTCAGGTGAAATGTCCACTGTGTGTGTGTGTGTGTCTGTGTATTTGCCCTGTGATAGATTGGTGGCCTGTCCAGGGTGTTTCCTGCCTTTCGCCCATTGAACGCTGGGATAGGTCGACGGCCATTTGTGTCTTCCCTCTGTTCCATTGTGTACAGGAACATGATTGACCACCTGGGGGCACCTCCCTGGGTAAAAGGTCATCGAGCAGCCATCTTAGAGAGACGTTCAGGGTTCCCTCCCATTTGACATGAGCTGGAAGAACTGCTGTTCAGACCAGCCCGTCACTGCTCTCTGCTTTGTTTTCCTTTGGTTGTAAATGTATTGAAAGACTTGTTAGTCTTTGTAAAGCTGCGTGAGACGTAGGGGAGGGGTGCCCGTTTGCTTTGCTCATCCTTTTCCCCAGTTTTTAACTTCGGTCGTTAGGGTAGCTTTTGTATCGTTCTTTACTTTGGTTTTCAGGTTTAGTTTTTTGTAGCCCTGAAGACATAGTTCCATCTTACTGTTAAAGACAGTAGAAAATAAACCTGCAGTTTTCTGGTTTTCAGCAGAGTCTGCTGTTTGGTCTGGCAGAGTTGTTGTTTGTTACGGAATGACCCTAGACCGGGTTATAACACAGTCTATTTTAAATCAACAGCACGAGCACATTAGAAGATGTAACATACGCATAAAAACATACGCTGCTCACAAAACAAGACCGAACATGCAGTGCCAACTTTTCCATCTCCTACTTTCAACGGAATTTCTCCATTGAATTTTGGCGAATTACAAGTGAGAAATAATTAAATACCACATTTTAATCTAGGACATTTAAGAATTTGTAAGATGATGCAACCTGTCGAATTCATAATACATAATACTGTTATCAAATTAGTGGGGAACACTTCACTAGAAATTGTGGCGGAAATTCAGTTAAAAATGGTGCAAAAGCAAGATACTCAATTTGTCAACTAATCAACTAATTAATTATGTTTTTTTCTACATATGTGCTTATTCTAAATTTGATACCTGTAAACATGTTCCGATTGATACAGGGTCCTGTTTACCTCTGTGTTGCATCACCTTTCTTTTAACAGCATAAAATAAGAATTTGGGAACTGAGGACACCAGTAGTTGTAGTGGTGACATTGGAACACCTGAGCTGCTAACCTCAGCTGCACTTCATCTGCGCTTCATGATGCATCATACATGTTCAAAAGGAGACAGGTCTGGATTGAAGGCATACCAGTTTACCACCAGCAGGCTCTTACTATGAAGTCACGCTGTGGTAACACGTGCAGAATGTGGTTTGGCATAATCTTGCAGAAACAAACTGGGACCTCCTCGATAAAGATGTCATGTAGATGGCAGCTTATGTTGCTCCAAACTCCTCAGAGCAAGACTTAACATGCAATGCCAACTTTTCCATCTCCTACTTTCAACAGAATTTCTCCATTTATTTTGGTGAACTACAAGTGAGAAAGAACTAAATGGCACGTTTTAAAATGGGATATTTAATTAGTAAGATGATGCAACCTGTCATAATATGTGCAAAAAGGGGTGCCAAAAATATCACTAGAAAATCTGCAGCCCCTCCCACTTCAGATCATAACAGCCTATAAGGAATATTGTGAGTTTAGCATCAAGCCTAATCCCTTTACTCTCCAAAAGCATCTGCTGTGGTGGAAAGCAGTACCAATGTTAACTCTTCTTCTGCCTTTATAAACTTTTGTTTGCTGCTGAATGTGGTTTCTTGTCAAAAGCAGGTGGCGCCGTTTATTGTTCCTTTCATTGTCCCTTCATTTTATTCATCTGCCCTTAAGTGATCTAACCAGTAGCAGCACCTATAACATGATTGATAAGAGGTTAGAAAATGCCATCAGGGCAGCAGTGCTACTTCTTCATTCTCTGATGTTGGACTGATTAGACTCCACGCTACAGCGACTTGTGACAGTCACTCTAAGTGCCTTGGGTTATGTGCATGTGCGCTAGAGTGTATGTAAGAAAGAGAGAAGACACCAACAGCTACACACGCATGGTGGTTATCTTAGTGTGTTGTAGCCTGTCTATTCTACCCTCTGCTGCTATCCTGGATCGTGATGTGTGGATACTCTCCCAAGCCCAATAAATGGTCTCTAGTAACCGCATTGACCGTCCCCTGTGTGTTTTTCTATGGAGGACAATTAGCTATTCACTGTTTTGCACTGCTTCATGAGGGCGTTCACCCATCACCCCCATTTGTTGTGGACTCACTATCGCCTCTTGAGGTACAAAGTGGTATTACTACACAGGACAGGCCCGGGGCTAGCTGGTTAGCATGGTCAGTTCAGTAGATTTCTCTGCACCATGATACATAGATGCCTTTGACACACTAATTTTGGAAAGTTTCAAGCTTGCAACCTTAAATATTGACCCAGTCTGATACATAGATCTGAATCATGCTTCTGTTTCACCTGTATAATTCCAAAGAAGGATCCTTAAGATAGGGCGGAAACAAGTAAGCAAGAAGTTCCAGGTTTGGTTCCCATCCGGGGCATCTAGGGTCCTTTCCGTGTGGAATTGGCCTGTTCTTCCTGTGTCTGTGTGGCTTTCCTTCAGGTGCTCCGGTTTCCTCCCACAGTCCAAAGACATGCAGTCAGATGAATTGGAAATGCTAAATTGCCCCCCTAGGCCTGAGTGTGCGCACGTTTATGTCTGTGTGTCTGCCCTGTGATGGACTGGCGGCCTGTCCAGGGTGTATCCTGCCTTCCTCCCTTTGAGAGCTGGGATAGGCTTCAGCACCTCCTGCATCCCCGTAGGATTAAACGGTTTAGAAGATGACTGAGAGTGAGAGATCTTTAGGATACACTATATTGCCAAAAGGATTCACCTACCCATCCAAATAATTGAATTCAGGTGTTCCACTCACTTCCATGGCCACAGGTGTATAAAACCAAGCACCTACGTATGCAGACTGCTCCTACAGACATTAGTGAAAGAATGGGTCGCTCTCAGGAGCTCAGTGAATTCCAGCGTGGTACCGCGATAGGATGCCACCTGTGCAACAAGTCCAGTCGTGACATTTCCTCACATTTCCACAGTCAACTGTCAGTGGTAATATAAGAAAGTGGAAGCAACTGGGAACAAGAGCAACTCAGTCACGAAGTGGTAGGCCACGTAAAATGACAGATCGGTATCAGCGGATGCTGAGGTGCATAGTGCGCAGAGGTCACCAACTTTCAGCAGAGTCTATCACTACAGACCTCCAAACTTCATGTGACCTTCAGATTAGCTCAAGAACAGTGTGTAGAGCGCTTCATGGAATGGGTTTCCATGGCTGAGCAGCTGCATCCAAGCCTTACATCACCAAGTGCAATGTAAAGCGTTGAATGCAGTGGGGTAAAGCATGCTGCCATTGGACTCTAGAGCAGTGGAGCATGTTCTCTGGAGTGACGAATCACGCTTCTCCGTCTGGCAATCCAATGGACGAGTCTGGGTTTGGCAGTTGCCAAAAGAATGGTACTTGTCTGACTGCATTGTGAAAAACTGGAATGTTTGGTGAAGGGGGGATTATGGTGTGCGGTTGTTTTTCAGGAGCTGCACTCAACCCCTTAGTTTGAGTGAAAGGAACTCTTAATGCTTCAGCAGACCAAGAGATTTTGAACAATTTCGTTTGCATACAAAACAGGTGCATGCATAATAATTAGAGAGAGATGTAGAGAAATAAAGGAGACAAATAAAGGCGAAACAGACAGCGAGAAAGGGAAAGAGGAGAACGAGTGAGACATGGAGAGAAAGAGTGAGGGCTGGAGAATTGGTGGTGGTTCTCAGCAGGAGTGCAGTGGATGGATGAAAAGGAATCAGAGGGAATCGGAATGGCACTGAAGGAGCGGCGCTCTGCTGTGTTTTGTTACAGGATCTTTCTTTATAGCCTAATTCAGCAAATCTCTGTGCAAACGTGTTCTAATCCCTGAAAGCACTTTAGGCTTCACTGTACACCCCAACCCCCCCCAAACACACACTACTGCACTGTCGTATTTCACAGCTCCTTCACACACGGCCTGTAAACCGGCTCCCAATGTATCCTCCATTACAGAGCCGGAGATCCAGAGATACCGTGTTAAATGGTGCGTACAGCTGCAAACGAATTTCCTATTAGTAGAGTAAAAGGCAATGCATTAGAAACCTTTGAGCAAATTTATTGCTTGACTTGAACGCTGTCTCTCTGTGGAGGCTTTACAGTTTAGTAAAGAGTGTTGCACTGAGTGTGTGAATGTCCTCGGCTGTATGTATTTCACTGTCTTGTTGTTATTATTATAACTCATTACATCATCCCCTTATTGCTTCCCTCTCACGCTTGATGGTCCAGCTTGCTTGTAGCCCACGTATTTGCTTTCTGAGGGTTTAATTTGGGCTCTGCTGCTGTGTAAATTATGATGAATTAGCAGTAATAGGGTATTCTGTTTGAATAAATGGTTCTAATTGGAATCCTGACATTTAAAGGATTTGGTGACTGCAGCAAGGTGTTGCATGTTTCAAGTCAATTAGGACCAAATCAACTGCTTTACAAAGCCCCTTAATAATGACCCCTTTAATGTGGAGGCAAATTAGTCTTTATCTGCTCTTCTTAAATAACATGTCAGGAATGTCATATATAGAATTATTGGCTTTTTATTTTGTTTGTGTCACAAACTAATATTTTCAGCAAATAACAATGGGAATGCGAATATCGCTGTTGTTGGAACAAAACCTCATATTCGTTTTTGTTGGTGTTCAGTTTTTGACTAAATTTCAAAGTGCCTGCTGCTCTTAACATTGTGTGTAAATTTCTTGATGAATGGACCAAAAAAATGGTCCAAAATGACTTGAAGAAGGGTCCAGTTATGCTTGACTTATATTAAAAGTAAACTATGTTTTTTCTTCTTCCTGTAAAGCTTTCGGAGATACGAGGTTTTGTTTCTGACAGCAGTGGTATAATTTACACTTCGGTCAGCTTTGATTGGTAATCTGACGCCAAGGTGAACCGTGTCTGTTACCTCTGAACCCTAAATGTAAAAATTCCAGTCAAAATCATTAATTTCATGAATGCTGGTTTCTGCTAGCATCTCTATGGAATTCTCGTAGTATGTTAGCATAAAGCTAATGATGATTTTGGCAAACCCAAAATCCTGAAAACCCAATTCCAAAAAAGCTGTGATCGTAGGTAAAATGCAAATAAAACAAGACAAGACTAATCAATTATGTTTTTTTCTGAATATGTGCTTAATGGAGATTGTGGGCCAGGCACTCTTGTCCAGCATCAGTGTCCGACTTCACAAATGTGCTTCTGGATGAAGAGGGAAATCACACAGACAGTCTCCACAATCTTGCAGAAAGCCTTCCCCAGAAGAGTAGAAGATGTTGTAGCTGCAAAGCGGGCTTCCCGCTCCATATTAATGCATATGGGTTTAGAATAGGGTGTCTTAAGAGCCCCTGTAGGTGTAATGTATAGATGTCCCAATACTTTTGTCAAAAAATAAAGGAAAGAAACGCATGTACAGTAATGCTGATTTCTGCTAGTATCCATGATGGGATTTTGCTAGTATCCATGTGGGATTTACAAAAAATGAATGCATTTGATATGGTAAAATGTAAGGTAATATCTCTTCTTTGTGAGGTTTTGAATGAAATACTTTATACAATGCAGTTTTTAAATCACTGCTTTCTGTTTTTATCAGTAATTACCTACTTTCCAAGCTTAATGAAAAAAATAAAGACTGAAAATATAATATAATATAATATAATATAATATAATATAATATAATATAATAATGTTTTACCAAAATTCTGGTCTTTGCATCAATCAAGGTTTAGTACTCTGAAACCCATTACAGAGCATTAAGGTTTCAGTAAAGATGTTAAAAAGTAATTTATTTTTATTTTATTGATTATTATTATTATTATTATTATTATTATTATTAATGATAATTGTGAATAATGTTTCTAAATAATGCTGTTCAAGCCATCTGGTGAAAATTCCTGAATATTGTTTCATATCACAGGGAGAGAAAGAAATTACAATGTCAGTTTTTTCCAGTATCGCATTTATTAAACGCTCTTGTGAACTCACCTTACCTGTGTGCCCACGCTATATAGCCCAACTCCACTGTATTTTAACTCTTCCTTGCCAGCAGTTCAGAGATGGGATAGCAAGCCACATATGAAGAGGGTGCAGCAAAAGTTCCAGCCAAACATTTTCTAAACATACCCGCCGGTGCGACTGTCGCCTCTCCGCTCTCTGGTTCTAGATGACATGATAAAACACATACAGGATTCTAAGGACTTCATCTCTTTTATGGAGCGCTGTCTAAGTTTCTAGGCATCATAAGTCTGCTGTTAGGTTAAAGTGGGAAAAGGACGCGGAGTGCATAACTGAAGATAATGTGTTGGGAAACTGTGTTCAGTAGCCATCATAAGCTAATAAAGTTTACTATCATTCATCAGGCATACTGCACCCCTGAAAGGTTATATAAGATGAATAATGACTGCTCAGTATATTGTCCCAGTCTTGCCCTGACCTGGAGGGATGTTGGAAGGCAGTTTTAGATGCTATGTTAGAGGTCACCGAAGTTAATATACCCACTGGTACTGAGACTTACTTTGCTAGGAGACAAATCTGTGATACAAGAAGGGTAAACCTTTATTTAGGTAGCACTTCGTGCTGACAGTATATGTATTACTATTAATGGAAGTGATCTGAAACCCCTAGCTTTGCTATGCGGATAAAAGAAGTCTTCACATCCATCCTGAGAAAATACAGTTTCAGTGAAAGAAAGGAATAAAGAGTCTGTTTGAGAGGGGTTTTGGTTGTACTGAGAGGGGTTTTGGTTGTACTGAGAGGGGTTTTTGTTGTACTGAGAGGGGTTTTTGTTGTACTGAGAGGAGTTTTGGTTGTACTGAGAGGGGTTTTTGTTGTACTGAGAGGGGTTTTTGTTGTACTGAGAGGGGTTTTTGTTGTACTGAGAGGAGTTTTGGTTGTACTGAGAGGGGTTTTTGTTGTACTGGGAGAGATTTTGGTTGTACTGGGAGGAGTTTGGGTTGTACTGAGAGGGGTTTTTGTTGTACTGAGAGGGGTTTTTGTTGTACTGAGAGGAGTTTTGGTTGTACTGAGAGGGTTTTTTGTTGTACTGAGAGGGGTTTTTGTTGTACTGAGAGGGGTTTTGGTTGTGCTGAGAGGAGTTTGAATTGTATTGAGAGGGGTTTTTGTTGTACTGGGAGAGGTTTTGGTTGTACTGAGAGGAGTTTGGGTTACACTGGGAGGGGTTTGGTTGTGGAATGTCCTAGAGTGACTTATCTGCTTACAGTGCTATAACATGGCTCAACTGTGTTTCAGACGACTTCCTAAAGTGGCTTGGGTGATCAGATTTGTGTCTGTGTTGCATCTTACGTGCGGTTACACATGCATTTTTATGTGTCTTGGCCTCCAGATATAGTCCTGATACTCAAGATGCATGAAAGTAACCAGGTGTAAAAATTGTCTAGACCTGTTATAGGGCTCTAGAGAGCATCTAGACAGATTAGCAGTTCAGAGTTGCTCAAGCTCCAAACAGAGCGCATTTATTTACAGTCCAAACAGGGAAAAAAAGAAATCTTTTAAAGTGAAGGTGTAGGCTGGGGTGGCTTAGGCTAAGGATGGAAAGAGATAGAGAGATGGTGGTAAGGCTGACTGGCCATGTGTGGAGTTCAGCAACCCAGCAGCCTCTAAAAAGTGCTGCCGTTGTTCACCTGTGGCCAGCCTTGCGTGGTTTGGAGCCCCGCCTTGTAGCCATATGGCTGCGGCTGTCCACAACATAGGGGCTGAAAGGTGTTGATGTCAGCACCACGGAGAGTTCCTGGTTTGTTTGCATGGCTTGGCAGTTGGCTGTTTTGGTGTTGCAGGGCCGGCTACTACTTTCTTTGCATAAACACTGGATGTGTATGATATATATGGGGTGGGGTGTGTTTGCTGTGGGTGAGGTGGTTGAAATTTGAAATGTTCTGATGCATCTGTTATTATTTGCAAGTTTGATTTAATGGTAAAAAACCTAATGAACACACTAATTAGCAATTATAATAGTAGTGATAATAGAATCACTGCAATACTGACAGAGGTTAAATAAAACAAGCATGAGGAGTTTATTAAACAACAATGAGCTATTTTTTTCATTGGACAGAAATCAATAGGCATTTTCTGAAGGCCTAGAAGGCTCTGAGGGTTCCCCACCAATAATAAGCACTTCTGTATCGATGTGAAATGTGTTCTTAATGTGTGCACATGGTTGCTTAGAGTCTATTATAGTACATCCAACAAAAGCATGACAGGGCTTCTTTTAGACAGTGATAGGAAACATGGGAGCACACAGGAAGTTTCGGTTCCATATGCTGATCCATTATACTGGCCCATGTGGGTTAATAGGGACAAAGACAAGTCTTAATGGAGCACTGATGAGATTTTGAATAAGGGTTAACATTATGTGTGTGTGTGTGTGTGTGTGTGTGTGTGTGTGTGCGTGTTTGTGTGTGTGTGTGTGTGTGTGTGTGTTACTAGGTGTGGCTGTGTGGGGGCAGTGTAGAGGTGCTCCCCTGTTCCAGAATCGCCCACATTGAGCGTGCCCACAAACCCTACACTCAAGACCTGCCAACACATGTGCGCAGAAATGCTCTGCGAGTGGCCGAGGTGTGGATGGACGAGTACAAGGACCATGTGTACATGGCCTGGAACATTCCACTACAGGTAAAGCAAGTCAAGCTACACAACTGATTATATTTAATGCTTTATATATTGCAATAGCGAAAATATCCATCTTGGAGAGGATATAATATCACGTCTTCATCTTGAATTGGTAAGCTGGTTTACAGCAAGGCACCGTGATGGCTCACACAGAAGCAGCCTGTCGAAAAAGACAGAGGCAGGAAGATACAATAAACCTCCATGTAATAAGCAAAGTCGTCAGACTGGTTAGCTATGCTAGTACACTGCTGTGTCATGTCAGTGTCACTGCAGTGCTGAGAATGATCCACCACCCACATAATACCCGCTCTGTGGTGGTCCTGTGGGGGTCCTGACCACTAAAGAACAGCTACAGGGAATCAGATGGACTACAGCCTGTAATTGTAGAACTACAGAGTACTCCTATATGGTAAGTGGAGTTGACAACATGGACAGTGAGTGTAGATAGTTCAGTGTAACTATGCACTGCTTCTTAAATAATTAGGGTAAATTTTAATTGCCAAATAGAACGACAGTACTGAGGATTGCTCTAGTCTGTATGCAATCCTGGTACTGTGGTAGCTCTTGTAAGGCATTTCTGCAGCAGAGCTAAGCTAAGGGAATCTGTAAATGTCCCATTTCTCTCATCCTATCAACTAAAAATCACTGCAAAACGCTGGAGGTCAACCGTGAGCAATTCCTTAACGATTGACGATGAATGGAGCAAGGCATATTACATATAAAACATTAAGCATGTTTTTGGCCGGTTATGCAGAAAATTCTTTCATATTTGGACAGTAGGAGGAGGTGCTCTTTAAAAACACTGTGTGGACTGCTGATTGGTTGGCGACCTGATCTGCTCATTTGCTAAGTGATGTAGTCCATGCTCACTGACGTTTACTGCATATGCAGTGGTGGTTAAAAGTTTGTGAACCCTTTGGACCATTCTATACTTCTGCATAAATTTGACCTGAAACTTCATCAGGTTTTCACATACGTCCTAAAAGTAGATGAAGAAAAACAAATTAAACCGATGAGACAAACATATTAGACTTGGTCATTTATTTATCAAGAAACATGATCCCATATTACAGATCTACGAGTGGCAGAAGTATGTGAACCTTTTAGGATCAGCAGATAATTTGAAGGTGAAATTAGAGTCAGATGTTTTTAATCAATGGGATGACCATCAGGTGTGAGTGGGTTGCCTGTTGCATTTAAAGAACAGGGATCTGTCAAAGTCAGATCTTCTCAACGCATGTTTGTTAAAGTGTGTCATGGCACGAACAAAGAAGTTTTCTGAGGACCCTCAGCAGAAGAGCCGTTGATTCTCATTGGGCTGGAAAAGGATACAGAGCCATCTCTAAAGAGTTTGGACTCCTCCAGTCCAGACCCTTTGTACACAGACTGTGTACAAATGGAAGAAATTCAAGACCATTATTACCCTCTCCAGAAGTGCTCAACCAACAAAGATCACTCAAAGAGCAAGGCATGTAATAGTCTGCGAGGTCACAGTGGAAACCAGGGTAACTTATAAACAACTAAAGGTCTTTGTCACTTTGCCTCATGCTAATGTTCATGAGTCCACCATCAGGAGAACACTGGACTCAACAGTGGTGTTTGAAATGACAAGAGACTGGACTAACGACTGGGTGGCCTCCTGAGAGAGAAGGGTTCAAATGCACTGGATGCTGCGCATTTGAGCCTTTCTCTCTCAGGAGGGAACCCAGTTGCTAGTCCATTCTCTTGTCATTTCAAACATCATTGTTGCATGGCAGGTTCGCAGTATGGGCTGAGAGCAACAACTGGTCATCCAGAACACACCAAGCCTTCTTACAGCAATCAAGGAGTTCTCAAATGGGATAGATCATGGGAAGATCATGGATATGGCACTCTGGAAAGTCTCATAACTTGTGCTCAAAAGCACATATATCATCAGTGTTAAAATATTATATGCTGTTCTGTGTGAAGAATATCAGTACATTTTTTATTAAAAGGATTAATTCTTTACAAACTACAATTTGCACAAAAGCCCCTTTGAAAATCATGCATTATGGACTCACTCAGGAGCTAGTGCCTGACATGTACCCGGAAGCGTGGCAGTTCTCTGGTTCTCACCTCCAGGAGACACCACCTCTAAACCTGACCAGCAGTTGTCCTGGAGGTCAGACTATTTAAGGAGCTGAGATATTGCACTCTGACATGGCTGAATTCTTCATGATTTGAGGGGCGGACGTGATTCACATGTGTTCACAAAGCCTGTGTTGTGTGTAGGACTCAGGGATCGATATTGGAGATCTCAGAGAGAGAAAGCTCCTGAGGCAGAGGTTACACTGCAAGCCCTTCCGCTGGTTCCTGCACAACATCTACTCGGAAATGAGAACGTACGGCGACACCATCGCCTATGGAACGGTCAGTGTGTGCTTTCATGTCTCTCAGCAACAAATTGATTTTTATATAAGCGGACCGTAAGAACGTTTCTGCTCTTCAGACGGCTCTTGGAAACCTTAGGCTCATTTAGCTGAGCATAGTGCCAGTAAATTAGCTTTTCTAATGCTGAATAATAAAACATCTGTATTAAATATTATAGTCCTGTCTCAAGGCAAGCACTATTAACATTTGTAATTCCTTCGTTTGTTACACTCCTAGGCTGGCAGAGAAGTTTGCTAATTGCCATTCTTTTGTGGAATGCCATAATTAACAGCTCCATTGCGAGGACAAAGCCAAGTTGAGCTCCAGGGCTTTCTGGATAGCATATTGGCCATTAGCAGGCAGAGCAAGAGAGAAATGCTTTCTGAATTCATAATATGGCTCTTTCTCTGTGGTTTTTGAGGAAAAGAAATTGGCTCTGAGTGCGTGTGTGTGTGTGTGTGTGTGTTTCCACAGCTAAAGAATAGCTTGCGGCCAGATCTGTGTGTGGATCAGGGACCGGACTCAGACAACATCCCCATCCTGTACCTCTGCCATGGCATGACACCCCAGGTTAGTGCCCAGTCTGCTCGATATGACCCATAGACTGACCAGCCAACAGAAATACATAATGTGGACCAAGCTCCATATTACATTTGTAGGCCATATGCATTTTCCTCTGCTAAAATATATATTCCATTTCGTGAGAGTCTGTGTGAAGGAAATTCAGGCATGTGTTTTTGAACACATCGCAAGTGTTAGAAAGTAATTGCTGAGAATGGGAAAAGACTGTGATCACTGTAGTACTGAATTAGGCTGTTAAAAAGCTGTACATTGTTTTGTGGGCAGGATTATTTGGTTGG
Organism: Semaprochilodus insignis; assembly: GCA_034552555.1. Lineage (NCBI taxonomy): Eukaryota > Metazoa > Chordata > Actinopteri > Characiformes > Prochilodontidae > Semaprochilodus > Semaprochilodus insignis. The sequence continues at coordinate 4,162,255 of CM067485.1, forward strand.
GCCCAAAGTTCTGGCTTGATGACGCATTCGAGCCATCCTTAGCATGACCCCTGACCCCTCCCTTAACACTATTAAGATGTTACAACGTAAAGCGTGGTTCTCCTGCTTAAAAGCTGTGCTTAGGCTCGGTTAAAGCTCGGCTGCTGCATCTTACAAGGAGACAGAAGACCTTCTTTAAAGTTGCTTCTACACTACAAACCTCGCTTCCTGTTGTGCTACCTGTTGCTAACTTCAGCTAAGCTATAGGCGCTATCAGCCAGCTGGCCTACTCATGTCCTTTCGGGTTGTTTCAGCTAGGTCAGTGCCCAGCAGCTACATTTCAGACTACGAGCCCTAGACATGGTTTCAGCACCTTTAGCATTTCAGAACAGACTTTCTCTGTTTCAGACTTTTTTCAGGATGGTGATTAATATCTAATTTTCTGCAGTGTAATTTATTATTGCTTTACATGGACTATAAAGGAGCAATATGTAAGATTAACTTATTAATATTACTATTAACAGAATTTAAAGAAATAACAGTTTTGACAGAATGTCAAAGCCATCTATGTATCATGTTGCAGAGATATCTACCGAAGTTAGCATGCTAACCAGCTAGCCCCAGCCCGTCCTGTCCCATAATACCATTTTGTACCTAAAGATGCAGTAATGAGTCACTGTAGCGCTGTAGGAGTGGAATCAGTCCAACATGAGAGGATGAAGAAGTAGCAATGCTGCCCTGAGGGTGTATTCTAACCTCTTATCAATCATGTTAAAGGTGCTGCTCCCGGTTAGATCATTTCAAATCAAATCAGTCAGGCCAATCATTCTCTGAGTAGAGAGTTTTTGAGCCATTTTGTGCCATTTGTGATTTTCACACAGAGGAATTTGTATTCCACATTTAACCCATCCGTGAAGTGAAACACCCACATACACACACAAGGGGGCAGTGAGCACACTTGCCCGGAGTGGTGGGCAGCCCTATCCACGGCACCCAGGGAGCAGTTGGGGGTTAGGTGCCTCAAGGGCACCTCAGTCGTTACTATCAGTTCAGGGAATCGAACCGGCAACCCTCCGGTCGCAAGGCTGGTTCCCTAACCTCCAGCCCACGACTGTCCCAGTTTAAGGACAGGTAGCCAATGAGAGTAAGACTAAATGCAATGTTGGCTGAAGCTCTTGGCAAAAGCCCATTGTAATGACCACCGCCGCCCACTCCCGGCAAGAATCCACATTCGGCAGCAAACAAAACAAGTAAAGCAGAACAAGAGTTAACATTAGTGCTGCTTTTCACCGCTGGAGATGCTAAAGGGATGATGTTTAATGCTTCAGAGTTTGTTCTAGATTGGTAGGAACCGAATATGAGTATGAATTTGACAGGTTGTGTCATTTTGCAGACTGCTCCTTTAATCAGCCAACTGCAGTAGTTAGGACAATCTGCTATCTGCTGCAATCTGCGTTCGTCTTGCACTCTTATAAAACCGTATGAACCCAAAGTTGCTGACTTTTTCCACTTTAAACAAATCAGAATGTTTAAACAAATAGCTTTCATGGCCGCATGCAACCATCGGTCTTGTACTGACACTGTTTTACACTGGAAGTACTTTTATATTTCATGATAGAAATGAACAAACTATATATATAGTGTAGTTTCACTGCCCAGTATTATGATATTGGCCATTGGCTGCAGTATGCAAACAAGCCCTCTAACAAATTATTCATTTCTCCCTCGTTCCTGATGCATAACTGGCAGAGTTTGGATGAATTGCGCCGTGATTCGACAAGCATAAACAAAACTCAGTAAAATAATTGCTAATATGTTATATGTATTGCATTTGAAATATTTCGCAATATGATCCCAGTTTGGTATTATCCTTTATAGCATGCTGTTTTCTGCTTCTTTGAGATTCCTGCAACCTGAGATTTCAAAAAGGCACCCGGCTGCATGTAACCTCAGTACCGTCCTGCATTGTTGCTGATTCTACTACATGTCCAAATGCACTTTTTACCAGCCTTAGAAAGTCATGACTTTAAGCTGTATAACTGAATGGAGATCATGTTTGAGTATTATAATCGAATTTAATTACCTTCGTAATGCTTTAAGCCGCTTCATACGTCAGTCATTATTGCTTAATCCTGAATTCAGTCAGTGTAATCCTCACACAGCCCGGTTCTGCACAATCGGAGGTGCATGCACAAATGGCCAGATACTTCCACACTCATTTAGCAGGAATACATTAAGCTACCGTTCTGCATCGCCTTGCGCTTGTCTCAGCTGTCAGCTTGCAAGCTATTTTAAGTGTCGCTGTATAGAAATACTCTGTAATGATTGGATGTGGATGTGACAGCCAACGTACGTGTCAATTAAAAAACCACACAGTAAATTCATCAGTGTGAAATTAACTCCAGTTTTTGAACCCAGATGAACTGATTTCACCCTGTAGCTTGGTCACTTTCACCAAACTTGTTTTATTGTTTGGAGTGATTACAGAAAACGCCCAGCTGGCAAACACAACGGTGCATATATATTGGCTGTCATTCACTGCAGGCCATTATGTGCAATTGTTGCTATCACCTGCCCCTGGAGAAAGAGTAACTGTTCTTAATTTTAAATGGCATGCGTATTTCTCTGCAAAAAAAACATCTCTCAAGGTGTGGGATTTAATACAGAAGCATTTGCCATTTCCTGAATTTCAGTGTGTATAAATTAGACGTGAATTCAGCAGTTTTAATTAAGAAAAACACTAAAAATTATTATTTGACATTTTAGCTTATAATGAGAAATACAATACTGTGTAAAGGTCGTGGGAATCTGATCAGTGAAAGGAGATAATCAATTATAAGAAATTATCTGTAATGCCATTTATCTGGGCATGTACAGTACCAGTCAAAAATTTAAACACATCCAACTAAATGGATGTTGTCGGTGATCTTAAAGCTTAAGAAAGCTGTTAAAGTTCTGTTTAGGAGGTTTTTAAGGTGGACTGTATAATTCCATGAGGGCTATTTTATAGTTTGATGTCTTCACTTTTATTCTAAAGTAAAGCATTAAGATAAACATAAGGAGAACCTTCTATGAGTAGTCGGGTCTAAACTTTTGACTGGTACTGTACATGAGAATAAATTAGCAATGCATTTGCTATTTGATGTTTGCAAGTTTCCAAATCTCTCTTGAGGAAATCCTGCATTTACCATATGATATCTAGTGTGCTGCTGACAGAATTAAGTGCAATCTATACAATGGCTTTAGAGCAGTGAGATGTCAGAAACCAGGCTTGTGTTCAAAAAACTCCATAATGTGCAGCACTGTGAAGGAGATCACTGTTTATTTCTTCGGTCCAGTCAAAGCGGCTATTGAGTACAGGTCATCCCTGTTTCAGCGACACATGAGAATATTTAGGAAAACTGCAAAAAAAAAAAAAAAAACCTTAAAAAACAAATATAATCTCAGTTTTATTCAGTATTTAGTGTGTCCATCCATTTTCTTACAGCTTCTATTCTTTTCAGGAGACTCGCAGCTCAAAAGGCTCAAAAGTTGGTTTAGCATTTTCTGTTTCTCTATTATATATATATATCATGAATATTCACTGAATTGACAGACATTTATTAGACTTTGGGAAGATATTCATAAGAAATACACACATACACTCAAAAGTTTAGACACGGCTACTTATACAAGGTTCTCCTGTTTTTCTTAATACTTTACTTTAGAATAAAAGTGAAGTCAACAAACTCAAAAAAACACTCATGGAATTATACAGTCCACCTTAAAAACCTCCAAAATGGAACTTTACAGAAGAATAAAACAGCTTTCCTAACGTGCAGCGGAAACTGATAGAACAAAATGCTTTCTAAGCAGTGTTGGAGCAATTCTGTTGGTCTGTCCATCATGAATATTCACTAAACTGAAAGGGGAAGTAGAGCTTTTACACTGTGCAGAAAAAGAGATCAAAGTTTTTATGCAACTAAATAGATATTAGAGGTGGAGATATGGAGAAATATAACACTGTGGTACATCAAGAGTATATGTGGTATATCAGGATATGTACTGTTTCAGACTCTCGTCAGGTGGAACTGTTAAGTGTAAGCCTGTAGAGTCTTTAACACAACCAACTACCTCTACATTTAGTTGGGTGTGTCTGAACTGTTGACTGGTACTGTATGTCCATCCACGTCTCTATCTCGTCCTCCTGGTGACAGACTGTCTGTGGCTGGCAGCCTTACATACGCCGACAGAATGAAGTTATGACTCAGCTATTACATTTTATGAAGAAGTGACTAATTGGAAGGCACCTCCAACTTTTCCTCCCCATTGTGGGGACTTTTATGTGAATCCTTGGCCGGCTTCATCTCCCCACAATCTGCTGCGCTTGCACTTCTGCGCATGCCCTTCCCTTCACAAATGATTGCAATGTTTCACGGAGATATATAGGACCCGTTTCGGCTGTCGCAAAGAAAACGAAACCCTGCTTTATTCCGAATCCATGAAACCAGCTCATTATTTTCCCGTGAAGGCCCACTGCCCTTACACCGCTGGATGGATGGATTGCGCTGCTCAAATCCACAGCAGCAGGAGCGCAGGGGCAAATGCGGCGGAAAGTGCAGCGTTTGCCCTGAAGTTTTCGGCTGCCCGTGCCAGTAGCGCTCCTCCTCAGAGGGAGATGAGGATATATTGTGGGATCGGAGCTGACAGTGATGTTTATAGATGATAAGTTGGAGGCAGGTTCCAGGAGCAGTTCCACAATAATGACACTCAATAAAGATGGATGCCTTGGACCATAACCAGGGACAGTTGTTTCTGTACCACCAGAGAGAGAGAGGGGGGGGGGGGAGCAGAGAGAAAAGAAGAGATTTGGAGAGGAAAACAGGAGAGTGAGAGGAGAGAGAACAGAAAGAGGCAGAGAGCAGTGTGAGTGCGAGACAGGTAGAGAAAGAGGAAAAATAGGGAGGAGAGAGAAGAAGAAGAAAGGACAGAGGGAGGGAAAGGTAAGAGTGGGATTAGGGAGGCAGAAAGAAAGACAGGAAAAGGCGGCAAGAGAGTGGAGGAGAAAAGAGAAGGGTACATAAAGGATCAGTAGGAGGGAGGGAGAGAGAAAAAGAGAGGGGAGGCAAAGAGAAAACAGAAGAGAGAGAGAACAGAAAGAGGTAGAGAGCAGGGAGTAAGAGACAGACAGAGAAATAATAAAAATAAGGAGGAGAGAGAAGAAGAGAGCACAGGGAGAGAAAGATAAGAGAGTGGGATTAGGGAGGCAGAGAGAAAGATAGGAAAAGGGGGCAGGATAGTGGGGAGGAGAGCTACAGAGAGGATCAGTAGGAGGGAGGGAGAGAGAAAAAGAGAGGGGAGGCAGAGGAAAAACAGGAGAGATAGAACAGAAAGAGGTAGAGAGCAGGGAGTGAGAGACAGATGGGAAAAGAAAAAAGTAGGGAGGGGGAAAAGAGTGGAGGAGAGAGAGGTACAGAGAGGATCAGTAGGAGGAAGCGAGAGAGTAAGAGAAAGGAGAGACAGGGAAAACAGGAGAGAGGGATAGAGTGAGTTAAAGAAAAAGTGTGAAAGAAAAATAGGGCGAGAGAGGGAAAAAAGACAGAGTGGAGGAGAGAGAACAGAGAAAGAGACAGAAAGAGAGGGTTGAAGGCACAGAGGATGAAGCTGAGGTTTGCTGCTTCTTTCCAGCTTCTTATTGAAATTTCCCATTCCACCTTAAATAGAGCGCTGCGGTTGCATTCTGGCATTGGCACACCCTGGGACTGCCATCGGCTGCCTTGGTTCAGATTTAGTGGGGTTGTGGAGTCGAATCAAGTGGCAGGAGTCGAGAATTGGAATCAATTCCAGAAACCATGGAGTCGTGTGTCACTAGATAGAGAAAGAGAGTGGAAGTAGCAAGAGGATCAGTAGAAGAGAAGGATAGAGAAAAGGAAGGGGGGGGCAGACAGAAGAGTAAACAAGAAAGAAGGAAAGATAAGAAAAAAGAAGGAGAGTGGAGGAGAGAGGATGAGGAGAAGGGAAGGAGAGATGAGTGAGACAAAGAGCAAGAAAGAAANTCCTGGAGACACACCGAAACTCCAGACAACCTCCAGCTTTTACCAACACCAGATTAACACTGTAGCTCATCATTAGCTTCACCACTGTTCAACAGTCCAGCACGCGTGTGTTCAGTGTTATATGGGTGCAACAGAATGATGTTTCATCTGTACAACCCTGCAGAATTGAAATAACGCAAGTCTCAGCAAGTGGCATTAAAGCTAGTCAGTATGGCTAATATCTCTCACCTGGACATGGTGTAATCTTAATATGAGATTATATAACCCATTCACAGCACAGGTGATTTTAGTGAGCCGGGTTGTCTGTCAGTATTGGCAGATCATTTGGCTTTATTCAAACACACACAGTAAAATGATCTGCCAGTACTGACAGTGAGATAATACGACTTAATGAAATCACTCAGTACAGGGATAAATGTCTAAAAATGAGTCTTATTATAAGCTCACAGCAAATATAGACATATTAGACGTAACGTCTCAATTTAAAGGCCCGGGGAACCTAAATCTGTGTCTTCTCTCTAATGAAGTTAATTCATTTTGTTCCTCTGGGTCCAAAATATATAAAACAAGTTTAGACTAAATGGATGTTGTTGGTGATCTTAAAGACTCTGCTTACACTTAACAGCTCCAACTGATGAGACTCTGAAACAGTATATATCCTGATATACCACATATACTCTTGATGGATTTCCATATAAACTGGGCAGTTCTAATCTTGAGTAGCACTAATGTAAACCAATCACAATGCTGACACTCTCTTGCCCTGCTCACACAAAACAGGATCAGAACCAGAGAAACTTAGCGAGCTAAAGCTAACCACCATAACCGAGCTGCACACCTCTACTTTTACATCTACAGAAGTATTAGCGTTAGTGCTGTACATGGCTCATGTGTTCCTCACAGTGAGGAGACTGTATGGATTTAGGTTCCTCCATGCTCCGTACATGATGCTGATTGATTTATGTATTTGCATGTCCCCCTGCTGCCGAGCGTGCAGGCTTTGGTTGTGGAATTTGCACATATGCCGTGCCAAAACATGAGTAGCATTCATCTCTGCTGTGAGTGGATAGCGATCTACCCAAGGCCGCATTATCCTCCAGTATAATAGCAGGAAAGCTCTGAAGCACCAAACACTAATCCTCTACCCGAGGCTAGAAACACACTCACCGCTCAGGCTTTGCTGTTGGCCTCATTTCAACCTCTTTTATTTCTTTGGATGTTCTTTTACTCCTCTCTGTGTTTCAAAAGGAGTTGCATGACCATTGAGTCCATCCAGTATATCACATACATCATGTATGTAGTCAATGGTCAGCTCCCCCGTGATGGAAGCTGCATGCTCTCATTCATATAGCTTATGGACTCTTGTTACAGTGGAGGCTCTGAAGGGGAGCTGGAGCTCCACTTTGCTGTGGTTTTGTTAGCTAGCTCCTTGTTGGTTTATCCATAGGTTCCCCTCCAGCAGTGTCCAGCTAGGTATGGCTTTAAGAGCTGTGTTTGAACAAGGGCCACAACGCAGATTCTATCATAGCCACATACAGCGCCCAGGCGCTGGGGTTCAGCCTGCGTAACTACAGGGTCAAGGTAGACAAATGTGTTAACAACATCAATCAGATTAGTGTCGTAAATAGCTTATTCCACTATTAACATGGCAAGTTATTAGCAGGACTGGAACAAATAGCATTAAAACCATTAGAACAAATACAAATAAACATAAACATAGTGAAACATGGAGAGATTCCATGCTTTTTTATGAGCTATGAATATGTTCCTTCCGAGAAGACAGTCTTCTGACTTCTCGCTGCACTCTAACCATTGCATGAACTTGTGACATGAATTTGTTGATACATCAAGCGTACGTGTGGTATATCATATACATGTGTGATATGTTTGTTTCAGACATCTCATCAGTTGGAACTGTTAAGTGTAAGCCCATAGAGTCTTTAAGATCACCAACAACATCCATTTAGCTGGGTGTGTCTAAACTGTTGACTGGTACTGTGTTTGCGGGCAGGAATTTGGGTGACTATTGTAGTCCCTCTGTCATCTTGGTGGAGACGACCAATGAATCTGTGTGTGGAGGCACCGTGGTCAGCGCCAAGATGAACGGTTTGTTGTCTCACATAATGCATCCAGAAGGCCTGGTGTCACTCCACCTCCACCCCTACCGCAAAATCAGCAGGAACTGCAGTGAGAATATTCAAGCTGCATGGGATGGATTATCACAGGACACCATTAGGAGCCTCTACAACCCCACGCTAAGACGTCTGGCATGTTGCATTAGCAAACATGGTGGCCCGACGCCATACTGAGAGACACTACTTCTGAATGTGTAGCTCAATAAATATTGCCCATATCAGTCTAAATGTATCGTTTATTGTTCCTGGTAACCTTTATCTTCCTTCCCAATAGCACTGCAAACCCACACGTCCTTCTGGGTGCAGCTATTCTGTTGATGAAGAGTGCATATACAGTCATGCAGCAAACAAGCTCTTACTGCAGTTTCGTTTTTTCATTGTGTCCACAGGACCTTTTCTGCTTTTTCCCCTTTTAAAGAGAGAGCAGCCTTGAACGTTTAGCACTCAGAGAGTGAATGTGTTCCCGAGGCGGATGTGAGTGTTGGAAATATTCTGTTAAAAATAACTTCCACGGATACGCGAGTGGCAGAAAGCATATTCAGCTGCTCGAGACCCCAAGATCAATATGGACTCAGATCTGTCAGGAGCAGCACTCTCGATGGGAACTGCGCTGCGTCTGATTTTCGAAAGCCATTCTTAGCAGCACTTGATGTTTTCACGTGTACAGCTGGCTGCCTTTGATGAACAAAATCCACAGACTTGATTCCTGTGTACTCCTGGGCTCCTCTCCCAAACCCATCATCATGAAAATCACTGTGTTTTTTCCAAGATGACAGAGCCTGGATCAGTTTGAAGCCTTTCTTACTGTTGGTCCTTAGAAGAAGCTTCAGTTTGTCTGCAATAACAAAAACATAGTGGAATTTTATATGAACTGTTTGTCACTGGTGGATTGTTGAAACAAGTAGAGGAATTCTGTGGAAGGTGATTGTAAACTCTTAGTTCGTAGCACGTTTACATTCATTATGAAAATAACTGAGAAGTAGTTGAATATGCAGTTACATCCCAGTTGTTGCAGAGAGCAGAGTGCAGTCAAACCAAGGTAAAATTAAAAATTGAGTTGTGTGAATAAGGTCACATGTGACTGAAATGTACCTAAGTACCTCCACGAGCACAGCTGCGATTGGTTTTGGCATGGACTGGACAAGTTTCTGGATGTAGGCAACATCAATGTTCAGACACTCTTACATCAGAATTGTGCAGTTGGGCCAGATTTGGTGGATGCCTTCCCTGGCACAATTCCGAGGAGAATTCCCTGTAGACTGGGATTTTAGCCACTGCTGATAGACCTGTATGACCGTACACTTCCATGAACCTGCAGATTCAGCTACTTCCTTCACACTATGGTCTTTGGCACGCCCAAATGCAGTCAATGCCTTTTAGCCAATCATTAACATCTGCTTTGGAGCCATTTTCCATACATGGAACGAGACTGCACTCTACTACCTCTTCTCAATCTATGAATCCCATCACTCACACCCCACAGGTTTTTATAGCCCCATCCTGGTGCAGTGCCATCTGCAGGAGCCTGAAGTTACTACCACCTTAAAAGAATTTGCAGCTACGTTATTTAATCTCTCTGCATAGTAACTTAGTGGTTGTAATGTGGCACAATAGTGAGTGATGTAAGTACCTCACCGTGAGAGCTGACCAAGCTAAAGTAAAGCCAAGTGTATTTCAGTTTTATCACTGTGGCGTTAGCTCTCTGGGAATGCCACTGAAGATCATTGAACATGCTGATAAAATCATGTGCCACTCAATGTGACGTGGTGCATTATCTGAACATGGTAAATTGTGCTCATGAAGGGACACACATGATCAGCAACATACTCAAATTGGCTGTGGCATTCAAGTGATGATCGACCAGTACTGACGGCCCAGGGTGTGCTAAGAAAGCATTATTCCCCACACTATTACACCACCTCCACCAACCTGGATTAGTTCAACTAGTATCCATGGATTCAAACTGTTGACACCAAATTCTGACCGTACCATCTGTGTAGGGATCCATCAGCCCAGGCTACGTTCTTCCAGTCTTGAACTGTTCACAATGCCCTCAGCTTTCTGTTCTTGGCTGACAGAAGTGGAACCCAGCGTAGGCTTCTGCTGTTGTAGCCCATCCACCACAAGGTTCAACCTGCTGTGAATTCTGAGAGTTAGTTATCAGAGTTACTATAATCTTTGTGTCAGCTTAAGTCAGTCTGGCCAGTCTCCGTTGATTTCTCTCATTAGCAAAGCGTTTCCATTCACAGAACTCTAGAGACTGTTGTGTATGAGAATCCCAGAAGATCTGCAGTTATAGAAATTCTCAAACCAGCCTGTGAGGCACCAACAATCATGGCCAAAGTCACAGGTGATGTACACATCTACAGGTACAGGTGATGCAGCCACTATTGCTGTCACGGGGTGTCATTGATGAAACTGGGGAACTATATTCGTGTTTATTTTCATGTTTACCCTGCATTCATATAGCTGTATAATAAGATTCAAGCGGATCTATTGAAGCTTATTTTGTCCACCCATAAATAAAAAACCTTTCTTCAGGGTCAGATTTGAGCAAAAAAGACAAATATGAGTATTAAGTCTCAATTGAAAGGTTATGATGTTTTTAGCATTGGAATGCTCTTGGGATACTGTGCAAAACAAGCCTAAATCTGATCAGTCACTGGTGGTAGGCATGTCTAGGTTTCTTGTAGGTTAGTCAAGGCTATTCTGAAAAGGTTGGCTTCAGCTGATCAGACTCGTGGCCAATAGAGTCCCTTAAGAAATGCCATTTGGCTGGCTAGAGTAGATTCTCCCCGAAAAGCCTTGTTATCCAACGGGGACCTGGATTAAAGCATCGTTGTGATTGATTCGAGGCTTGGCAGGAGCACACCTGCATTAATGATCCAAGGCAAACACATAGCATGTTGGAAGAATCTGTTTTTCTGATAAGATGCTTCCAATTACCGCAGCGTCAGCCCTCCTCACATCTATTCATTAAAGCGCGGAGCAGCTAATTCTGCATTAATTCTAGCATCTGCTACCATAAGATACATTTGTCCTAGAACAGGTCGGAATTATATTTCAGACCGAAAGACGTTGATGAAAGGCGCAGTCTTATTATGTAGGACAAGGAAGGGATGGGGAATTAAGACGTTAGAATGGCTGTCATTTGATAAAAGTAAGCTGCCTTCAAAGATCACTCTCTCTTAAGCCTCTTACTGTACTGTGCCACACACCATATAGATGGAGATATGAGTCACGGCTTTCAGAGGGGAAAAATCAGTCTGATGAATTATTAATTCTTTTCATGTGTATAATGCATACTGGCGTGATAGACACGAAGGCCCACAGTTGGTGCACACGTTGGAAGTCTTTCCTACAGCAAATGCTCGAAAGTGGGTTTGCTTATCTTCAGCGATTTGGCCTATGGAACACTTGGAGATTGGTGTAGAGCAATTCATTAGTGTCTTACGCAATGAGATCAAGTTTAAGCAAGGACAGTAGCCATGTGTGTAATCCGTTATATATATGAGGGAATGTGAACCTATGTGCCTTTAATCTGAAGAATTTATACGCTCCCTTTTTTCTCCCTTTAGAACGTGTACTACACCAGCTCCCTGCAGTTGCGAGTGGGTGTGTTGAGTCCGACCATTGATGATGATGATAATAAGTGCCTGGTAGATGTGAACGGACGCCCACGGCTTCTGGAGTGCAGCTACGCCGGAAACAAGCACATGAAACTCTCCTGGACCTTTACTCAGGTTTGCCGGCTCCTGTCCCTCAAAAACCCAGCTCATGCCCCCTGTACCTCTGTTTCTGTACACCAAACGTCTGCTCCTGTCCCACTAACCTCTGCTTTTACTCCCAAAAACCCTGCTCATATCCCCTATACTTCTGTTCCTGTGCTCCAAACCTCTGCTCCTGTGCCCTTAACCTCTGCTCCTTCTTCCAAAACCCCTCCTCATATCCCCTGTACCTCTGCTCCGTTACCCCAAACCTCAGCTCCCGCCCCTTAACCTCTGCTCTTGTAGCCCAAAGCTTCACTTCTACTCCCAAAAACCCTGCTCATGTTCCCTTAACCTCTGCTTCTGTTCCCTATACAGCTGTGTCTGTCCCCCAAATATCTCCTCCTATCCCCTAAACCTCTGCCCCTTCTCCAAGCATCTGCTCCAGTGTCTAATACTTTACAACTGTCCCACAGAAACTCTACATTTGTCCCCTATACATCTGCTCCTGTTCCGTAAACCTCTCCTCAAGTACGCTTAAACGTCTGCTCCTCTCCAACAAAAATCCTGCTCCTGTCCCCTAAACCTCTGCTCCTGTCTCAGAAACCCTACTCCTGTACCCTAAACCTCTTCTCAGGTTGCCTAAACCTCTGCACTTGTTCTACATAAACCCTGCTCCTGTGCCCCATATCTCTACACATGTACCCCAAACGTCTGCTCCTGTCCAACAAAACCCTGCTCCTGTCCGCTGTACCTCTGCTTCTCCTCCCAAAAACCCTGTGCATATCCCCTGTACTTCTGCTCCTGTATCCCAAACCTCTGCTCCTACCTTTACTCTGCTCCTACTCCCAAAAACCCAGCTCATGTCCCCTGTACCTCTGCTTCTGTACCCCAGACTTCTGCTCCTGTCCCCTGTACCTCTGCTCCCACTCCCAAAAACCCAGCTCATGTCCCCTATACTTCTGCTCCTGTGCTCCAAATGTCTGCTCATGTCCCCTATACCTCTGCTCCTGTGTCCCAAACCTCTGCTCCTATCCCCTTAACGTCTGCTCCTACTCCTAAAACCCAGCTCATGTCCCCTATACCTCTGCTTCTGCACCCCAGACTTCTGCTCCTGTCACCTGTACCTCTGCTTCTACTCCCAAAAACCCTGCTCATGTCCCCTATACTTCTGCTCCTGTGCTCCAAATGTCTTCTCATGTCCCCTATACCTCTGCTCCTATCCCCTTAACCTCTGCTCCTACTCCCAAAAACCCAGCTCATGTCACCTGTACCTCTGCTTCTACTCCCAAAAACCCTGCTCCTGGCCCCTAAATCCCTGTTCGTGTCCCATAAAAACCTTGTTCTGGCCTTCTGCACACTTCTTAATATTTGCACGTTTCACATAAATCCTGCTTCTGTCCCCTAAATCTTGGCCATCGAGAGCAGGTACAAGGTAGATGTTTCTAATGAACTGGTGACTCGGTGTAGTTGAGAATCATTGTACCCTGCAGTGATATTCAGGGCCTTAAAAGACAGCACTATAATGTATGTGAGAGTTGATGTGAATGGCCAGCCTTTACAGTCGTCTGCAGTCATTATTTTTCTATCATCAGCACCCCCTTCACGTTAAAGGCCATTATTCTTTAGCAGCTCACTGCTTCATTAAACACTGCTGTCCCCCAAGCCTGCCCATTACCACACCACTGCCTTCACCGCTTTAGTAGATCTTTAGTAAATGTCAGAATCTCTGTCCAGAGCAGTCCACAGATTCCTCCCTCAAAGTTTAAGATATTAATCTCCGGCTTGTTCGGACTGTGATCAGTTTGTACAAGCTGTTATCATTCATGTCACGCATGTGACATAAGCAAGGACGGGCCTAATCGCTGTACCTGACCAACCCAACAGCCACGATTGCAGACATTCACGAGCATTGATGCCCTCCACGAGTCATCCTATTAGTGCCAGCACCATTGGCCGATGGCTGCATGACGCAGGCCTACATGCACGCAGAACGTTACGATGACTGCCCTTAACACCACATCCTCCTCATAAATATTTTCCAGAAGTTGAAGAATTAAGAAAGAAGAATTATATTCACACTGGAAAATTGCACTTACACTGGAAATGACATATATGAAGGCTGGTCTCTGACGTTTGCACTTCATGCATTGTATCTTACCACAGAAATATCTGTCAGTGCATTAAGACTATTTCAAACCAGTGAAAATGCCTGGAAAGGCATTAAATAGTCTTCTAATATTCTGTCGGATGCCAGTGTTTACATGAAACCACTACAGTGTGTAAGTGCAACAATTCTGTATCGTCACTGTCCAAAGAAAAACAAGTATCTCCAAAATGGCAGCTTTACAGGAGAGGCCAGAAACTTTATTTAACTTTAATGTAAGTCGATGGAACCAGACATCTTTCCAAACAGTTTTGGGCCATTTCTGTTGGTCCATTCATCATGAGATTTTCACTCAGTGTAAACAGCAGATGCTGTGTTCAAATGATGCATAAAAGTAGAAATGGACAGTAGAGATACATGTTTTTCATCGGACAGCGACGCTATGTTCTTATATATCTGTTGTTGGGTTTTTGCCATTTGTACCCTCTGGGAAGAGTTGCTTTCCGGGGAACAGAACTTGCATTTTACGCATTTACGACAGGATCCGAGTCCTGGGAAAGGGTTTTCATCAGGGGTATATACACCATATTGCCAAAAGTATTCGCTCGTCTGAATGGGAGTGACATCCCATTCTTAATCCATAGGGTTTAATATGACGTGGACCCACCCTTTACAGCCATGACCGCATTAACTGTTCTGGGAAGGCTTTCCACAAGGTTTAGGAATGTGCTTATGGGAATTTTTGACCATTCTTCCAGAAGCACATATGTGAGGTCAGACATTGATATTGGACGAGAAGGCCTGGCTCAAAGTCTGCGCTCTAATTCATCCCAAAGGTGTTCTATTGGGTTGAGGTCAGGACTATCGGGTTCAGGCCAGTCAAGTTCTTCCACACCAAACTCAATCATCCATGTCTTTATGAACTTTGCTATGTGCACTGGTGCGCAGTCATGTTGGAACAGGAAGTGGCCATCCCCAAACTGTTCCCACAAAGTTGAGAGCTTGAAATGGTCCAAAATCTCTTGGTCTGCTGAAGCATTAAGAGTTCCTTTCAGTGGAACTGAGGGGCCGAGCCCAACTCCTGAAAACCCACCCCACACCATAATCCTCCTTCCACCAAACTTTACACTTGGCACAATGCAGTCGGACAAGTACCGTTCTCCTGGCAACCGCCAAACCCAAACTCGTCCATTGGAGTGCCAGACGGAGAAGCATGATTCATCACTCCAGAGAACACGTCGTTCCTAGTCGCTTCCACTTTGTTATATTACCACTGACAGTTGACCGTGGAATATTTAGTAGTGAGGAAATTTTACGACTGTACAGGTGGCATCCTATCACGGTACCATACTGGAATTCACTGAGCTCCTGAGAGCGACCCATTCTTTCACTAATGTCTGTAGGAGCAGTCTGCATACCTAGGTGCTTGGTTTTATACACCTGTAGCCATGGAAGTGATTGGAACACCTGAATTCAATTATTATAGGTTAGCTGTAGGTTAAAGGTGAATACCTTTAGACTATTATTGGTGAGGAGAGTTGACCATCTGGTGAAACAACACCCCTCGTGTATAATCTTTAAGGGGGGTGAAACAGCCTATAAAAACTGTGTGTCCAGATACTGTTTTCGGACAAGAGCTGAGACTCAGCGGCAGTCGCCTTGAAATAAACAGCTCTACCCCTCAGCCTGTCTCCTGGCTCTCCCTTCGGTGCAAGAAAGAAAGAATCAGCTTCAATTCATATCACTCAAACAAGAAATCTTAGAGAAACTGCCTAAATTTGAGATCCATTCTCTTGTCGGGGTCTGATTGTTTGCTGTGTCAGACGTCTGCCAGGTATGAATTCATTTGGGTTTTCGTAAGTATTAGTGTTGTGGCCCTTGAACACCTCAGCTAATTCAATTCCCACCCTGTTCTCCTGCACTGCAGACATATCAATTTCCTCCTCTCCTTGCATCCTGTTCCCCTTCACTAGCGAAATAATGCATGATTTCTTTATTAGATATGAGGAGAGAATTAGCGTGCCCGTCTGTTCATGTCAGGAGGTGTCATCTCCAGGGGTGTGCGCAGCATCCGAGCTGGTTATTATAGCCTGATATGGCATCACCCCGAGAGCGGTGTCACAGTGCACTTGCGATCCAGTGCTATCCTGCGTCTGTGCTGACAATAGCAGGCGGATCAAAAGCGCTCAGACTGGCCCCGGGGACTGTCTGCGATTTCATACCTCAAACGAGGCGAGCGCTCCGCATGGCCGTTTGACGCCAGCAGCCTTTTCCGCCGCACTCAAATCCACCGTGGCCGATTCCAGACTGTGAATTATTGATAATGGGGCCAATGAGAAAGTGAATTGTCTTTGGGCCTGTGGGAAAGGCTCCCGAAATGAGCTCAGATCAGCTCGTGCCTGCTCGCCATCTGCTTTTGTCCTCTAAGCAGGGCTGTTTCTGAACATTCGGGATCCCTAAGCGGCATACTACTTGGAGGCCTCGCTTCCAGAAGGTACCATTTCCCCAACTTTGTGTGCTCAAGTGAAACATGGATTTACACTTTTCCAAGTATCAGATGCTTATACTTTTGCTTCCTAGAATATTTGTCAGGGATGGAATCTGCTTTTTTACTTGGTTTTAGAGCTAATAATTTTGAGATATTGAAGAAATCCAGTACTAAATTTCAGTGCCAGTCAATGACTTTTGAGTGGTCAGTCTTCTCAACATCCATGACCCATTAAGCTGCCACGCTTCCAGGTTCTCATCCCCCAAAGCTCTGAACTATGAATCCCACAATCCACCACCTTGTGATGTCATCATCACATGTCGGCAAAGCACCAATCATAAATTGTTTTCCCAGTTATCGTCTCCTGAATACTGATTACACTCACCTGTTTGTAATCTCATGACTTGTGTATATACTTGTGTATATGTTTGCCACTCCACTTTGTGAGGAATTGCCAACTCTGATACATTCTAAGTGGATCTCCTTGTGATTCTGCTTTCTGGTTGTGATCTGTTTTGGTACTTTGCTTTTTGTCTTTTGGTTTGCCCTTTCAGCTTAGTGGCTGAAATGTTTGGCCCTTGTGGCAGGGGTGAGGTGGAGTCACTGCCATTCCCTTCATAAGTGGACACGTGCTCCCCTCTGATCACACGCAGGTGTGCCCTAATAAGCCCTCTCTCCAGTGTGAGAAGGGAGGACGTGTGGCTTTCACGCCACACACTGGAGAGAGAGTGAGGGACATGTGGCCTACATGCCACATTGGGGTGAGCAAGTCTGAGGGGCAAAGGGCTCAGTAAGAGGGCTGAGTGAGCCTTGTATTCAAATCATGTTTTGGTTTGTTTGGTACATTATGTATAAATGAAGCACTCTGGTTCACTCGCGCTGGGTGTTTGTGTGTGTGTGTGTGTGTGTGTGTGTGTGTGTGTGTGTCTTTGGGTCTCGTCGAGGTTTTGCCGGTCAGTGTGCTCGGCCCCTCCCCTGGTGGGGGATTCTGTCTCTTCCTGTCTTGGTATGTTTGCCCTGGTTTTTCTGCTGATCTTACTGACCTGTACTCCTAATAAATCTGATCTTGCTTTTAGCTCTGCTAGCATCATGTTTAGTCTGTCAAACCTAACTTAAGCATGCTTGATTCAAAATCTAGATTCCATCCATCCCAGTACTAGACTTAACAGTCATCATCCACTTGGCCTTGGTTTTCCCCCTCTAGGGAATTCCCGGCCACCATTTTAAGGGTCGTTCCATAACTTTATTAAGTCAACTAAAGTAATAAATCAATAAATTCTGTGCTGCTGTAACATTGTAAATTTCCCCACTGTGGGATTAATAAATGATTATCTTATCTTATAGTAGATTAGACCTCACGAAATTGTTGACCGCAGCATCAGAACTCAGACATCATTGCAGTCGAATGCATTTGCCTTTTCAAACCTGAAATAAAAATGGCAGCTGAAACTGTTTCTAGAAGTAAAATCATTTAAAATGTTTATTATATTACTTTAGCATAAAAGTGAAGACATCAAGCTATAAAATAGCACTCATGGAATTATAATTATAAGAAACTTCAAAATGGAACTTTACAGGAGGCGTTTAGTTGGGTGTCTCTAAACTTTTGCACATGCTTCAACTTTCCCCAAGCATATTAATGTAATGGTGTAATAGGGCCCCTTTAAAATAGGGCCCCAGCCCCCTTCTCCATTAGTCTGCAACCCTTTGCAGTCTGCAAATGCACCCGCTTTCAGCAGCTCACGGTTAGTTGTGGTTTATTGCGGCAATAGAATGGGTCATACCCCAGAACTCAGAAGGTCTTCTCAGGGGGGCAACTCCACATTAATGCCAACTGCACGGTTTGGGAATGGGTAATAAGCTCATATAGAAGAGTGAAGGTTGGCCTCTGCTCACCTCCCACACCAGTCGTATTATTTTATTTGCAAGTATGAAAAATTTATTTTGATCAGGGAAAAGTCAAATAAATACTAAAGTAAACACAAACAAAACAAGAATCAGCCAGATACAGGAGCAGGAGAATATTAGGATCCAGTATTGTATAAATAAATCAAATAAAAATAAATAAATACAAATAATATAAATTATAGGGTTTCATGGGTTTCATTTTTTTAGGAATTATGTCTTCATATTTCTCCAAATATCGTGATTGGCACAAGTGATATTTGAAAAATAAATAACTAAATAAATAAAAACAGTATATTCCCAAGGGACTTGTGTCTCGGGGGCTCGGGGCGACTGTGTGTACAGCTTATTGCAGGAAACAGCCCTGCCTGTAACATCTATATCGTCGCTGTCCAAAGAAAAACAAGTATCTCCAAAACAGCAACTTCACAGGACACAGAGTTTATTCATATAATTATAATGTAAGTCAATGGAACCAGACGTCTTTCCAAGCAGTTTATGGTCATTTCTCTTGGTCCATTCGTCATAAAATTCTTACATAGTGTAAACAGCACCTTCTGTGTTCAAATGATGCATAAAAGTCAAAATCGAAAAAAGCAAAAATTAGAGATACATGTTTTTCATTGGACAGGGATGATATGTATGTATTTCTGTCTGTCTGTGAGGCTCTGCAAGCCATCATACCTGAACGCATCATTAAGCCTTCCTGGACACGTGTTCTCGGGAGATGTTTTATTTAGTTGAAGAACAGTTCTGAGCATAGCGGGTCCTGCTGCTGGTAATGGCAGCATGATTAATTTAAGGAGAGCGATGTTAAAAGGAATGAATCTTGAGCACATCACACAGAGGAGGAGCAGCAGATGTTAGTTAGCCTGTGCTGTGTCCAGCAAGGTTTCAGTCAGCAGTAAAGGAGTTCAGAACATCAGCAGACAGCTCTTACACACATCAAAAGTTTGGGGACCCTTAGCTTTTCAACATGCTTTTAACAGGTTACAGACACATAACATACACTATATATATATACATACATACATATATATATATATATATATATATATATATATAGGGAACCTGAACCTATATCAGGGGACCTAAATCTGTGTTTGCTATCTAATGGGGTGAATCTTGTTCTTGCAGATGGACAGTAAACATGTCCTAAGTTGAATACCGTCTCAGTGACCAATAAATGACTCATATACTTCACCTTACTTCTCTCCTGTTCATGTAAACCGGGCGGTCCTAATCTTGAGTAATGCTCTCGTAAGCGTTCCCCCGACCAATCACAGGGATGACGTCTCTTGCCCCGCCCACACAAAAACAGTTTCAGAGTCAGAGAAACTTGACGAGCTAAAGCTAACCAGAATAACCAGTAGCTAGCAAGCTAGACCACCTGTCTGTAGCTGCCTGCCATCCCTTCATTTCTTTTTATATAATTGTTTATTTATGTTAATAAAACCACGCCTCTTTCTGCAGCCCCCTACTGGCCATTCTGCCCAGAACAGACTCTGATGTTTTTTATTAAAACACCAATCATCAACAGAATAGCTGCACCCAGAAGGAAGTGTGGGATTGCAGTGCTATTGGGAGGGAAGATAAAGGTTACCAGGAACAATAAATGATGATAAATTCAGACTGATATGGGCAATATTTATTGAGCTACACAACATGCCAGATGTCTTGGCATGGAGTTGTAGAGCTTCCTAATTTGTTGGTCGTCTCCACCAAGACAAAAGCGGGACTCAGCACTGATGATGATCTGCTGCCATTTTGAGTCAGTCTGGCACGACACCATTACAGTCTTTGATGACGTTGACGTGGTGTCGAGGGCAGTCATCGTAACAGTCTGCGTACATGTAGTCCTGCGGCCGTCTGCCAATGGTGCTGGCACTAACAGGATGACTCATGGAGGGCGTCACTGCTCGCTGAATGTCTGCAATTGTGGCTGTTGGGTCAGTCAGGCATTAAATCACACCTGTCAACCAAGACAGTCATGCCAGGATAACATACAGTGCAACTGAAGCTTCCTTTAGATCAACTGTGTATCTGTGTATATCTGGCACATTAAAATAGCATCTAAACACAGTATAAACACTTCCTCTTCCTTTTGCTGGAAGAGGAAGACAAAAACACAGTTGGCTAATACACATTTCCATCATGCAAATATATTCCATCAGTGTTACTGGAGAAAAGAAATGCCTTGAGACCTTCAAACAGGCCCAAATTGAATTTTATAGCTGCTGTGAAAAAGAGATAAAGATACATTTTATTCATCCACTAAGGGGGTGTTTATTTTGGAGCCTATGTCCAGGCTGGGAGCAGAACAGTGTCACCAGTAGAGCAGCTCCACCTGGGGCAGTGGTGGGCGCCTTGATTTTGGTCATGCTTTTGACAGACAGTACAGCTAAAGAATATCAGCTGTGGCTTCTCTGCATCTAGTTTTGAGCCAAGATTGGGGGGGGGGGGGGTCTTATTTATCAAATGTGAGGTTCAGTTATGACTTCCTCAGAGTGTTCTATCAAAGTTTGCAGAAGTGTGTGGAAGTAAATGTTGGTGTTTCTGATAAAGTGGCCAGTAAGTGGATGGAAAGGTTAATGTTTCTGATAAAGTGGCCAGTAAGTGGATGTACAAGTTGGTGTTTCTGATACAGTGGCCAGTGAGTCCAAAAAATGGTGTTTCTGATAAAGTGGCCAGTGAGTAGAAGTAAAAGTCGGTGTTTCCAGTGAAGTGCCCAATGTATACAAGTAGGAATTGATGTTTCTGATTAAATGTCCACTGAGTGAAAGAAAAGTTGGTGTTTCTGATAAAGTGGTCAGTGAGTGAAATAAAAAGTTGGTGTTTCTGATAATATGGCCAGTGAGTGAAAGAAAAGTCGGTGTTTCTGATGAAGTAACCAGTGAGTGAAGGTTAAAGGTAGGCGTTTCCAATAAAGAGGCCGGTGGGATTGTGAATGCGGTTGTGCTGGGTCACCAAATGATGAGGCATGTGTGTGGGTATGTGAGCTGGCGACACTCAGTTTTGAAAGACAGTTCAGCTCTATATCTGTAGTAATCATTTTCTGCTTGGGGCTCAGTTTGATATCAGTTCTCTAACCTTGGGTCGAAAGGTCCAAGGACCCCAGCTGGAAACCAGTTTTTAGATGATATATGAATTGTTCCTGCTCAAGTACTGTTCGAGTACCATTGGGATTTAGAGACAGGAGCAGGGCAGTCAGGACTCTAGTGTTTCCCATATTAACCCATTCTTCATGTGGTTATATGGCTATATGGTTTGGTTATATTTGGTTATAATGCTCTTTTGGCATATGTTACTTTTCCAAGACTCGTTCAAGAACACTGAAGGGGAATACAGCTGCTCGGTTTGCTTAAACACCTTCTGGATAATTACTCTGCGGAATCAATGACCACTGGACCTCCAGGGGGCCTAATGGGCATCTCTGAACCACCCCCTCACTTAGTCTATTCAAAATGAGTGAATGCTCACTGACTGCTAAACATGGTGCAGAATACGAGTGTTTGCTGTGTAATGAGCTTCGACTTGAGGAGGCAGAACTAGATAAATATAAAACCTGTTAATCTGAAATTCCATCCTGTATACGTCTATGTAAACACTGACTGGCTCCACCCTGCTCATGTACAGTACGCCACCTGTATATGCACATTTGTCACACCTTTGTCAGTATTAGTTACATATATGATAATATGGCCAGTGAGTAGAAGTAAAAGTTGGTGTTTCTGATAATATGGCCAGTGAGTGGAAGTAAAAGTTGGTGTTTCTGATAATATGGCCAGTGAGTGGAAGTAAAAGTTGGTGTTTCTGATAATATATCCAGTGAGTAGAAGTAAAAGTTGGTGTTTCTGATAAAATGGCCAGTGAGTGGAAGTAAAAGTTGGTGTTTCTGATAATATGTCCAGTGAGTAGAAGTAAAAGTTGGTGTTTCTGATAAAATGGCCAGTGAGTGAAAGTAAAAGGTAGGCGTTTCTAATAAAGAGGCCAGTGGGAGGATGTAGAAGGTATCGCAGAGTGGCCCTACGACGCTTCAGCTTTCAGCCTTGAGGTACGGCTTTAACTGTGCATTCAAAAGGATTATGCCTCTCATGGATGTGTACAGTAAGGCAGAAGGAAGGCCTGTATGTGACTTGGATTTCACATTGTGTTAGATAATCGGATCAGTGAGGTGTTTGGCCTGCAGCCCCTGCTTTCATCTCCCAGCCTCTCACAGTGCCTCTTCAGCAGTGGAAGAGAGGCTCCTCATGGCTCTCCTTCAAAACCTGGGAGAAACACGGCTTGACACTGTTTTGTATACCGCTTAAAGGGAAACTCACCCATTGAAAAAGACTAATCTGCATAATTCAGAGATGTAAGCAAAGTCATTGAGAGTGGTTTGATGTGAAATGGTTCGCTGTAGAGAAACTTACAGCCCCAGTATAGTGATGGTGATAGGAACCGGGGGGTCCTGACTATCCAAGACCATCAGTGAACCTACATGTGTCTTTTATATGTGTCATGTTGATGATGGTAAAATAGTATTCAATTAAAAATTATAGGTTTTATTTGGGGCCTATTTTGCCTGAGAACACCCTGCATGGCCCTTTCGGTCATAAATGGATTATAATAAAGGTTTTGGACCAAAACTTCACCTACGGACTATCAGAAAACAATGTGCCAGACATCAGACAGTATTTTCATAACCATAAACTGTAATAACTTACTGTGATGTGGCTTTTAGCAGCATTAGATGCTTCAGACGTCTGGTTCCTATCAACACTACTATGAACAGTTCTGGCTCAGCAGGTTTCTCTAGAATGGAGCATTTCGTATCAGACCACCCCAGGTTGACCTCATGTTTATTCTCCTACCTGCACTGTACACTTCGTATATCTTATACTGTTTACAACCACATACTTAACTGCACACTTTGCTACCTCAACACACTGTAGTCTCCTACATGTACACTTACACTAAGCTGTTTTGCCTACTGCATATGCTAACTGCACCTCAGTTCTAGTGATCACTTTCTGACATACAGATACTGCCCTTACACACTTCGCACGTCTTATTTATCTTTTTATTTATGTATTTTTATTTATTTATTTATTTCCTTCATCTTAATAACGGCGCTGGAGAAGAAGCCTGACTGTGTTTCATTGTACTGTACAACCCTGTATTGGTATAATGACAACAAAATTGAATTGAATTGATGTTTTCTGTCTGTTACAGGGAGGTTCCATCAAGAACAGGGACTCAAAGCGCTGTCTCGAGTTGGTCCAGAAAAGTGACACAGAGGTCGGCTATCAGCTCGCCCTGCAGAAGTGCACTGACCAAAAATGGACGATTTCCAACATACTGGCTGCCAACATTCTCAGAATATGAGGCTGCATATGGCACTTCATTTCTGCCACTGGACTCTTCCTCCCTTTACAAACAGAGGCAGCGTTTAGACAGCAAAAGACCATTACCTTCCTCCTAAATCCAGCCTGAGTCGGGCGGGTTTCTTCAAATTCTTCAAGGTGGCATGAAACTAGCTCTTCAGTTGCGTAACAGGCATTCATTCCCACAAGGGGCGAGGCTAATCACCCAGAAACGAAGGAAAACAGATCTGATTGGAGTTTCATGTCCTGCTGTCTAGACCCAGCCGTGGTGAGTGTTCTCCTCCTTGAAGGAACCGATGCATTGAATTCACAGGATTCAAATGTGCTAAATCATTAACACATGAAATGCGTTACATCAGCACAGTTCTGTCTTTCACTCCTGGTTGTACATGTGCTGATGTAATACACTTCATTCATGGGGGAAAGATGTGCACATTGAAATCAATAAATGTCCAGCAGTCTGAGAGCACACTGAGGAAGACAAGGAAAGGTTGTAGCCAGTAAAATGAAGAAGGACTGGAAGGATTCGGTCTATCAGGTCACTTTTCAAACTGGAGCACATTTTTGACACTAACCGTGTTGAGGTCTTTGTGCAAATATGTCAGATGCTCAGTGGATGGTTGTATATTGTCGCTGTCCAAAGAAAAACGGATAGTACCTTACCTTAAGTGACCAAAAAAAATGAAGTAATGCATTATTTAAAATAGAGAAATACATTAACATTGGGTAACTAATGTTAAGTAAACATGTAACAACTGTAAACATGTAGTTGTTATATGTTTACTTAACATTAGTTACCCATTGTTAGTGCAGTACTTCATGTTTTCCAATGAGCACTTGAACGTGACGTTTTTGCACAAAGACCTCAACACGGTTACTGTCACAAATGTCCTTCAGTCTAAAGTGTTACCAAAAAACATGTCTCCATTTTTGTTGTTTTCACTTTTGAACACAGCAGCTGCCGGTTACCTTTTGGGAAAATCTCTTGATGAATGGACCAACAGAATAGACCCAAACTGCTCGTTAAAAGGCTGGTTCCATTGAGTTACATTAAAATGAAATTAGGATTTTGCCCTCACCTTTAAAGTTTCTATTTTGGATATACTTGTTTTTCTTCAGACAGCGATGATATACCACAGGTTGTACTAATAAATACAGCCTCACTTGGTTTGGGTGCTTGTTTGAGCCCACTGCGTGGAAAAAAGAAAGGATGGAGATGGTTTGGAGAAAACAATCCCAACTTTTCTTTGCTGTGGTTTAAGGCACACAGATCTAATAGAAGTTAGCAGTTCTATATCGTCGCTGTCCAATGAAAAACATGTATCTCCATTTTGGTCAATTTTTACTTTTATGCATCTTTTGAAAACAGCAGCTGCTGTTTACACTGTGTGAAACTTTCATGATGGATGGACCAACAGCAATGGCCCAACATCGCTTGGGAAAAAGTCTGGTTCCATTGACTTCTATTAAAGTTAAATGAGGTTTTTGTCCTCTCCTGTAAAGATGCCATTTTGGAGATACCTGTTTTTCTTTGGACAGTGACGATATGTTTCGTGTTCACTGGAAGTTTAGTGTCTTTCACTCACTAAAAGGTTAAAGGTCGCGTTACATATCTTAAAATCATGTATCATCTAGAAACCTATTTGAGCATGAATGGGAAGATTGGTATTTCTGAAACCACTCGAACACAGCGTTTTTCCTTCTGTGACGCTCGTGTTGGATTTGATCTACAGTAAAGTGGCTTTCACACAAACTTGTGGAGCCCTTCCAGCTTGAGTGCACACTGTCATTTAAGCAAATGCCCAATACTAAAAAAATCTCAGTATTAATATTTCAGTGATTCTGGATTTCAGTCAAATTGTTAGAAATGTAAGCTCCCTGGACACACTTTGTGTGTTTAAGGTGGTAGTAACTTCAGGCTCCTGCAGATGGCGCTGCACAAGAATGATAGGGCTATAAATACCTGCGGGGTGTGAGTGACAGGATCCATAGATTGTGATGGGATTCATTCCATGTGTGGAAAATGGCTCCAAAGCAGATGTCAATGATTGGCTAAAAGGAGTGACTGCATTTGGGTGTGCCAAAGACCATAGTGTGAAGGAAGTAGCTGAATCTGCAGGTGTATGGAAGCGTATGGACGTTTCAGTCACAGGTGAATAAAGGTGACTTAAGGTGAGTTAAGTATCTTTGGTAATAAGAAAAGAATGCAAAACAGAATCACCAGTGCTCTCAGACTTCTGGATCTAACTGTACGTCCAATGCATAACTTCTTCTGTGTGCAGTTTTATACTGCTGAATTCAATAAGCACCTCGATGTGTGTGTCCCTCACCCAAAGACACCGTGACATCATAAATATGACAGGTCTGTTTTATACAGAACTGATTTAAGTAGCGTTTGGTCAGTTTCAGAGGTTTGAATTGCTTGAATGTATTTTACGGTTGTTTGTCATACGGCTGTATTGGTTGAGCATTTTTGCTACTATGTAGCATGTGTTGCAACTTTGCAATGTGTCTTTAATCTTTGATTTTTGGCTTTTTTTCCCCCTCTTGTGTCTCAGGTTTGTGGCTGATGCATATTATACAGTTAAGTTAAACAGTTTTTGACAGGCTTGTTATTTATGATATTTTGTAAATGTAAATAGTATTTATAAACACTTTAATAAAAATGATGAAAGAATGTTGAAAGTGCGTTTTTTTTTTTGCTGGTGCTTCTACACGAATGGGAAACTTGTACCTTGTAGCTCCACCTTGCTGGTGTACCCCTAAAGACTGCAGCCCCTCTGCTAATGCACAGTTTGTGTTAGACTTCCTTTATCAGGAGTCACTTTATAACCACACAGCCATTCCAGGCCTTAATATTTTAGGGTGATACACCAGTAGAACTTATGCATGGCCCCCTGCTGAGAATAGCCCACCACCCACATTATACACTCAAATTAGTGGGTAGGTTTGACATCATGAGACATGCAAATGATTCAAGTTTCACGCTCGGTCGTGCATATGACATAAGCAGAGACGGGCCTTTTTGCTGTACCTGACTGACTATATAAGGTTGTTCTGGTGCACATGCTTTCCATTCTGACTCGTACTGTTGTGTTGGTCATTTACAAGTGAAGTATGCCTCAGAGAAGAGTTTGAAAGCAATTGGAGCAGTTGGAAGAGTTGGAGAGGGGTCACATCGTAGGGCTCCGGGAAGCGGGAAGGTTTTAGCAACATATTGTGTGGATACTACCATAGCACACTGTTGGCGGCAGGGGATAGAAGAAGGCATGCACCAGCGACATGAAGGATCTGGGAGGCCTACATGAACCACAGAGACAGAGAACCGACGAATTGTCCAACATCCGCAGAGTGACCCAACAGCCACAATTGTGGACATTCAGCGAGCAGTGAGGCCCTCTGTGAGCCACCCTATTGGTGCCAGCACCATTGGCAGACACCTGCACGAAGACTACATGCACACAGACCGTTAC
>CM067485.1:4199448-4247269 GCA_034552555.1 Semaprochilodus insignis
GTTAGTGTACTGTAAGTAGTGTGTCGGTGTACAGTAACTCGATAAGTGTAATGCGTTAGTGTACTGTAAGTAGTGTGTCGGTGTACAGTAACTCGGTAAGTGTAATGTGTTAGTGTGCTGTAAGTAGTGTGTCGGTGTACAGTAACTCGGTAAGTGTAATGTGTTAGCGTACTGTAAGTAGTGTGTCGGTGTACGGTAACTCGGTAAGTGTAATGCGTTAGTGTGCTGTAAGTAGTGTGTTGGTGTACAGTAACTTAGTAAGTGTAATGCGTTAGTGTACTGTAAGTAGTTGTTTGATGTACAGTAACTCAGTTTTGGAATGGAGTCAGGTTCCTGACCTTAATCCAAGTGAGTAACTGTAACAGCAAGAAGGGCCTGGGTTTGATTCCCTGCTGAGGCGTTCAGGGTCCCTTCTGTGTGGAGTTTGTATGTTCACCTTGTGTCTGTGTGGGTTTCCTCCCACAGACCAAAGACGTGCAGCCAGGTGAATTCGAGATGCCAAACCACCACCCTAGGTGTAAATGTGTGGATTGGTGGCCTGTCCAGGGTTCCTGCCTTCTGCCCACTGAACGCTGGGATAGGCTCCAGCAACCAGAATGACCCCGAAGGATAGCTGGGTTTAGAAGACGAGTGACAGAGAGTGTATTTGTGATTTAGATAACAGTCAGACCACTTTATATTAGTAATCAATGCAGAAATCCAGCTAATTCCACAGGGTTCGTTCCTCTTGCTGCTGATTATAATACTCACAAATCACTATTTCAAACAAGGTCAAGGTTATTTTTCACTGGCCACTGTTCCTTGGCCCCGGTGTCAGCACTCATTAAGATGGTGGTGAACTCCTCCAATGCCAGATTGCATTTAGCTGCTGAGTAACTAGGAGAGTTAATTTACGCACCAGGCTCGTTAATCCTGAGCCTAATCATTAATCAGGGTTAGTGAGAAGCGAGCGACTCCATTTCACTGTTTCTTGGACGAGAATATTACACTGTTTCTGAACACCAGGAGCCAGGAGCACTGTGAGAGCTTGTTACCATTCCAGTAAAATGCTGGGTGTGAACCTGGAAATCGTCGTCCCAGAGGCTACGAGGAGAAGCTCAGGCTTCTGACTTTATTAAATTAGAGAACCTCCAGGGAGGAGACAATGTGTGGGCTTATCTACTGTATGCAGCTGCGAGGAAGACAGCGCCAAGCAATTAAGTATTTCTCAAGATAGACAGAAATTGGGTTTATCAATAAAATATAGCAGCTGGGGAATTACTTTTGGGTGACACGGCCGTTTGCTAAGCATACTCGATATGTACAATACGCACTGTATAATGTATTACAGTGAAGGGAATGAGAGACACCAAACCAAATGAGACTATATACGTATATGTACAATTACAGAATGTGGTCCAGCTATTTCTCTGCATGCTTTGCTAGCCCCTGTCATCCTGTTCTTCAGTGGTCAGGACCCACCCAGAGCAGGTATTATGTGGGTGGTGGATCATTCTCAGCACTGCCGTGACACTGACGTGGTGGTGGTGTGTTAGTGTGTGTGGTGCTGGTGTGAGTGGATCAGACACAGCAGTGCTGCTGGAGTGTTTAAACACTGTGTCCACTCACTGTCCACTCTATTAGACACTCCTACCTTGCTGGTTCACCTTGTAGATGTGAAGTCAGAGACGATAGCTCATCTGCTGCTGCACAGTTTGTGTTGGTCATCTCTCATCAGTGGTCACAGGATGCTGCCCACAGGACACTGTAGACTGGATAGTTTGATTGGCTTATAAGTGCACTTGCTGTGATATCTAAGTGACCTCAGATTGGGTCATTTTGCAGCTTACTCTCCATAAACGGACTGTAGGCACTGAGGGCTGAGTGGTGCATGGGGAAACTTTGACTATGTTTACATACTACACCAAACTTGCCATCACTTGGAGGCCTGAAATGAACCCCTACCAATTTTCATTGGCACTCAAAATGCAAATCAAAGCCCAAAGTGGGAATGCAAAGTGCACATGGAGCAAATTTATAGCTTTGCTTCTGTAGTGTTTGCTGCATGCCCAGTGCTCACCAAAGGCAATCAAATCAAACCCCCAGACCCATTTACTTATTCCTCTAAGCCATATGTGAAAGCTGTTCCTTTGGGCCTGCGTCGCCTGGAACTGGAGCAGTGAGATGGACGCTGTTGGAAGTATCTGTAAATTGTACTGCTTGCTGGGCCCAGAGGCGTGGAAGAGAATCATTGAAGGAGACATCTTCAGTATTAGCGGTGCTCTCTCAGGACTGGATGAGAATCCTACTCTTTGAGATGGAATATCTTGCGATGTTTGAAGGAGCACACAGATTTTGCAACGCTCAGACATAATTTTCCTCACCATGTGCTTAGAATTGCTAGTGGCATTCTACTGCCCCCTTAAATACCATCTCTTATTAACCATGACTCAGAATACCTAGCTTCTCATCCTCCAGGATGTTCCCTGGGAGATCATGCAGGACAATAATATAAATATACCTCTATAAAAATATGCAAATATTTAATTTACATTATAAATTGGTCTAGAGCGGAGAATGCAATATAACACAGTGGAACACCACTGACATCTAGTGGTCACTCTAGGAAGTTCACCACCCTGCCAGTAGCGGATTACTGCGTGTTACATATACGTATTTATAAGACTGTAGGTACTTTTACACGTAAACTGGACACATGCAGAGGGTTGAAGCCCGAATCGTTTTTTGTTGTTTTATCATTTAACCCAACCGCTGTCCCCTCTTACTATACTTCAACAACGCGTTTCCGAATAGGAACGTTTGTCTGTGAGCGCCTTGTTTCTTCCGGAACTTTTATGCAGGTGTACATCTATGGTTTCAGGGGAATGAGAGCAAGTTGAGCAGGTTTTGGAGGTGTTTCGTGTTTAAGTGCTTGTTTTTTGGTCGGACATGTCTCAGACTGCAGTAAGGAGAGTAGCTGCAGAGGTTTTACGCTTTAGAGGACTTGTAAATACAAGGTCGTTTTTGAGTGCGGATCGTCCGTTGCAGATTACCGAGCGAAAGTTCTGTGATGGACTGAAGGACAGCAGCAGCAAGAGCTTCGACCTGTCCTTACTACAGTTCCTGGTCTGTCCTCTGTCTAAAAAGCCTCTCAGGTATGAACTTTAAACTGTATACGAAGCTGAAGTCAACCTCTTATTGGAAGTTTCCCGTTCCACCTTAAATGGTGCAGCAGCCAGAATGTTACTTAGCAAGCTAGCCTGAACTGTAAGGACTTTAATTACTTATTTAAAGACATATATTTTTTTATATTTAAAGATAATACTTTTGTCTAGGGTGAAGATTTATTCTTTTTTTATAATGCAAATTACAGAGCTATCTTTTGTTAAGTTCTACCTAATTAAATTGTTCATATGTTAACAAAGTCATTCACAGTGGTTTGGTCTGATGTGCTCTGTTCTTGACATGTCAGAACCGTCAACACTGGTGGTGAATGGAACCAGACACCCGTCTCTAACAGCTCCCTCACAGAAAGCTATTACATGGAAATGGTTTTGAAAATGCTGCCTGATGTCTGAGACACAGTTCTACTGGAGCTTTGTGATAAAGTTTTAGTCTAAAAAGTATTTCAGTTACGTAATTGACTGAGTCTGTTCTTGGTGGAGGGATACATGAAGGGTGTTGTAAGGCAAAATGGTCCCCTAAGTATATATATACACACACACACACACACACACACACACACATAACAGTATCATCAATCAATATCACACGCAACACGTGTAGGTGGCCTCCTGGTTTGGAATAGTAAATAAAATCTCTATGTTTGTGTTGTGGACATGGTGACCTCAGGCTCCCATCACCACCACCACTGTAAAGAAAGTCTGAGTCTGCAGGTTTCTCGATGATGAATTGTTTCACATCAAATCATTCTCAATGACTGAATCACTCTTAATCACTCTAAACCTCCATGGGTTGTGACCTCACAACAACTTACTGGCAGTCTTGCACACTACATTCAGGGAACAAGCCTTAAACTAGACAGGAATAAAATAAATAACTTAATTGAAAATAGACCGGAAATCTGTCACATTATTAGTCAGAAAAACTACAATTGAATATTTTCCTTAAATCATTCATCCCTACTTTGTAAAACCTGAAATGTTCCTGACTGATGATTGTTTTGTCCCCTTTTCTATCAGTACTGTACTGCACAATAATAATCAAATGTGAAATATGTGTAACACTGTAATAATACCACACAAATTTCTGCAGAATTCCTATAAGAATCGTGTTGTAAATACTCACAATTACTGAATTATACACTTGTGCTATCGATAACAATAAGACTGTACTGCAGGATTATTATATGGTGGCAAAAATGTAACAAATTATTGTAGACTTATACATAATCTTGGAAAAGATGCACAGCTGAATGGTTTGGAAGCCCATTCCTATCGAGCAGAGGAAGGGCAAAAATCACCCTTGTTTTCCCCCTTCTCTGGCAGCAGTATGGTGAAAAAGTTATTATTTAGGTACAATATGTAATTACTTTAATGTTGAATGAGGATTTTGAGAAAACAAGCTATTCTACTATCATAACATTATACTGTCATATCACAGTTCAAGATACTATGTCAAAAGTTTTACATCTGGCTGCCAGAGATGGACAAGGGCAAAAACAAGACAAGCAAAACAAGCCCTTTTGTCCCTTCTCTACCCAGAAGGAATGGCCTTCCATAGAAGATTGATTCCTTGTATTACATCGGTTAGGCTGTCTTGAGACTGCAAGCAAATAGATTTGTTTCTCAGTCAGATCTTATATGATCTGCCCTGTTATTTACAAGTGATCAGATCAGGCGTCAGTAACTACGTAACAAATCCCAACTACTCAGTCACTCTGGATTTAACATCGTTGTTTTTTGTCATGTTACGAGTGACACAAAATATACTTCAAAATCTGATTTAAGCCATTTTATCATGCAAACTGAGATGCATCCGTAAAATCTAACTGAGATTGTATTTCAAACCATCTCTAAATGTGCAGACTATTAGTAAAATATACATCTGGATACAATTTGCATATGCCAGAAATCAGATTTGCACTGGCAGTTTAAACAAGGCCAAACAGTAAAACTCCTGCTGTTAGATGTACACAAACTGAACTAAAGGAAATCCAGTCTATTAAAATATCAAATCCAATTTGTAAAGTATTCCAGTAAATGATTTGTTTCAAAACACAGTAGTTCAGTGCTTCAGCATCAACAGTAAAACTAAGTGTATGCACATGGTGTGATGTGTATGTAATATGTTCCGAAATGGGGTGAATTTTCACACAGCAGATATCTGAATATAAAAGAGAACAGGGTTTCAGTCCAGTTCTCAGGAACACCCAGCCAGTTCCACACACCCCTGAGCAAGGTAAACAAAGGGGTGCAGAATGCTGATAACCCGGTTCACCTGTGTTAGGAAATGACACACAACAAAAACACTGCTAGGTTTCACTGCCAACTGGACTGAAAAGCCCTGGTGTAGATTAATCGAATGCAGGACTAGGTGTGTAGGCTTGTGTACTCCTGTCATGTGTTCTAACATGCCTGCCTGTTTTAGGTATGATGAAACAACAAATGAACTAATCAACGAAGAGCTTGGCATTGCATATCCCATAATAGATGGCATCCCCAATATGATTCCTCAAGATGCACGGCTGATCAAGAAGACGGAGGGAACCGAAGAACCCAGTCAGCCTTAGGTGGATCTGCGACATAGTTGCCGTGTGCTGTGTCGTCTCTCGCACTAACTACACTTGTTAACAAGAAACTCTGCCACAATGCTGTTCTCCCTCTCTACTGTCACTGTGCTAGTACCAATTCTGTCCTTATTTGGACTCATATACTCTGCAGCTGTGGATGAAAACTTCCCAGAGGGTTGTACAAGTTCAAACAGTGTCTGTTTCTACAGTCTGTTGTTGCCGGTCACTATTCCTGTCTATGTGTTTTTCCATCTGTGGAAATGGGTGGGAATCAAGCTGTTCAGACACAATTAGAATATTGATTTAATTAGACATGTAAATAAAGGATTATGCAGACAACACGACAGGTGGTCAAACTTGCATTCTTATGAACATCAAGTCATGCTCGCAAACTTTATGGGTAGCGATGAAGCTGAAATGATCCCTGACTAACTTCAGGTTACACAGGACATTTAATCAGTTAACTCTTCATGGTGTAAATTCTTATACATGTACAGTTTACAATACTCTGAAATTAACACACAAACGAGAACCAGTCCAAAGAACCTGCATTAGTTCAAACGGTTTTGCATAAAATACCAATACACAGCTCTGAATTTTAGATGCACGTGCGCACAAAGATGTCACAAAGGTTTTTGTGAGCGCTGCCATCAAAGAACCACAGGCGATTCTCTATAGAACCATGCTTGAAAAAGAGAAACAAAGATCTATGAGTGTAAGGAACTCTTTAACAGGCTTGAAGAACTAGGGTTCTTTATGCAATGCCACAGAAGAATCACTTTTGGTTCCCTAAATAATCTTTCAGTGCATACAGAGAACCGTTTTTATAAATATGAACTTGCTTGAAGTTTAAAGAACCTCAGGATAATAGAAAGGTTCCAAAAAGAATCCTTAAACTGGTATACTTGGTAAACTGTTCCCCACACTCATGGGTCTCTTTTTAAAGTGGTTCTAGTAAGGCATTGTTCAAATAACCCTTTGTGGTGCCCTTTTAAAGAGTGTATATGAAGTTCCATGCCAATTTAAAGGTTCTTCCTAGAACATCTTATGCTATGCAAAGGTTCTTTAAACTTTTAAAAGGTTCCTTATAATTATTTATAAAAACGGTTCTCTATATCAGTGTTTCTCAACCCTGGTCCTGGAGGCACCCTGCCCTGCACATCTGCTTTAACACACTCTGCAATTCTGAATGGGCTTGTTAATGAGCTGATGAGTTGGGCAGGGTGCATCCAGGACCAGGGTTCTAGAGAACCATCCATTAAAAGGTTAACGAGGGAACCGAAAGTGATTCTTCTATGGTATTGTGCCGGATTTAATTTCTAAGCATTCTTAGTAAGTAGACTTCTTCCCCACTTACTTCTTTGGCTTTTTATCAACGCTTCCTGTGAGGACCATCAAAGGCGACCTTGGCTTTGGCGAATCTCCCTCACCCTTCACCTTAAAGAAGAACGACTCGTTGAGGCGTGTCTGGACCACCTTGAGTTGGGAGAAGTCAGCTTTGGTCTTAGAAAGGATGTCACTCTCGTCGCTTGAAGTTATGTCTGTCGTCTTCAGCTCTGGATGATTCTGGTCTTCGGTAGGCTTACCGCTCCACCCCCGTAGACCCACTTCTAGCCTGGATCTGTTAGGTAGGCTGAGGTCCATCGGCTCACCAATGAACGTGGATGCTGTGCTCTGATGACGAAAGCTGAGAGAGGTAGCAAGCCCTGGAGATGTGAAGAAGTTTTCTGTCTGGGTAGAAGCTTCAGCTAACTGTTTGCAGAATGGTCTCTCTTGTGATGAGGTCCTGCTTTGCTTGCTTTTCTGGTATGGTGAAACAGCAGCCGCGTCATCAGAGGTGGGGGTGCTGGAGATGTCTGCATACGGGTCTGAGAAGGACTTTTGTGTGATGAACAGATCTTGGCTGTTGATGTCTTCAGTTGTACTTTGGGACTCCAGGGCATTTTCTTCAACTGATGGCTTGCTGAGGCTTCCAGAAAGCAGAGTGTTAAATGATGGTAGTTTGTCTGCGGAGGGCGACTGTGTTTGCAATGTGTCTCTAGGTGCAAATGGATGTGATTTTGGGAGAATCTCTTCCGGTGACAAGTTGAACATGACTCTCCTCTTATGTCGGACATGCTCTTGCTGTTTTGAGCTTTCGTCTATAGTTGCCTTCATGGGCTCCTGTTCATCAAGCTGGACAGGAGTGTTGCACACAGCTTGACTGGTGTCTTTAGGCTTCTTGTGTCGCTTAGACAGACTTGGTTTCTCATGCTGGGTCAGCAGCAATGGAAATTCTTCTTTCAGTCTGATGTCATTCTTCTTTTTTCTCTTCTTGATCTCGGGTATTTGTGTAAAGGTGACTGACTTGCAGCATTCGACGTCATCGTTCAAACACTGCTGCTCCTTTTTTCTCTTCTTGTTCTTTTCCAGCTTTGCCTTTTTTTCTTTTTTGGACTTTTTCTTCTTCTTTTTGCACTTTATGGTGTCTTCAAAAGCATCATCTCGTAGGATGCTCTTCAACACTTTCATGGAAGCCATCTCCTTCTGAAAGATACAACCAACAGTCAGTTTTGTGGCCGCTGCTAATCTTGCATGCATCTAAACAAATACACAGAGTTCTAATCACACACTCTTGCAGAGAACCTTCAGCCTGCTAAACGTATGCCATGCAGGTCTATGCTGGTTTTACTAGCCTGGATACCAGACACCTTTTGAAAGAACATTTTGCCAAAAGCATACAAAATGATATGAATACACTAAATGGTTTGACATGTTGTTTCCTAACAGAATGCACTCATTAACACATCATGGCTCAAATGCTTAAGTGTTTGAGCCCACTATACCTAAAGTACTCTGAGCAATTCCTCAGATCTACTTTAAAGGGACCTATTCTGCTTTTCTGTTATGTAGCTTCTTTAGCTTTTTGTGCATATAAAAGGTCCACAAACCCCAATGGGAAACTCTCTCCCACAGGAACCACTTTTTATCAGCTGACTGAAACGCCTCATTAGAATTACAGCCCTTTTCTCCGTTATAAGGTGACATCATACTGACACACAATCCTTACTGCCTATGTAATGGCAAACTTGGCACACCCTCACAGAACACAGAAAGCACAGGGAGTAAGTAAAACTTCACCACTCTCAACCATCCTGCTCCAGCCTAGCTTGCAAAGGTGGATCAGGTCTACCAATGTGCTCTACCCGACTTTCAGTATCAGTCTCTGACGCATACTGATAGAACAGACCCGACACCATTGTGAGAATAGCCACAGCAGTGTGAGGGAAGACATTGTAACAGAATGCCATTATGGCAGTTAACCAGTCAGAACAGAATCAGCAGGAGTGAACGTGAGTGAGATAGACCGGGACTACAGATGTACAGTATGAGGAAAAATATTCGGTTTTGGAAAAATTCAAGCATGCAAATCTATTGTAGTAGACCCCCAAAATAACACTGCAGACACTGGAATGAGTGTAACAGGTCCCCTTTAAACCTGAACTATGCAGATTAGTTCAAGACTAAACATGCACATCAAGGAAGCATAGCGGAATATGATAATATCAAGTATTATTAATATACACTCATCGTCAAAAAAAAAAGGTTGCACCCTGAAGGTATCAAATGACAGGAATGCAACTTGGTGGGCAGGTTTGACATCGTGAGACATGTGAATGATTCAAGTTTCAAGCTCGGCCACGCATGTGACGTAAGCAACGACGGGCCTTAACACTGTACCCGACTGACTATATAAGCTGGTGCTGTTGCCCGTGCTTTCCTTTCTGACTCATGCTGTTGTGTTGGTAGCATCCTTTGCAAGGGAAGTATGTCTCAGAGAAGAGTTCGAAAGCAATTTGAGCAGTTGGAAGAGTTGGAGAGGGGTCGCAACGCAGGGCTCCAGGAATCGGGATGGCCTTATCGATAAATTGCGCGCGCGGGAATGGCCCAACCCTCAGAATGGCAGCGGGTCATCTTCAGTGACAAGTCCCGCTTTAGTCTCGGTTGAGACGACCAACGAATCCGTGTGTCAGAGCCAAGGTGAACAGTTCATGGACACGCGTCACACGTTCAGAAGGTCTGGTGTGTCACCTCCACCCCTACTGCAAAATCTGCAGGAACTGTGTGGGAATATTCAAACTGCATGGGGTGGATTATCACAGGACACCGTTAGGAACCTCTACAACTCCATGCCGAATGTCTGGCATGTTGCGTTAGCAAACATGTTGGCCGGATGCCATACTGAAAGACCCTACTTCTGTATGTGTAGCTCAATACATATTGCCCACATCAGTCTATTCCGACTTATCAAATCGCAGAAAACTTTAATATCATGATACATACTGTGTATCATGACAGTGTCTTGATGTATAGTGAATAGTTCTGCCATATCGCCCAGCCCTACGTATTAGCTACACATTAACCCAGGTGTTAGTATTTGCCCTACCCTGGAGATTTATCTGGAGAATATGATGGAAATTACTCCATTAGTTCATAAGAAATGGCACACACCACCCATGTGTTTGGGTAAGTCTGGGAACCCCCATCAGTGATTAATTCTGAAGTGGACAAACCAATCCAGAGTTGGGAAAGAAGGAATGGAGGACGACAAAGTTTACTGGTATCAACAATATAACGGCTATGACGCACAAATAACTTGGATTTGTACCGTTTTACTGATTCCCTGTATGAAAATACCGCGAATTCGCAATGAAGCTGAAGTTAGCTTCCTATTTGCCAGGTTCTTGGTCCAAGTTTCCCGTTCCACCTTAAATGGCGCAGCAGTTACATTCTGGCGCCTCAGCTTCTTTCGAACAAGAATGAAACTGCTGCACCATTTAAGGTGGAACGGGAAACTTCGACCAAGAGGTTGGCATATTGGGCGCCAGAATGAAACTGCTACACCATTTAAGGTGGAACGGGAAACTTCGACCAAGAGGTTGGCATATTGGGCGCCAGAATGAAACTGCTGCACCATTTAAGGTGGAAAGAGAAATTTCGAACAAGAAGCTGAGACGCCAGAATGAAACCGCTGCCCCACGAACTCGCCTCACTCTGTTTTCAAGTTAGCTACTTAGCCCAACTTTGCATTCCACCTTAAATGGTGCAGGCGCCAGAATGTACCTGCTACATCATTTAAGGTGGAACGGAAAGTAAGGACAACTTCAGACTTGTCGGTTGCTAACATGAAATGCTAACAGGCGGTCAGTCATGTAAAAAGAAAGAAAATAAACGTGAAGAAAAACAATAAACTCCTCATGAACCTCCATTTATCTGAAATAGTTTAGGTACACGGTCGAAATAATTCCGAGTCACCAAGAAGCGAAGAAGCTTACCTGGACAACGTTTTAGCGGTTTCTGCGTGTCCTCTCGTTTTATTTCTATATATCGTATTCGAGGGATGTGCGCAGTCATTGCGCTGCGCATGCGCAATGGCGTCCAAATGAATTTTTTTGAGAATTAAAGAGAGTGAACCAAATTCCGCCGTTATATACACTCATCATCAAAAGAATAGCTGCACACAGAAGCAATCAACCGACAGGAATGAAACTTGGTGGGTAGGTTTGCCATCGCTCGGCAGCGTGTGTGACGTAAGCAAGGACCGACCCAACAGCCACGACTGCAGACAATCAGCGAGCAGTGATGCTCTCCGTGAGTCATCCTGTTAGTGCCAGCACCATTGGAAGACGGCTGCACGACGCAGGACAACATGCATACAGACCGTTACGACGACTGCCCTTAACACCACGTCAACGTCACCAAAGACTGCAATGACTGTCATGGAGTGAGTCAGAACGGCAGCGGGTCATCTTCAGTGACCAAGTCCTGCTTTAGTCTTGGTGGAATCTGTGAGTGGAGGCACAGTGGTCAGCGCCAAGATGAACGGTTTGTTGTCACATGTCACATGTCCAGAAGGCCTGGTGTCACTCCACCTCCGTCCCTACCGCAAAATCTGCAGGAACTGTGTGAGAATATTCAAGATGCATGGGATGGATTATCACAGGACACGTCTGGCATGTTGCGTTAGCAAACATGGGGGCCCGACACCATACTGAGAGACACTACTTCTGTATGTGTATCTCAATAAAAGTTGCCTATATCAGTCTAAATTTATCATCATTTATTGTTCCTGGTAACCTTTATCTTCCTTCCCAATAGCACTGCAATCCCACACAACCTTCTGAGTACCATTTAATCATCCAAACAATGTAAAACAATAATAAAACAATAAATTGGTGGACTTCCCCTTTAGAAGTGTGACATCAGCACAGCAGTAAGCACAAATATGAATGTATTTCTGAGCAGATGAGAGGTATCAGATCTTAGAAATTCTGAAAAGTCGGTGGAGTTCCCCTTTAAGATTCAGTGGAATTTTATGAGGGGAAGAAAACCTTAAAATGGTAATGTGTCTGTTGGTTCAGTTAATGCCTGCACGCCCTGCGTGGCTGCCTGGAAGTGATGGGCGATTTCATGAACCCTTAACATCCCATTGAATCAGCACTGCGGGCCCGCGTGCGTCACTGGTTGGAGGGCCTGTATTTTCTCACAAAAGGGGGGCACCCTCCTCTTTGTTGTTTGTTGTGGGAAACTGCCTTAAAACCTTCGGAGCCGAATCACGTCAGCAAATAATGACCGACGTTATTTCCATCGCCATTCATGTCAGAGTTCAATGAGGATATCACTTGTGAAAGTAGCTCTTTCTGCAAGGCTCCCTCAGAGCTCCTGTGATAAGAAGATCCGCAGTGGTCTGACTAACTCGTCTTTAGGGCTGGCTTCCTGGACATGGATTTAGTCTAGTCCGGCACTAAAGGGGAATATTAATTGTGATTCACCATTAAGATCCTTTTTAATCGAAGCTTAGGATCATAGGACAGAGGTCATAGGACCCAGACGTCCACCTCTAAAAGCTCCCTAATGGAAAGTTATTACATGAAATGGTTGCGAATACACCGCCTGACGTCTGAAACATGGCTTTATGGTAGTTTTGTGATTGCAGTTTTGGCCCAAAACTTATTTTAGTCTGTTCGTTTTAACCCATTGTCGACAGAGGTATACATGAATGGTGTTATACGACTAAATAGTCCCAAAAAAAACATGATGTTTGCAGATTTTCATTACCATCATCAACATTCATTCATCTTCTGAGCCGCTCATCTTTCTGCATCACAGGAGCCTATCCCAGCACTCACTGGCAACCCCCTTGACAGGTCACCAATCAATCACAGGGCAGACACACTGACAAATACATTTACACACACACACTCACACCTAGGGGGACAACTTAGCATCTCCAATTCACCTGACTGCATGTCTTTGGACTGTGGGAGGAAACTAGAGACACAGGGAGAACATGCAAACTCCACACAGGAATTGCCTCAGATGCCCCAGCTGGGAATCACACCCAGGCCTTCTTGCTGTTAGAGGACAGCACTAAACACTGCATCTCTGTTATCTACCACAGACTCCCCTAAATGCATATATGTGAATGTGTACATCTGTATATATCATAGCTTCTATTCATAACTTAATACTACATTTTATATATATATATATATAATATCAACCTCCTTCCTCAGTTGCAAGTTAAGAAAGCTGTTTTATCCTCCTGTAAAGTTCCATTCTGGAGTTTTTTAAGGTGGACTGTATAATTCCATGAGTGCTGTTTTATAGTTTGGTGTCTTCACTTTTATTCTAAAGTAAAACATTAAGATAAACATAAGGAGAATCTTCTATGAGAACTTTTGACTGGTACTGCATTTTATTAAGTAATTTTAGAGCATTTCTGTTGGTTCATTCACCATGATATTCTCATACAGTGTAAAGGACAGCTGCAGATGCAGGTGAGTTACCTGTGTTTCTTGGAGATATTTATGTTTCTGATAAATGCTGATTTTGAAGTGTTTATTGGACAGTAGGTTGGGTCACTGGGAGCACGGGCTGGTGTCAGGCCTTTGTGCTGCACTGTTGGTAGACGTCACCATGGTGCTTTGTGTGTGCAGTGTCAGGCAGATTTAAGGTTACAGCCTGCATGCGTAGTTCAAGGTGGGTGTCAAGCTTTTGTTGAAAGGAAGCCCCTCCAAAAAAAGAGGGCTTGCTTAGAAAGCCCCTTCCATATAGGATCCAGCGCAGAGTGAAAAGATGCTTTCCGGAAAAGTGTATCTGGTATAATCGTATAAGAGAATGGTTTTGTGGTACATTTAATTTCTACAGTAATCATCAAAACAATAGCTGTACCCAGAAGGAAGTGTGGGATTGCAGTGCTATTGGGAAGGAAGATAAAGATTACCAGGAAAAATAAATGATGATAAATTTAGACTGATATGGACAATATTTATTGAGCTACACATACAGAAGTAGTGTCTCTCAGTATGGTGTTCGGGCCGCCATGTTTGCTAACACAACATGCCAGACATCTCGGGATGAAGTTGTAGAGGTTCTTAATGGTGTCCTGTGATGATCCAATCTACGCAGCTTGAATATTCTCACACAGTTCTTCCAGGTTTTGCGGTAGGGGTGGAGATGGAGTGACACCAGGCCTTCTGGACATGTGACATGTGACAACACACTTTTCATCTTGGCGCTGACCATGTTGTCTTCACACACGGGTGTATTGGTCTTCTCCACCAAGACAAAAGCGGGACTCGTCACTGAAGATGACCCGCTGCCATTCTGAGTCACTCCATGACAGTCTGCATGCATGTAGTCCTGTGTCATGCAGCCGTCTACCAATGGTGCTGGCACTCATTACTCATGGGGGGCATCACTGCTCACTGAATGTTCACAATCATGGCTGTTGGGTCAGTCAGGTACAGCGATAAGGCCCATCCTTGC
Organism: Semaprochilodus insignis; assembly: GCA_034552555.1. Classification (NCBI taxonomy): domain Eukaryota; kingdom Metazoa; phylum Chordata; class Actinopteri; order Characiformes; family Prochilodontidae; genus Semaprochilodus; species Semaprochilodus insignis. The sequence continues at coordinate 4,213,991 of CM067485.1, forward strand.
TTATGCAACATGCATGGCCGAGCGTGAAACTTGAATCATTCGCATGTCTCATGATGTCAAACCTACCCACCAAATTTCCCTTTAATTTACCTTCAAATGTACTTAAGTATGGAGAGTAAAAGTAGCATGATTTATTATGGCTCTAATGTCCTATTATCATTTCTGGAACAAGAACATTTCATTGCTATCATAAGAAATGTTATAAGGGCACAATGACAAAACCAGGGACAACAAGAGATTGGAAAATGATCATGTAGAAATGAATTATGCTTGTTTGTTGTTTACATATAAATGTATAGCTTTAAATGGACCCCTAAAGCATTTCATTTACCATATATACTTAAGATGTTTCATGCATGTAGTTACCAATCAATCCTCTGTTCTGTTGCTGACTAATCTGCTGATGATCCACTTCCTGTGTATTAATGGACAGAAGATAACTATGCTCTTCCCACACGTCTTCCAACTGGAAAACGACATTGTAGTTGAAAAACTGGGAATAACCTTCTGACTCTGAGCACAGATGAGGAGATTTCCCAGACAGAACAATGTTGTTTCTGCTTCTCAGCCATGAATCCTGCTTAAGCACCGCACACATATTCCGTTATTCCATATCTACGCAGCGTGACTTTATTTTCATTCCCCTCAGAAACCTCAGAGAAGTTCACGGAAGTTAGGCCTGTGCTCTGACTGGCAGTATTGGGCTTGAATGGTGTGAAATCATGAACAATGCCAACATTAAGCATACTCTCAGTACTAACAGCACATTTCATCACTGGAAGTGAAATGTTGCGCCCCAGGAGAGAGGAGAACCACGCTGAGTGGTTCGGGAGGCTTACGAGAATCAGAGTGCTGATGTTGCAAGACGCCATTCAAATTCCTATTCTTTGCTCTTTGCATAGGAAGTGATAAAATCACTGAGGATGTTATATAATAATGCTCAGTGTCTGCAGTAAACATTTATAATTGATAGTTTATTTCAATACATTTATAATTTATTTCATATATGTGAAGGTTTGACACTGTGAGACAAGCAAATGATTCAGGTTTCACGCTCGACAGTGCATGTGATGTAAGCAAGGATGAGCCTTATTGCTGTACCTGTCTGACCCAACAGCCACGACTGCGGGCATTTAAATAGTATTGATGCCCTCCATAAGTCTTCCTGTTAGTGCCAGCACCACTGGCAGACGCCTGCACAACGCAAGACTACATGCACGCAGACCGTTACGAAGATCGCCCCTAACACCACATCAACGTCGCCCAAGACTGCAATGGTGTCGTGCCAGACTGTCATGGAGTGAACGGTTTGCTGTCACATGTCACATGTCCAGAGGGCCTGGTGTCACTCCACCTCCACCCCTACCGCACACTCTGCAGGAACTGTGTGAGAATATTAAAGCTGCATGGGATGGATTATCACAGGACACCATTAGGAACCTCTACAACTCCATGCTGAGACGTCTGGCATGTTGTGTTAGCAAACATGGTGGCCCGACGCCGTACTGAGAGACACTACTTCTGTATGTGTAGCTCAATAAATATTCCCTATATCAGTCTTAATTTCTTGGTGACCTTTATCTTAAATATCTTAAATAAAGAATTCTATCAAACTACAATTGATGACCGTCTGCATGCATCAAAGACGATCTGTTTTCCGTTGTATCCATGTTCTGGAAGCTTGGGTTATTTCTGGTTGTTTCAGACAGCTGATGGCAATCTCAATGTTCAGATGCGATGTTTTACATTAAAATCAGCTGCTATTGCTCCATAAACCTTTAGGAAAAACATATATACCTGTACTGTTGGGCTTAAAGTAGACTATATTGTCACTCTGTTTACACCTTTACCACTGGCTGACCCTTGTTGTAGGGTTTCAACTGGATCTCCTCCTGCTTTGCGGTGGCACATGCCTCAAACGATGTGACCAGCGTTGGATGAGCATGAGGTAATGACGTATTGGAGTCGAAAGCTCCCCTCTGCCCCCAGCGGGTCTCCACACCGCCTAAGATGAGGTTTTGGATCTCATCCAAAGGTCAAAGGTCTATTTGTTTGGCGGGTGTCATCTAAACAGGCCATTCCCACTCCAGGCCATAAGAGCAGCACTGGGTCCGGGAAGGGGGTCAGCGCCTTTAACGCACGACCCGCTGGCCCGTAAATCTTGTTAATGTGGTATGTAAACAACTTAAATCGCTTACCACCTGTGAAGTTTTGTTTCACTGAATGCTTGTAAATCACAGCGTAAATGCATCAACAGGTGCAACGTGCGCCTCCGGGCACATCCACTGAGCGCCATTGGATACAGTTTTTGCAGACCTCGCTGGTTAATCCATTAAACCTCCGATACTGGATCCACAGGCTGAAAAGTTGCTGATGCCCTCGCATGACATCACCAGACTGCCAGGTCTCTGCCGTCATCTTCTTTTTACCTCGTCAGCAGGTACAGCTCGGAGAGAAACCCTAACCACGCGGCGAGGGAAGATCTATGAGGACCTGTTTGGTTCCTCCTCCAGATGTACTCTCTTGTGTCATGACATGGTCATTCCTGTGCCAATTTTAGTAAACTACGCTTGTAGTTACCTAATGTGTCATCTTGCATCCATAAAAGTTGGACAGAGCCGTGTTACTTACCTCATGGGTGCCTCGTGGTCACCTGTGGCTCTGGCAGGGCCTAAAGCTGCCACCTGGAGCATGTACTAAACCATATATGTATGTAACTCTGCAGGAGTGAAATTGGTAGTAAAGGAAGACTGAATAGAAGCTGATGGCCTCCTGAAATGAGAAGAGATATATGAGAATGGGTGATATCTTTGTACTATTCATTAATGCAGATAATTAGTATTATTTATATTATGCATGCAAACTGAAGTTGAAGCCACAGTCTGCGCTTGGTGTGTATAATACATAATTATGATATATTATCAGTTATGCATGTATTTGTGTTAATAGTTCAGCATAAGTCATAAAAAGTAAATGCAAGTTTCATTGAATTTCATTGTGTTGTTGGTTGTTAAGCTATATGCATTGTAAGAAAGTCAACAGAAAGAGGCAACAACATGCAAAATACAGTAGTTATTAGGGGTGGGAATCACATAAGGCCCCATGATCTGTTATTATTGCAATATTTAGATTGCAATACAATATTATTGTGATTTTGCAATATGCTTGCAATAACATATATTGCAATAATTTGGCATGGCCTGTTTCTGGATGTAGGCCACATCAATATTCAGCCACACAATTTTCCATACATGGAACGAGATATTCACTGCACTGTACCATCTCTTCTCAATCTATGAATCCCATCACTCACACCCCACAGGTATTTATAGCCCCATCATCCTCGTGCAGTGCCGTCTGCAGGAGCCTGAAGTTACTCCCAGCTGTAACACGCAAGGTGGCCAATTTGTGCTGGGGGCCTTCTTTCAACAGCAAATTATGCTTTCCCCCAAAGGAAAACATCTTATGGTCACATAGGAATCCACTGCCCTTGACATCCACACACTGCAAGTTGATGAAATCTTTTCTGCTTTACCTAAAGCAAAAATTATTATTCTAGTACCAAGAAAATTGTATTTGCAAGACATAAAATATTGATGCTTGACATCCATGAACCAATATGCTGTGCGATAATATGCTGTATTGACTTTTTCACTCACCCCCAGTGCTTAGCAATCAAAATTCACACTCTTACAAAATGGTTCTTTAGTAAAGGTGATGTTTCTGAATAGAACCATTTGAATCTGGATGGAGGTTTTTTAAAGAAGCTTTCGAGAAATGGATCTATCTGGCGCCAAAAAGGGCTCTACTGTTGTTACAAGTCAAAAAACCCTTTTTGCTGCACAAAGATGATGGGGCTATAAATACCTGCGGGGTGTGAGTGACAGGATTCATAGATTGAGAAGAGGTGGTACAGTGCAGTGAATGTCTCGTTCCATGTGTGGAAAATGGCTCCAAAGCAGATGTTAATGATTGGCTAAAAGGAGTGACTGCATTTGGGCGTGCCAAAGACCATAGTGTGAAGGAAGTAGCTGAATCTGCAGGTGTATGGAAGCGTACGGTCATACGGGTCTACCAGCAGTGGCACAAATCCCAGTCTACAGGAAACTCTCCTCGGAATTGTGTCAAGGAAGGTATCCACCAAATCTGGCCCAACTGCACAATTCTTTGATGGAAGAGTGTCTGAACATTGATGTGGCCTACATCCAGAAACTTGTCTAGTCCATGGCCAATCCAATCACAGCTGTTATTGGTGATCATGGAGGTATTACACGCTATTAGGTACGTTTCAGTCACAGGGGACTCATTTTTTTCAGCTTATTTTGCACATGACTAATAGAAAATTAATTGCCTGTATTGTCAACTCAAGTCTCTCCAACACAGCAGAAATCCACGTTCAACTTATGTAAACGAGCTCCTACGTAAAAGCTGGTGGAAGGTGAATCAGTCGCACGAGCTGTAATGCTGTGGATTCTGTCTCCCCACCTGTATTCCGACAGGCTCCGCCCTCCTGCACTCTGATTGGCTAATAGTTCACCCACACTGGGAGCGCTCTGGAACGGCGAGCGGAGCGTGAGAACGAGGTGCTGTCCAATCCTAGAGCGAGGGGGCGGGGCTTGTCGGAATACGGGTGAGGGAAAAAAACAGAACGCCAATAATGAAGTGGACTCATCAATGGGCAGAGGGCTATAAAAGGAGCTCTGTGGAGACCAGCACTGATCTGAACTCCTCAAACTGGCTTTTACTGACCCGCAGCAGGAGGCCACTCACGGTTTGCAAGGCAGGACGGGAGCTTCCAGCAGAGGTGAGTCAGATTTCAGTCAGCACCGTTTTCTAGTTATTTAATACAATAATACTAACTTAATATGATATAATATTTAATCATGTTAGATTTCTTTAAAATGCAGGCTTCTTGTTAATATCCTATCCTGAAGATGATAATGCTTATGCTCATTTTAATATTCATGGGTAATATTAATGGAAACTAGAAGAAATGTACACAGTCCACTCAGCTTTCTGTTTTATTAACATAAAAAGTTTTCCATGAACTTTTCAGCAGCTGAACTGTATCAGACTAACCTCTCACTTTTCTGTTCTCAGCAAAAATGGTTTCCTTCAGAAGTTTGGACAACGCTGTCGTCTTTTTGACTGTCTGCATTATGTATCACACGCTACAGGTGGACAGCAGACCACTGAGGTCAGTGCTCAGCTTATATGGCTTTGTTTTCAGTCACTTTAATAAGTGATTATATCAAGTATAGGAATTACATATATATACATATATATATATATATATATATATATATGTGTATGTGTGTGTGTGTATATATAGTATATATATATATAGTTGATATTGTTTAAATACTGTGTTATCCCAAGAAATAAGAGGTTGAATTTAAAACCTCTGCCATTTTTAAAAAGTTTGCCATTGTTATTATTATAAAATTATATTAATAATTATTATTATTATTGGACTTTAACAAGATTCTTATTATAGACACTACCTAAGCTTTTTTAAGATCCTTTTTATTCTAAAACAGAAGACCGTAGCCTACTCTTAAAAATATGTGTTTAGGTAAGTAACTTTCTTTAGTAAGTACAGTGATTCTACATAGAACCGTGAGTGAGCACTCAAAGAACCATGTGTATGGGGAAACTGTTCTTACTGTTCAAACCTCATATTTCTAAAATGATTGCTTTACAGAAGAAGGAAAACATACTTTGTTTTAATGTAAGTCAAGGTAACCAGGCATTTTCTCGTGGGCCATTTCTATGAGTAAACCATTTCATTTATCATGGAATTTACACACAACATAAAGGACAACAGGCATTTTCAAATAATGTCAAACACTGAGAAACTTTCTGAAGATACATTGTACATTGAAAATGGTTCTATACAGTATTGCACCAATAAGGGTTTTGCTTGTGTTGCAATGCCAAGCTTGTAGCAATAGAAGAACCCATTTGGTGCTACATCGAACCATTGGTTCTTTGAGTGCTCTTGGTTCTATACAGAACCTTTGTCTTTACCAAAGAACCCCTGAAAAAACATTTTGTACAAGAGTGTTTAGCTCTGATTTGAGAGATGTGAGCAACAGAAAAGCAGCTCATTTGCTGAACTAACAGAGCAGAATGAAGTTAGACAGGACTACAATGTGACAAGATGAAACAGTTTATTTACCTGAATAATTAACACTCAAATCTTTATTTCAGAATTCTCAAAATCCATTAAAAATGTCTTTGAGTTACTGTACAGATGCAGCACCTCATTGTGAAAGCAAATACCAGCATGTAACTATAAATATACAGACATTTCAGTGAATGTAATATCCCTTCATTGTCCCACTTTACCTGAACTCACTCTGTCCTGCTGCCCATGCAGCCGCAGGTCCATCAGCGAGGTGCAGCTCATGCACACAGTGGGGATCCATAAGCATGAGCAGCAGCGGCAGGACTGGCTGCAGGTGAAGATGCTTGAGCTCCACACGGCCCCACTGAGCGCAAGCGGTGGCCGTCGCCCTCAACCCGAGCTCAGTGACGTCACGCCGAGTGAACCAGGGCGCTAAAGTGGATGTTCAGCTCTTCTGTGCTGCTGTGGCCCTTTAATGGGGGACATGGGGGTGGGGGCTATGTGCCTAAACGCTCCATGCTTTACTTGTATGCTGTTAATGCACTGCTATTTATTTATTTTTCTATTTGAATAGGTATAATATGCTGATTTCTGGAAACACTCTTACTTGTATAGGCCCTTTTGTAGCTGCATTGTATATATGTACACAGCCTGCCTGGTTTTTTTTGGGGTTCAGAGCACTTTTATGTTTTTGGGGTTTTTTTTAAACTAGCATTTTTTAAGAATTATACAAGAAAGTAAAGTGATATTTCCTACTGTCAGGCAAGAATACAGTAGCGTGGGACCAAAACATTTCCAAAAAGGCTGCAAAACAAAATGATAGTTTTCTTTAAGTACCTTTTCTTAGGTATTTAGGCAATTAAACTATTAATGAATTAATTACATTTCATTCATTAATTTCTATATTGTCATTAATCCTTAGCGGGTTGGCAGTATTGAGGCTGTATTCGAAATGGCACACTACTATAATGCACACTGCATACTACAGTAGTATGTACTGTACACTGTATACGCCCCCTGTGTGTAGTATGCAGTACAGTAACAAGTTCTGACATACAGTGTAGTATACTAATACAGTCACGTGACCAGTTACCTCACCTTTACCTTGGAACAGTTATTACCGTATCCACTGTTTAGAGCTAGCTGTATGCCATTTCGAATACAGCCTAAGACTACAGCGTATTGATCTGAGCACTTTGACTTGTTATAGTTGAATCTATATATACACTCATTGTCAAAAGAATAGCTGCACCCAGAAGGAACCAACCGACAAGAATGAAACTTGGTGGATAGTTTTGACATTGTGAGACATGCAAATGATTCAAGTTTCACGCTCGGCAACACATGTGACTTAAGTAAAAACGGACCTTATCGCTGTACCTGACTGGCCCAACAGCCAATTGTGGACATTCATGAGTCATCCTGTTAGTGCCAGCACTGTTGGCAGATGGCCGCACGACGCAGGACTACATGCAGGCAGACTGTCATGGAGTGACTCAGAATGGCAGCGGGTCATCTTCAGTGACGAGTCCCGCTTTTGTCTTGTTGGAGACGACCAACGAATCTATGTGTGGAGGCACCGTGGTCAGTGCCAGGATGAACGGTTTGTTGTCACGTGTCACACGTCCAGAAGGCCTGGTGTCACTCCACCTCCACCCCTACCACACAATCTGCAGGAACTGTGTGAGAATATTCAAGATGCATAGGATGGATTATCACAGGACACCATTAGGAACCTCTACAACTCCATGCTGAGACATCTGGCATATGGCCTTAGCAAACATAGCGGGCCGACGCCAAACTGAGAGACACTACTTCTGTATGCCCAATAAATTTTGCCCATATCAGTCTAAATTTATCATAATTTATTGTTCCTGGTAACCTTTATCTTCCTTTCCAATGGCATTACAATCCGACACTTCCTTCTGGGTGCGACTGTTCTTTTGATGATGAATATATATATATATATATATATATATACTTTTTTCTATGATATTATTTTGCTTTTATTTTGTTTGCATCTGTTTTTATATTGTTCCTTTGTACACCTTTTTTAAATAGAAATAAAAGAGGTATATTTTAAAACAAGACTGCCATTATTATTATTATTATTATTATTATTATTATTATTATTATGATTATTATTGTTGTTGTTGTTGTGTTGAAGCGACGATGGTCTTTTAAAGATGACTAATCTATTAATATGAATTATTAGGTTTACGTTCCGACAGCTGATCTGCGCGAGACGGTTTCTATGGTAACTCATCCATATACATATATGGTCCACAACCTGCGCATGCGCTGTCTGATAGTTCCCGGTCTGTTGACGACAGCGCTAAATGGCTGATATTGAAGTGGGTAGCTGTTGCTGGCTGTCCTGTTCGGTCAGACGGGAGTCTAAACAAGGCTTTCAGGCTGAATTTAGGCAATAATTTAAAGCATTGACCCTTCACGCGAAGTCCTGGACTGGTGAGAACCTTTTAAAATGTTCTTCTTATTTCATTTAGCCAAACTAGCCAGCCAGCGTTAGCTAGTTTAGCTAGCTAGCTAGCCCGCTGGTAACTTATCTAACAGTCTCCCTTCGCTGCACATTACCGTTAGTTGTTGCTGTATTGTGCTCGGTAGGAAATGTTGCAGGGTGTATAAAGGATATAAATGCTTTTCTAGCTTCGTGTGCTTTAAAATGAGCTAAGTAAGTTGGTGAGCTACATTACACAGGAAGGATTTGCTGCTTGTGTGCGCCAGTTGACGTTAGCAGTAAGTACCATACAATTCCCAGCGGTATCTATAAAAGTTGACTTGCCGTATTAGGTAATATATAGGCATGGCACCTACCATCAACACCGTTTCATCACGTACCTTCAGCTGCCCAGCCTCCTGTAAACCTGACTGTATGGAAGGTGTTGATAGTACTGCCGAAAAGCAGCCGAGAAGGCAAATTCCACCGATGTTCATTTCTCAAAGTTCAAGATTCAAGATGCCTTTTATTGTCATTGCAGAGGGTACAACGAAATTGTACAGCAATCCTTACAGTGGATTTAGTGGATCAGTTCAGGATTTAGGTAATCAATTTAGGTAATAAAAAAAACAATAATAATTATTTTATTTATAAGTTAACACAACATAACATTAATTTGAAAAATAAAAATAGAGTATATACATATTGCATAAAACCTACATATTGCACTCAGAAGTATGTAGAAAGGATTAGAAAGGATTTTTAGCTGTAAACATGTGGAGTCCCTGAGTGTTGTTCTTGTGCTGTTGGTGATGATTGGTTGGTAGTGTCAGTGTTGGTTAGTGTTCAGTTCTCTTATTGCACCGGGGTAGAAGCTGTTTTTAAATCTATTAGTCCGTGATGTTATGGATCTGTGGCATTTTCCGGAGGGAAGTAATTCAAACAGATTATGTCATGGTAAGTGCATGAGTTGTAAACAAAGTCATGGTGGTTTAATGTGAACTGTCTGATTGTGGGGAAGCGTACAGGTCTTCTGTATTATATATGATGTGTGATTTATAAGTGATTCTGATGAATTACCAGCAAATTAATAGTCATTGTGTAGAAGTTTCAATTATAATAATAACATACAAATAAAAGTACACATAATCTCAACAAGGTCGTTCCCACAGTGGTGTGTAAAGGTGATGATGCTACCTAGATAAGCAGATATATTAACATTTTCGTGCAGTTTCAGCAGTTATTCCTCAACCTTAGATTTCTTAAGGAAGATAACTTAAGAATTTCAGCATAAACGCTTTAATTAGTCACAGCAGGGACCGCATATTTTTTGGTTCCCATAATGTACTAGATGTAACTTTTTTGAAACTGTAGTAAATGAATACTGAGAATAGAAAACAGTACAGGAGGATCGGCTCCACAAGAACCTCTCAGAGCCTCTGTTCCATGCTCAGTTGCTCTGTTAGTGATATTATGAGAAATCTGTAAACTGCTTATTCATGTTTGGTCTTGATTTTTATGTAGTACGTGCCGCTGTTTGTGTGGAGTCTGTCGCAAAGGTGGATTTTATTCAGTTGTTGTGGCTGGTTTGATTAAGCTTTTTCAAATTGCTCAGTCCTACATATCCAACCTCTCTGAATTCCTTTTGCACATGGCTGAAGTATAAATACACAGTATTTTTGTTTAAAATGCATACTGGATTGTATTATCTAGTATACATTTCCTGTCCACTTCATTAGGAAACCCTTACTTGGCGCGCCACCGTGTTGGTGCCCAGTTAGAGGATTTAGTCCATCTGTTGCTGCACAGTTTGTTAGCCATCCTCTAGCCCTTAATTGATGATCAGTTTCTGAGCGCTGAGCCACAGTCTGTCTTTGTATACCTGTGTAGTGGACCTCAACAACTGTTCAGAGAGTGGAAGTACAAGGTAGGACTTTCTGATAAAGTGGATGCTGAGTGTATAACTGTTAATTGTTGATTAACTTGATAGGTGAGGTTTAGAGATTCTGCGGTCTGAATAATCTGTGGCCAGATATGTGCAGCTGACCAATGTTATCTTTCATTTGTAGGGCATGCCAGTTGCTGACCCATCAACTGCAATAAGACAGTTTAATCCAGAACGATGGCTGCGCGTCCTATCTCTTATGACAGCAACTCCAGTGACACTGAAAACTGCGATCAGAGAACGAGCTGTCGAACTCGACGGGTTTACAGACACTCAAGGTAGGAAGTCTTTTTTTCTCTCTCTCTCTCTCTCTCCCCTCTCACTCTCTCTGTTTTGTGCAGACACCACTTAAACTCAGGAAGTGATGCTGGTAAATTACCAGGAAATGAGTAGTCACTGTGTAGAAGTTTCAATTATACAAATAAAAGTACACATAATCTCAACAAGGGTAGTTCCCACAGCCATGTGAAAAGGTAATGATGCTCCCTGGATTTTCCGGTTCCCATAATGTACTAGATGCAGCTCGTGAAATAATTTATAATTGTAGTGAATGAATACTGAGAATAGAAAACAGTAAACAGTACAGAAGCATTGGCTTCACAAGAGCCTCTGAGAGTGTCTATTCCAAGCTCAGATGTTCTGTTAGTGATATTATGAGAAATCTGTACACTGTATTCAGCTTATTTATATTTGGGCTTGATTATTGTGCAGTACGTGCCACTGTCTGTGTGGAGTCTGTCGCAGAAGCGGATTTTATTCCGTTGTTGTGGCTGGTTTGATTAAGCTTTCGAAGAGCTGAATGTATTAACACCTGTTAGTAACAGAAGGAGCTGAAGATTAAGGTTGTTTAACACGAGTGTGACACATGTAGGGGACCTGTTGTTTGCTTTGGACCTTGAGACTAATACATTTAACCTTTGTTGTATCATCTACTTGTTTATACTATGTATGTATGTATGTGTATGTACGTATATATGTGTGTGTATATATATATATATATAGGTGAGATACTGCAGGAAAAAAAAACAGTTTTATCATGCACTGGTCAATTTTGAGATTTTGGGCCATTTTGCTTCCATAGCATGTCATGTCAGTATACCAAATACTCATTTTGGTGTTTATTTTTCTGCACTTTGTTAGTTCACGCCTGGAGATTTCTCCTCAGTTTATGAAAAGCTAGTGTTATAACGCAATGTGCAGTACTGCGTCATCTGCACGCTCTCTTTCACCTGCACGATGTTATCGTATTAAAATAAGGCAATTTCCTTTGAATCAGCAACCAAAAGGGGGGATTTAAACCTAATCATGAAATCTCCTTGGCTGGTGTCGATTTCTGACAACATGATTAATTATTACTACATGTTGCATATTGTTCTTGTACGGATTTGATTCGATATTGTGTCTGTAAATAGTGGTTTCCAGTACAAATGTATGAAGTGTTATAACGCACATTTCCTCAAAATGAGGTTTTTTATCTCCACCTCAGTAGCACTTATGTACACCAGGTCTTCCGGTTGTATTCATATCTATATTCTGAAGGTTTTTACAGAGGGGATTGGTCATATATCATAGTTTCTTTTATGGCTGTTGACAGTAATTTTTGTTTTATGAAGGGATTATAAAGAGAGATCCGACTTTCTGTCATCCGACCTTGTCCACTGTTCAGATTTGTGTTCTTGAAACTTTACCTAGGTTATGCTGATTGAATTAGAGCTGTGTCTGACCTGTCAGGCTGTGTATCTAATGTGTGAAGGGTGAAAAGTAGTAGTTTTATTATTAATGCTGGATGTTAATGGATGTCAGCTGCTTTGACGTGGCAAAACATCACATGCTCTGTATTTATAGTGGCCAAGCTGTGAAATGTTGTGGCCTGGGGTAATAAGAAACCTGTGTCATCTTATGAATAATGTCTGGTAGTGACTATTTTGTCTTCTGCTGTGCTACAGTGTGTGTGTGTGTGTGTGTGTGTGTGTGTGTGTGTGTGTGTGTGTGTGTGTGTATGTATGTGTATATATAAAATACGTAAATATGTAATTTGCACAGTCTGCTGTGCTACAGTGTTAGTTGAAACATTCTGCAGGAATTCATATTATTCCTGAGTTTTGTGATAAAAGGAATTGGATAGTAGGAAACTATCATATAAAAATCAGCCAAGTAATGACTGCTTAGGTACTGCACATTTGAGCTTTAATGAAAAAGGAATTAAATAGTAATTAAACAGGACGCAGTTAAGTGGAGCTCACTAGGGCTCAAGGTCATCTCATTCCTCTGGTAGATTCAGACCCCTTATCCCAAATTGCTTTTATATGTAACCCTGCAATATCACAACCATACATCATATTTTGCAATGATTATTATTTTTATAGATTCATCTTTAGCCATTTTGCCCTGCATGACTAAGACAAACACAATTCGTTTATTAAAAGGCAAAAATCTTGACTTTGCCTAGAGTCACGCCTCATTACCCATCCTTGGGTTGCTCTGTATCCTCCCAATGCTTTCTAAACATTAGTGGTTTAATCACGTCTCAGTCAGTGGAGTTCTCCTCTCTCCTCATCATGACGTGTCCTGCGTTTGTCATGTGGAATAGTTGGCTGATCTGTAAGGCTGTTTCTCTACAGTTCTCTTTGCAGAGGCAGCAGATCAGCTCGGTGGGTTCAGGTGCGGTGTTCTTTTTGTGGCATGACTCCTTTGGCTGCTATTAAGATGTAAGCTTGGTAACGGTGCCTGCTATCACGTTGGGGCATGTTTTATGAAGTCAGATGTTTCGTCATGATGAAAGAACATTCTGAACAGATCTGAACTTTCAGACTGCAGTGCCTCTCACACATCACATCACATCACACAACACACAAGTATCGATTAGATCACATTTGTAAAAGCAATCATTGTTTTTAAGCCTACTTGGTAGTCAAACGCGTCTCTGGTTAGTCGGGCTGAAAATTCCACTGCTGTGTGGGACGGAATACACAAATCCGCTTGTTACGCAACAACCAGTTACCAATTGTTTATCCATTCCGTCTCTATTTTCTGCAGTTTGTCTTGCACAGAGTTATTGTTGTACTGGGAGGCTTTTGGTTGTGGAATGTGTCTTGAAAGAGACAGATGTGTTAACATGCGGCTGAAATGCGTCTCAAACCACCTCCAAAAGTGGTTTGAGCATCTTTAATGCATCTTGGGTACATTTACACGTAGTACACTTATTAATCCTGATACTCAAGATGCGGAACATGGTCAAAGACGATGGAATCATTTCAGTTTTTATTTTTGTTTCATCATGTTAGACAGATGATTATCAGCTTCTGACAGATGTTTATAGTGCAATCCTCTGGATGATTGTGATTAGAGGTTTTTTTTTCCCACAAAATTTTGATTTATTTATTTATTTTTGTAATTTAGTCTTATGCAGTTTGAGCTAAATGGACACGTGAAACTAGTACTAGCCCAACTTATTAGCCAAACTGAGTTTTGAAACAGTTGCCTATTTAAATGACATGAGTCAATTAAAATGCATCAGAAGAAATCCATCAAACGTAGGAAGCTGAGGTCCTTTGGGGTGTGCAACTCCTTTGAACATTCCACCAGTCTGTTGTTGCTGTATTCTGTGCTGTTGTGTGCTGAGGCAAAGGCATCAACAAAAGTGCAGTGAACAAACTGGACAAACTGATCAAGAAGGCTGGCTCGGTTGTAGGACTCAAACTGGACATTCTGGAGGTTGTGGCAGAAATACAGACTTTCAGTAAGCTGCTTGCCATCATGGACAGTGCGTCACACCCCCTGCACGCTACAGTGGACAAACAGTGAAGCACGTTCAGTGGTAGACTGATACAGCTACGCTGTGCTAAAGAGCGCCATGTGAGATCTTTTCTTCCTACTGCAATAAGACTCTGCAATGAGTCTCCTTATCGCAGGGACACTACTGATCTCCTGCTGTCTGAACTATGTTGAACCATACTGCTACATGTCCACTTTATATTGTTACTATCATGCACTATCAAGCATGTTAGTTTTACATAGCCTGTTGCTGTTACTACACTTCCACTGTATTTCTGCTCTCTAGATGATCCTCTCCTGACACTGTGGCTCCTAGTAATAATCTTTTATTGATATTATATCTTATCGATACTCTTTAATACCTCATATCTCTTAGTGCAATAATACACATGTTGCTATGTTGCTCTGGTTACATACCTCCCTTGTTGTCTTAATATGTTTTAGTGCAATGTCCACCAAGGCTGCTCCTGCATATGCCTAGTACATTAAATACTTCATATATGCATCGCGTATATGTGTCATATATGTACTCTTTTCACTTTTTTGGTTAATAGCTCTTCTGTAACCCCCACTTTATTTACTCGGATTAATGTATGTACATACTTCTTAGTACATACCTAGTACCCTGCTCAGTCCTATTGTCTGTTGTTAATAGCTCTATTGTAACTCTATGAAGTATGTATTGTACTGTGACCCTACAATTTCCCTCGGTACCAATAAAGTCTTATCTTATCTGATAAGAGGTCACTGGTTGAACACAACGAGTCATGCATAACTATGCTACAGCATTTTGATTGAAGTGTAGCAGCATTATTTAGATACAGCATTCCAGTCGCCTTGGTTGTTCGCTGCAGAGTGACGTGTGTAGAGTGTTTAGAAATTTTATGGGTGATTCCAAACCATAGCGAGTAAAAGCGTTCCATTGGAAGGGAACTTTAAACTGCACAGGTGTACAAGTTTGTCACTATGCAGAAAGCTGCAGGACGTTTACCCATCAGCCATTGCATGTCTTTTGAAGACACGTGTTTGATTATGATGATGTACGTCAGGAAGGTATGAAGGTATTAATCAACTGCAGTTCTCCTAACCGGCATCCTGTATCCCAGTGTTTATGGAAGATAACTGTACTTCTTAGGGACCCTTGGGAAGTAAGGCAGCTAGTGTGACTGCACTCACCTGCCTGATGTTATTTACCTCATGAAACTGCAGCACAAATCTGCAGAAATAAAAACTATAAATTGCCCGTTTTTGTTTATTGGCAAAAATAGTTTTGGTTCAATATTGACTGATTGTGATTGTGCATCCCCTAGTTTATATTTGACTGATATGCATATAAAATTGATATGATTGTGTATTTGTTGGTACATTTTGGGTTTACATTTTCAGGTTTTGGAATCACTGGGCCTCATCCACCAACTTAGCATATTTAATGTTTCTTAAAACCCATTTCTGCCGTTTTCATGAAGGTTTCTGACATTCACCTGGTTTAGTAACACTTCCTATGAATCCTTCATTCATAATTCCACTATAAATGCCTTTATGAAGCATTATATAGCATACATAAACCTTATAATACTTGGCATAATCTTGCTTAATGTCTTTTAGATAGTTATAATGACATACATAATACTTAATAATGCAAGAGCATGCAACTTTATAATGTCAGTTTTTATAACGTCTTATAATATTTGCTCATAAGGACACTGTAGGCACTTAATGCTGTAGTGCACTATAACACTGTATAGAGTTTTATGCCAGACCATTGCAGACTCTAAGTAAAGTTAATCTTTTTTTATTTAAATGTTTAGCATATTTAATGTCAGTACATTACATCTCATAGAGCATTATAAGTGGTCTTTACAGGCTCTAAGTGAAGTGAGGTTCTCTAACTGGTAATACAGGATATACAGCGTGAATATGTTGCTCTCTTTGAATAAGTGAAGCTTGTTCAAAGCCATAGCTGACCTAGTACAGTATTCATGCTTATAATGTTCTTATGAACAGGCATTATAGTGCATTATGAAACCTGACATTATAAAATTGCATACTCTGTTTTATAAAGTGTTATGTAATTATAGCTAGTTGTAAGTAATTACACAAGGGTAGGTCTGGTTTTATAAGGTATTATGTATGCCATATAACACCTTATAAATGCATTTAGATAGCATTATGAATACAGGATTCATAGGAAGACCTTTCTCAAAATCAGATTTAAGAAAAAACTTGAGGCCCAGCTTTTAAATAGAACACTACTAAAAAAAGAGCAGAGAATGCAGATAAAATGATTCTCATATGATGCTACTTCTATAGAATTTCAGATATTTCAAGTAATTACTGCTGAAAAAATGGTATTTAGAGCATCTTCTTTGTCATCTTCATCATCTTCGTCTTCATCATCTTCGTCTTCATCATCTTCGTCTTCATCATCTTCGTCTTCATCTTCGTCTTCTTCTTCCACATTTTGTGTCCGCTAACTAGTCCCGTGGTTTTCAAGATATCGACACCATTACAACTCCAAATTGTTCGGTCTGATTGGGATTGGTTTACTTATGTACAGCTGTATATTTTTTCCCCCATTAAGAATGAAAGGGATGGAAAAGTGCACGCCCATCTACTGTACTTCTGCTTGACCCAGAGATGCCATTTCTGGTATACCATCTCAGGACAGACCCCAAAGTCTGAATTCTTTGTTGGTTCGTCCACCGTTTGTTTTGTCTGTTTGTCCATTTTCCCCGTCCCTCTTTCCCCCCATAGAGTCCCATTCATTTTCAGCCCCACCCAAACCCTACTATGTCCTTCAGGCACCAAACTGCATGTACTCACTGGGGGCAGATGCCCAAACTCTAATCCACAGACACACTGACCCGCACTCCTCTATGTGTGAGTTTTTCATCCCTTGTCCTTCAGGAAAAGCACTGTTAAAGTTATTATTTAATTCCTATATGGTGTTCTTAAGAGGCCTAAAGTGTTAGGGAATTCAGTTAATGTACCAGTTAAATCTGAATAAGATCACAGCACTGATCATATTAGGAATATAAGTGATCCCATGCTTTTGAGCGCTGGTGAATGTGTTTGATATAATGGATATAATTGCAAAATTCCTTTTACGTGCATAAGATCTATATATTCATATGAAACATTAACTGCTGATTTTTATATTGGCCCTGGTTTTCCAGGAGAAGTGCCACGAGAGGCTATCAGAGAAGCGAGCCCGAGTTTTTATTTAATGAATATATTTTTAGGGCTCCGTCTACGTCAGCCCGGCTCCGTCTCCGTGTCACAGAGAGCAGCCATTCATACAGGCGCTGCTCCGGGTTAGCGTGCCACAGATCGGCAGAAGCAGCAGCACGGTGTCCGCCTCGCAGCAGCAGCAGCGGCAGCGCGAACCTGCTCAGCCCGAGTGTACTCGAAATATGCTGAAGTTTGAAAGGAATGCCCGAGGATGCTGAGCGCGCGGGCAAGCCTGCGTGGTGTGAAGGCGCGAGAGTCCTGCGAGCCATCGTCCCTCAGCTGCTCCCGAGCTGCTGCTTCGGCTTTCGGTCACCGGGCGAGGCGGACGGGTAGGTGGACCAGGGGGGGAACAAAGGAGAGAGAGAGAGAGAGAGGGGCGCTCGTGCGGTGTCTGGCGCGAGCTCGCGCGTGTGCCTTTGTGGGTCTATGGAATGATGAGCTTGTTAGAGGAGGATGCTCGGCTTAAACGAATTATGCTATCGATGCCTCGCGTCCTTTTGTTCGAGCGGTTGGAAAGCAGGTGCCGACTCTAACCTCAGTCGATCCGTTTGAGCGTTAAGAGCAGGCGGACTCGGCGGGCAGTGAATTATTGATACCACTTTCTCTTTAAGTAACACGGGGCCTTCTGTCCCCGTTACAGCTCCAGAGAGCTACGAGTGCGCGCGGGAGAAAAGCTCCTCATAACTCGGTTCGTTTTCAGGACTTGGGGCTGATGGGGCTCTCGCTGAGTGTGACTTTGACACCTTGAGGGTGGAGAGGCAGAGAGAGCCCAGCACAGCTCAGACCTGTAAGTAGTAACGATAGGGGGCAGCAGAGCTTAGACTGCCAGGAGTCATGAAGGTAAGGATGTTTTAGCTGCTCGACCTACATAAGATGAGCTGTAATCAGCTCTTAGTTCATTGTAGGAGTTTTTCAAGCATGTCATGTAGAAGTGTGTTCCCTCCTTCCAGCATACGTGATTCAAACCTCCGGCTGATTATAGCCCTGTACAGGGTTACATGAGGCTAACTAGGCAGTACAGTGCAAGAGATGGAAGCTGTGTTTTATGCTAGGTTGTTGTAGTGGTTTGTAATGGAGTTTGAAGTAAAAGTGCAGTTTCTGAGGTCACGTTTCTATCTGATTGTTATTATACGTTGTATTAATGTATTAATTGTATACGTTATGTATTAATTAATTCTATGTATAAATTAATTTATTAATTCTACAAAGCATACTACTTTATAGAGCTCCACATACAAATTCTGTAATTAGGCTAATACGTGATTTTAAAAACAAAGCTGTTATTTGAGGCTGAGTCCCTGCACTGCATAAGTCCCGCCTCTTCCTTCCCAGGTTTCTTTAATAGGATGCGCTCTGATGGCTATTTTGTATCATTGACTGAGTTTTCCATGAATTGACAGGAAATTGGAGACCATCAGAAAAGACCAAGAGACCAGAAATGAAGTTTTGACTATAAGCTATTACATGTTTTGTTGGTTAACTAAGTGGGATTAATACGTTTGCCATTGTTAGTGCACAAACGTAGTGATTTGCTTTGTATATATACACATGTATAAATAAAAACACATCAAATCAATACTAATTGGAATATATACATATATATGTTTGCTATTTTTAGGGCCCAATATATGTGCCGTTGTAGAGGCATGTGTGCTTTTTTTCACTTGGAAAACCACGTGCCTAGGGGTGCCTAAACTTTTCCATAAAGCTGTATATGTGACAGGTCATCACAAAAGTTGTTTTGCTTGGAGACAAATCAGTCCCTGTCATAGCATCACTTCCAGATGCTCTACAGAAAAAGTGTTTGCCGTTATGGAGAGGCAGAGTGTATTCCATCGCACACAATGTTATATACTACACTCATGTCTTCAATTCCTAGCTGACGTGGAGTATAACGATGAAAAAACCAACCAAAAAAAAGAAGAAGAAGAAAAAAACCCTGATGTCCACATGGTCGAGTTGGTTAATGGGGTCAGGTGGCATTTGGCTGGTTCTGTAGTGCAGGGAAGCAGAAACCCAGGAAGCTGGATAGGTCAAAGACTTTCACTCCACTAATATGAGCACTATTTCCAGCCTATTCATCATTCATTCAACCAGCAGAAAATTTGGGCCCTCTCAACGCTTGACTGGATTCGTGGTAGGCTAGTGTTTGTGCAGGCCTGGAAAGAAACAAGCGGATGTCGCTCTCTCTGTGAGGATGACAAAGGGAAATGTTTTGAGCTCCAGTCTCTACGCCAGAGCTGTTCATCTTCGCTCTGTGCTTTTGCGTCCTTGCCCCAAGGGCTTTTACTGGGTCGTCAGCGTCATCACATTGTGTAATATGGTCCCTAAAGAGGAAGACGCGTTTTATTAAAAAAAGAGTGCATTCTGCACAGAAGGTGTGGTCGCTTTTCGGAATGGTGGCAATGGATTTTGCGAGCGTGAGTCTATACTTGTTGATGTCGCACTGTTTGCATTGTCCACTGTTTGTTAAAATGGTTAACGCTCACTGTCTGTAGCATTACTGAAGCAGGATCAGAATTCAGTTCATCAATNACTTTCACTCCACTAATATGAGCACTATTTCCAGCCTATTCATCATTCATTCAACCAGCAGAAAATTTGGGCCCTCTCAACGCTTGACTGGATTCGTGGTAGGCTAGTGTTTGTGCAGGCCTGGAAAGAAACAAGCGGATGTCGCTCTCTCTGTGAGGATGACAAAGGGAAATGTTTTGAGCTCCAGTCTCTACGCCAGAGCTGTTCATCTTCGCTCTGTGCTTTTGCGTCCTTGCCCCAAGGGCTTTTACTGGGTCGTCAGCGTCATCACATTGTGTAATGTGGTCCCTAAAGAGGAAGACGCGTTTTATTAAAAAAAGAGTGCATTCTGCACAGAAGGTGTGGTCGCTTTTCGGAATGGTGGCAATGGATTTTGCGAGCGTGAGTCTATACTTGTTGATGTCGCACTGTTTGCATTGTCCACTGTTTGTTAAAATGGTTAACGCTCACTGTCTGTAGCATTACTGAAGCAGGATCAGAATTCAGTTCATCAATAACATAGCTACAGTGGCAGTTACTCTGTGGTTCATTGACTTTGTCAAGGACACAAGGGTCAAGCTCATGGCTTCTTTATTCACTGCACACTTCTCTGACCAGTGGGCTGCAACCATCCACACACTCATATAGATGTGTTCAGTGCTATGTAAAAGGAACCACCTTGATTTATGTACTTTATACAAGTGGTTTATTTTTTGACCTGAGGAGGTTAGATGGAAGATAATCCACTTGCATTTATGAAGTCGAAACTAAAGGGGAAAATAACAGGAGTTTCCAAAAAAAAACCTTACAAAATGATTAAATGATATAGAGAATATTAGCACTCCTAGCACCTGGTAGGCCACCGAAAGTGTCAGCAACATGTAAGCAGCACTTTAAAGCTTCCATCTGTGAGAGACAGAGGGAAATCAAGCTCCACTCGTGCTTCAAGTGTGAAAACATTCACAGGTGTTTCTGTCCGTTCTTCCACTGTGAGAAGACACCTCAATGCTATGGAGGTCTGAAAGGATGTGTAGATGTTCAAGAAGCTCCTCTCTGAGAAAAGGAGACAGACGCATCAAGCAAATAAAATGCTAATGGTCTCAGAACAATGGACTGACCACACTGAGTTCAGACTTTGACATCATCAAGAGTGTTTGGAATGACTTGCATTGTAAGAAGCAAACAAGACTGAATTTTGGGGGTGTGGGTGGAAAAAAATATCCCTATAGATTCTTTTTTAAAATAGAAAGTATAGAAGTGCTAACAGTATGCCAGTAAACTCACAGATATTAAAGGCCCTCTGTAGAGTGGGGTTCAGAAGCTTGAGGAAAACCATAAATATGCCAGGCACTCACATTTTGTTCCAGCAGCAGAGTTGTAGCCATTTTCCAGCATTTGTTAGACTGCAGTATTTCATTTCAGCCTAGCTTACTGCAGAGTGTTGTTGATGTCTTCCAGACTGCATCCATGCACTCAGTCACCTCACTTCCTCATTACGGCTGTGTGAGCACGTGCGTATCTGCATGGTTCTGTCTGACTTCTGTCTCTTGTGCACCTGTGTGTGTGTGTGTGTGTGTGTGTGTGTGTGTGTGTGTGTGTGCGTGCGCATTCCTGCAGTAGTCAGCCCCGGGGTTCTCAGCTGGAGGCCGAGGCGGTGAGAATGAATCACGGACACGGGGCCAGCAGTGGCCTGGAGCGCTGCCGGGAGAGGCGTCGCTCTGGAGACCGCTCCAGGGACTCATCCCACGAGAGAGCCGAGGGCCAGCTCACACCCTGCATCAGAAACGTTACCTCACCTACACGACAGCAGCTTAGCGGTAAGGCGGGGCCAACCAGGATCTGTCCTGAACATACTTGCCATCATGCCAAGCCATAGGGCATGTGTATTCAGGCCATAATGTTACATCTTCAAGACTTGAGTAGTTGTCATCAGTATTAATTGGCTTTATACAAGTACACCTGTCAACCCCAGTAAGCCCCATAATTAAGGCTGTAACAAAGCATCATATGGTAGTGCATCATTGTGTCATAGAAAAGTGGTTTACCACTGATCATCTATTGTATATATTAATGATGGTATACATGGGATTATATTGGATCGTTTTATTGTGAGTAGCATGTTTTAGAGCAGTTCATAAGTATCTTGAACTATTTTTGTTTTGGATCTGCATTCCAGCATCATAAAATAATTGTCACACAACCGTATTGTATGAATAATCCCCCCAATTTTAGGCAACTGCAAGTTCTATGGAAATTGGCTTTGCAGTTATTCCTTAGCTGGATGATTTTGCATCAAAATCAGCTATTAAAAATACCAGACTTGATTCTGTGTGTGGCATTTGGAGTCTGTTGCTGATTTCTCTCATCATTGGGACCAAAGATCCCAGAAAAACAGGCAGGAAAAAAAACAGAGTACATCAATCAGAGATAATGCCAAAACATTAGCTGCGCCAAAATCGTTTGTCTTTGAAAGAACTTGGCAAACAGTCTGGCAGATGGTTCTGCGGATGGCAGATAAATATTTTCAATCATTACAAAAAACTAATCAGCAAATCAAGTCAGGCTGAAAGGTTGTTTTTCTGTCAAAATCCCACTATGCAGAAATGCAGTTGTCCAATAGCAAAAGCTGCAGCTTTTATTATGTAATGTATTATAAACAGCATTGTTCTAACAAATTTTAACAGGAGAAAATCTAACCTAATAACACAGTGGTAGTTAACTGCCTGAAGAGAGTTAGACCAATCAGAAGCAACCAAACACTTATGCTCTTTATGAAGGTATATGTCAGACTGAGGTGAAGAATCTGCATGACTTTGGGTTTACCACAGTAAACAATGGTACGGTTTAAAAACAGAATGGCAAGGAGTTATGGCTTGCTAAAGCATATCTAAAATCTTATCATTAGATATGAGTCTTGTGAACAGAGGGAGATTAACCCATACAAAGTGATAATTAAAAATGATCCAATATATGCTGCCTGGCCAAAAAAAAGGTCACACACTCTAATATTTCGGTGGGCCGCCTTTAGCTTTGATCACGGCCCGCATTCGCTGTGGCATCGATTCCACAAGCCTCTGCAATGTCACAACATTATTTCTGTCCAGAGTTGCATTAATTTTTCCCCCAAGATCTTGTATTGATGATGGGAGATTTGGACCACTGCGCAAAGTCTTCTCCAGCACATCCCAAAGATTCTCAATGGGGTTCAGGTCTGGACTCTGTGGTGGCCAATCCATGTGTGAAAATGATGCCTCATGCTCCCTGAACCACTCTTTCACAGTTCGAGCCCGACGAATCCTGGCATTGTCATCTTGGAATGTGCCCGTGCCATCAGGGAAGAAAAATTCCATTGATGGAATAACCAGGTGGATCAGTATATTCAGGTGGTCAGCTGACCTCATTCTTTGGGCACATAACATTGCTGAACCTGGACCTGACCAACTGCACCAACCCCAGATGGTAGCACTGCCCCCACAGGCTTGTACAGGAGGCACTAAGCATGATGGGTGCATCACTTCAGCCACATCTCCTCTTACCCTGATGTACCCATTACTCTGGAACAGGATAAATCTAGACTCATCAGACCACATGACCTTCTTCCATTGCTCCAGAGTCCAATATTTATGCTCCCTAGCAGATTGAAACCGTTTTTGCCGGTTAGCCTCACTGACAAGTGGTTTTCTTAAGGCTACGCAGCTGTTTAGTCCCAATCCCTTGAGTTCCCTTCGCATTGTGCGTGTAGAAATGCTCTTACTTTCACTATTAAATATATCCCAGTTCTGTCCGAGTTCTACTGCTGTTTTACTACCATTTGATTTCACCAAATGTTTAAGTGATCGCTAATCACGATCATGCAAGATTTTTTTTCCAACCACATTCCTTCCTTGAAGATGATGTTTCCCCACTGTCCTTCCACAGGTCTTAACTTGATTTTAGTAGTGTCAGCAAGCGCCTTAGATGTTTTCTCTGCTTGATGCATGTCAATAATTTGACCCTTCTGAAACAGATTAACATCTTTTCCACGGCCACAGGACGTGTCTTTTGACATGGTTGTTTAACAAATGAGAAGCTGCTCACTGCATCAGTTAGGGTTAAATAACTTGTTGCCAGCTGAACTTTTTTTTGGCCAGGCAGTGTATATTACTGCATGCAGTTGTCCTGGTATAATAATGACTACCAACAAAAGTCCAGTTTTTTACTGAACAAATCAATTAGCATTAAAAAAATACCCTGAAAAACTCTTGAAATCTGACCTGGTAATGGCTATAGATCACGGTTTTGGGCAGTACTGACCACCGTGATTATTTAGTAGTAGTAGTATATGCATGGAAGCATGGAACCTTTTCTTTCCACAGATCGAGACAGGGAAGTGGGTCCATGGTTGAGGTCAGCAAGCCCCAGGCCTCAGAAAGGCTGCTCCTCTGGCACTGTCTGTGGTGAATCCCACAGTAAACCCCATGGCTCAGACCTGATTTATGTTTATGAAACCGCTAAGGAGGGCTCACGCAGCATCAGGACTGCAGAGAGGGTCACTCTCATCGTGGACAACACACGCTTTGTTGTAGACCCTGCAGTCTTCACTGCTCAGCCCAACACCATGCTGGGCCGGTGAGAACGGCTGTTTTCTGATTCTGATTTTATTTTTTTTATTTGAAGTCTTGCTATTTATATTTGTTGTCATTAATGCTTGAATGATGCTGTGTTGTCAGTTGGATCTTTTATTAGTGTAATTAGTTTAATCTGAGTAGAGTTAAACTGAAAGAACATGTTGTGTTTGCCAGAATGTTTGGAGCCGGGAGGGAGTATAACTTCACACGGCCTAACGAAAAGGGCGAATATGAGGTGGCAGAGGGCATCAGCTCTACTGTATTCCGAGCCATTCTGGTGAGTGCACTTTGGTTCAGAAGTCTTTGTCTTTTTTGAGGTTTTTCGATATCCTGCTCAGGGTGTGTTTACTGGTTATTGATTAAGTGTTGGATTAGACTGCAGTATCACAGTCTTCATGACTTCAGCATAAAGGAGCTCTCTTTCGAGTTCGTTGCAGTGATTCGGAGTGCTTTAAAAGGAGGGGGGGAGCATCAGCAGAGTGTGCCACTTCTTTAGTCTGGCCAAGATTCAGACATTGTGTCTGGTGTTAATGCATGCCTGTGGATGTCCATGGATAAATCATGCATACTCTGGGGGCTTTGTATTCGATTAGCTCTCGTTTTGGTGAGGTCTGTGTCCAGTGCCTCCTTGTTGTTTTCCTTCCTTTTGTTTTTAAAGGACAGAATCAGAAATCCCAGTGTCTTTATCCTCTATACTGAGGTATTTTTGAGTGAAACAGTATCAGGGAGGGTCTCTGAGCTGTCATCTCTTTGTGATTGGTGGGCGTACTGGGAAGTAGAGGCAAAGCATGATATTGTTGGTTAAAAATTAGTGGTGAGTTAATCATGATTAATCGCCAGTTTAAAATACTAGGATTTATTTGTATTTGTGGCAGGAGATACCACAAATACATATGTGGTGCTGCAATAAATGTATGAAAACGGGTTTGAATCATTTTTTTCTTTGTTATAACATCTCATCTTAGTTATGATGATTTCTAAATTAGAATCTTCTAATTTGCTGAGTAACAAGTCTCAAGGTGTGCTTGGCATTGCCTACAACATCCAGAATGAACTTCAGACTAAGCAGACAACCACATTCAAAACAGTTACAAAGTAAAAAACAACTCCCAAACAAATGTACACAGCTTGCCTGTAATTTGTTGGCAAAGTAACTCACCAGAATAAATGTTACAGTGAGACATGTTTAAGAAACGTAATCCCACGGTGTCTTTGAAAAAACAAACATTCCATTTTCCACTCTTAGTTGAATAAGATTACCTGAAACCGTCGACTGAAATGTCCGACTGTTTTGCGGCACTTGACTAAAGCATCTGCAAACCCGCTGTCACGGAGAACCTCTGTGATGACTCTCTGTGAAATGTGCTCTACACATGTGCGTTATGCTTGAACGGTAAACTCTTGCTACCGCGATCATATTGCACGCCCTATCTGTTCCTATAGTGGTGACCTTGTCCGTTATCTCCCACGCAACTTCAAGAAACTGGCCAGCGCATGCTTCAGCTAAAAGCCTGTCCTCTGTTTTGAGTGAGTGCCATTGCTATTCGTCATCGATTAGGTGTGCCGTTACACCAAGGTAGTTATGGTCGCGTACCGATGTCCAATGCTCACCAGTCAGTTGAACACATGTAGCTTGTGTCAACTGCTCCGCTTTCTTTGCCCTTTCACCGACATACAGTTAATGAATTCTTGTGATAGTAGCTCCCATCGAAGGCCACGATTTACCGGAGGCAGTTGGGACCAACCTGATTAATATGCGTAAAAAAAAAATTACACGTTAAAGTTTCCAGATTAATCGCACGTGTTAACGTTGACACCCATATTTATCATATATTGACCCCGCCTGCTGATATGCAGTGATGTAATCAAAGCTCAGGTGTTTGAAAGGCAGGTACAAGTCCTTACAGTTTGATGCAAAATTACAGGAAAGCAAGATTTGTCTATGACACATCATGAATCACGCTTAGCTTGGGGATATGAACTAACAAGGTTTTTCAGGTTTTCAGGTTGATGTTAATAGTTCTGTATAACTAGTCGTTGCTGCCTTCTTATTCTACTGTCAGGAATTTTCAGCCTCCTATAGATTTCAGTCTAGAACCGTGAAATATTGCAGGATCGTATGGCATAGACCTAAATAGGTTGCTTATGCTTTTTCAACTATTTTTTTTCTCAACAGTTTTTGTACAGCGTTTGTTCACAGCAGTGACCAAACAGCACTTTAGCACACACCTAGGGTAGTAGAGCACAGCATCAACCTAGCACCACCCTTTGAAACTACCTGGGAGAGCATTGCAATGGGCTAGAAGCATCTTGTTAACAACATGGGAGTGGGCAAGCGACAGTTTAGCAGTTACTTGGGAAAGCTTAGCAATGGCTTAGCAACCACCTGAGATAAAATGGCTGTTGTCAGGCCTAGCAACACTTTACCAACCACCAAGCACCACACCTTAACAGCAAGCTGGAATACCGTAGCAAAACCTTAGTGACAACCTATAAGCACTATATAAACCCGGTAAAGTTCCCAAAAATAAATAGGTGTTCTACAGGCGGTTTAACCTATAAAGCATTGTTTGCTGGCTTTTTTCGAGCCTAACTCCAAAGTTTGTTCATGAACTTTACCTTTCTGGTTGGTGCTGTTATTCTGCTGAGGTGTTTGTTGCAGCTGTAGCAGTGAGCAGTTTTATCTGTTCATGAAACTTCTGGGCTGCTCACTGGCGCTGAACTGAAGCGTGATCTGTTGTCAAAGGGGTTGTGTAGCTGAAGTTATTCTGTAAGCCTCAGTGACATTGTGTGTCCAGTTTTTGCTGCAAAATTGGTGTTTCTCAGACGTTTGTTTTTTTTTGGTTTCCTTTTTGGAGAAACGCAGCACAGATAATCAGTGTAGTGTTATGCAACGCCTCTTTTTGAGGATAAGCTACTAATACGGCACAGCGCGGGGCTGTTGTCATTTCTGTGCTCGTGCGGTCCCTCGGTTTGCTCTAGACTCCAGAGACGCACAGCAAGAGGAAAAGGTAAACGGCTCCCTCGCTTCAGCTGCTTGCTTGTTGTCGTCTGTGAATAGTAAAAGTAGAATCTGTTTGAGGCCGTTTTCTGGATATTAATGAGAAATCGTTTAAGCTGCAGTGAGCTGTGTTGAGAACTATGTGTTGAGCACTTGGCTCCTTTGGACGGCGGAGGATTCTAAATCCTTGGCTTATATTGTGAGCATTTCGAGCACGAAGCTCAAGGCAGTGGAAAAAGGAGGATGTGCCGAGCGCTCGGAGAACCGGTCAAGTCCCATTTGAGCTTCTATTTTGTGGGGAACGATTCACTCCATATTGTTTGTGCATTTGAGCTCTCTCCATTTGGCAGCTTTTGAATGCATCACTGTGCATGAGGGGAGGGGGGCAGCGTTGTGAAGCTGACAAGCCATTTGCTTCGCTCCGCTGTGCATCTATTTGTGTATGTGTGTGCAGTACCGCCGCAGTAATGGCTGCCCGCTTGTTTTCCCCCTGCGTCTCGCTCTCTTTTTACATGGCAGGATTACTACAAATCAGGGATAATCCGCTGCCCTGATGGGATCTCCATTCCCGAGCTGAGGGAGGCATGTGACTACCTCTGCATCTCCTTCGACTACAGCACCATCAAGTGCAGGGACCTGAGTGAGTATTTGTTAACATGCATTGAAATTCAAGCAGTCTCCCTGAGTGGAAAAGGACTCGTCAGGAGTGTAGATTGCCGGATGCTCGGCAGATCGAGTCATTAGCGCTGTGTCTTGGATGTCTGTGTCCAATGGATGACTCCTGGAGAGAATGGAAATAGGTCAATAGTTTCTGGTGTGCCTGTCAGATATGGGTCACTGACCGCAGTGGCTATTGATCGGGTTGTCTTCTGTGCTAATTTATGCCTGCTTCTGACCTTTCTGTTTGTATGTCAGCACATGTTATTGAGAGAATTCCTTTCTGGGCTTCAAAAATTGTAGCCGTATGTGTGTATGTGTGTATGTATGTATGTAGATAAACACAAGCAATCATGTTATGTAATATCCAATGCCTCCATTTAAAGAATCAGCTGCAAATAGCACACATATGGAGTACTTGCAGCTGTAATTACTGTGCTTTAATATATTCCTCTATTTTGTATAGTACTGTGCAAAAGTCAGAGACCAGCCTTTCATTTCTTAACTTTCCAGGCAAAGTACAATTAGTTTGAGCAGAAAATGACCAAGAGGCCTCCACAACTAAATATATCAGGTTTTTCAGTGACAGTTTTTGGTGGTCTACTATGTGTTGCACAGTTGTTGTGAGTTCCAGTCTTTTAATCTCTTCAGGAATATCTCTTAAAAATGAATCATTTATATGTAATGGTGATTTGGTTTGGCTGTGAGTTTGAAAAGGGGTGAATCTTGAGTACTGTAAAAGTACTCATGTATAGAGTATATTAATTATTTGCTACTATATTAGTAGTTTGCAGTTTACAAACTTTGTATTTGTAATGTTGAACATTGTAATGTTGAACAGCAGCAGATTCTGGTTCATAATAAGTGCTAGCTGATGAAAGTCGTTTAAACTGGGTGTTTTTAAGACATTTGTGTTTTTGTTTGGTGTCTTAAACAGGCGCACTCATGCATGAGCTATCCAACGATGGTGCACGAAGGCAGTTTGAGTCCTACCTGGAGGAGATGGTGCTGCCACTGATGGTGGCCAGCGCCCAGAGTGGAGAGAGGGAGTGCCATGTGGTTGTGCTGACCGACGATGACGTTGTGGACTGGGACGAAGAGTACCCGCCGCAGATGGGCGAGGAGTACTCTCAGAGTCAGTACTGTTTTCAGCATGGTGTTATTTATATTCCTTTGACCGAGTGCTTAAATATAGAGTCAAGTGATTATTTTCAGATGACACTTAACACGTGTGTGTTGTGTTTGTCTTGAATCTGTTTTAACCTGAGAAATGTACATTATCATCGTGGTGAATACTCATATGAGCCATTGTCATTTTGTCTTCTTCTGTTTTTGTAGTTATCTACAGTACAAAGCTGTATCGGTTCTTCAAATACATCGAGAACCGAGATGTAGCCAAGTCTGTTTTAAAGGAGAGAGGACTGAAGAAGATCAGATTAGGCATTGAAGGTAGGAGACTGGGATGTGTGGTGGTTGATAATGATTCTTAGCACACAGGTGTAATTGACTTACCAGCAATAACTTACTAGCACAAGTCAAATTAAATAGGAAGTGTTACTGTAGATTCCAGCCCTGGAGTTCTGGAGTACCCGAGTCCTTTTTGGAGCCCCAAAACACCATACTTTAAGCTCAAGAAGTAATAATTAGCTGATTAGTGTTAAAGGAAAATAGCAGGGAATACATCTAATTATCTTGAATTACCTTGAATTACATTAAAAGTAAAGTATTTTTTTGGCTCCTGAAAAATTATGTTTTTGAAGATGTAATACTTTGTTTTGTCACCAGCACTACGGGGCAGGGGTAATAATACTGGACATCACTAAGTTAAACTAACATTGCATTTAGCAGTACATGATGATTTCATTGTTATCAGGAGGTATTTGCTTTAAAAATATGTGAGCATCAGACTGCTGTATAGATTTGACTGATATTTCTGCTGTTATTTGATGTATTATTTAGTAGAAGAGAACATTTAGGCGACACAAGGGATCCTACACTAGACATCTCCATCTTATTGTTGTTACTTCATTTATAATTCTAAAAAAGAATGCTCTATTTCTTTTTTTATGCTAATCCAGGTGGATGTAGTATTTATAAAGATGTATTTGTAAAGATGAAAACCTGAAAAAGGAAAATATCGTCCAATCAGGATTGGCCAAAGAATTCCCATTTTGGTGCAATAATGGTGAAAATTGTTAGCGGTCCACATTCTCTCCAGCGGTAGTATAATACGTGCATGTGGTTCTCCACCCTCTCAGGCTACCCAACCTACAAAGAGAAGGTGAAGAAACGTCCCGGTGGACGGCCTGAGGTCATCTACAATTACGTGCAAAGGCCCTTCATCCGCATGTCCTGGGAAAAGGAAGAGGGAAAGAGCCGCCACGTGGACTTCCAGTGCGTTAAAAGCAAATCCATTACCAACCTGGCAGCTGCTGCTGCAGACATCCCTCAGGATCAGCTGGTGGTCATGCACCCTGGGCCTCAGGTGGACGAGCTGGACATCCTCCCCAACCACCAGCCCCAGCCAAGCCACCACTACGATCCCGATCCGGATGCACCATCCCCGGCAGTCTGACCTTCCACCCCAGCAACCCAATCCCCACACACAAATCACTGCAGTGAGGAGCCACGCCAGACGGGCAGCCAAAACCACATTGCCTTTCTGACCCTCTCTTCTGCCTTACGAGTCTCAGAGACCAGTCTGCTGCCGGAGCAGAGGAGCACGCAGAACGATCCGCGCTGGTTCATTTTCTAGCAGAAGAATGTTTTAATGAAAATGAAATCCTCCACCCACCTCCTGCAAGGGAATACCAGACATGTAGGCAGTAGTCGCTCTTTGGATACGTTTAAAGAGGATCACCGCCGCGTAAAGAATGACTGATTGTTTACTCGTGATTATGCCAGTTATTCATCACCGAGCAAGCCACTGCAGCTAGATTATTAGACTCTCGACAAATGATGCAAGCACACATGACACATGCTTCAAAAAGCACCAGAATGTCACCAGTGCAGCACAATCCATATCTCAAGTAGATCACTGAAATAGCAATAGTCCAGACATTTCGAATTCACCACAAAGCAGTCAAGCCTATAAATCCAGTGACCCCACCCCCCCGACCCCCCAGTCTTCCATAAAAACGGGCAAGGGCTGGGCCCAAGACGACGATACAACCAGTCCAGCAACTGTTGTCTGAAGTTGTGACAGTTGCTACTCCGTCAGATCCGTGTCGGGATCCGAGTTCATCACTGGATGTGAAAGGGGACCGCTGCTTTAATTGCTTTATGTCATGATGATGGTTGTGGCGCCGTGTTGCTGTTGTTGTAAGACTGTAGGATGGGAGTGGAATGAAGCCTGAGCCACTATCGTGGAGCACCTGTGGAGCCTCACTGTGATGCATGGCCTCCGAGTAATGTAAAAGTACACCAGTGATGTCACAACCTTTTATCGTACTGTTCTTATGTTTTCCTGTTTTTGTAGCAGCAGTGGGCTGCCACTGCTCCAAAGATGACTTTGTTCTGAGTAGCATCTGTTGTTTTATAGCTTAAAAGATGTTATTTTAATAAAGCTATTTAAAGCTGATTTTTGGTTCAATGCATTAATAAACACATTAGCATTATTTTAATGTTAACGTTGCTAGTTTGTACAGTTTGTGTAATATAATGTACACTTGAGTATCCCAGTATTATGCTGTGGCATGGTTCATGTGGTGGTGTTTATACCCCCGACCGCTAGATCGCAGTGGTAAAATCTTTCTTCAGCTGTTAGACTTTTCTATTACAGCGTAAGGGTGCACCGCTAACATTAGCGTTAGCAAACCTCTGCATATGGTGTTTTTTCTTATACCATTTTTTTAATAAAAAGCCCAAAATATCACTTTGCACACAGTATCACAGTACTGCAGTATATTGAATCATAACGTGTGTATCATGATATGCACCATACTGCCAGGTTCTTGTCCATAAACCCATGTACTTACTAGAAGCAGATCAGGTGTATATTTTTCCACACTGACTGCAAGTTTAGCGTTATTCCTGTGTAAAAGGTAACATCTTGTGAATTCATGTTTCATCTAAAATTCCAGTTTAATTCCAAAGTTTACCAGCTGTACCATCTTGTTGGCAGTGCAATTTAACAAGTGGTACAATAGTATTTCCGAGATTCCAACAACACTCGACCACAAAACAAAAATATTTATAACGATACAGGTGAAAATGGGACTCTTAACTGTGCAAGACTTCTTAGAGCAACCAAACTGACCACCTTAAAGTCCAGACCTCAAAATCTCTGACTATGTTTGAGATTACTTGGATTGTGAAAAGAGGAAAATGCAACCAACTTTCAAGACTGAATGGAGGTGTGGAAGATTATCCCTGCAGCTTTCTTGTTAATGAAGTTACAGGGTGGACACACTATTTACACGGAGTGGCTCTGTAATTATATACTGAATGTTTTTCCATGTTGCTGAAAAATGCACAACTTTATGGCCATTGGTCCCTGACTTGTGCTCAGTACTGTGTGTGAACGAACACACACACACACACACACACATATATATATGACAGCTCTGGAAAAAAAATGAGACCACCACATGATCCGTTTCTGTAGTTTCTGGTTTGTGTTTGAACAAAGTGAGCAGTTCTGTTTTATTCTATACACTACTGGAAACACGTCTCCCAAATTCCAGATCAGATATTGTATTTTAGATCTGTTTATTTAGAAAATCACTAATGACCCTCCAGAAGTTTGTTTTATGAACCATGCTCGCTGTGCATTTCACCCCAGCCACCGCTCGCCAGTCTTGCTGTAGGTCACTTGAGGTCATCTTACGGTTGTTAAGTGACATTGGAATGAGGTGGCGCTCACGGTCAGTAGAGAGAGGTGTTTGCTGCTTGACCTTGTTCAGACGCGCACTGTGTGTGTGTGTGTGTGTGTGTGTGTGTGTGTGTGTGTGTGTGTGTGTG
>CM067485.1:4256942-4290816 GCA_034552555.1 Semaprochilodus insignis
AGAGCATGAAAGCAAGAAAGAAAAGAGTTGAAAAAGAAAGAATTAAAAGAAACAAAAATGCGTGGGAGAAGGAAAAGAGAGGGAAACAGACAGCACATTATTTACCATTACTAAACCTTTCATTTACTAAGACAAACAAAGCAAATAGCTGGCTTTCTTCCTAGACTTGGCTGTAGTGTCCAAGGCTGACAAGTCCTAAACACAGAACATTCCCTAACACTGTCAGAATAACCTCTGTGGTTTTGTACGAGCGGCTGAATGCAGCTTATTGTGAGTTATTGTACTTTTGGCATCGATGAGTCGTTCTCGTGGCGCGGTATCTGATGACGACAGTTGCTCCTTCACTTTGGCAATGTCTTTCGGATGCAGATAGTCAAACAGACTCTGACCGATGAGGTCGTTCTAGGGAAACCATCGAGAAAGTGAAAGGACTGTTATTTTACAGCTATGCAAGCTAAAATACCTGGTTTGACACAAACACACAAGTCAAAAACTTGCCTGGCTGTAATTCAGTATTTTATAAACAGACTCCGAGACGAAGAGAATCTTGCCGCGATCACATCCAACAACGAAAAGGAAGCCGTCAGCAGCCTGTGGACACCAACGGAGACAGAGTTACACAGGCTCCTCGGTTTCACTCAGAATAAAACCATCGCAGAAGACGACTAACATCATACATCTCAAACCTACCCTCAATATTAAATGCTTCAGTTCATCATCTGATAAGAATGCTGGTTTGTAGTTCGCTTCTGTGTATGGGTTGGTAGCACCTGTGACGAGAGAGGAATCCTTAAATTTCAACTTGAAAAAGTTACAAAATCACAAGAAAGTTTTCGCTACCAATCAGGGTTTTCACCTCGTAACGTCTTCATATGCTGTACAGCCATGCGTAGCACCGTCAGCTTGTCAAGCTTGCGAGACATGGCATTGCATGTGGGAACTAATGAAGCCAACTCATCTATGAAACTGTTCATCTTGTCCCTGCGTCTCTTCTCTATCTGGCTGTGGGCTTCCCTGAAGCGGAGCAGACAGCATGTTAGCACACACACACACACACACACACACACACACACACACACACACACACACACACACACACACACACACACACACACACACACACACACACACACACACACACACACACACACACACACACACACACACACACAATACGATTCTCTTGCAAATAAGCCCTCCAATCAATCTACAGCTTTAACGTCAGACATACACGTATAGCCCGATTTTAACCCCATTTAATTCTTCCTGACAAGTTTTCACTGTTTCAACTGAAGCAATTTTTAAGAGCTTAGTTTGACAGGTGATGTAGTTTGTATTGTCCTAAAAGATCCACTGGACCTCAATTTTTGGTCCAGTTCTAATTTAGTTTTAACCTGAAACCCCAATATCCGACTAACACATTTCCAGTACTTTCTATTAGTCAAATCTCCAATATAAGCAACATTATTTGTTCCTTAACAACTTCCTCTTTAATGGCATTTTAGATTCTTAAATTGGCCAAAAACATTTTACTTTATATTTTATTTCTATTTAATTATTTATTATTTATTTATCTACCCAATTTTAACTCCGCAGCTGCCCTTGACATTGTATGAATCTTTCAAGGTGACTCATTTCTTGACAAGTAAGCTTATAATTACGCTACATCATCATAGTACAGGTGTAGCAGCAGCATTCAAATACAGCACAGGTGGGCTCACCTGCCTCACAATGTTTTGATCTTAAAACTGCAACACAGCAACCTAAACTGGCTGATTTCAGGTAAGGGTTAAAAAAAAATAAAAATAAAAAAATAAATAAATAAATAAACCTGCCGATTCCAATTTTGATTCAGATTGTGTGCATCCCTAATAAAGCTGTTCATGCAAGCCAGGAAAAGCAAAGCATTCCTGTCCATCAACTTTACAAGAGTATAATTCATTATTCTACCGTAAATATATTAATTTGGAGAGCAGCGTTTGGCCCAACAACTTTTTATCACTATGATAAGAAATCTGAAATCAAATCGCTGTTAGTCCGAGCGTCCTGAGTGTGTGTGTATAATGAGGGTTTAAGCTCCCGACATCCATATCTTCTATACAGCTGCATTCATTACCTTGCATTTTTTATCCGGCCCTGCTGGTCATCTCTGAAACGAAAGAAGTGGGTTTACGTGAGTCAAAACAAAAAACACAAATGCTTCAGAACACATGGAAAATGAAGCGTAGGATGCTTTAGGGCTGACCTTCCGAGTTGTTTATCCTTATCTGTGTCCATACTATCACTGTGGGAATAAAGAATGTAGAGATTAACAAGACTCATAGATAAAACAGCGATGCAAGACTCTAAAACCAACCTGTTCAAACTTACAAACAGGCTCAACTACATGCTAAATTTATGGATTTTATGGTATTTTGAGAAATGAAATACTCACTCAAACGAAAAACCATCAATCCTGAAAAAGGAACCACAAAATATGATCAATACAAAAAAAAAATGACACCAATTCTCAAAACCTGTTACTGGATGGATGGAGGAGGAGGAGGAGGAGGAGGAGGAGGAGTGCTTGTGTACTCACTGGTACTCTGTGGTACTGCCCTTTCTCTTGCGGGTGTAGTCCATGCCCGGTGTGCCCACAGAGCTGCTGATGAGGTCTGTGGAGCTGGGGGACATGAACTCGTTCATCGTGGAGGAGATGTCCATCCTTTGGTCTGCCATTAGATCATCTGAGCACACACACACACACACACACACACACACACACAGACACACACAGACACACACAGACACACACAGACACACACACATTTACTTTAGCTGAACATGTAAACAAGCAGGTGAACAGAAGAGACAGCACTAAATCTAGATGTTGCACTCATCATCAATAGAATAGCTGCACCCAGAAGGAAGTGTGGGATCGTAGTGCTATTGGGAAGGAAGATAAGGTTAGCAGGAACAATAAATGATGATACATTTAGACTGATATGATCAATATTTATTGAGCTGCACATACAGAAGTAGTGTCTCTCAGTATGGTGTCGGGCCGCCATGTTTACTAAACAACATGCCAGACGTCTCAGCATGGCGCTGTAGAGGTTCCTAATGGTGTCCTGTGATAATCCATCCCATGCAGTTTGAATATTCTCACACAGCTACTGCAGATGGTGCGGTAGGGGTGGAGGTGGAGTGACACCAGGCCTTCTGGATGTGTGATGCATGACAAACTATTCATCTTGGTGCTGACCACGGTGCCTCCACATACAGATTCGCTGGTCATCTCCACCAAGACAAAAGCGGGACTCCTCACTCAAGATGAACCGCTGCCATTCACTGATGAGTCACTCCATCACTCCAGTCTAGCACGACACCATTGCAGTCTTCGGTGTTGTTGACGTGGTGTTAAGGGAAGTCGCCATAACGGTCTGCGAGCATGTTGTCCTGCGTCGTGCAGCTGTCTGCCAACAGTGCTGGCACTAACAGGATGACTCATGGAGGGCATCACTGCTTGCTGAATGTTTGCAATTGTGGCTGTTGGGTCAGTCAGGTACAGCAATAAGGACCATCCTTGCTCACGTCATTGGCACTTGAATCATGCATGTCATGTCTCTCAATGTCAAACCTACCCATCAAGTTTCATTCCTGTCAGTTGATTCCTTTTGGGTGTAACTATTTGTGGAGCTATTCTTTTGATGATGAGTGTATATATTAAGAAACACTTGCATATTGTTTAGTATCCCATGTATCAGCGTTACACATCACAGTTCAGCATGGATCTAACCAGACTGATCTTGCCTGGCAGCCTTTTAACATACTACTAAAACACAAAGACAATCCGGAGAGTGAAACATGTGCTTACCGTACTCACCACACAAATTCATTCAGACAGATGTTGTCAACACATGTCCAGCATGAACCTCCTGGGATCAGACAGAGGGAGAGATATGAGTGTTAATGCTTTAATTGAGTGATGATATTTACAGCCATTTACCCTTAATGGAGTGATGATAACACACAATGTTTAGACAAGCTCACTAGCTGCTCATTCGGGAGGGTTGCACAAGGCAGGATTTCTTAGCCAGATGAATCAAACAGTCATATAAATCCAAAAGGGGGTCAAGTCCGATAGAAGGAGAGGTCAGGACCATGCCTATTAGACGGTGTTCATGTTTGGCTTTAGTTATCCAGCTCATGAAACACCTGCCTGGAGCTTTCAGAGAGGTTCAACGTGGGCATACATTTATCTGCTTGAACGGATTTCCCTTATGCTGAAGCACTGCAAATGAACCAGCAGAGCCTCACAACCTCTATTTGGTATTCTCAGTAAAGAGGCAGTGTTTCCTGTAGCACCAAGAGTACGGACAGTCAGTGAAGGCTGTGCACACACCCACCAGCGTATGAGGCCAGTTAGGGCTGAAAGATGAATCGTATTTAGTTCGAAATCACAGTTTGAGAGAATGCAATGTTCAAATTACAAAAGCTGCAGTTTATTTTTAATCCCAGTCCAAAGTTAACCTCAGCACACAGAGCTTGTAGGTGAGGTAGACCATCAAACCTCCTTGGGTTGCGACACCACAACCACAACTCACTGGCAGTTTGGCACATTGCATTCAGGGATCAAACCTCAAGCCGGAAAAGCCAGGTGGATACTCTGGTCTTCATAAAAAACTGGCCTGAACTTTAATTCAGAGAAAACAGTCACATGTTAATGGCAACTGAATGTTTTCCCCAACTTGTTCAGCCCTAAGCCCAGTTCCTATGCCCTTTATGAACTACTGTACAGCAGGGCTGCGTAACATACTGCTTGCTAAATCATCATCATCATCATCATCATCATCATCATCACCACCACCACCACACTGAACGTCTTGTTTGCAATGCTGACACCTCAGAAGGCTACAATATGCAAATGAGGCTTCTAACCAATCAGTAACATGCTTTGCAAAGGCTGTAAGGAACCATGACCACTAGATATGGCACCTTGGCTTTTCTGAGAACTGTCTACACTTGGAAACACTGACCAACTGCATGTTACAAACAGAGCAGAATTAACCTGTTTGGAAATAGATTTCATGCAGCTGAACGTGTGGACCAGTAAATAAACATAATTGAGGCTCATTTACCAACCGAAGGAAATTTATTCTTAAAAAACACAAATCAGTTTTGACGTTCATTCTGACATTCACCCTTGCTGTCTAAAGAATCTACAGAGAACACAGTTGTGAACAGTGCAGCGGTTTATAAGAACACGTCATATATACGTCACACACATACACACATGCCCAAAGGACGCAGCCCACAGGACGCAGCCCACAGGACGCAGCCCACAGGACGCAGCCCACAGGACGCAGCCCACAGGACGCTTCTGGCAGGAAGGTTTTGGTTGGTGGACGATTCTCAGTCCAGCAATGCCACTGAGGTGTCCAGCAGCACTGCTATGTCTGATCCACTCACAACACACACTGACACACCACCACCACGTCAGTATCAAAATAATACCTGCCCTGTGGTCCAGTGGGGGTCCTGACTCTTGGAAAACAGGATATACATGTAAATATATATATTTTTGCTTTCGAATAAAAGTAAACTACAGTAAGAATGGTAACGGTTAAGATAAAATGAGTTCTTTCAGGAAGACCAAACAGAGATGACAACACATAAAAACAAGTCAGGTGACTCCATTACTGTTATTCTCTGCAATGTGGCTCTGTGGTTCGTGAGCTTTTTCATCATTTCAAAGCCTGTGGCCGCAGATGGTGTCAGCATGCTAGCAGGGACTTTCCTGTCTGCTTCTTTTGTTTTGCTGTGCTCTGTAAAGCGAGCATGTTTTCGGGGGGTACCAAACCTGTAACGGAGAAGCTGTCGGATGTTGCAGCCTCTCCTGACAAGAACAGTCTTTCAAGGCACTTGCTGAACGTCTCTCATAGAAACTCTAAAATCGTTCCACACGGCCACAATTTTCACTGTTTATTTGCGGCTCGAACAGTCTGAAAGAGTCTACACTCACCAGCACGCAAGGGTGAAGGGAACAAACACCATTTCTTATTTTCATTCCATTTTTGGGTATTTCTCGGAATGGTCTGATGAACATGGTGCTCCGTCCAACAAGAGACCATTACTGTGGTCAGATTACACTCATCGTCAAAAGAATAGCTGCACTCAGAAGGAAGGAACCGGCAGGAATGAAACTTGGTGGGTAGGTTTGACATCATGAGACATGAGAATGATTCTAGGTTCACACTTAACACATGTGACGTAAGCAAGGACAGGTCTTTACCTGACTGACCCAACATGACCCATGATTGCAGACATTTAGCAAGCAGTGATGCCCTCCATGAGCCCTTAACACCACAGCAGTGTCACCAAAGACTACAATGGTGTCGTGCCAGACTGTCATGGAGTGACTCAGAATGGCAGCGGATCATCTTCAGTAACGAGTCCCGCTTTTGTCTTGGTGGAAACGACCAACGAATCCGTGTGTGGAGGCACCGTGGTCAGCACCAAGATGAACGATTTGTTGTGACGCATCACATGTCCAGAAGGCCTGGTGTCACTCCACCTCCACCCCTACCGCACCATCTGCAGGAACTGTGTGAGAATATTCAAGCTCCATGGGATGGATTATCACAGGACACCATTAGGAACCTCTACAACTCCATGCCAAGGCATATGCATGGTGCATTAGCAAACATGGCGGCCCAAAGCCATACTGAGAGACACTGCTTCTGTATGTGTAGCTCAATAAATATTGCCCCTAAATGTATCATCATTTATCCTTCCCAACAGCACTGCAATCCCACACTTCCTTCTGGGTGCAGCTATTTTTTTGATGATGAGTGTATATTACATTACATGCAACACATACACAAACACAATATATAAACAGAATCGTGGCACTAGTGTTATGTCTATTCTGTTTAAGCCTACTATCCAGGCAGGAGGTTCATCCGGTATGACTGAAATTTGTCTTCCAGCATACCGCAAAAACATTAAGATACCGCAACTGACAAACAGTGCAAATATGCAACCATGAGCATCCTTAGCTGAACGGCCAGAGATGCAGATAGACAGGCAGATCTCCTGCTGCTGTCCAGACTGCTCCATCTGCACTAGTCCACTTGTGGACATAAAGTAATGCCTGGTCTTCTGGGGTTAGCCTTTGCCCAACACCGACACCGGAGTCATAGATACTTCCACTCATACCGCCCGAGTAGCCACCTGACTCAGCCAACGGTGTCAGACGAGGACGTGGTCGGATCCGTGAGCAAAACAAACCTTGGACCAGCTGGTACTGAAGCATAAACGACTGTAATATTTTCCAATATCCGGTAGTGTCTGACGGTCAGAGGCACGGCTTCATAGGACGCACAGGTGCCAGTACGTAACTGCTGCTCCATTTAAGGTTGAACGGAAAATTCAAACAAAAAGCTCCTAAATAAACTTCAGGTTTGTAGAAATGGTTCTTCTAAATACACAAGATTATTCATTTTAAAACTGCTCTTATTAAAATGACAATAATGAGACTGTTAACTCTTAAAAACAGGTTTTCAGATACGAGCAAACGTTGATCAGTGATCTAAATGACACGTCAGTCCATGGGCCCCCACTACTGTCAGGCAGCATTGTTCGGCATGCCTCTTCTCAGGGGACAGAAGGCTAAATGACAGACTCTCAACCACCCGGCTGCCTGTCTGCCTTTTATGCTGAACACTGACGTCACATGGAAAGCATTCGTATTAGGATTTCTTCAGGACCTCGTAGCTTTGAATGACGTAATGCTCATCACATGGGAATCTGGACTGATATTTCACCGCATCTATGACCAGGAGGGCCGGATTCCTCAGCTGTTTATGGAGATTTTCTCAGCCACAATAAATGTAAGATAGAGTTGGACAGCTCATTTTCTAAGAGCCTGTTTATCAGATTAGCCTAGATTAGTAGTGGGCGGCAAACCGGTTCATCCTGTATACCGATTGAAATTGAAATGTGCTGAAAGGTGCGAGACACGTCACAACCTTAATACCAATACGTCAGAGATAATGCTACATACTGTATAAGAGATGCTTAGCTGAACGTTTGGGTGGAAACAAAATTCCTAGAATTCCTTGTGAAAGCTGTGGTTCTGTATAACTCTTCCTATATGTTAGTAGAGTCTTTTAACATGGTACTTTAGCGATAACCATTTTAACCATTCAAAAACAATCTGTACTAGCATTGTGCCATCCATCCATATCGATATACATACACACATACGTATGTATTTATTTATGAGAAGTTAATAACAGCTAATTTTATAACCATTCAAAAACAATCTGTACTAGCATTGCGCCATACATACATACAAACATACATGTTCCAGGTTAATGTAAATGTCAATGTACAAATAAAAACAAGTCCATTACGCTGAAATCAAACCTGACAAACTGGGTCCAAGCACTGTTTCTCCTGCTGATAGCGATGCAAGGTCATCTAGAAGCGCCTCATTTTTATGCCTGATTTTTACCCTGTTCGATCAGTTCAGACTTTGCAGTGTTTGTTTCCAGACAAGCATGCCCCTGGGGCCCTGACTCCCTCGGCCACGCTCGGTTCCACAGTGGGAAGACAGACACGCAGGTCAGTTTCATCAGCGAAGCCCTCCGGTTGCCAGGAAACTTTCTGGAAAGCATGCAATCTAGGCCACGTTTAGATAACTAGGAGAAAGCACCATTCTCTCAAAGCGCCAACCAACTGTAGAGGAGCCCCCGCCGCTCAAAGGGAATTTTCCGCTGACCAGTCAGACGCCAACAACTTAAAGCACAAAGCAGAAGCCTTAGGAAGCGGCATTTCGTCAAGGGTTCACCTTCTCCATC
The DNA here is from genome assembly GCA_034552555.1 of Semaprochilodus insignis. Lineage (NCBI taxonomy): Eukaryota > Metazoa > Chordata > Actinopteri > Characiformes > Prochilodontidae > Semaprochilodus > Semaprochilodus insignis. The sequence continues at coordinate 4,265,789 of CM067485.1, forward strand.
ACGACACAACAGATCACTATTAGCGTTTCTCAGTTCAGCGTTCTTCGACAGTTACTGGAGGGCTTCCTGTATTAACCTTTAACCTTAGACAACTGCACAGAGTTACATTAACTTCACTCTACTTGAAAGCTTTGGCTACTTGCACATGTTGAACTGCAAGAAAAATAAAGCTCAAACTAGGTCATTCCAAATTCGCCAATCTGTCAATTATACTGCACACGGAAAATACAGTCTGAAGCCTTGGAATGGCATTCTCAGACAACCTGCCACCATGCACTGTTTAATGGGCTAGAGTAAATAAAATTGTCATGTATATACGGCAAAATCCATTCAGACCACAATTCAGCATAATGTCAACATGTCATATTTGTTCATCCCCTTGATTCCCACCCTCTCTAGTTTTTCCCCCTCAGCAATTTCTGAATAATGCAAACTTTGAGATGTAAACAAACTCTCCAGAGTGGTTTGATGGGAAATGGTTCTTTGTAAAGTAACCAACTCAGATTGCTTTACAGTGGGCGGTAATGGGATCCAGGGGTTGCCATGTCTTCAACAGCAATATAGCCCTTTTAGTCACTATCCAAAACAACCTGTATATGTCTCCCGAGTTGCTAAATGCAGGTCTGACGCTGATAACAGTAGAAAAAAAATAAATAAATAAAAGTGCTAATACAAAAAGAGTTCCCTGGGCACTGGAGGGGCACTACGCCACTCCAACGTCTGGTTCCCATCACCACCACCACCATAAACAGTTCTGACTCAGTAGGTTTCCCTAGAAAGAAGCACTTCACATCAAACCACTATGAATGACTTTGTTTACAGCCACAATCTTTTTTATCCAGACATGTTTGTTTCACATTGGGCTAGAAAACTCCTCCTGGCAGTGGTCAGCTCGCCTTTTCAGCCCCCTCTTAATCCCCTGAGAAAAATTACAGACCATATCATCTAATGTTTCTCACAAAACATTTTAATCCCAGCCGGATACACATCCGGACTGTGAAAAGAGGAGCGCTTTAGAAGATTCTCTTAACTATTTATGGTAGAACTTCACCTCCATCCTCTCTAAACTGGGGTCAACATGAACAGGAGGAGTCAAAAAGCACAATCCCGCAGGCAGATTACAGAGGCAAAGTCAGCTTTGGGTTTTATACGATCATGTGACCACAATCATAAAAAATACAACCCACTAGAAACTGTGTATTTTACAGCCACCTAGATGCAAGAGTTTTATCACTAAGGGTAAAGGAAACCAATCATAAGAGGCAGAATTGAATTTTGAAACAGTGTTTCGATTAGAATTTGAAAGAAAGCTCACGGATAATAGGGCTGTACTATACGAACAAGACTCCAGTGTACACTCATCATCAAAAAGAATAGCTCCACAAATAGTGGCACCCAGAAGGAATCAAGCGACAGGAATGAAACTTGGTGTGTAGGTTTGAAATTATGAAGGACAGGCCTTATAGCTGTACCTGACTGTCCCAACAGCCATTGCAGACATTCAGCGAGCAGCGATGTCCTCCATGAGTCATCCTGTTAGTGCAGCACCATTGGCAGACGGCTGCACGACGCAGGACTACAAGCACGCAGACCATAACAACGACTGCCCTTAACACCACATCATCAAAGGTATCGTGCCAGACTGTCAAGGAGTGACTCAGAATGGCAAGTGGGTCGTCTTCAGTGACGAGTCCCGCTTTTGTCTTGGTGGAGACGTCTGGCATGTTGTGTTAGCAAACATGGCGACCCTAACACCATACTGAGAGACACTACTTCTGTATGTGTAGCTGAATAAATATCGCCCATATCAGTCTAAATGTATCTTCATTTATTGTTCCTGGTAACCTTTATCTTCCTTCCCAATAGCACTGCAATCCCACACTTCCTTCTGGTACAGCTATTCTTTAGACGATGAGTGTAATACATGTACATATCTTTACAACTTGGGCATGCAAAACTGCCTTCCGTTCTTGGGCATGCAGGCCACTGCACACTGGACACGCCGAAACCATTGGTTTTAATGGGGGTGCGCACAACAAACTGTGTTTAAACCCACCGTCTGTAGTTAGTTACCGTGACACTCTATTGGTCTTGTTCTAGTGCTTACTGTGAATGCAAATTAAAAAGTTAGCCGTTATTTAAACAACAGAAACTGCAGCTGTAATTCGTAATGTCCATATGCTATGCGTGATGCAGAATTTGGCACAACACAAGCACTGTTCAGTTCCTCTGTACATCACAGTATGCCACTCAGGGTTTAGCCATTTTGCCCATACTACATTAAAGTAAATTAATTAACACCATAGAAAGCCACAGTATATGACATGTGGCCGAAAATTTACACAGAGAAAGGCAGCTTGTGAAGACGTAGTAAACCGATGGCATGTGCGATGCTAAATGTTTTATTTCTTTTAGTTTATAGCAGTCCAGTGTGAAAATGAACTTGAACCTAGCTTTTATCAGTTCTCTGACATTTTCTGATCATTTTTTCAGCTTCTTGTTCAGATTGTCCTGGTCCACCTTAAATGGTGTGGCAGTTACTTTCTGCCTGCACCATTTAAGGTGGAATGTGAAGATCTGAATAAGCTGCTAAATAAGAAGCCAATTTCAACTTGGGAACTTTAATGATGGTAGTGTTATCAAAACATCCAAACTAGTTTCATGTTCCGAGCTTTCTACTAAGACGAACTATGGCAGGGCATTTCGCTGAGTAGCGATTCTGTTCTGAGGTTCTGTTTGTGGGCACAGTGCTGTAGACCAGGGTTTCTCAATCTGTGGGCCACAGACTACCAGTGGGCCACGAAGCACCCTCTAGTGGCCCATAGGCCTGTACTCAAGTGGAGGTCGTAGTTTACAGTGGGCCGAAATAACCATATTAGCATTACGCTCAGTATATGGATATAAATATACGTATATTAATGTGCACAAGTACAAATAAGAATGCTGCAGTAGCAGCAGGTCAATTAAACATCTTCAATCTGAAACAACATTGCTGCTGCCTTACCACTGATGGAGAGGTTTCTTGGGGTGCTTTCACAGCTCCCTTGTTTGAATTTAGACATACCGTAATGGCTCTTGAACCAAAAACCGAGTCAGAGTGGAGGATTTTCAGCGGAAAAATTATGGACTGCAGCTCAAAATCACAGCTACCTTATACATTTCTATTCTAGAAGCCATTTTAGCAGCCCTGCTGTCCTGCAGCCAGCGTCAGCGAACGTTTGCAAAATGTTAGTTCCTTCAGGAAACAATAAATGCGCCATCAAATTTCAATTTCAAAATTATCGGCCAAGTCTAAGCCTTGGCCCGATGCCAATGATGTTTAAAAAACAAATATCAGCCGATACTGCTGTGATTTCTGTATCATACATCCCTACAGTACATGCTGCACTACACCTCACGGTATGTTACATGTTAAGGTTCCTTTGGTCCGCATATTTTCCAAGCTTGTCTGAGCACAAATATGAAGGAACTGTTCAAATAAATTAAACCATATGGCTACATTTACATATTCATTGACAATACACATTTTTGACATTAAATCTAGACATGCCCAATTAAAAAAAAAAATCAATCAGGCTTCTGTTGGAGTCTCATATATATGCATCTCTGGCATTTATCCTGCTGAATCATGCAAATCCCTTGATATGTCAAAAACACCCACAGAAAGAGTCATCATAAAGTCTAAGGCTGGTCGGTACATTCTAATGTTATGTTTTATGATCAGAATCTTTATTTCAGCAAGTATGTCACACATACAAGGAATTTGTCTGCCTGAGAGCACTCATGTATGACACGTAACAAGAGCTCAGACTGTCAACAAGTATTCCACTAAAGGAAAAATACAATAAGACACAATAAATAGAACAAAGAGCCAGGAAATGGGCTTATGTCACATACAACCATCTGTACTGATTGAGAGATATATATATATATATATATATACACACATACACATACACACACACACATACATACATACATACATACATACATATATATATATATATATTCTATACATAAGTGAGTCTGAGTAGACTAATTGTTATTTACAGAATCTGTACAGCTGTGCCATTGAGCGTTATGTTACAGGAGTAGCTGTAACATAGTGAGATTCAGTTCAAGTATAAGTATCAATTTAAGTGATAGCTTTCTGTAAGGATTTGTGGCAGACGGTGGTTCATTCTGTGCTCTGTTTAAACCCATGACTTCTAGATGGCAGTGTTGTAATCTAACTTCAGCCATTAGAGCCTTCCACCCAAAGTTAACAAGAGGCGTAAGAGTGCACCGCTAACGTTAGCATTAGCAAACCTATGCACATGGTGTACTTTTACACTACAACAGGAAAATTAGATAAGAAAAAAAAGTCACAGTATATCTCCTTGCTTACAGTATCACAATATACCGTAAAATACTGAATCATAACCCCTGTATCATGATACTCATCATATTCTTCATGCTTCTTGCCATTATACAGCCCTAATGCTCACAGCACACAAAGGGTTGCACAGACTAATCGATTTGTCTTCTTTACTGCTCGCAATGATGCTCTAAACTTAACGTCAACTAGTCACTAATCACGTGAATATGACACCCACAAAGTGGACGGCCCAGGGAAGACAAGGGGTGAGAAGCCTGGTGGTTTAGGATCAGTGTCTCCGGTTTCCTGAAGGTTAGCAATGTAGGGCTCTTTGGGAAGGTACATCATGCTTTACTGACCTATGGGGTTTGGCTTCGTTCTAACCTTTGACCTACAGCACTTCAAAGATCAGACATTAAATGTGTTTCTCCAGCTTCATAAAGACTATAATAAAAAGTAATGTCTTTAGAGAGGGGCCATAACTATACATAAACTTCCAACTTGTGGCAAAGCAGTCCCTTCTCGTGGAGCTTTATTCAGGACATCACCAATCAGTTGACTTCACTTTCCTGACATAACTGTCGACCTTAAAGGGGACCTTTTTCCTTTAGTGTGTTAGTAGCTTTCTGTGCATGTAAACAGCCTTCAAAGTTATAAAGCCCAAAGTGCACGGCAGAGGGAGAAGCTCTCTCTCACAGGAACCACTTTTCCCAGCTACCTGAAATGTCTCATTGGAATTTAAGCTCTTTGCTCTGTTACATGGTGACATCATCTCGTAACACAATCATTATTGCCCGCCTACCAGCAAACCTGGCCCACCCTCTCACAATGCACAGAGAGCTAAAGCAGTTAAAAACAGACCACTCTGAAACGTTCGGTTCCAGTCTAGCTTGCGAAGATGGATCTACCAGCTTGTTCTCCCTGACTTTCAAAATGGGACTCTAACTCAAATCTGATACGCCAGAACCAACACCTCTGTAAGAACAGCCAACAGCGGAACTTGTAGCAGGACGCTGCTTTGGTGGTTAACCAATCAGTGGGCTCATCGGGAGGCGGGGCTTTGAGTATGAGAAAAAAAAAAGTTTTTTTGGGGAAAACTGAAGCATGTAAATCTATTCTAGTAGACCTCAAAAATAAAATTATGAGCACAGAATAAATGAGTATGTACCCTTTAAATATCTGGAGGCCCAAAAATACACATTGGAAGTCATGAGGTTTGTTTAGTGTAGCCTTCCGCGATATCAGCACCGCAACGGCCAATATCGCGATAACAATACTGGGAAATTGCGGATCGGACAGCTGTTAAAAGGGTTTCACTGCGATTTAAACCTGAACTGTTTCTTATTCCGATCACAACAAACCAATTAATACACGGACACTAGAGACAAGCCACTTAGCATACTCAGAAAGGGCGGACGTCTTACGGGGGCGAGAACTGAACCCATGTGGAGCAGCCCGGCTTTGGGAACAGCGTGTACCTGGACTGGACACGGCGGCCATACGAACTGACAGCACATGAAAACGATTTCAACCCAACTTCCGACCGTGTTTAATGAAACTACATCAACTGCGAGCGGACTAACCCGCAACAACACGAGTCACCGGTTTGTTCAGCAGTCTTGAGACGAGTACGGGCGACTTCAGCCGGCTCGGTTTCACCTCCACCTCTTCCGTTGATGTGGAAAGCCTACTTTCGGTTGTCCCAGGCGCCTGCAAGTGCGTCTAGGACCTTCCTACATGTATGAAATCACCCCAAAATTGAAGCTGACCGGCCGGCAAGGAACGTTTGCCAACGCGGCTGAACTTGGCTTCCTATTCGGCAGCTTTCTTGTCCCTGTTTTCCGTTCCACCTTAAACAGCGCAGCGGCTGCGTTCACGCGCCCCCAGACGCCTGTACGAACAGCTGCACCAGTTTAAGGTGGAACGGAAAATCATGACTAAGGCGCTAACTTAAGGACACATCGTTTGCCAGAGAAATGTCACTAATGCCCCTCCTCCTGAAAATCAATAACTATAACATCAGGGGCCAAAACGCTCGTCGACCACAGCCTACATTACAGCACGCTACTAAACAAATAGTTAGACACAAAGCCGAAAACACTTACCGGAGGAATAAAACGGCATCACACCTATTTGGTGCTGGCTGGGCGGCTGGTGGGTGAGGAACTGTGACATAAACGGAATCAGTCTCTGACCTACTTTTCTTCTTTTCGTGTGACTATCGGGCCACTAACCTACATTTCCCACCAATTAGGTCTTTGCAACAATCCCATGTAGATTCTCCAGCCAATCAGAAAGCATCTTACAAAGAACTGACGTATGACGGGCAGCTGCGTCAGCCAATCGCAGCGCTGCGCTGGCGCTCACGATTCAGAGACATGGCTGAGAATGGGTGGGTTTTTCTCAGTGCTGATATGTAATTACATGTCGGTCCGCTGTAATAGTAACGTGTGGAGTTATTCATTTGAGCTCTTTTGGATCTTCTAACCTCAGTATGAACCTCACAGTGATAACATGTTATTGAATAGTACACACATCATATGTACATATATAGGTATAAAAAGTTTGTTTTAGAGTAATTTCCAGAACTCGAAATAGTCAAAATAGTGCTATTACACACACACACACACACACACACACACACATATATACAGATTGCTATACTCCAGGAAATGACTGCATTGTTTTAGTATACAGGTGACTGTCTACACCCATACCTGAACCAGGAAAAACAGCTAACCAGTCCTTTATGGCTCCATAAATATCACCCGCTGGATTCACTATAGCAGTAAACAAATGGAGAAAATGTATATTCTTTTTAAATTGCCTTTGTAATGTCTTATATAACATCTAATATAATGCATATCCACATACTTTTAAGGACACAGCACATCTAAAGGCCCCATATCTGAATTTAAAGGAGGAATTTGTAAGATGACACAACCTGTTGAATGGTTACCTCAAACAAGTAGGAGGCAACACATCACCAGAAAATGCACAGCCACTCCTCCTCCCTCCTCCCATCAAACTTCATTTCTTCATTTGCTAAAGGGGCCACCAGTGGTGGAAGGCGTCACCAAAGTTAACTCTTGTTTTGCTGCCATTTACATCACTTCTTTTGTTTGCAGCTGAAGATCGTTTCTTGAATGAAACAGTTGACGGCAGTCACTACAGTGGTCACTTAACAAAAGCTTTAGCCATTGTTGTGTTTACTGGACCTCTCATTGGCTACCTTAAATGATCTACCTAGTACCAGGACCTTCAACATGATCAACAAGTGGTTAGAACATGCTGTCAAGGTGCCAGTGCTACTTCTTCCTCTCATGTAGGACAAGATGGCAGATTCAATGCTACAGTGGCTCACTATCGCGTCTTGAAGTACGAAGTGGTATTATAAGACAGGATGGACCGGGGCTAGTTGGTTAGCATGCTTCTAACTTCAGTAGATATCTTTGCAACATAATACATACGTGTCTTTGCCAAGCCAGCACAACTGTTACTTCTTCTTCAATTTATGTTCATAATTTTAGTTGATTTTGTAAGTATTTATTTTTACATATTGCTCCTTTAAAGATGGCATGTCATTCCCAAAGGAGTCATATGATAAGTTCTATCAGTCTTCAGTCTTGAGGGCAGATTAACAAAACCAGCCTGCTAAAGGGATACAGAGAGAGGCTGGAAAATGCTCATGTAATAAAGGAGTATCACTGTTTTCGATATTTTTATAAGTGGGCCTCAAATAAAAAAATAATAAGAACATGAAATACAAGGAAATTGTAGGATATGAACCCTTTAACTGGATACCCTATCGCTTACGGAAGCGCATCACGTGCAAAGCGTACGTCATCACTCCGCGTCTGTTTTGCTTTGATTGGAGAAGCTAGCAGGCTAGCTAAGTTATTTAAAACGCGTACAAAAACAGCACTTCGGCTGATATAAACAGTATCTTATAGCCACAGACTGCAAGAACGAAGGGAAAACGTCTTACCAGCTGAATCCAACGACATGAAATGGACTCTGACGCTGCTGACAGTGTCGCTGAAATAGCAGAATAATCTAGTAGGACTTGCTAAAGCTAGTCAGGCTAATACAGCTGAACGTAGCTCTGCAGCATCTGACGGGAACACTGTGTCAGTTAGCTTAACCGCCCCTGTGATAACAAGAAGCTCTCTAAAAATTAACAGTATCATAAAAGGTAAGTCAGGCATTGTTGATCGTGTGTTGCCAGCCGATCTGAATAAGCAGCTCGCTTTTAAAGGGTCATGTTCCTCAAAACAAGAGAGCTGCGTATGTTCACCTAAACTCACAGCTGCAAGATGCATAACAGCTTTAAAATGCTTGTTTTACAGGGAAAAGTACACCATGGGTGCAGAACAAAGTGGGGATGCCGAACATAAGCATTCAGACTACAACTCTTCAGGTGTGTCCTGTGGTTTTCACTCACTGACTATCATAGATGAGCTGACTTAAGCTGAGTTGGCTAAATCCACAATTTGTATTTTGTTGAGTAGTGAATCACCACATGAGTAAATACTGAATAGCTGCACTGGAGTGTTTAGGACTCTCAGCATGGGAACTGAAGATTGTGTGCTCTGTTCTTCTCCTATTGATGCAATTTTGGTGTAAAATGCAGTCATAAACCACAAAAAGTAAGAGGGGGGACCAATCACACAATAGCAAAGCTGTATAGATGCTGTTACCAACTTAATAATAAAATGAAATACAAAAATAGAATTATTGACTAAGATTCAAGGACTGAAATCCCCAGGAAAGCACAAATTCATCGTCTTGCGGTTATTACTGTATAACTGAATTACATTTACATTTACGGCATTTAGCAGACGCTCTCATCCAGAGCGACTTACAACCGTGCTTAGTGTTCCATCAGATAATGTTTCCCAGCTAGTGCAAGTAGGTTAGGAGTCTAAAACTCACCCTGAGCTCAGACACTGCCCGAACAAGGGCCAGTGCTGCTACCTAGAGAGAACAATACACAGACATATATAAGCATAAGTGCGCTACCTGGCAACCCAACCCAGTGCTCATACCTACAGAGAAGAAAGGTTATGGTGAGTGTAAGTGCGGAATTAAATGTAACTACATACTACCCACCTCTGCAGATACATAATTGTTATCTAAAAGCTTCCATAACTTTACACATAGTCAGCAATAAATAGTACAGTTTCGTGAAAAACGCGTCAGCACCCTTTGGAATGATCTGGATTTCCGCATTGATTATTAATAAAACATGCTCTGACCGTTAGCCTACTTTTCATGGCTTTTAACTGAGTGGACTGAGTAACATTCACAGTGCAGACTAGAAACAGTAAGTGAACCTCTGTGTTAATGACCTAATTAATAAAACGTCTTTTGTTAGGAAGATGAGATTGGAAGTGTGGGGTTCATAGGTGCTTTGTCAATTAAATAAAGGCAGCACACAAAGCCTGCACTCTGACAACTCTCTTCTTCACAAGACGGGTCAGTGTGAAGCATGCCTTGATGAAAACAACTTTCAGAAGACAATGTAATAGAAATGCATGAAGCTGGAAAAGGCTACAAAGGCATTGCTAAAGATATGAGTGTACATCAGTCCATGGTTAGGTTAACTGTCTACATGTGGAGAAGATTCGGGAGTGTTGCTGCTCTCTCTAGGAGTGGGCCTCCTGTTAACATCACTGTGAGAACCACAGCGGGCGATCCTGAAAGACATGAGAAAGAAGCCGAGGTTAACAGGAAAAGACATACAGGACACTCTACATACTACTACGAACAGCTTTGTTCATGTGTCCACTGTTAGAAAAACACTCAACAGGAATGATGTTCATGGAATAACAGCACAAAGGAAGCTGCTATTGTTAAAAAAAACAAAAAAAACAACAACATTGCAGCCCTTCTTAAGACCACCTGGATGTTCCACAGTGCTTTTAAGCCTGCATGCCTATTGATCATTGAGGGAACATCGTATTCCAAGGTCTATAAAACATTGTATAGCAGAAAGTAAAAGAGGCAGTCCATCAGCTCAAGCTGAAGACTAAATCATAGTATGAGTGGTTGAAAAAGATTTGAGTTTTGGAATGGCTAAGTAGGAGTCCTGATCAATCACAACATCTAGATGCGACCTGGCCTGAAGAGGGCCGGGCAAGCAAGGCAACCCAAAAATACAGATGAACTGAAACAATCGTCCAGAAATCCTCCCCAACTTGGTACAAATCTTATTTGCATCTACAGGAAACGTTAGGTGGAGGTGATGCTGGTACGACCTAAAGGGTATTAAATGAGTTCACTGACTTTTTCTAGTCTGCTCTTTGGATTTCTACTCAATGTCTTAGTGTGTTATTAGTTTAGTTTGACTGGGTTTGTGTATTAGTATAACTTAGGTAACCATCATACCACATTTTATTAGTCATCAGTGCAGAAAACATACTTTGTTGCGACTGTATGGGGTGAGGTACACACATCGTTGGAAGTATTAAAAAGGAAAGGTTTTATTTTATATTTGTCTTTCAGTTTATCAATCCAGCAACACTACAATTTCATAATGCACATAATTCATAAACAGTCATTATGTACACAGAAACGGTTTGCTGTCATGAATGATCCACTCAAGTAAATGTGTATTATTTTCTTATTTGCGTCAGTTGTCCCCTCACCAGCTAAGCACAGAGCAAAAATGGACGACATAGTGGTAGTAGCTCAAGGAACACAGTCGTTACGCAACATCCATAATGACCCTGACGTCATCAAGCTTCAAGAGATCCCCACGTTTCAGCCTCTTCTGAAGGGTAAGAGTTTGTATTGTTGATTGCAGCACCTCTTTGCTCAATGTGTCTTGTAAATTTTCAGATTAGTGTAAAATGCATTTAAATGTACCGGTTCTGCCTGACAGTGTAACCTCCTTTCAAAACGAATGTCCGTTTTCCGTGGTCTTTCAAGGCATCATAAACAAATCATGAAAAAAAAAAAATACACTTGATGTCAAAGTAGTTGCACAAATAGCTGCACCCAGAAGGAATCAACTGACAGGAATAAAACATGGTGGGTGGGTTTGACATCATGATAAATGCAAATGATGACCCAACAGCCACAATCGCAGACATTCAGTGAGCAGTGATGCCCTCCATGGGTCATCCTGTTAGTGCCAGCACCATTGACAGATGGCTGCACCATGCGGGACTGTATGCACGCAAAACGTTACAACGACTGCCATTAATACCACGTCAATGTCGCTGAAGACTGCACTGGTGTCGTGCCAGACTGTCATGGAGTGACTCAGAATGGCATCTTCAGTCCCACAACGAATCTGTGTAAGGAGGCACACTGGTCAGCGCCAACATGAACGGTTTGTTGTCACACGTCCGGAGATACTGATGTCACTCCACCTCCACCCCTACCGCACAATCTGCAAAAACCATTTGGATGAATCTTCATACTACATAGCTCTGTAGATGTCCTAAGACTGTTGCCCTTCTGCTTCATGTGACCAGCACAAAGTACATATTGTTAACAGTGACCAGTGATGTCAACAAAGCCAAAGAAGAAGTGCCCAGACAGCCACAGCTAACTAGCCTCTGAAGGAATAGTAAATTAACAACAGCATATTAAAAGCATGTGCATTGAATATGACCTTGATTTGGCATGCGTTAGTTTTTGTGAAATGCTGCCATCCAGTGTCTGTATGTATTGTAGCCCAAGACATAAAAATGGTGAAAGTGTTCTATGGTTGGCAGGTGTCTTGAGTGGGCAGACGTCTCCCAGCACGGTGTCTGTGGAGAAGCTAGACTCGGTGCAGGTGCTGCAGCTCTGTGTGCGCTACCAAGACCACCTCCACCAGTGCGCTGAGGCTGTGGCCTTCGACCAGAACGCTCTGGTGAAGAGGATCAAAGAGGTACTCCAGCATTAGTGCACAAGCATCCACAACCCCATGTGGACACTCACTGACCACTTTAATAGATCCACCCACCTTGTATCTAGATTGTCCACCTGTGTACCACATAGTTGCACTTAGCATGTAGTTGCAATAAGAGATCGCAGTCCATGTGTTTCACAGCACATTTTGTAGCCCTCCACTCCTGTTTCCCATTCATCATTGGGCAGGTATTATTTGGGTAGTGGGTCATTCTCGGCCCTGGTCTGGTGGTGGCATGTCAGTGTGTGTTGTACTGGTCTGAGTGGATCAGAGACAGCAGTGCTGCTGGCATGTTCAGTCCACCAACCGACAGCAGCAGCATGAGGCCAAAACCGAACACTGGTGAAGGACTAGAGATTGTCCAAATCAAGCTGCTCAGCAACTTTACATCTACAAGGCGTCTAATACAGTGGACAGTAAGCAGTCATAGTGTTTCAGCATTCCAGCCGTGCTGAGAATGATCCACCTTTCAAATAGTACCTGCTCTGTGGTGACCCTATAGGGGTCCTGAGTATTGATGAACAAGGTCAAGAAAGGCTAATGGTGCAGGATAAATGATAAATGATGATGGTGTGAAATGCGCTCTGTCAGAATTTCACAGTGGTGGTGATAGAAATCAGATGTCCACCTCTAAAACCTCTCTCTCAGAAAGTTAGTATATGAAATTGCTATGAATATGCTGCCCGATGCCAGAGAGACTGTTTTTGGAACAGTTTGAAGATGAGATTTTGACCTTGACCCTTTTCTGTAGCAGCAGTTATGGTGGGGAGGTACATGCAGGGAGTCACCTGACAAAACATTCCTCAAAACTGAACTCATTTTCTTCAGACATTCTACTATTTTACCATCATCAGCATTACATAGAGAACTCAGAAGACACGTGTAGGTTCACTGGTGGTTTTGGATAGAAAGTAAAATGGCTGTATTTGTGTTGTAGACATCAGGATCCCTGGTTCCTATCACCACCACTGCAAAGAAATCTGAGAGTGTAAGTTTGTCTACAAAGACCCATCACATCATTTCACGTCAGCCCACTCTGAATAACGTTGTTCACATCTCAGTGTTTGAATTATGCAGACATTTTGAAAACTGATAAAATTCTGCTTTACATGTTGTGAGGACTTTGTATGCATATGTTATGTTGGGCTAATAATACGATTTACTGGAATTAGGCCACTAACATTACATAAGTGGATCTAGAAATGACCCTTTATTGGATCCCTGTATTGGTTTAATTTGGAGAGTTTACTTTTTAACCTATGCCTTGGGGTCCCCCGGGTGGTTCACAAGTTCGACTCTGACTTCGGCTCCTAGTGCACTTGTACAACCTCACTTCCAAACAATCAGGACGCTGTGCAAAATGTAAATACTGTATAAATACAGGGTAATGGTGTGCAAGTCATTAAAACACTATTTTGAAAATAGTACAAAGACAACATCTCAGGTGTAGTGAAATATTGACTGGTAAACTGGCCTGCCTGCAGTCCGTTAAAAACATCTGGCGCATTGTATAGCGAAAAACTGAAACCCTGAACTGCTGAGAAGCTGCAATCCTGTATCAGGCAAGAATGGGCAGCATTTCACTTTCAAAACCACTCAGTTCCCAAACGCTTACAGAGTGCTGTGAAGAGTTGATGAGCACCGTGGTAAACATGAATCTGTCCCAACTTTACTAACGCTGTACTGTTGTTGGCATCATATTAAAAAAGGCATATATTTTTTTCAAATAACAACAAAAAATGTTCACTTTTAACATATTGATATATTGTCTTTGTACTATTTTCAATTAAATATGAGGTTTAAATTTGCACACTGTTTTATATTCTGCTTTTGTTTACATTCTCACAGCATCCCAACTTTTTTGGAAACAAGGGTTTTACCAAGTGTTCATTGTTCTTAATGGTTGACTACAAGTGTGCTCATAGCTCAGTTGGAGTAATAATGTGGTTTATCCTGTAGGCCTCGCATGTTGAGAAACCCAGACTTGAAGTATTTGTTTGTGTATTTGTCATTTACGAAAAAAGAGGAGGCAGTTCACTAGTTGAACTGTGAAGGGAAGTAGCTTCCATTCGATCGATATGAATCTTTTCATATCGTGTTTCAAAGAGCCCAATTTTAAAATCACATGTGCTGCCATTTTATTATGGCCTTGATTATCAACAGCGCTGTCTTGAATATTAAGTCTAGTTTGTGAACTACCAGTAGATGTTTTACACCATTCAGAAGCAACTAAACATTTGTGATGTGAGCAGGACATCTACAGCAAACTCAGCCTTATGGACTAAATTCAGTGTTCAGGTCCAAAAAAAAGTGGATATGATGGGCATCATGGCACAAAACAGGGCTGAGGTTAGTTGCAACCTGCATCTGACATGCCATTCCGTCTTACCTAACCCGATTCCACCTGATCCATTACTTCTCCAAAAGATAACTAAGTGGAGCAGGTTTGTCAAACTGTGATTAGCACTAGATTCAGCAAGAAGGTGGATCTCCAAGAACAGGGGTTGACCACTGGTGTGGAGCTCTGGTCCTCACCTTTCAATAAAAAGCCAAAACGTGGGGGAATAATTAACAACCTGAAAAATACATTTAGTGTGTTACAGGAGACAAACATGCTCTTAAAATGTTAGCCTGGCCATCGCTTTGAGGTTTATTGGTCTCTCCTGGTACTAGACATAACCCTTCTCCCTCCTGCTCCTCCAGATGGACCTGTCTGTGGAGACGCTCTTCAGCATCATGCAGGACAGGCAAAAGCGCTATGCCAAGTATGCAGAGCAGATCCAGAAGGTGAACGAGATGTCCATGATTCTGCGGCGGATCCAGATGGGCATCGACCAGACTGTGCCTCTGATGGAGCGGCTCAACAACCTGCTGCCTGAGAGCGAACGGCTGGAGCCCTTCAGCATGAAGCCAGACGGAGAGCTCAAATAGACCGGGACTGGACACTCGGTCCAGAACATGCAGCTGTCCCCTGAGCAAGAGAGCTGTGTTAGACCGTTATTGTGGATCTTCAGTGAAGGCTGTGTATTAAGAGCGGCAGGTCTGTGTGTCTGGACCAGGAGCTGCATCGCTGTTAAAGACTTTAGCTTGTGTATAACGGTACATGGTGAACATGTGAGGCTTCGGATGTGAGTTGAAGTCAAGAACAATGAGAGAATCCTGTGTAAATATGAAATGTAAAGCTTTAAATAGTTCAGATACGTTTACATGTCAGTATCTTGTGATGTCTACAGGAAAAATACATTTGCAGTAAAAAAGAAAACGCATCATAAAATGTACATACTACTTACAAAAGCTCATAATACTTACTGCACAGTTACTAATTCCCAGGATTCCACTGAACGAATAAAACATTCTGGACTGTGATATTATAAGAATATGGCTGTAAATCAATGACGTTAGTTTACAGATCAGACTGGCATTAATGATGTATTTTTATATACTCATAGCAGGCAGTTTTAGTTTTGAACTAGTAAGAATGTTGTTCATTTTTCAGTTTATTTCTTATTCTTGAAAATAGAATTGTCAGATGTGCATATTCAGTTTTTGCCAACCCTGACTATAGAGGAACCATGTGTGGAAAAGCGATTTGTGAGTGCAAAGAACCTTTTAAAGGTTTTAAACACGTAATGCAAAGGCTCTCTACTAATTTAAGCAGGTTTATCTCAGAGCCTTGACGTCACGTGGAGCTCCTTTAAACTTTAAAATGGTTCTTTACACTCCCACATGCCTTTTTACAAAAAGAGGGTTTTTTAAATGTCCATTTTTCAATGATCCAAATGCAGTTCTTCTGTGGCCTTGTGCATAGTGTTTATTCTTGCCCGGTGTTCGTATGTTGATTCGCACTCAAGCTTCTTTGGCTTTATAACTTTAGATCTTACATCACTTCTCGAAAGTGTGCGGCGGGAAGAACAAGCACAAGAAGAACTCACACAGTGTAGACTGAAATGCTATGAACTAATTTAACCAGTACGTATCTCACAGTTTGCAGTATTTTGTGAGTTAAGAGGAGGTCAAAATATGACCATGTTATATAATAATAACCCATCATTTATTGGAATTATGTGTCACAAAATGACTATGAATATCTGTTTAATTGGCGAGATTTGGTTATCAGTGCTCATATATGAGGCATTGTGGCTGTCCGTTTCAGTATCAGTTCAATCATTTTTATGTATTAAAATATTTCTAAATGAATAAACACCCACAAATACTAACTGCACACTAACACTACACAGTATATACACTGTGTACTAATCTTCATAGTAGAGTTTGACAGGCCAATATACAAAATATTAGCATACTACATCATTCTTACTAACAGGAAGTGATGAAGCTTATGTCACACTGAGCTGGACTCTGAAGGCTGCTTCAGTGGACGTTTATTATAACAATCAGAATCAAGCTTTATTTGTCAAGGATGTTCACACATACAAGGAATTTGTTTTTGGTTACAGTAGCTCACAGTGCACAGAGAGTGACATTTCATACAGTACAAACACACACACACAATACTGTACATACTTGTAAACCTTACATTATGTGGAGGTGTATATGTATGTTACAGTGCTGAGTGCAGCAGTCCAGATATAGGGGCAGATTAAGGCTTATAAAGTGCAGAAGAAGAAGAAACACCAGTCTGAGACAGTCAGTACAGAGGATGGAGCACCAGTCTGAGACAGTCAGTACAGAGGATGGAGCACCAGTCTGAGACAGTACAGCGGATGGAGCACCAGTCTGAGACAGTCAGTACAGAGGATGGGGTGATGTGTGAAACTGATTCTAAGATAAATCAGATAAATTAAAAGTGCAGTACAGCGAGAACAGGAAGTGAGAAAAGTGTCCTGAATATGGATTGTAATGTGCATTGTAATGTTCAGCTGTTCATGAGTTTGGCATGTGGGAAGAAGCTTCTCTGTAGCCTGGTTGTCTTGATCCTCATTTGGCTAAAGCGCCAGCCTGAGGGAAGATGCTGGAACAGGTGATGGCCAGGGTGTGATGGATCAGTGATCTTCTCTGCACGCTTCCTGGTTCTGGAAGTGTGCAGATCCAACAGTGTGGGTAGTTTGACTCCACTGGTCTTCTCTGCAGACCTGATGATGCGCTGCAGTCTGTGAGTGTCATGTTTGGTGGCTGAGCTGCCCTACACTGTGATGAATGTGGTGATAACAGATTCTATGGTGGCAATGTAGAACTGTACCATCAGCTCCTGGGACAGGTTGAACTTCCTCAGCTGACGCAGGAAGTACATCNTGCTCCAGATGACTACCTGATCAACCGTCTGTCTGTAGGCAGACTCGTCCTCATCTTGGATGAGACCAATGACTGTCGTATCGTCTGCGAACTTCAGGAGTCGTTTGTATACAGTGAAAAGGGCCATGGGGACAAAACACAACCTTGAGGAGCCCCTGTGCTGGTTGTTTTGGTTCCTGAGATTATTTTCCCCAAACTCACCTGCTGCTCCCTGCCAATGAGGAAGTTTGTGATCCACTGGCAGGTGGAGGCCGGCACATTGAGTTGGGTCAGTTTGCTGTGTAGCTGTCCTGGAATGATACTATTGAAGGCTGAGCTGAAGTCCAAGAATAGAATTCTTGCGTAAGTGTTTGGATGTGATGAAGTCCCATATTCACTGTGTCGTCCACAGACCTGTTGGCCCGGTATGCATACTGCAGGGGGTCCAGCAGGGGGTTAGTGATGTCCTTCAAGTGACTGAGATCCAGTCTCTCAAAGGTTTTCATGACTACAGAGGTCAGTGCGACAGGTCTGTAGTCGTTCAGTCCAGTGATGGTTGTCTTTTTGGGGATGGGTATTATTGTGGAGCGTTTGAAGCAGGATGGTACAGCACACAGCTCCAGTGACCTGTTGAAGATCTTTGTGAAGACAGGTGCAAGCTGGTCTGCGCAGTTCCTCAGGCAGGAGGGTGATACTCCATCTGGGCCTGGTGCTTTCTTGACTTTTTGCTTTTTGAAGAGTCGGTGCACGTCCTCCTCGCAGATCTTCAGGGCAGACTGAATGGGTGGCTGAGTGTCGGAGGAGTGTGAATTGGAGCTGTATAGGTGTGTAGTGCTGGGCTTTTCAAACCTGCAGTAGAAAGTGTTAAGATCGTTAGCCAGCTGACGATCCCCCATTGTCTGGTGAGGAGTCCTTTTGTAACCAGTAAAGTTCTCCAGGCACTTCCAAACAGTTGATGGCTCATTTGTGGACATCATTCTGCTCAGTTTGCTGGAGTAACTCTTCTTTGCAGCTCTGATTTCCTTGTTGAGGGTGTTCCTTGCCTGATTATACAGTGCCCCGGCCCCCACTCCTGTAGGCTACCTCCTTAGACCGGTGCAGCTGCTTCAGTCTGGCATTAAACCAGGGCTTGTCATTATTGTATTTAATGCGAGTCCTGGTGGGAACACAGACATCTTCACAAACGCTGATGTGGGATGTCACAGTGTCAGAATATTCATCCAGGGTGCCTGAAGCATCGTCAAACACACACCAGTCTGTCAGCTCCATGCAGTCCTGAAGCCTTTCTTTAGCCTCACTGGTCCACTTCTTCACAGTACTGACAGCAGGTTTAACACACTTGAGCTTCTGTCTGTAGGTTGGAAGAAGATGGACCAGGGAATGGTCAGACTGGCCCAGAGCAGCACGGGGGACAGAGCGATATGCACCCTTTAATACAGTGTAGCAGTGATCTAAAGTGTTACTCTCCCTGGTGGTGCAGGTAACATGCTGTCTGTATTTCGGCAGTTCGCTGGTGAGTTTAGCTCTGTTGAAGTCCCCTAGAATGATAAAAACAGAGTCCGTGTGTTTGTGCTCCGCGCTGGTGATCTGGTCTGTGAGAGCGCGCAGGCCCTCGCGCATGCACGGTTGAGGTGGAATATAAACTCCTACGAGCACGACGGAGGAGAATTCCCGCGGGCAGTAGAACGGGTTACAATTTATGAAGAATGATTCCAGGTTAGGACTGCATGTGTTCATTAACACCGTGACATCTGTGCACCAGCCCTGGTTGATATAAAAGCAGATCCCGCCGCCCTTTGTCTTCCCGGAGAGCTCCGTGTCGCGGTCCGCTCTGTGGAGATGAAAGCCGGCGAACTGGAGCGCGTTGTCCGGGATAGACTCGTTGAGCCAGGTCTCAGTGAAGCAGAGCACCGCAGAGAGGGAGAAGTCCTTGTTAGTCCTGTTCAGCAGTGAAAGTTGGTCCGTTTTGTTTCCTAGAG
Organism: Semaprochilodus insignis; assembly: GCA_034552555.1. NCBI lineage: Eukaryota > Metazoa > Chordata > Actinopteri > Characiformes > Prochilodontidae > Semaprochilodus > Semaprochilodus insignis. The sequence goes on from CM067485.1 coordinate 4,285,263, forward strand.
AGCGCAGGTTTGCCATGTGAATGCTGGGTAGCGGTGTGCGTAACCCGCGTTGTCGGAGTTTGACGAGCGCTCTACTGCGCTTCCCACGTTTGCGCTTGCGTCTGCGCCTGCAGAGGAGAGCAGCTGCTCCGCTCACTAAAACTTCCAAAGAACTTTCTGAAAACGAAAAATCAGGAGTAATGCCTTGTGGCATGGACTGCCTGATCTTCAGTAGGTCTCAGTATCTGCGCTGTATGTGAAAGTGTTTGGTTCACATGTGACACAAAAAAACAAAACAAAAATCACCAACAGCAAAAAGACGGACCTTCTGACCATGATGGATTTACTAATAAGAACAGAAGAACCACATACAGAATCACAAACAAATAATCCCATTATTTACTAGGATACATTCATCATTACCGGCTGTTTGGACCGATTTGGGTTGAACTTGCGTTTATACACCATTTCTGGTCCTGCCACCACCTCAGCTGCCGTCACATCCCCGTCCACCATTTTTCCAGAATTTTCCAGATGAGAGAATTTCCTCTCTTTTCGTTTTCTGTTGCGTTGGACAATATTGTCCATCATTACCATACTTGGACTGGTTCTGAGTATGCTCAACTTTGACATTCCTAACTGTACTGTATACTACATACTCAACAATTAGTGTTAGTATTAAGTGTGCAATGGAGATACACTCATTCACACACTTGTTTACTCTCACACGTGTTCATTCACACATCACTTGCACACTCTCACACAGTCAAACTCATTCACCTGTGCATTCACCTCCATATTAACTCAATAACACACAAACTGGCCTGCAGACTCCCTCGCTCACCCAGTAACTTACTCACACACTCGTCCACTCACACACACACATACACATTATCTAAAATACTAACTCTCACACTTGGACATTCACTCGTACACTCACTCACACATTCACTTGCTCATTCTCTCACACATGCACTTGCAGGCACTTGCAAACCATCTCATTTGCCCAGTCTTTCATTCACTTACTCACACATTCACTTGTGCACCATCTCGTTTGCACGCTCACTCGTAAATTATCTCATTCACTCAAACATTCCTAAACTTGCTTGTACACTCACTTTTTACTGACCCACTCACACTCTTACCCAGTTGAATGTGTGTGTGTGTGTGTGTTTTCTATTACAGCTTAATGTTCACTGTAGAAGCTGCACAAGTTTAACTTTCACTCTATTTCGAGAGTGAAACCTGAATTATGATAATGCTCATAATTATACTCACATACTAAATACACACAGGGACTGTTGGCATTTGATTTAGTGTTTCCTTTATTTATTTATTTATTTATTTGCAGGCATTTTATTGTTGGCCTGAAGTTCTTCATCATGATGGAAGCTGTTGTCTTGTATTGGGCTTGCGTTGCCTTGAGGGTCTGTCTTGGTGATGATCTCCATCTTTTGGGTCTTGGTTCTGCTGCTGTAGCTCTCAGTGCCCTTCATCGTCCTCGTCTATTTCTGACAGGTCAGGCGAGGTAGAGACGCGCTTTCGCACACGAAAGAAGTGTGGTTTGACCCCAAGTGTCTCGCAGAGCTTTTCTCTGAAGCTGTTTCTTTGGCACAGATTGAGCACCAGGACATCAGGGTCACGAGCACTGCCTTTGCCCTGGGACGAGACTTGAGCGTGCTCGTGTACCTCCTGTTTTCGTTCTGTGCTCTGCGCCATTTTCTGTTCATCGTGAGCTTTTCCATCCAGCGCTGATGCTTTCAGGGCGGCTCTACCTCCCCTCTGTGACATGGGCCGCTGGACTTTCGGAGCAGCAGGTGGGGTCGCCCGAGTTAATGGGCGTTGAACAGAGGTGTGGATCTCTGCTGTGTGGATTTTCTTTCCCTCTCCAGCCTCCGACTTTGGGTCAGTCCAGAGAGCTTGGTGAGCCGTAAAGGGTTCAAGCAGCTTCGTTTTACCAGCAGTCCCAGAGTTTTGCCGGGTCATTGCTGAACGAGGCCTGGTTGAAGCTTCGTTTCGGCGCATCCTGGCCGCTGCTCCTGAGATATTCGGCAGGTGTAATTCTTCAGGAGCTTTACTGCTCATACCTCGTGAGGCAGATGCGTCTCCACGGACAGTCTGCACAGGCAGAGGTGGAAGTTTGGTGTGTGCCTTGGGCCTCGGGATCCTCACAGGCTGGGGTTCCTTTTTCAGAATGTCTGGCAGAAAAGGACCGCCATTTCTACCAGGAGTGATCCCCGAGGGTTCTCGACCCACTATAAGTGGTGGTAGACCCTGCCCTTTCTCCGTTAGGCCGGTTCTCCTACTCTGTTTTTGGTAGTTCTCCTCCTTCATAGCTACGCCTCAGTAATGACAACAGATGGAAAGCTACAAAATCAAAATGAGGTGTTAAAAGGAGAACGCAGTCAAATGTTCTGTAAGTCAGGTTCTGTTTTGATTCCCTCTTTCAGAAGAAGCCAAACTAGTACTTACAAAGAACGCACCTATGAACTTGCATGCAAAAGGTCTTCGGCAGCTTCACAGGTCGAGTGAAAACTCAGTAGTGATGTCTACTTCTGTGGCCGTCGTACATTTACCCTTGTCTTCAGAATGCATGGGTCTCTATTATGATGTTATCAGAATCCACTGGTTCCCATTATGATGTCGTCAGAATGCTTAATAATGACTGTCTTTACTGGAGCTGATGGTTTCTATACACGTTTCTTGTCTTTCACACATATAACAGTAAATGGAGACATTATATAACATCTATGAGATAATATTAGGTCCAATATAGAGGTCCATTTGATCAGAGCAGGTTTACATCAAATTCTAAACGAAGAAAGCTTTTAGATCAGCAGCTGTGAACAACTTAGCAAACTAAAAGGAGTAGACCACTAGGCAGCAAACACAATAAGCTGTGAAACACTTTCAGATTGACTGCAAATAACGTAATTTTGGGTTATTTTGGTATAACGACAGTTTAATGGGTCAGTCTGTAACGCAACATGCCAACATTAGTACTTCTGAACTAACTGCTCATATTGAAGCACCTTTAATATTCAAAACTTTTTATTTTTTTTGCTTTACTGTTGTATAAAGTCGATGATAAACTCAAGGACGTGTGTTAAGCGTGAATAATTTCATGGCTGTGACACTCAACACTTGTTCTGTTCATTCCTGATAATGGTAAACTCTGATCCTGTTTGGGGTCAACCTGAAGAGGATGGGTTCCCCTTTCGAGTCTAGGTTCCTCTCGAGGTTTCTTCCTCTTGCCCTGAGGGAGTGTTTTCCTTGTCACTGTCACCCCTGGTTTGCTCACCGGGGGCTTGGACCCGGATTCTGTGTAAAGCTGCTGTGTGAGAACATCTGTTGTAAAAAGCGCTTTATAAATAAATATGACTTGACTTGATTTGACTTGATCTACCGTACTCACCGTCAGCTCGTGCCCTTGGCTGAATTGCCGCCGTGATGTTGTTTGCGATGACGAGCTCTCTCTACAGTTATGTTTAACATTGCTTGAATGTCAGATACTGTATAAATTCCTAAGCCGTTTATGAGGGTTTGAGGTCGAGTGAACAAGAGCTTTACATTCAGTTTGTAATCCACACACAAAAAAGCATTCATAAAATATAGAAGTACTGAAGGTCGACTGGTCACTCTGAAAACACCTCTCCACATTTGGATGGTCACGGTATTGAATAAATTTTGTGCACAAGCAAAATGTTCTTTATTAAAATGTCCAAAATATGCTGCAAAGTATCAAAATGTTGCATTATTTTTTTCAAAAACATTATCACTCTGTGACCTGTCACTCCAAATCCGTTGACCAATGGACAGGGCAGGTGGACACTTTATTAAGACACACACACTGAACACAAACGAACCTGGCAGTGTTTTTCAGCTGTTTGAAGCCATCAGTGAGGAGTGGACCAAAGCTTCCCATACTAAGTCACTTTATTTGTTACCTGATATCATAGTATAAGCTGAATAACTAGAAAGCTAAATGCATACACACATACACACTCACACACTCACACACACACACACACACACACTCACACCGACCACTTCATTGAAACCAAGTCCTTGTATCTCCACTGAGTGTCCATTTTATCAGCTCTACTTACCATATAGGAGCACATTGTAGCACTACAGTTACAGACTGTAGTCCATCTGTTTCTCTGCACACTTTATTACCCTGTTCTTCAATGGTCAGGACCCCCACAGGACCACCACAGAGCAGGTATTATGTGGGTGGTGGATCATTCTCACCACTGCAGTGACACTGACGTGATGGTGGTGTGTTAGTGTGTGTTGTGCTGGTGTGAGTGGATCAGATACAGCAGAGTTGCTTGAATTGCATGTACAGTATGTATGTATTTATTTAATTTTGATTTTATTAACATTTATTTATTATTCAAGTTTTTATTTTTTTTAATTCAAATGAAACATGAAATTCATTTTGCTGGAACACAAAGCGCTCTGTGCTGGTTTAAACTGGTGTAGTGCTGGCTTAGCTGGTCACCCAGCTTGGTCATACTGGTTGGCCAGCATAGCAGCCACTAGTACACAACGCTGATCTATTCTGGTGTCCAAACTTTTATCCCGTGATAGAACCACAGTGCAGCGCGCCCCCTGGTGGCTGATTGGTTTACACGGTCTGTTTTATTTTAGATTCTATTATGTTCACTAGCACTAACAGCACTTTAACTCTCATTTAATTTCCGCTATTAAGAATAATAAATTAAAGTCTAAACGGCCTTTTTATATTATGAATATGCATCTAATCTTTGGTAAACGTCCCTGTTCAGCTGATTCGTATTCAGATCATGACTCCGGGCCACAAGGCGGCAGCAAAGAGCGCCGCTTCCCAGTCAGATCCAGCAGAGCGTGAACTACAGACTGCTGAGAGCGTTATTTAGCCTGCTAACCTCGTGTGTGCTGATTTATTCAGCTCTGCTTCGCTGTTTTTGCGTGATAATAAATAAAAATAAAATGTTATAAATGTATGTTGGTGGTGATTAAGAGCAGGACCAGCGATGCGCCGCCTGGGCTCAGTGCAGCAGAAGATCCCCTGTGTGTTCCTCACTGAGGTGAGAGAGGAACCGTCCAGAAAGCGAGACTGTCAGGTGAGCAGAACACGGAGTGTTTGATTGAACCTGCTGTTTTGGTCCATATGAGGCTGAAGTTTTGTTTCTTATTCGAATTTGACGTTCCACCTTAAATGGTGCAGCATGTACGGTCTGGCGTATGATGTATGTAGACCTGTATGTAATGTACCTGCGCACCGTTTAAGGTGGAACTGAAAAGTCATTCAAGCTAGCGGGGTTATAAGGTATATAACATCGTGATTTATTGTATAATATAATAGTTATTATTTTTATGATGATGATGATGATGATGATGATGTTATTGAGAATATTTCCAGCAAATTGACTTGGTGATTTAAATTAGTGATTTAAAAGTGTCATTCGAGCTACAGAACTTGCTCACCTCCAGTTATAGGACATATTTCATCAGCTGGAAATGTAAAAGACCCATATCCTACATTCTATTGTATATTTTGTGCCATATATATATATATATATATATA
>CM067485.1:4295741-4328852 GCA_034552555.1 Semaprochilodus insignis
GGACAGCCCGGCCTACAGACGGCTCTGTATACGGACAGCCCGGCCTACAGACGGCTCTGTATACGGACAGCCCGGCCTACAGACGGCTCTGTATACGGACGGCTCAGCCTACAGACCGCTTTGTATATGGACAACTCGGGCTACAGACAGCTCCAGATACGGACAGTTCGACCTACAGACAGCTGTGTACAGACAACTCTGTTTATGGACAGCCCGGTCTGTAGACAGCGCTGTATGTGGACAACTCTGTCTACGGAAAGCTCATTGCCTGCGTCTTTAGCTTTTTTTTTTAACTCTGGAATGAAGTTATGGACCAGACCTGTGATTTAGACTTTACTCTGTTTGACTGAACAGAACTGTAAAGTCACATGTACAGATTTTGGTAGGGTTTAGATTTCGAGTTGCTAGCCTTGCCTCTCCACATTTATCATTTCAGCTCAGCTCAGTCTTTCAGTGGGGAACTTGAAAACTACTTGGAGCACAGCGAATGGTTAAAGACTCAAAGTGAAGTGTTTTATTTATTTATTTACTACCACAATAATTAAAGCCTAAAAAGCCAGGTAACTCTTGTAATCATGGATTCTGGCTGCTCAGGAGACAAAAACTCTGTTTCTTAGATATTCATCATCAGCTGTAGACAATCATGTGGTAAATGATGTCATCACAGATGACACAAACTGTTATCCAATAACATAAGAATTTAAACTGCACAAATATTTCTTTTAACGGCACAAACCAGCACAAACGTAGCACTAACAAATGAAGCCATTTGGCGACTGAGACTGAATGTCACGATGGGAAACCACTATTGCTTAATAACTTGCATATCAAAATGGCACAAACATTTCTGGTAACAGGACAAACGTAGCACAAACGAATGACACCATTTTGGCGCAATGGAAGGCCGAGTGACGTCACTTATGAAATGTTATTGCTTAATAAATTCACCCCCCAAACACCACTGCACAAACAAACTGAACTATTTGAACGCGGTTTGGACATTGATGGGGGGCTGAGTGTTGTCACTTATTAAAAAATGATTCTTTAGGTCATAACTTGATAATTAAAACAGGACAAACGTTTTTTTTAGCAACACAAACGCAGCACTAACAAACAAAACCATTTGGCGCGATTTGGACGTGGATGGGGGGCTGAATGACATCACACATCAAACCGTATGACTTAAGAATTAGAAAATTAAAATAACACAATTATTTTAGCAGCACAAACGTAGCACCAACAAATGAGACCATTTCGGCTCAGTTTGGACACTGGCCATTAGGAGCGGAGTGACGTCACTCAGGAATTCACAGGTAGTAAAATGTAACGTTCTCAAAAATGGTGCCAGCACAAACGATGATTCGGACAAATACAGACCAATAGCAGTATTTTTATTCAGTTTCTGATCACATGGGGGTGCGGCTTCACTGAGGTTAGTCACTCCACCTGTACTGGGGAAGTGGCTGTGATTCTGCTAGCCTCATCTCTCCACCCGTATTGGTGAAATGGCTGTTTTTGTGTGCTTGTAAACGGGTTCAAATTCCTGGCTGGAAAGAATCTGCCATGGTGGAATGTTTAAAGTGACCACCGGCTTTGTGTCTGACCTCCTCAGAGTCTGTGTGAGCAGATCCTCCTTCACTACCAGCCATTTGAGTCATTTGATCAGTAGTGCGGCAGCTTACCTGTGTACTTCTGTCCCATGGTATCAGTATACATACACATCGAGTATCGGCCCGATACTCAGTACCAGTATCGATGCATTCCTAATCACAAATCTCTAATGAAAGTAGATAATTAAAGACGAAGTACAAGAAATCATGTGGTGAGCACTAGATAGATGGACCATTATGTGTGCACAACTTGCTATCAGGTGCACACCCGATACATTTAGGTGGATACAGAATACTATCATGTATGCAGCCAATACTATGTGGTGAGCACCAGATGCTGGCAGATGTGCACGTGATACTACCAGGTACTCACCAGATAATATTGGTGACTCGGCACATAATATCTGTGCTTACCTGATATTATTTAGTCAGCACCAGATACAGACATGATGTGGGAGTTTTTTTGTTTGTTTGTTTTTTTTTTCTTTTTTTCTTTCTGCTTGTTTTTTTTATATATACCCAGTGGTCACCAATTAGTATCAGGTGCGCACCTAATAGTATATGGTGCCCTCCAGGGGGGAACCCCTACTCATAAGAGTCCGTCATGTTGTACTTTATGTATAAGCGATCATTGTATCGTAGATTGCCAGACGTTACAGCTCTGTTCTGAAGGACAGATGGTGTGGTTTGTTCTCTAATGGCAGGTTTCACATGGAACGTAGAAGAAGATTTCAGAGCTGTGCCCGAGTCTTGGATTCCTGCGCACCGGGTCCAACATGAGAATGGTCATCCAGTGCCTGATGAACACGGTCATATCCCAGGTAAACAGAGGTTTCTACAAACGCTTCTAAACGCTCCTGATTCGGTTACAGATCACATAAGCAGGATCTCCATTCCCGTCCTAGGCACTTCATGCACTTTAAATTTTTTACTGCTGTTTTCTGCCGTTTTCACTAAATCAGTCAGGCGGTCAGGGCTTTTATGAGGTTCTGTAGGCGCGCTGACGTACATTACATCAGTGATCATAAAACTGCTTTCAATCTACAGGTTGGGTTCCAGTTGAAAATACCAACAAGCAGTACTGTTGGCATTCCTCTGTGGTGAATTATGAAGATGGATTGGCTCTAGTTTTGAGGCCTCACCCTGAAGATGAAGGTCTGCTGGAAATTGCCAGCGTTCCACTGTCAGAGCTGATGGAGCAGACGCTTGAGCTGATTGGAACCAACGTCAATGGAAACCCGTATGGTAAGCACGGATCTGACTGGGGTGAAAATAGGAACTGATGGCCTATAGCTGTCATAGGGCCAGGTATCACAGGGCTGAAAACGGCAGCTTGACTGGGCAAGGTTATAGGTGGGTATTTGCAAATATGTTGATTTTGATGACGTCACATGAACAGTAACAAACAAAAACAAACTTATTTCAAACCCTATGTTCTAAAACGTACTATAATAAACCTTGTTTTGGAAATTAAAGGAGCGGTGTGTAAGATTTGAGGGGGCTCTATTGGCTGAAATGGAATATGGTACATAAAACCATGTTTTCGTTCATGTATACCTGTAACTACAAATATAAAAATAAGGCCCTTTATTTCTACATAGGAGCGGGTTATCTTTCAGCGATGGCTGCTATGTAGTGCTGCATTGTTTCTACACTAGCCCAGACCAAACCAAAACGTTGGCTGTAGAGAGTGCCTTTCACGGTTTTACGTTGAAGCGGCAGCTTGAATTTGGTGGTGCTGTAACACTGGCTGGAGGACGTAGAAAGAACAACCTTTGTTACAATGTCCTACTGCAGCACATGTATTGGTAGCCCTGTGCCTAAAAACTCCAGGTAGGATCATTACTCCTTATGTCTGTCTTTGTTTAAACTAGGAGACTGCATTCAGCTTCTCATACGTCAATATCTTGTTTTTATTTTTCCATTCCACCTTAAGTGGTGAGGGCTTTACATTCTGGCTCTGGCGTTCAGCTTCTTATTTGCCAGCTTGTTGTTCAAATTTTTCTGTTCCACCTTAAATGGTGCAGCAAGCAAGCATTAAGCAGTAAGCATTTAACATATAATGGCCGAGGTGCCAGAATGTACCACCGTTAAAGGTGCAACGGAAAACTTCGAACACAAAGGTGGCGAATGTCCTTATTGCAAAAAACATTACCGGCATTAAAAGGATAATTAGGATGTTATGATAGTCGTGCTGGGGGGAGGGGGTAGAGATATTAAGCTGACTTTGAACTGAATTAACATTATAAACACAATAGAACATTTGGAACACTGAGCTACTATGCTAATGATTAGAGCATGCTATATAGGACTGCTTGATGGGTGGAACAAGATAATCGAAGACGCCTGGTGACCACACTGCATTCAGAAATTTCTGCTAATGTAGGAACGTGTAAAAAGCAAACACAAATGGGGACAGGCACTGAGGCAGCGGCAGAAAACCCGGTGGACATCGTAGGTTCCAGGCTAGAGGGGGTTGGGGTTACACACTGCTCTTTTAACTGCGGTATAGTGTAACTTTTACTGCTCTTTATTAGGGTTGGGCAGCAAGAAGCATCCATTGCATGTTCTGGTGCCCCATGGGATCCTGCAGGTCAGAAACGCTCCTCCGGTGGAATACCAACAACTTTACTCCTGGTTCCAGGAATGCCACGAGGGCCGCGTGGAGGGAATTGTTTGGCACTGTAACGATGGGACTCTTATCAAGGTAATGTTAGACTCCACTCAATTCAAAATATTTTTTTTTTTTTTAGATGTATGCACTCCATCTCTCAAGCTCTTACGCTCCACCAATATTGGCTGTTATTCCAGGTTCATCGCCATCATTTGGGTCTGAAGTGGCCGGATGGTGACACCTTTCTGAATTCCCGGCCTGTGGTTGTTCACGTGGACAGGAAAGGATACGATCCACCGGGTTTGGCTGACTCGCATAAGGACTTATTCCACATCCTTTCCAGCTTCAACAGAGAGCACTTCAACTCCATCCGGGACATCCAGTTTGAAAGCTAATTATTTGAGGTGGAACAGGGAAATACGAAACATTCCGATATACCGTTCACCTTTTGTTTACAACATGGTCAATGACGTTAATCTTTGCCAATCCATAACTATTACCATGAGATCAAAGCTGCCTGTAGCACATCCTTATGAAACCTCTACGCATGAGCTTAAGCACTTAACAGTAGTAGGTGCATGATGCGAGTTAATGCAAACTCTAAACGGTAGTTTCATTCACTCTCGATTTTAAGAGGGAAAGTTAATTATATCTAATTTATTAAATTAGATCTGTTACCAGAAACGTCAATGAATGCATGTCATAAAACGACAATGTAAAATATATGTATTCTTTATGGGAACTATAATAATAAAGGCATTTAAACAGCTGGAGATGAGCTGCAGACAGTCTCTGAGCTTTATTAAGTCGGAATTTCAGTGGTGATTGTGTAACAGAGCTACTAAATGTAAAAAAGCACATACTGTAGCTGCGAAAAAGTAACCAGCATGAAAAACACGTTCTAATTTTGGGTTATAAAAAGCACAGCTAATTTACAACGTGTATAAAAATACCTTCACGTAACAATTCTCATTAAAATAATTGAATCACGAACACATTCCAATGTCATCATCTCTCACGCACATTGGGTACCGTGTTTGGTCTTAATAGAGCCCTTAAAATAATTTAAAGGCTTGCACCCTCCTCTACAGATGTTGTGTGTTAGCTGAGCGATCCGTCTGTTGGGATGTCTACTGGTACTCCAAAGCGCTCTGAAAGTTTTTTCAGCTGTTCTTCCAGAATGATGTTTTTCTTCACCTCCACGTTGTAATTGAACTTCAGATCTTCGAGCTCCTCGAAGAACGTCGGGTCAAAGTTGGCCAGTTCTTTGTTCATCCTTCTCACTTCGTCCTTAGAATAGAAGTGATTGTTACATGTCACGTTAATGTAAACCAGTACTACGGCAGACGAGACAAAAAAAAAATCTTTCCAAATGTTGTTTGGAAAAATACCTGCAGCTGACTCTTCTCAGCACTGGCTGCCTTTATTTGGGCCTGCAGCTCTTTGTATCCTAAAAAAAAAAAGATTTAATATAAGTTAATCTGGCGAGCTAGCTCAGGGTAAGATACAGAACATCCAATACGATGCTACCTGGCCCAGTTACGCCGGTTCCGAACTGCTCTTCATATTTCTTGATCTGTTGAAGAAGCCGAGCCTTTTCCCTCTCCAGCTGGTTGTTTGCGAGCCTGTAAAATGCATGTCATTCAGTCAGTGTGATGACATGGATTACAATAAGCCATTTTCGTGTACCTCCGCTCTACATTATCTTCACGTTACCTAAGAGACTGGAACTCCAAAGCCAGCCCTTCATCGGTGGTTGCTTCTATGGGGATATTTTTCAGGAGCTCAACCTGCAAAAAACAATATCTAGTTATATCTGGAATTTGATATAAAACGGAGCTCAGAATATCAATTTAACGTACTTGTTCCTTCAGCTGTATGATGGCACGCCGCGCTGTCTGCTCTTTCTCATAGGCCTCTGTGAGCTGCACTCTGAGCTCTGAGAGACTTGAATTCTTCTTGGAGAGTTCACTCTCAAGCGCTTTCATTTTATTTTCAAACAGCCTGCAGGAAACACAGGTTACTTTCTTAATTGCTGACTTTGGTGTGTAACTTCATATGCATATAAATATATATACAAACAGGTAAACATTGCTGGGCAGAAGTCAGAGACCATCCTTAATGTATTTCATTTATTTATTTAATTTCAAGATTAAAATTAATTCTGTTTCTGAAGATGGATATGAAGATATTAGATATAAAAGAGTGCAGTTGCATAAGGAAGAGAAACAAGTGAAAACAATTTCCAAAAGCTTCTGAAGCTTTTTGGAAGCTTCAAAAAAAAAAAAAAAAAAAAAAAGAGAGAGAGAAAATAAGGATTTCTATAAGACCCGATGCCATCAAAGCTGTTTCCATCAGATAAACAGCCCTTCAAGCTCCTCTTTCCATCTGCTCCTCTTTCTGTCCATCTTGGCCCACTATACAATGTCACAATATGATATTATGCAGCGGGGGTTGGTGTAGCTCAGCAGATAACACCGCTATCCGCCAAGGAGCCACCACCACATGTGGGAGACTGGGGTTCGAATCCCAGTATGGGTGGCTATGCTGTGCTACACCAACAAGAGTCCTTGGGCAAGACTCCTAACACTACATTGGCCTACCTGTAATACAGTTAACCTTGTAAGTCACTCTAGACAAGAGAGTCAGCTAAATGCCATAAATGTAAATGTAAAAATGTAAATGTAAAATATTACTGTAATCAAAAAATTTTGCTGTATGTTTTCTCTTAATTTTATTTGTAATTGTGATTTATATAAGACAATATCAAAGCGTCTGTTTATCAATAAAATATTGCCATACAAAATACTGTAATAACAAACTGAGAACAATTGTTCCCACCACTCCTACGTTCCACAATGAGAAGACAGCTCACCGTTGTGGGTCTGAAAGGATGCAAATTAAAGAATAAAGCTGCTGATTTTTCAGAACGATGGACTGCAACATCACTGAAGGCATTTGGGATTGCTTGGATTGTGAAAAGCAGAAAATGCAACCAACGTCTAAGACTGAACTTTGGAGGTGTGGGAAAATTCCCCTGCTGATTTTTTTGGGAAAACAAAGTCCCCCTGAAAAGAATGGAAGATGTAATAAAGTTGAAGGGTGGACACACTATGATAAATATGATAACACATTGAGGGCTATGTGTCTAATCTAATCTTGTTAAATTGATATGCTATTTTTTTCTTCTGTCATTAATGGCTGTTTTGACTTGAATTGAATTCAGTGAAAGGGTGGTGTCTGATACCCCTCAGCTGCACCTTTTAGCAGAACACTCTTTTTCTTCAAACAGGAGTAGCACATTTAGTTTGTGAATATGTGCGATCTTGATTCTTGAGGGAAATGCAAACGAAAGGCAAATTAATTGCAGTTACTGTCGTACCTTGTCACAACCGAAGATTTCCAGGTCTTGCTGTCTGCTCTCTCTAATGATGACCCCTTGGACTGAGCCACTATTAGCTTCTGGATGGTCTCCTCAAGCTCTGCCCTTAGTTTCTCGTTTTTTACCTCCAGACTGGCCTTTTCCACTCTCAGCTTCTCTGCAGCCTCGGTTTCCTGTATTGGAGCACAGAATCTGTCTTGCAATCCAAGTTCTAAATTATTTTAACCCAACGTGAATGCTTTACATTAGGTACACTTCAGTCAAATGCAGCAGCGTCTCACCTTCTTGATATCCCTGCGCAGTCGTTCATTTTCCATCACAATTTTCTCCATTCCTTTAGTTTTCGATTCAAGTCTTGACGTCAGCTGAACTTCCATTTTCCCCTTCACCTTGTCATATTCAGCCTGTTCCAAAAAAACAAGGACAGTAATTTAATGCAATATAAAAAATGATTTATACGTAATGCTCAAAATTATAGTTCTCAGGCTTCAAGATGGCTGCTACGATCTCTTTTAGCTGTGCAAACTACTGTCATCCACTTTTGTAGACAACCATATGGCATAAAGCGTCAGAAACCATGCAAGCCTGTGTGTTTCATATTACTTCAAATGGACACCAAATGAGTCCTGGTTAATTATCTACATTCCAAGTTAAAGGGGAAAACTGTGGCTTCAACCTTCAATTTTTCGTGTTCTCGCTCCAGAGTAATTAGCTGCTCTTGTGTCGCCGTGGTCGAACTTTTTTTCAGACTCTCATTCTCTCTTTGCACCTTCTCCACCACCTTTTTCATCAGCGCAATAGTCTTCTCGAGTTCAGGGACCGTCTTTCCACTCCGTCCAGACTGCAGAACAAAGAGACAGTGGTCAGCTCTGAGAAAGCATTTTCTATCCAAATCTCTGTTCATCATAATGATGGCAGCACCACAAACAAGCTAGCATACCACAGATGTTGTTTAATAGAAACCTCAAGATGGGATGACGGATGCTGAGACCTACCCCACGGACATGGCCCAGCTTTTTTTCGACCTCTGCTTTTTCCTTTTTCAGCACGTCGCACATCTCTTTCAGGTCAGAAACCTGATCCTGTTGACGAACAGTAATAGGATATTGTCCTCACTCTGCCACGTTGTGCTCTATTCAAAGCAAGCTGTGTCCGCAGAATGCCTCAAAGGATGCGTCCTAGTTGTTTTTACAGGAATATTTCATAGGCTAAATGCTAATGTTGCTGATTAAGAATGAAAGCAAGCAAGGGTTAGTTAGGGCTGTCCAAATAAGGTCAAGGTAACTAGAGCACTCTGTTAGCATCTTTGGGGATGCATTCTCCGAAGACTAAGAACTTAGCTGTACCTTCAGACGGGGCAGGTCTTTGTTGGCCTGCTCTAGCTGAAAGCGAAGCTCCAGGTTCTCTGTGGACAGTTTGAGGTTCTCTTTCTGCAGCTCATGCTCTCTGTGTGATGGTGTGCCCGAGCCCCTGCCAGATGTCTGTGGAGCAAATGACATCACATTTAACACGGAACTAACAAATGAATAGTAATGAGGTAAATAAGTAACAGCCCAGGATCGGGGTTTGACAAAATTGCTTGGCTGCTACAGTACAGCACGATGCATGGCTGTGGGACACTGAGTAGGAACACAAGCAGGAAGCCTATGGAGCTATGAGGCTGATTTGCAGGAACTTCTATCTCTCATGATGGAACACCCTAAGGTCAAGTACCTTGCGAAACATGGATGGTTTCTCTTTGCTATGCCTCCCCTGTTTACCTCCATCAATCTCGGCAACCTTTGAAGGCACTGGGCTGAGGCCACTGTCTTTAGAGGTAAATTCACTCTCTGGCATGCCAAGAATGCTTTGGCGGTTTTCTGTAACAACAGCGCTTGGGTTCTCATCATACTCTGCGATGGAGGTCTCTCGGGTTGTCTCCATGGCCGGTTCTTCAGACGTGACTCCATCCCCCAGAGCACTGTTCTGCTGTTCTGTGGAGGGACTCTCTGCTTCTGACTCCTTCTCTTTATGGGACTCTGAAGACACCTGCAGGTCCTGGTTTACCTCCTCCAGTGCTGATTCCTCCTCAGTCACAGATGTCTCAACTCCCTTTGCATGTTGACTCATTTCACTCTGTTCTTGTTCATTAGGTTCCTCCTCTGGCCTGTCTGCTTCTGTTGAGTCTTGCCCCGTGGGAACTGTCTCCCTTTTCTTCTCCTCCTCGTCAGTTTCAGGATCTTTCATTTCGGACTCTTTTGTAGACTGGCTTTCTTGCTCTACCCTAGCCTCATCTATAGTCTGATCATCTCCTTCTTTCCCATCATTCTCATCTTCATCACACTTGTCATTCCCTGCCACGTCACTTGATTCGTGGTTTGTATCGGCCTCTTTTGCAGGGATTAATTTCTCTCCACTCTCTTCTGCAGCTGCTTCGTGCTCGGTTTGAGTTCCTCTGACCACCATGACGGTTTGCACCTTTAGCATTGTGTTGGAATAATCTGTCATCTCCTCATGATGTCCTTGTGCATGGGGAAATTTGCTGGTGCTTAATGAGGAAGACTGAATAGTTTCATTTGTGACCTCAAGGGTCACAGAGTGAACATCTTTTGGAGACAAGCTGAATTGGGATGTTGAAAACCCATTTATATCCTTTATAAGAAAACGTTGGAAAAGAAGGAAAGTAGGTGAGAAAGTATAAAAGACAGAAAAGCAACAGACAGAGATGCTAACAAAGCTAACAATGACACACAATTTTGTAGATAAATGACATTTTATCATTTTATCATTTATTATTACTGCAATAAGACAGTCTATCTTTGGTTTGTTATTTTGGTAATAAGTTGCAAAAGGTTATGAATCCCCTCTGTACTATTAACACAAGCAGCAAAATGAAAAGTAGGGGTGGTGTACGCGAAACAGGCTTGTTTGGGCTCGTTTACCCCTTTTTGTACAGTATTAGCCAATTTTTGGTTGAAGTATTGCTTTAATGAGATCAGCAGTGTAATAAGTGAGAAGTGTTTCCTTTTTTAACCCTGTTAATAAACATGTGCATGAGAAACTGTGAAGAACTAAAGAAATGAAGGTGGAAAGGGCTGCTTACAGAGGGTCTGGACGGAGGCTCTTTTGCCAGCTGAGACTCTAGAGAATGAAGCCTCTCCTCCAGATAGCGGTTCCTGATGTTCATGTCCTCCATCGCAGCATCCCGGGGTAAAGCCTGTTGCTGTCTGAACGGTAAACATAAAATTCGAACTATAACCCTGTCCCAGCTACACAAGCTTGTTCTTTTATAGTTTCATCATATTTACATGCCACTACAACAGATTAGACCACAATCATTTAACTCAACAATAAACGGAAGATGGTTAGATAAAGACTCAAACGCACTTGATCATTTCAATCTGCTGCTCCAGCTCACAGTTCCTTTTCGTCAGTGCCTCGATCTCTTTGTCTGTCTCAAGAGTCCGTGCACCTACCACCTGATCGGCTGTCACGCCACGACTTTTCAGCTTCTTCTGCAGGCCCACCTTCTCTTGCTCTAACCTGCACAGGATAAGGTAAAGCACAACTCAGATCTTACAGTGCATCGTTTCCATCATCGGATATTAACATATTTCCAATGAACATGAAAGGAGGTATGGCATCTCGTGTGTGACCTTCCATAGAGCTCTTTCAGTGTAGCCAGCTGTTTGGAGAGGGATTCCGTCTCTTTTTCCTTCTCCTTCAAAATGTTCCGGACTTTCTCCATCTTGGCCTGCCACTTTTTACCCTCCTCCCACCTCACCAGTTCTTCTTTAGAGGACTGCAAGGACAGAAACCAACACACCATCTGCAAAACTACTCTTAGTTGGACCAGTCTATACATTTAGTTGTGTTTTTATTTTTTTCCAGAATTCACAAAACATTAAGTAGAGCAGAATGGGCCATCATTAGGGGATAAAAGCTTTTGGCCTAAACAGTACATGGAATATAGCTACTGCCGTAAGTTTCTTAAAAGATATTGTCTAAATTTATTGTGACATGTTAATTTGTGCCTTGCTAGTGCTATCAAGAAGCATATTGTTTCTCAAATACATTGTGCAAAAGCAATAGTTTGTGCCAAACTTTTAATTTAAAGAAGTCAAAAAAGTAAAAAGAAAGAATAGTGATGCGCAAGGAGTCAGTTGAGATCCAATGAGTTAAATTCTCTGAGGTTTTACAGCTAGAAAGGTGCCCATATCACAATCACGGTCTGTAAATCTCATAAAGAAAGTAACTGTGCAAATATAAAGTACCATTTGCAGAAAATGTATTTTGTTTTTTAGGAGGGTTTTTGTCATCTTTAACAAATTACCAAAATATATATTATTTATAAGCTCACTGGAGAAAAAAATGAAGTGTACCTAATAGTGTGTAAAACCTTCACAAGCATGAATAACAGCTGTGATTCGATGTGGCATGGACTGGACCAGTTTCTGGATTCAGGCCACATCAATGTTCAGACACTCTTGCATCAAAGAACTGCACAGTTGATCCAGATTTGGTGGATGCCTTCCCTGGCACAATTGCGAGAAGAGTTTCCTGTAGACTGGGATTTTTGCCACTGCTGTAGACCTGTATGACTGTACGCTTCCATACACCTGCAGATTCAGCTACTTCCTTCACACTATGGTCTTTGGCACGCCCAAATGCAGTCACTCCTTTTAGCCAATCATTAACATCTGCTTTGAAGCCATTTTCCACACATGGAACGAGACATTCACTGCACTGTAGCACCTCTTCTCAATCTATGGATCCCGTCACACATGATTATCCTTGTGCAGCACCGTCTGCAGGTGCCTGAAATTACTACCACCTAAAACATGCAAGGTGACTCATTTTTTCAAGGTATCTGCACATTCTCCTGACAGCTGATTAGGATTACTTTGTGTGCTCACCTTGTCATCCTTCACCATGGGCTTTCTGTCTGCAGGTTCTTGCAAACTCTTCCTGTCCAGCTCAGACTCCAGCTTACGGATTTTCTTCAGTAGGGCCTCGACAGAGGGGCCCTTAGCTTCACTTTCAGGCTGACCCTGAAACACACATGCATTTCTGTATTAACGTATACAGATTGTTATGTGGAGACAAATGACATACATAATGATTCAGATAACTTGCTGCCCTGGCATTAGCACAATTACACTTTTGGATTCATTTCTTCCCACACAAGCACTCCGATGATACAGAAAACCGCTTTTCAGAAGCTTTACAAGGCTCAGATTCTTAGAAAGGTCACAGAGGAAATACAGAAGTCTGAATAGCACAGCATGAGCGTTGTCTAGACGTATTCACTGCTGTAAAAGGGGGCCACTATACTAGCATATCCCATGTAAATGGGCTGTCACTTTGGGGATTCCCCTGATTCCTTCTCCTCCAATGGCATTCTTAGGGAACCACTAGTTCTCTGGGCCAGCGTTGCTCAGAAATAGCTATTTGTTAAGTAGCTGCAGTATGATAAAGCTTGATCTGATAAAGTTTTTTTTGGATGGATTAGGACATCTGTGTGACAATAAGCAGTGACATTCTGCCTGACCTGCAGGCCACTGCTGAGTCTCTTGACTTTTTGCTTGAGCTCTTCCAGCTGCTCTTCCAGAGTCTCTTTCTCACTCTGCAGCCTGCTCTGGCTCTTCTGACTCTTTTGCAGCTCCTTGCTGAGATTCTCTACCTCCTCCTTCAGAGAGCCCTCTCGTGTTTTAGCCGCTCTCACGTTCTCCTTCCAGCCCTGAAGCTCCTCACTCAACTCCTTTACTCGGGCCTGCCAGCGAAAGCACATATGTACAAAACAAGTAAATAGGTTAGAAAATGATACAGACACTGATCGTACCAACAGAGGGTTCACTTTTGGGGAATCGGTTGCACTGATGAACGGTACTGAGCCAGTGTTTTGGCTTAATGAATGCGTTTTCTAATGAGGCCTGGATCACCAGGCTCACGCTGAAATGCTTTGTGTGCATTCACCATCTGTTTCCAGAGTGCTGACCTTGAGTTCTTTGGTTTGCTTGTCCACAATCTGCTGAATGTTAAGCGACTCTTCCTTTTGAGCCGCATTTGCAACGATCTGCTGCTCGGCATGGGACGTCATCTCTGCACGAAGCTCCAGCAGAGCTTTACTGAGAGCCTGCACGCAAAGAAAACAATGCATGAATTGACAGCCTGGATTTTTCCTTTAGGCAAACACACCTACACCGAAGACCACCCAGCTAAAGCAAAACACTTTTCTCATATGTCATATTATGAGACACGTTATTCTCACAATATGATGTAACAGTTATACAAGAACTATTTTCATAAGCTTTCTCATGTGCTTCCTGGAACACGATACTGAAATGTACCTTCTGTTGCTTCTCCTTGAGGGCCAGCTGGGCCTTCAGACGCTCAACCAGGTTCTTCATAGTGTTGCTTGGTGAGCGCACATTAGCCTCTTTCTGGGCCTCCAGCTCGGTTCGTAGGTACTGCAGCTCTTTCTCCATCTGAGACAGCTGGGATCTCAGCTCCTCTGCCTCTTGAGACACAGCCTTCATCTGGGACGAATGCCTTTCTTCCAGCCTGGAAAACAGAACAAGCTGAAAATTACCAGGACTGCTGATCGGACATGAGATACAGATTCTACGTTTGCCAGTGCAACACTTCAAATGGTTTGAATGGTTTTCCAACCTGCTGTATGCTGAATAGGTAGATGTATGTAATCATGAAAACAATGAATTCAAAACAAGTCCTTTCACAGCTTATTTGTTTCTGTAAATAGAATATATGCATTAATGTATGGGGAGTGATGATTTTGAAACTTTCATGCTTATACAATCCTCCAAAAAATACAATAAAGATAAAGGTTACCAGGAACAATAAATGATGATAAATTTAGACTGATATGGGCAATATTTATTGAGCTACACATACAGAAGTAGTGTCTCTCAGTATGGTGTTGGATCGCCATGTTTGCTAACGCAACATGCCAGACGTCTCAGCATGGAGTTGTAGAGGTTCCTAATGGTGTCCTGTGACAATCCATCCCATGCAGCTTGAATATTCTCACACAGTTCCTGCAGATGGTGCGGTAGGGGTGGAGGTGGAGTGAAAATGTTGTCATCAGGGTTCTACAGGTTGTAGGTCAAACACCTTTTGGAGGAGAGTTGACCATCTGGTAAAACCACACAAGAATACACCCTCTTCGTACATGAAACGGTCTATAAAACCCTGTGACCAGATACTGTCTTCGGACAGGACAGAGCTGTGACTGTGATCGCCTTGAAAAAAACTACTCCGATATCTTCAGCCGGTCTCCTGAGTCTACCCTTCGGTGCAAGAAAGAAAAATCAAAAGTAAGGGAAATCAGTTTTGCCATGCTATGCTATTAGTTTACCTTGTTTTACAATTCAGGCATAAGTATTCACAAAATCATACATTTCATATATATATATTTTTTGTTTTTTTTACATAAAATTTCAACTCTCTGTTTGGCAATTTTGAATTACTGGGTGCAATACCAGGTTAAACAGCTTTCCAAGACTGGTCTGCTACCCATATGATGTCTATCTGACTGTCAGACTCACTTGGCTGTTTGTGCTGTGTGCTCTTTAGCCTGAGAAGCTGTGACCTGTCTCTGTTTCTCCAGTTCAGCACTCAGAACCTTCAGCTTGTGCGTTAGGGACGAAAGAGATGTGTCCTGCTCTGCCACCGTCTGCTCCATTTCGGCCAGGCGTGCCAGCTGCTTCGTGGTTGGCACAGAGATGGTGGGTTTCTTCATTAGCTCCTGCAGAGTGTAGCCATTATGAGGAGTCAGTTTAATAGCTGGTATGATTCAGCTTGTGCAACTAAAACCTGCCTTTTTACTTTTCAGACTATTCATTTCAAAATAAAATATTGCTGCTTGCCGTTTGATTGAAAGTTCCAGTCGCACAGAAGCAAAGATAATAAAATCTAAGTGTTAAAATGTCAAGCCATTCATGCTCACATAAAAAAATTATTTTAGACAGTCTTTACCAGCGAGACAAGTGGTTTAAGTTAGAAGTGTCTAAGATGTACCACATGCCTTGTTATGCATTTTTATGCATATATATACAGGGGTTGGACAATGAAACTGAAACACCTGGTTTTAGACCACAATCATTTATTAGTATGGTGTAGGGCCTCCTCCTCCTTTTGCGGCCAATACAGCGTCAGTTCGTCTTGGGAATGACATATACAAGTCCTGCACAGTGGTCAGAGGGATTTTAAGCCATTCTTCTTGCAGGAAAGACTGTAAGACTGAGAGCAGATACTCACCAGAGCAGTCTGTTTGAAGCGGTCCAGAGACATATCTGTGTGCAGGTCCAACTTCTGGAGGAGGGCCCTCACCTCCTCCTCATGCTTTTTTGCTGCCTCCTCCTGTTCCTGTTACAGGGAGACCGATTCCATTTTATTAATAGATTATATCGTTTTAATGTATATATGCAATATCTTTCTTTTTGTTTTCTTTTATTTGGCAGGTTTCAAAGATCAAATTTCCCTCTCATTCTTAGAACCAAAGGAAAACACCAATATTGTTCTTAAACGATGCAGACAGTTACTCATCACTGATGCTTAAAAGAATGAAAACACTGATGTCTACTAGTATAAGTGTTTTTGAGGGAACTTAATCTGGGATTTGTATTGTAAGTTCAAACCTGACTAAACTTGGTGACTAAGCACCAATTTCAGGAACAAATCTGATGCATTCGGCCCACATTATGTATAATTTTTGGCATGTGAGTCTAAACACAGTTTATGGGCCATGTGCACCGAAAAATGAAAAATGTGTTTTTCATACTCAACCACGTGCTGAAAGTGGCAGGACTACACAGAGAATGGGTGGAAATGTCAAGGTTGTTGATGGCTCCACTGATCCTTTTAAACACTACTAAGGGCATATTTCTGTCACACTGAGGCACAATTTGTGTTTAAAATGCTATTTACATGAGCGCTGAAACCTCAGACGAGGCTTCAGTATGCAACCACATCTTAACATTTATGGCTGAATTATATAAAATGAGCTTTAGTGTTCAACGCTAATAATAATGAATGAAAATTAATCACTATATACAAGAGTAACATAAGAGTAAAAGCCGATGTATGCCAGCATTAATTCATTTTCAGCCATATTAGCATTTTATTTTTGGATCGAGTGCTTTTTCAGTACCTGTCTAGCCTTGGCTAGAAGGTTCTGGTACTTCTTAAGAACCTCCTCTTTCTGGTCCAGGCGGCATTGCAGGTTGCTGATGGTCTGATGGGCGATCTTCAGGGCAGGCTGGCTGTCCGAGTCCTCCTGCTTGCTAAGGTCAGCAAGGAGCCTCTCCCTTTCAGCAGCGGCTGGAAGGCGGAGCCGCAACTCATTGATGACCCGGTCTCGAGCCAGCACGTTCTGCTCTGCCTGCCACAGTGCTGCCTCCTTTCCTTTCAGCTTCTGCTCACCCAACAAGGACAACGTCATTCAGTGACCATTATCACAAAACATCATTTCCTGTATGAATACCTACAGATTCAGTTACAGCGTAAGTTCAGCTTAAATGATATTCATATTTGTTACAGAGGTGCTTCGGTTCATTCATTTAAGCCTCAGATTGTTCATTAGTAAATATGACACTCCTGACCTCCTCCAGAGTTTTGCAAGTGGCTTGTGTCTCCAGAATGGTGCGAACATGTTCCTTGATTTTACTCAGAGCCTGCTCCAGTTGGTGGGCAAGAGGCTGGCTTGGATCTGGCAGGGAACCAGCTGCTTCTTCAAACTAAAACCAACCAACCAAACAAAAAAAAAAAAAAACATGTACTGTAAGTAAGAAGCAACCTTTTTCAGCCAGCTGATGTAATGGAAAGAGAGCTCTACACTGTTATAAACAAGAACAAAGGTGAGATGTCCACACAAATGCAACGGTCCATAAAATGAAACAGACTACATTAAATGTGATCCTGATGTGAAATGGATGGCTGCAGGGTAAGTGAACTGCAGACGGCACCTTCTGTGCGGAACGAATAATTTGGCTCTGCTGTTTCTCATAGGCATCCAGTTGCCGCTCCAGCTCCACCTCCCTCTGATCCCAAGACAACTGCCGTTCTTCCAACAGCTGGAGGAGAGGAATCAAACTCTTTCATGCCAGGTAATTACCACAGTGTAACATACATTAACATTAATGGTGATCCTCTTCATTAAAAACACCTCATCATTTTAGCGCATGTCTTCGAAACCAGTATTTGCTTGTTTTAAGTAATTTTTATAGAATTTAAATAACAATGGACAGTCATACGTTGTTCTGTTGCACCAGTTCTTCCTCCAGGTTGCTGATGGTGTGCTCCTGCTCAGCTACTATGTTCTTCAGATACCTGATCTCCTCTTTTTGAGCTCCTAGCTCCCTGTTTCTCCTCAGTTCCTGCAGACGAGCTTCCTCCAGCTTCTTATGCCATTCACTCACCTGTACAGAGCAGAACGGGAAACACTCACGCTAAACAGCTACAACAAGTACATTTGAACAAATAGCTAATTTGAAGGAATTCAAAATTAATTAATTAATTAAATATAACAATAAATACTGTCTTTGATAGTACTTTCAGAAACTGAAGTACGCTGGCAAATCAGATGCATCACACATCAACAAATACCTAACAAAAGCCAAATTCTTATTTCTGAGCATATTTCAGTACACTTTCACTTGACGCCCTACTAGTACCTTCTGTGCTCCTTTGGCATCCTTCAGTGTTGCCATGAGCTCCTCCAGACCTTTCAGCCGGAGCTCCACCTCCTGCGCTCTCGTCTCTGCTGTCCTGCGCTCCTCCTGTGCCATTCGCGCCTCCTTTCTGGCCCTCAGTCTGTCTTCCTGCAGCTGCAGCATGGTGTTGGAGAACTTCTCCTGCTGGGCAAGTGGCAGGGCTCCCGAGAACTGCGTACGGAGTGACTGTAAGGCATGGCGGAGATGACGGGCGCGTTGGCGTCCCTCCTGTCGCGTGTGCCATAGTGCCTGCTGCTTAGCGTCCAGCTGCTGCTCTGCCCTCAGCATCTGGGCCTCCAGCTTCTGCACACGGGTAGTGGAGGCCTCCAGCTTGCTGATGGCTGCTGTCTCACTCAACTGAAGGGCCACAATGTGCTGGTGGAGCTTGGCTATCAGAGCCTTCTCGTCGGACTGAGCCTGTCCATTGAACATAGTCAATATAATGTGATAAGAGAAACTGTTCCTGCAGCTCTCCTTATCCGACAGCAAGTATAAGACACTAAAAGTATCAGTTCACTAACAATCAGCAGGGATGAGCATTTGAATGGTTTCTTCTATACGTAGGTCTACGTTTTTAGTTTAGTATATATGCAAGTGACGCAGTTGACATTGTTATCCATACCTGATCCTTCTTTTAGTTTAAAAACGTTTCCATATATGCAGTCATGTGCAAAAGTGTGGGCACCCCTGGTCAAATTACATGTTTTGCTAATTGTCTGTGTACTGAAACAAGTTAGTAGTGCTGTCGCCTCACAGCAAGAAGGGCCTGGGTTCGATTCCCGACTGGGGCATCTGGGGTCCTTTGTGTGCGGAGTTTGCATGTTCACCCCGTGTCTGCGTGGGTTTCCTCCCACCGTCCAAAAACATGTAGTCAGGCGAATTAGAAATGCTAAATTGCACTCTAGTTTCCTGCCCAATGAGTTAGGATAGGCTAAAGCAGGTTTTTGCTACTGTTTGTTGAACGAAACTGAGACAAATCTGGACATCTGCTTATTCAAATTTACCATGCCCATCCTTACTGAACAGCGACACTGACCAGCTGACCTAATGTAGAGTACATGTTCATATCATGTATTCTCAACTATATACTGTTCTTTAGGAAGTAATGTCTTACTTGATAGTCGAGCACCTGCCTCCTGAGACCCTCCACCTCCTTCTCTCGACACTGCTGTCTGGCTTCCAGTGCAGAAACCTGCATTTTGGCCACATCTGAAACCTCCCGTAACCTGAACATTTCATATTAAATTAGCACCCGTGAAAATTGATGAAAAAGGTTCTAGTAGATACACTCATCCTACGACTCGATTTGATTTGTGATTCGGTATTCTTACGGCATCCTGAACAAATGGCATAAGTAGTAGAATGTCACATCTCAGTGATGCACACTGCCGCAGTTATTCCATTGCAATATCACCATTTCATGATGCATTGTTACACTCCTAAAATTACTGCATACTCTATTCCTGTAAAAGGAAGATGAAATCATTTGTGTTTTACTGTGTTTCCCTGAGCTTACTTGGACACCTCAATCCGGAGCTGGGCTTCGCTTTTCTCCAGCTCTGCAATGCGTTGCCGGTCAGCATCACTGACTTCTTTACTGACGCTCTCAGCAAGTTCGTCACGTAGCTCTCGCTCGATTCGCTGGGCCTCCAAGTTTTGCTTGGCCATCTGGACACACACATGTGTTACAGATGGCTTGAAAAAGGCCCAGTGTTTTGTTTTTATGCCATGTTAGTAAACATCAGCCCATCGCTACAAATAATTTAAAGCACTTGCCGTCACACTGTAGACCTACCTCAGCAAACTTTGCCTCAAGCTCAAAGTTGCGCTCCTCCACTTGTTTGAGGGAGTTCCTCAGGTGCTCGTACATCGTCTGAGCATGCTCAGCCCTCTGCCTTTCGTTCAGCTCCTTCATCTCCAGAGTGGTGATGCGTTTGGACACGGACACAATCTCACTGTTGGCCAGAGCCTTCGCTGCTTTATCCATACTGCTATCTCCACCTGTCAACACAGATCACGTTACCATCACCAGCTAAATTGGTTTGGCAAAGGCCAGCTAATGCAGCTGTAATCTCTGCTCACTGGGATTTTTTTTGGAATATTCAGCCATAGTTATGAAGCATCTCTATCCAAGATTTAAGGCCTGATACTGATTTAGAATAGGATCGGGTTCTCCCCGCTAATGCAGTTGTAATTATTAGGAAGTCAAAAGACAAGTAATGATCGATCCTATCTCAGCATCCTTCCTCTGAGGAGCTTCAAAACTATGTAACTATGTAGAAAGTGCATCACTGAGGTTTACCGACGGTGTTGATGTGTTCCCAGGCTTGCTCTAGAGTGTGCAGCTTCTCTTTTGTGATCTCAAGCTCTTTGTTGATGGAACTGATGTGCTCACGAAGAGAAACATTTTCGTTCTGGAACCACACGTAACAGAGTAAGTGTTCAAGTTACCAAAGCCAAGCCTCAAAATAAAGACCCATATAACAACATTACAGTAAAAACGAAAACACCTTACTTCTAGCCAAATATATCTAAATATTTATTCATTTTGAGATTGCTGTAAGAATATTATAAGCTTAGTCAATTTATTTTTCTTTTCATTCTATTGGCAGACATTGTTACATGCTTCAATCAGTTAATCAAAGACACTTTAAGATAATAATTATATGATCAGTTGACTGGGGTTTGATCGAAAGTCTTCAGGGGACTAGATCTCCGCAAGCAGAGTTGGTGACCTCTGCTATAGAGGATCCTGGGTCCAATTCTGTAAATTGTCTGTAGCTGATCAAAGTTAAATAGTCTTATTCTTGCAACAATCTCAAAATCAGAAGTGTGATATACTGATTTAGTATGATTTTACAAGACCATTAGACGTGTAAACATCACTCATCCAAGACACCATACCTCCAAATGTTCTAGGCTGTTGGTCTTCTGAACAAGGTGATTGTCCTTCTGAAGGAGATCTCTGTATTTAACGGTAAGATCATTATACTGCTTGTTTGCCCTCTCCAGCTCTGATGATGGAACACTGTCATCAAGAGCTTTCTGGAGTGCTGCCATTTTGTACGCAGCCATCTCCTGCCAAAGCAGTCAACACAATCATTAGTAGGGATACACTCATTAAAAACAGATCTATGGTGTTGTCATGCCATCGTTGCCATCAGAAGGTCCTTTTTGGATATTGTAAATGAGAAAGAGAATGTCACACCTTGAATCTCTGCAGGTAGCCAATCCTTTCAGTGACTGCAGCCTCCATGTGGACGAAGTCATCCTTCAGCTTGTTATTCTCTTTCCTTAGGTGCTGCTCTTGCTCCAGCAGGGTGGTGTAACGGCGGGTCAGGGATTTCTCGTTCACCCTGAGCACGGTCATCTTACGGGCAGCCTCGGACACCTGCCTCCTGATCTCAACAGGATCCTTCTCCAGAGCCTCCAACCAGTTCTAGGTACCAATGCATAACACGATGAGTGAATTAAAAGCAAATAGTAATAGTAAACGGGTATTTGGAATGTTATGTATTAACATTAACTGTTTAAGAACCACGGGATCATAGAAAACATCTTACGCTTATAATAAGTCAAATAAGCTCACAGAATACAAAATTAGTCACTTCAGACTCCTGCAGATGGCGCTGCACGAGGATGATGAGGCAATAAATACCTGCGGGGTGTGAGTGACGGGATTCATAGATTGAGAAGAGGTGGTACAATGCAATGTCTCGTTCCATGTGTGGAAAATGGCTCCAAAGCAGATGTTAATGATTGGCTAAAAGGAGTGACTGCATTTGGGCATGTCAAAGACCATAGTGTGAAGGAAGTAGCTGAATTTGAAGGTGTATGGAAGTGTACAGTCATATGGTCAGCAAAAATCCCAGTCTACAGGAAATTCTCCTCCCAGGGAAGGCCTCCATGAAATCTGGCTCAACTGTGCAATTTATTGATGCAAGTGCGGCTGAACATTGATGTCGCCTACATCCAGAAAGCTGTTATTCATGCTCTTGGAGGTATTACATGCTATTAGGTGTGTTTCAGTCACATGTGACTATTTTTTTTGTCTGTTAAGCTTATATTACAGAGGCTAACCTTAGTGGCAGGTGCAGTTACAGACGATGTACAGAGTATGAAATATTTCATCACAACTTACATTATACTCTTTGATCTTCACAGCATCCACCTCCTTCTGTTCCTCCATTCTGGCTTTCATTTCAGCAAAAGAGTCTCTCTCCTTCCACCAAGACTCCTTCTCACTAAAACAAAAGTGGACAGTGTTCACATTAAAACAACACTATATTCTTCAGAACCTTCACTAATGTACAATTTAGTTACACAAACCTTTGATACTCTTTATACAGCAACCCCTGTTGGTGGCGTATGACGGCAAATTTCCTCTTATACTCTTCCAAGGCCAGACCGAGCTGCTTGCTAGAGTCTTCTTTGTTTTTAACCTCCTGAAAGTTGGTTGTTGTTCCAAATATAAATTTTGTTTTCCACTAACAGTACAGTCATATTTGCTGGATTATGTGGGTGGGCTGATGCATACCTGTAACAGTTGCACCATGTACTCATTAAGAGAGTTAATGGTCTGCATACTGCTTGGTGCCATTTCCTTAGGTAATGAGACAGTCGTATAAGGCACAGCTGTGCCAGCTGACAGCCTTACTGCTTCAATCTCACTCTCTAAACGTGCGATCTGACCAGAAAAAAATTGGAGAAAATGAGCAACCATCAACATTATCATGCCTGAACAAGTTTACAGTCTCTTTTGAACTTCAGTTTTACAGTTTGACTTTAATGGCAAAGAATTTCTAAATTAATTCCAAAGCTATGTCACCACTGAACAAAACCATTTGAGACTAACCTTGTCATTGGCTTTTATTAGCTGAGAGAGAGTGTTGGTCGTTTCCTCTCTAGCTGCCTTCATTTCTTGCCTCAGTTCTTCATTCCTGCCGGTGAGCTGATCTACCTGTGCCCTCAGATGTGCACTTACGTCACCTTTCCCTTCTGAGTACTTCATCTCCAGGGCCTGAACGTAGAAAGATGTGCAGCACAACCCTCACAAAACTTAATTAAGCAGCCTAAGTATAGGTAATAACATGAAGTAATACTAATCAGTGCCTAATTGACAATCTCAATGATAAAGCTTGTTGTATCTTGTTTACTTTTTATTGATTAGCCATTCATTAATTAGTGTTGTCCTGTAATGTTATACCTTATTATACTCCGTACTAGTGAAAATGCGGTTCATGCAGAAAAACCTACACTGACAAGTCTCTCCAGGCTGGGAATTCTGACGCTGGTTTGGACAGTGGCTTTGCTCGGGGCTTCCTGGATAACCTGCAGGATCTCCCTCATGCTCTGCTCCAGCTGCTTATTTTCCTTCAGCGTCTCATTCACTGCAGAGGGAACCAACATGGCACAAGTGTGAATAAGTAATGAGTTATTGTATGAAATACTGACCATTATTTTATGATAGCTTTATTAAACACTTATGGGCTAAATATACTTTTGAAATACATTCATGGCTGAGACATAAGCTCACCAGACGAGGATGATGGCGCTATGAATACCTGTGGGGTGTGAGTGACGGGATTCATAGATTGAGAAGAGCTGCTACAGTGCAGTGAATGTCTCGTTCCATGTGTGGAAAATGGCTCCAAAGCAGATGTTAATGATTGGCTAAAAGGAATGACTGCGTTTGGGCGTTCTAAAGACCATAGTGTGAAGGAAGTAGCTGAATCTGCAGGTTTATGGAAGCGTACGGTCATACGGGTCTACCAGCAGTGGCACAAATCCCAGTCTACAGGAAATTCTCCCCGGAATTGTGCCAGGGAAGGCATCCACCAAATCTGGCTCAACTGCGCAATTCCTTGATGCACGAGCGGCTGAACACTGATGTGGTCTACATCCAGAAACTTGTCCAGTCCATGCCAAATTGAATCATAGCTGTTATTGGTGCTCATGGAGGTATTACACGCTATTAGGTACATTTCAGTCACAGGTGACTAGTTTTTTGTCCGGTGAGCTTATCTGTAGGACATTGTATCCAAATATGTAGCATCCAAAAAAATTTTTTTTTTATTTAATTCTTTGCATTTTTTGGGCACCATTTTGTCTACAGCTTTATATATACACAACTGAGTATACACTATTAATTTTGAATAGGAAATAAAGCAGCTATATTTACACTGTAAATAATCCCTCCCGTCACCACCACTGCAAGAAATTCTGAGGTGGGAAGTTTCCGTACCATTTCAATCCATACCTCTCTTAAATGACTTGAATTGAGATATAAGCAAAGAGATTAATTGAAATGTTGAGGAATCTCTGCAATCAGTTCTTCTTTTAACAGAGGAACAGGAAACCTGGGCTGGCACTCACGTTTGGCTTTACACTGTGAGGACTCTGTTCTCTTCAACTCCAGCTCTTTCTCTCTGCTGTTCAGTTCTCTCTGCAGGTACTCGTTCTAAAGAAAAGGGGGCAAGAAAACATAGGAAAACATGCACAAACAAATGAGGCAAACTTTGTATGGACAGACAGGTTTATTTGTTATCAAATTGTTAACAGGTTATTGCTTATTTACAACCAAAAGAGCTCCTTTATGGCATCATTCCTTTGCTTGAAACTTACCTTCCGTTTGACCTCCTCATCAGTAGATCTGATTCCTGGTCTTTCCCTAATGGACCTGCTCGGCCCCTCTTCGGCACCGTCTTCGAGCACTGAACTGCTAATCACTGTGATTCCTGTAAAGAGAAACGAAAGAGGAGTGTAAAGCTCTGCACGCTGCTTTTAGGCTATGAAAAATGCCTGTATTATTACAATAGTGGCACTCAAAACTGGATTCAAACGCAGCCTCTGTCTATAATACATTTATGATATTTGGCAGATGCTTTTATTCAGATCGACTTACAGTTTAATCATGTTACAGGTGCAGGTGAAGGCAGCATTAGAAGTCTTGGTCAAAGACTCTTTTGGTATAGCAGTGGTGCTTGCTCTGACAGGTAACTGAACCTCACACTGCCGTGTGGAGGGCAACAGAGTTAGTTACCCACTGTGTTATACTACTTCGCTTACTGGCCACTGTAATCACCTGACTCCTACGTAAACAAATTACAGAAAATTTACAGTAGCCTACTGAGAACCCTTGGTTATCAGTCCCTAAATAGTTTGTGGCAATGTAAATAAAGGCCTTTACCTTTGTCTTTCACCAGAGCACGGATACGCTGTTTCAGCTCCAGCCTCTCCTCCTCGAGACGTTCAATCTAGGAGAGAATTACAGAGGCTGACACAACACATGTTGATCACAACACTCCAAATACGCAGGTGGTTTTGCTCCATCCGGATTACAGTTAGTTGTTCTCAGCCATATAATTAGTGCTTTAAATGCAGGAAGAAACAATCAGTAACCTAAATACACATGTTCCAAAGCACTAATTGCCATGTTTACTATGGAAACTAAACCCTAAAGCACAGTACATTGGTCCTAACAAAAGCTATGCTATAAAGTTGGTGTAAACAAAATGATTAAAAGTTTTAAAGCTTAAGTCTCAGTACCTCCTTTAGAAGAACCTGGTTCTCTGCTCTGTACTGTCTCTGTTTCAATGCCTTCGTCCTCCTAAACTCAGTCAAATCCACTTCTTCTTTTGGATTTAGTCCTAACAGACAGCAAACCAAAATATAAATCACAGAGACATTTGAATATCTGAAAAGAGAAGGGGCCAGCACAATAATATATCTTCTCTAAAAAGGTAAATATACTTATTCTGTATGTGACTAACCCAGACGGTCTCTTAGCTCTTCGTTCTCGTCCAGAAGGTCATTGATTTTCAGTTCCAGTTGGTTTATCTCCTTGGTCATGGATTCTATCTCTCGGTCCCGGATCCTGATCTGGGCTTTGCTTTCTTTGATCTCAGCTATGGCAGCTTCCAGTCCTTCAGTGCCCTGGAAGGGAACCAGACACATATAAATGTAGACTTTTTGATTATTGACTTTGATAAAAAAATAATTGAAAAATTTGAGAAATAATGTTATAACACATATATTTTAAGAGAGAACGTGAATATTTGTCATGAATTTCATTATGTGCATGTACTGTAATATGAGGTACTGGTTACAAAAACATCAGAGTGTGAATCTGTCATGCTAGTGTTTTTTGTTGGTCGTTCTTAGTTTCCCCATTCATTAATAAGCAGCCTACACTTTTGTGTTATACTATATAGCAAAAATATTTATTTTTTTTCAGTTGACAAAGAAAATCTTTAGTGAGGTCACCTTACTGACAACTCAATCATTTAATTCAGTAAAGCAGTATTTAACTAGAACTACAGAATCTGTTTAACTGTGACCATATGAAATGATGTTAACCAATCTTATCAGTTCTTAGAATTGTTGGTGCCTTACAATCAGTCAAGTTTTAATGCTAACCGTATCCGGATGGGGTGCATTGGGTTCACTCACAGACTCGTAGAGGCGGATGCGGCTGAGGCTCTCGCTCAACTCCTTGTCTTTGTCACTGGCATCAGCCTCGGCGAGATGGGCTGCACGTTCAGCTTGCTGTGCCCGTCGCTCTGCTGCCTGGAGTCTGGTATTCAGCTCCTCCAGCTTCCGTTGCTGCAGAGTAGATCCCATCCCTGCAGGGACCAACCCACATAATGATGTAGTGCTACGAAACCAGTGGCACCAATGTACTGCTATTATTTTCAATGGATGGCTGGCGAGGGTGTGGAATCCACTTCTTCAACATCAAGTCATCAGTTATCAGGTCATCATTTGAAAAACTTTCAAGGTTCAGTGCATCAGTATACTCTCAAATGGGTGCAAATAAGCACTAATGAAGGGGTTAGTGGCCTCGATCAACGTGGGTTATGCGTAGCTCCTGTCAGTGGCAGGACGGTACCTTTTTCTTTCTTCAGCGGCTTCTTGAGCTCTTCTATAAGCAAGGCATTCTTCTCCATTTCACCAGTGTACTGCTCCACTCGCTCAGACAGCAGCTTGATCTGATGGTCTCTCTCTTGCACAGCCTTTAAAAGGCAGACCGCACAAAACCACAATTCTATCTTCAGCACAATTTACGCAGCACATTAATATGAAAGACAGCATAAGTGCAGTGTAGAGACAGAAAACAGATTAAAAAAAAAAATGCATTTACAATAGTACATGGTCAGATACAGAAATTAGCAGTGAAAAACAAGATACTTACACCACACAACTCATAAATGACCTGCACCATGCAAATTATGAGCCACAAAGAAAAAAAAAAGAAGAAGGAGGAAAATGTGAAAGCATGGAATAACTGAGGAGAAACCAACAGAAGATGGAAGAAAAGGCGTCTGCAAACTTCACAAGCATGGCACAAGAAATAAACAGACTACATTCAGAATTCAGACTGCTGAACACACTTCGCATGTAAAATGTGAGAAGTGTATCTCTGCATATAGCACTCTGCAAAAGGTCAGAGACCACAGTCTTTCCAGTCAAAACAGCCAGGCTGTATATGATGTGTTGAATTTTTGCCCTTTCACAGTTTCAATACTGAAAGACTGGTTTTCAGTTTTTCATGCAGGGATCTTTTTAAATGTTCAGTCTTTGAAGTTGGTTGCAATTTCTGCTTCCCACCATCCATGTAACCCCAAACACATTCAGTGACGTTGAGGTTTGGACTTGCGGTGATCCTATTGTTCTAAGAGCACCAGCAGCTACTTTGTTTGATTTGCCAATGCTTTTGTTTTTTGGACAGTTGTTTTCCTCAGTAAGGGCTTCCTGACACATCCTTTCAGACCCATAGCACTGAGCTGTCTTCTCACAGTGAAAGGATAGACAGAAACATCTGTGGTACTGTGTACTATGATCATATCTGAAGCAAGAGCGGAGCTTAATGTTCCTCCTGTCTTGCAGAAATATCTCCTGAAAAATGAATGTCTTGTACTTGGTGGCTATTTTGACTCGAAATAAAATGGAAAAAGGTTGGTCTCTGTTTATTACTTTTTGCACAGTGCTGTTGTTTTTTAAGTATTTGCCATATTTATTGAAATGACAAAGGGTTTAGGGGTGTGCTACATGTCTTTCTTCCAAAACAGCACTAATAAAAAAACATTGCATCTGATCCACGGTGTGAGGACAGTACGGCTTGTGATTAGCTCTGGACCTGCTGCAATGCGATGATGTTGCTTTTGTCTGTATCCATATGGGCAGCTCTTAGCTTCTCTCTCAGGTCCCGAATCATCTGCTGGTACTCCATAATTTCTGCATCTTTTCCTGATAGCACGCTCTGGATACACACACACACACACACACACACACACACACACACACACACACACACGTCATTGAGAAAACTTCAAGAGAGTGACAAGTAACATGTGCAAATTCATGGCTTTCTAAAGAAACGGTTGAAGAAGTATATTGCCGTTAGTGTAAAACTACAACAGCTGGCACAAATATGATGTTGACAGCATTCAGATAATTAACCTGTCGACAACGCTCTGACTCTGTACAAACATCTGACTTTGTGCAAAAATATTTCTTTTGATTTCCTCAACTCATGCCTGTTGTTTTGGCAGCAAATGAAAATGAGAACAACTGAAAACACGCAAAACTGTCAGATTAGTTTCCCTAGTTTTTGTAGAACAAAGGACAGGCAGAGAATAACATTACACATGCATATTCTAGCAGATTTAACTACACAGAAATATTTACTTCACTTGAGAGTTGTATGTCCTTGTTGTATTGTTTTTTCCCCTCTCAACTTAGTCACATCCAATTCCACCCAATAGCTAGATCTTCCCTCATCACACTATCAACAGATCAGAGCTAACACAATGTCACGTAACTGTTAAGCACACACGTGTTGGCCGGCACTGCGCCGACTGATGGGGTGTGAAGAGGGGACCATCTTACCCACCCACATATAACAGGGTGCAATTATGCTCATTTGAACTCACAGCCATGGATGGTTGTGGCATCACCGGCAATCAAACTCACAATCTTCCAATGATATGGCGTATGCTTAGCTGTTTTACAATCTGGGAGCCACCTAGTTTCTAGATGGGATTTGACTGACGGTGGGAAAAAAACTACTACCAAACAAACACGGACACAGAGAGTATTACCTTCCACTCCTCCACTTTAGCACTGACTGCAGCCATCACTGGATCATCCTCCTCAGCCCGTGCCTGGATCTGCTCTGTAAGCTCTCTCACCTGTAGTGAAGTGAGTCAGACAAGAAAAGAATTAAGCGCAGAGTGATGTATAGTCAGTTCAACGTTCTTGAGAAGTCAAAATAAATAAACTCTCTGGACTAGTCATCTTTAAACATAGCAGGTCATAAAAAAAGGAATACTGCATAGCATCAAATTAACACATGTAGACACGAGCTAATAAAAAACCTGGAGCTTGGCTCGGTCTCTCTCTTTCCTCAGCTGATCCACAATGCCGTCTGTCTGCTGAACCACGACTTTCATTTTGTTGTATTCGTCCGTCATCTTTTCCATCTCCTTCACCGACTCCTCCAGATTTTTCTGCAGGTGCTCGTTTTCGCTCTTCAGGTTGGCGGCCATGTCCTCTGCGTGCTGCCAGATAAATATAAAGGATGAATGGGAGTGATACCAGGCAGACAGGCAAAAGAACAACATTAAATCATTCAGCAAACACACAACATGTACAGCAGCTGTATTAACTGTATTGAAATTCCATCTTATCTGTTCAGTAACCATAACCATGACAATTTCAGTTAGGAATTCATATAGGAAAGCCGTTATTACAGAGAAACATTGCTCTAAGCTCTGTATTTTTAGGTGCTCACAAAAGTATTATTGATTCATTCTAACATAAAATCCCATTTCCACAAAGTTGGGACACGGAGCAAAATTCTGATAAATTTATGCATGTGCAAATCATTTAAACCCTGTATTTAACTGAAAATAGGACAAAGACAACATATCAGATGTCGAAACTTCGTTTTCATCCACAGTTCATAATATCATTAAAGGATTCAGAGAATCCAAAGAAATCTCTGCATGCAATAGACAAGGCCATGATTTTCCGGTTCTCGGATGGCCCTGCATTAAAAACAGACACGGTTCTGTAGTGGAATCACTCTATTGCCACTTCCCATCATCTGCGAACACAGTTCATAGTTGCATCCAAAAATGCTAATTAAAACTCTACCATTGCTGCCATGGTAAGAAGAGACCAGATATAAACAGATCCAGAAACGCTGCCACCTTCTCCAGACCTGAGCTTGTGTTCCAACAAATCAAAATTGAAACATTTTTTGGAAATGATGGATGCCGTGTTCTCCTGGCTAAAGAGAAGAGGAATCATCCGGCTTGTTAAGAGCGTACAATTTAAAAGCCAAGAGGTCATATGTGACTTGCATATCTGTGAAGGCACCATTAATACTGAATACTATATACGGGTTTCGGAGAAACATA
This sequence comes from Semaprochilodus insignis, assembly GCA_034552555.1. Classification (NCBI taxonomy): domain Eukaryota; kingdom Metazoa; phylum Chordata; class Actinopteri; order Characiformes; family Prochilodontidae; genus Semaprochilodus; species Semaprochilodus insignis. The sequence continues at coordinate 4,326,485 of CM067485.1, forward strand.
TGATGCCATTCAGACAACGTCTTTTTCAGGGAAGGTCTGCAAGATTCAAGCGTTTATTGTCATATGCACAGAGAAACAAGCAGTTGCACTGTACAATGAAATTCTTACTCTGCACTACTAACAGTTAGAGTATAAATACTAAGTGCTGAGTAAAGAAGCACTTAGAAGACTGGGGAGGGGGGATATACAGATATGTATGTACAGGTATAAATGCTGTACTATTCAGTCTGTGTGCGTAGGTAAGTCTGAAAGGTACAAGAGCAGAACATTTGTACAGTGTGCAGTATTAGTGCAAATTGGAGTACTGTGCAATAGCAGCCAATTATAGACTCAAGTGTCCTTATCAGGTATACATGTATCATACACATAGTGTACATAACGCAGTACAAACATAATAATACTGGTCCTTATATAGAAGTGGTACACTGAAGCACCAGGGTATGTGCAAAAAGTGCAGTCAGTGCAGTTAAGCAGTCTGTAATGTTCTGGTGGCCAGCTTGTAGGACAGAGGACTGAGCACTGCTTATTAAGAAACAGCCAAACCACGTTCTGCACGTATTACAACAGCATGGCTCTGCAGTAAGAGAGTCCAGGTGCTAAACTGGCCTGCTTGCAGCCCAGGCCACCCACTGAACACATGCTGCGGAGTATGAAGAGAAGAAAACCCCAGACTGTAAAGCAGCTAAACTTCACAACATCTGATGTGCTGTCTTTGTATATTTGTCAATTAAATATAGGGTTTGAATGATTTACACATCACTGAATTCTGTTCTGTTTACATTTTACAGGGCCTCCCAACTGTTTCGGCAATGGGCTTGTACCAAAATTGGCTTAACAGTGTTGTAAAGTTAACTAACTGCTATTTTATTATTCCTTTTGGTGAGAACAGAATGTTCCCCTATAGATAACTACACTATACAGATAAGATGTTCACAAGACCTCATTTGCAGGACCGAACATTTAAGCCATTTTTTTGCCATTTTAATATCAGAATAAAAATGTTTTTTAAATGTTACAAGAAGAAACAATTTCTTATTGTGTCATAAATGCAAAGCACCACTCTTCCACAGCACCTCTGACTAGCCTTTCTAGCCTAAGCTAAGCTAACAGTCTGTGCAAACATAAAATAAGCCCTTAATCTTTATTTTCTGGCATATAATCATGAACATGCTCTAATTTTATTATATAGCAGTATCTAAAAGTAGGAAACCATGGCTTCATAAGTACTCTTTGATTATTTGATAGCCAGCTAACTTAGCAGATATGACAATGCTAATTTCTGCTAGCGCCTCTGTGGGGTTATTGTGTTAGCATCAAGCTAACAGTGTTGTACATTCACTTTACCACACTGGGCTTATTACTAATAGACTAAACACTGTCATATTCTTACCTTAGCTAAATGCTGCGGCTCTTTATGGTATCCTTTGGCACATATTTCAGCTTAAGGCCTAACGGAGCGTTAGCTGCATGCGTCCTGTTGGTTGCTCAGGAACAGACATGACAGTTGATGGCCAACTTCAAGTAGTGCAGGATCTCCTAACTTAAGATATAATTGTTGGCTACAATATAAGAAATAATTTTTAATGAAAGTTCTGGCCTACTTGTGTGGTTTAGATTTATATGTACTCAGCTTTATGCTCCTCCTATATTCTGTATTATATATTTTGTGTATTATGTAATTTAAAATTAACTGATTCTCGAGACACCTCGATATATGAATATCTCTATAGCCTGTATGGTATTTCTCTTTCCTGTATTTGTCACAAATCCTGTTACCTTAGCGGAATTTGAACCTACACAGGCCTGCTGCACAACATAAAGGATTTTATTTAAAATCTAAAAAATATATATATTTATTGCTATTTATTGTTCTTTGCGCTACATATATAGTGTATGTATACAGTACAGCTCATAGTGTTTATTTGTGATGTATTTACTGGGTACATTCTTCCTTTATTCTTCCTCTGTTATGAACCAGCTTTACATGAAACCATTCTGAATCACTTTGTTGGCATGTCAATGAAAAGCATCACCTCTTCTTTTAACTCTGTAAGTGTTTTGAAACTGGGGAAACGACTGCTGTAGTTTTGAAAGTGAAATGTTTCCCCATGCCTGCTGGATGTAGGATTCCAGCTGCTCAACATTTCAGGGTGTCCTTTGTAGTACTTTTCTTTTCATGATGCAGCCAATGTTTTCAAAGGGCGAGCAGTCAGGACTGCAGGCAGGCCAGTTTAGCACCCCTTTACTACAGAGTCATGCTGTTGTAATATGTGCAAAATGTGGTTTGGGGTTGTCTTGCCAAAATAAGCAAGACCCTTCCTGTCCAAAGAAAAACACACACACACACACACACACACACACACACACA
>CM067485.1:4329227-4341029 GCA_034552555.1 Semaprochilodus insignis
CACATATATATATATATATATATATATATATATATATATATATATATATATATCCATCCATGTTTGTCAGTTTTTACTTTTATGCATCATTTGAACATCCCAAAACGTCTGGTTCTACTAACGTTATACTTTCATTATAATTGATTTGGTTTTTGCGTCACTGTCTAAAGTTTTTCTTTAGACAGTGACGTTATGTTGCTCCAAAACCCTCATGGACAAAAACAGATAATGCACCCAGACAAAAATGTTGGACTGCTGCAAAACCATCCAGACACAGGTGGCACCTTCATTGCACAGCCCTGTCTCCGCCCACACCATTTCCAGGTGCTAAGCAGAAGGAAAGCCACTGGCGCCTTTGTTTGCAGTGGTGTCATGAACAAGAAACCTGGACTACTACGGACTGTAACCGTATCGTCTTTAGTGACGAGTCCAGGCTCTGTTTGAGATGGTCGGGTTTGAGTATGGAGGCCTTGTGGTAAGCGCCTCAGTCCTGTCTTTGCTGTGGAGCGACACACTGCCCCAATTGCTGGTGCAACGATTTGGGGAGCCATCACATAGCACAGCCTGTCACCCTTAATAGTGTTACCAGCGACACTAACAGCTCAGCGATACGTGCAGCGACTCATCGGTTGCCTCTCATGGCAGGGCTTCCGACTGGTATTTTGCAGCAGGATAATGCTCGCCCACACACGGCAAAGGTTCCTTGGCCCGCCACGTTGCCAGATTTATCACCAATCAAGCATTTATGGGACCAGCTGGAATGGCAGCTTTGGGGTTTCAGGATCCTCAGGCCCAGCTGCAACATCTGTGGGCAAATGTGCTGCAGGATGCCATACATAACCTGAATGCCTCCATGCCCAACCGTATCTCAGGCGGCCCAACAGGGTTCTAGAGCCTACTTTCAGTTGTACAGCTTTCCTTATAATAAACTTATCCTTTAGCTCTAATATTGTAATCACTTACATATAGCATCATTACGTTCACACAGTCAGTATTAATGGTGCCTTCAGAGATGTGCACTAATGTCCCCCCAGCACCATCATGGATGCACGGACGTTTCAACTGGTCCCTCTCCTGTTTAACCCAGAGGATGTAGCGTCCATGATTTCCAAGAATTTAAGATTTTGAATCATCGGACCACAGGACACTTTTCCATTTCGCTTCAGCATCTTAAATGAGTGTTTGCATAGTATCTACACTATTTTGCACTGCAGATGATGAAGCTCTTTGCTATTTTACATTTACAAATGTTATTCTTGAATCGTTGCACTATTTGCCTGCGCAGTCTTTCACAGAATGCTGGACCCCTCCCCCTCCTAAAAGACTCCGCCTCTCTGAGATGCTCTTATTATACCCAATCATGTTACTGAGCTGTTGCAAACTATCTATTCTATCTAAGCTAATTAGTTACACCAGATTTGTTTTTTGTTTTTTTTTTGGTATTGCACAACTTATCAAATATTTGCATATATATATATGTGCATATATATATAAAAAATGCAATACAATTTCTTCTTACTCTTACCATTTGCCTGTGCACTATTTTCAATTAAATATGGGGTTTAAATGATTAGCACATCACTGCATTCTGTTTTTATGCTTTTTTGGAAACACGGTTGTGCTCATATAGCAGAGATCAGACTGAATCAGTGTGTCCCAGCCTACCTGGAGGTCCTCCATGCATTGGTAGAGCTGCTGGTTGGCTTTGTTGAGCCTCCTTTGAGTCTCAGTGCTCTCCTCTCTGGTCTGGAGGGAGTCCTTCTGCTCCAGCTCTTTCCTGTAGAACTCCACATCCTGATGGAGCTGCTCATTCTACCCGAGACCCAGCCAAGAACAACATAATAAAGGAGTGAATGCTGGCGGGGGCAGTGTACGGCAAATCAATGGTGAATGTCGTTTATATCAGCAGTTTCTCATTCCTGCTCTTACAGATGTTTACTTTTCTTTTTTTTTCGTCTTGACCATACACACATGCTACTCTCAGACAGCTTGGTTCCTCTCACGCTGGGAGTCTTACCTTCTTCTTAAGCTGCTTTATCTTGGCGGGGTCGACAAAGATAGCGGTGGATAAGTGATGACAGTGCAGAAAGAAAAAGGTAACGTGCAACATGCATGAAAACGAAAACAGGATTATGAGAACTTCCAGAACATGAGCAAGCGGAAACAATGATGAGATCAGGGGGGATTCAGGGATAGAGATGGGAAAATAGAGAAACACATGCCTGAAGCACCTGTGCTTGCTAGCTTCCAAGGCATTCCCACGGCACAATAATACTTCCTCTTATTTCCACTGAACTAGCAGTGAGAGCCTAACAACCTCAGGAGCACATAACAAAAAATCTCATCTCAAATTGGCTTCTTTACAGGCATGCATATGTATATTATTGCATGCACAGGGATAGTGAAGTGCATTTACCTCTCTTTTTAGCTTTCTGTTCTCATCTTCAGCCTCCTCTGCTCGTAGCGACAGCTAGAGGATTCAAAAAACATGCTCACACCCGTCATTGTCTGGCCTTCAATCAACACGTATCAGATACTGTAGTTAGAAGATACATACATATATGTTTTCTGTCCTAAAATATGCAAATGACAACACATAAAATAGTGTGCAGCTTGGTTTTAATGCATTATTAGAGGGACTGGACAAGCAGTACAGATGTTGTACCTCCTCGTTGGTTTTCCTCTCTTTACTCATTTCCTTCTCCAGCTGGACCAGCTCCTTCTCCTTGCGCTCCAAGTGACTCTCCAGTTGGCGGATTTCATCCCGGAGGAAGCGCGTGTCCCGCCCCCCCGTCGAGCGCTGTGCCATCTGGACATCCACAGGTGTGAATTAGCCTCAAGAACACACTAAGAGCCCTGCTTCTTCCTCTGCATGCATTACCCACACTTCAGGGTGTGTTTATTTCACACGTATTAGCACAGAATGTCACATATTCTATTAAAATGGACCATTATAAATTCGAAAAGAGGCACATTTGCAAATGACAACAACTCACAGCCAAAAGGGATTAGCCTGCTAATCCTCTAAAGCTTGTCCCGCTCATAAGACAAGAACAATAAAAGGCCACCAAGTCAAACTGTGTTTCCTGCATCCCAACTGTGTCTGGTGTTAGTAATCATTACTGCCAGGTTTAGATACTCACCCAGTGATTCTGACCGTATGAGCATTTATTTATATTCAGTTCACATGCTTACCTCCAGCTCATTTTCCAATTTATATATCTTTGCGTTGAGTTCAGATTCTGTTCAATGAGGGGAAAAAAAAAAGGTTTTGGTTATGAAATCATGCCCAAGGCCTCATTTTATATCCTTATGCCAACTTCTTTCCAGCGCCTGGCAGTGCAGACATACCGATTCTTGCTTGCTCGGTGCCAGCTTTGTCGACGACATCATAGGCACAGCTTATTTCTTCCAACTTTAGCTGCAGCACAACCAGAACTGTTAGACTACTTCGATTACAACTACTGCTAATACTGTTACTGTTAACAAAGCTTCATGTTGCATTACAGTGCCATTTTAAGGGGCTTCAAAATTAAGAAACAACAGAAAGACAACAAGGAAGCAAAAACTTCACATATAAGTAAATCACTAGGTAAATGTACAGCAGGAAAGATTAGTCTAGTGGTGGGCAATATGCAAAAAATACGAACCCCATGTTCAGAAAAGGTTTTGTAAATTTTTTTAAATGCAATAAAAGCAATAATCTGTGATTTGTTAATTTGTTTTTTAGAGCTTTTAGAGCTTTTTAGAGCTTTTAAGTGACAAAAGCACAATAAAACAACTTCCCCTGACCAACTTCAGTGCGTTTTTGTAAATTTAAAGACATTTAAATTTGATGCAATAACCATGGACTTACCGGGAAAAGATGTGATCTCAATGACACTACACGGCTCTCTAAAATTCCAATATACAGCTCCATACCAAAGGCACCTTCAAACATATGCCATCACCCTTCCCATGGGCACTGACCCCACGTACCATGACAGATGTTCACTTTTGCACCTTTCACTGATAAAAGTCTGGATGGTCACTTTCGGCACGGAGAACTCAATGACCATTTCTCCCAAAAACAAGCTGAAACGAGGGCTCATCTGACCACAGCACATATTTCTGCTGTTTTTGGATTGTCTCAGAATGTCTCAGAAGTCCAGAGAACTCTGCAGCATTTCTGCATAGAAATTATGTATGGTTTTCTTCTAATAACAGAATTTCAAGTTGTAGACTGTATTAAGTGACGACAGTTTTCTGAAGTACTCCTGAGCCCATTTGGCTATATTTGACACAGTAGCATGAAGGTTTCACATGCAGTGCTGTCTGAGAGGCCACACACATTTAACAGTGGTTCTCAGCCTTGCCTTAGATGGACTTACATGGAGATTTCGCCAGATTCCTGCAATCTTTTCACAGTATTACGTACGGTAGATGTGAAAGACCTAAATTCTTTTCTATCCTGCGTGGAGAACCGTTTGACGATTCTTTCTTAAACTTTGATTATTTTCTAAAACCCATTTAACTTGCAAAGACTGAGCCTTTCATATAACTACTTTTATACCCAATCATGACCCCCCCTCACCTGTTACCAATTCACCTGCTTATTGTAGAATCAAATAGAAAGTAAAAATAGTGCAACGTGAATATTCTATAAATATATACTTATTTCGCTCCTGTCCCAAATTCAAAATTTGTTCATATTTACAAAACATAATCAAGTAAATCAGCCAAAAAAGAAGACAATTTGTTTGTACTTATGAAAGTTAAATAAAGGTTCAAAGAATTAGCAAATCACATATTCTTGTTTTAAACCCATACATATATACAAAATGTCCCAACTTTTTCAGACATTTGGCTTGTATAACATTACAGTATGCCAAGACTATTCACAATATTCATCATTCTTCTGCGGTTTGATATGGTGGAACAAACAAAACAGAATTTATAGAAGAATTGTGTCGGCATCAGCAGATATTTGCTTTACAAAACAAAACCAGAAAGACAAATACAAATCCAGTATTTATTAACATTATTGTACTTTGGAAGAACACAATGTTGAGGTGGTACTGGGTTACTGCACTAAAACTACAGCTACCAAAAAAAATGATATTTCTCTATATGGCTAATCTATGTAGATGTCCCAATTTCTAAATGCTTATATGAAACATGAAAAATGTCTCCAAATTCTAATATCATGCATCTCTAAAATGTGCTGTCAAAACCTCATTCACTAATATCCTCTTAAGCTTTTTCTTAAATTCATTTTTGAGAAAGCTGTTAAGAAAGAGGTCTCGTTCCATGTCAGATTCATGGTTTGTCCTTAAACCGCAGAGTTGTCTGTGCTTGAGCGTGTGTAGATTCTGTTCCTACCCAAGAACAAATCCCAAATGAGAAAACCCCGGTGAATGTCAGGATCTTTGTGAAAAGTGGGTTTTAAGAAGGAAATTCTTCTTAAGAATGGTTGGTGAATGAGTGACTCAGTGACTTTTACTCAACGTTTCCTCTGCACTGCACTAAATTCAATTAAACAGGAATAATTGTGCTTACTTTGTAATGAAATATGCAGTTGATCAATCTTCTTTCAGTACTGGCGATATCCATGATATGCTCAGGAAAACGGATTGTGATGTAAGATGGCATGAGTTGTCAGGATAATTAATAAACGTTGTCTCATTGCCCACCCTTAGACAAGTCCTTCAGTCTTTCTTTAAAACAGCTGTTTTTCTGAAGTCAAAAATTAGTTTCTTTGACTACTAACAAAAGATTGGGTCAGTGTTAAATATAACCATGATCGTAAAAGTCTTCTTTTCTCTCCTGAGAGCAAACAGACAGAGCAAAACAGAGAATATATGTAGGTAAGAGTTGTACCCTTAGTAAGGTCTGCGAGATTCTGAACAGCTGAATTAGTTTCTCTGACTCGTTCTCCTTCAGCTCTCGTGGATGGATCTGCAGAACGACAAGCATGTTGTTCAACGACACGCACACCAAGGATGAGCTGGGTTTGTCCCTCATATGCCTCCCGTTAAGGTGAGCAGTGCTTTATAATGTTATAACTACATGCCAGTTTCAAGTAAACACTATTAATCAAGGACTAGACTTAAGCAAGAAACTGGCTCAGAGGAACCTAGACTAAAACTAAGAAAACAACATTAATATACGACTATCGTTTGCAGCGTAGCTCAGTTCAAGCCTTGGCTTGATTTTCCTGGAAACACTGCGCCATACATTCCTCTCAGTTATGTCCTCAGGAAACCGTTCTCCCTTATATCCCCTGCTTTACCATTTCCAAAGGCTAAGCCAGGAGCTATATAGTTTAATGGCAACACTGTACCTGCAAACAAACATTTAAAAGCATTTTTAATGACATGCAATCTGACAATACCTTATCATGCTGGCCAGAAGACACATACTATAAATGTACTACAGCGCTCATTACCTTCAGAATGACATCACAGATCTTCTGCTCCTCTTCACTTCCCAAACCATCAGGATCAACACTCATCACGAGTTTCCAGTCTGTAGCTGGAGGCATCTTGCTTGCTTGTGTCCAGCTTTGTTCAAAATCTTGGCGGTATAGTTACACAAACAAGTACCTTGTAAAAAGACCTGCCTGTTTAAAATGAAGGGTGCTTTTTGGAGGACCTGGACACAGCTATTTGTTTTGGGCTTGAGCTATACAGGCAGTAAAGCATGATGGATGACCTGATGGAGGAACATAATGAACATGTTTCCTCAGCAGTATCGAATGATATGCACTGTTACAAAACTACAGCGTAAAAAAGTCACAGAGAAAGTCAATTCTGTGGTCAACATCAACAACAACGGTGCTCATTACCCTCTGTTCCGAAGCTGCTGTTCTAGACATTTGGCTAGCACGCAATTTCGAAACTACAGCCAACAGGAAACCTTAGGTCCACACCAAAAACGAGAAAGAAGGAGAGTAAAAAATAAATCGGACTTGTTATTGCGTTCAGTTTACTGTGAGGCGAACAGAAACACAAACAGAACACCACCGTTAGCTCAATTTCTACATGTATACTTGTGTAATAGTCCATAAAAAGACCAAGCCGCCAACCGCAATGTCTATCTAAGTCTTAAATAATCTGTTTATTTAATCATATTTCAGTCTGTCGTATATATCTTACAATATGTTCCTCGCTATCGTTAGCCAGCTAGCTAATACAAACGTTCCATTTTCTAACGCTGTTGCTAAGCTACCACTGACAACAGTCGTATTCCGCTGTGACCGTATCACGTCAATGTCGTGAAATTGTTGAAGATCTACAAACTATGCGAATAGAAGGTCTCCAGTTAAGTTACCGGAAATTTGATTTGCAGATCAGCTAACGTATAGCAGTCCTGCCAGAAAGCGTTTTCATAATAAAAGCAGTAAACAAATAGGCTTTGTACAAAACCGGCCATGTCGATCTCTCTCTCCTTCTCTCTCCTTCTCTCTCTCTCTCTCTCTCTCTGTCTATAAAGGTACATGTACATATATGAAGTATGTAGTGTACTAGACAAATGCAGGAGCAGCCTTGGTGGATAATGCACTAATAAACATATTAAGAGATAAAAAAAAATAAGACAACAAGCGAGTATGTCTATATTGCTCGAATAGAGATAAAATAGATAAAACAGAATAGTAAAAAAAGAATACAAGAATAAAATAGAATATATATTTGCCGTTTTGGTATATGATACAATACTTTCCAAAAACAAAATTATTATTATTATTATTATTAGTAGTAGTAGTAGTAGTAGTAGTATTAAATAATTTAGCAGATAATGTACAACAAAGTCGATACATTATTTATTATATTTTCTTTTAAATATTTATGTTTATAACTGTATTTATAATACATCCAATGACATATTTTGAATATATATTTATACCATTTTAATATGCTCAATATTTCAGTAGCCTTTCTTTATAAATTATTTTCTCTTTTGAATACTGATCTAAAACATGAGTCGATGTTGTCAAGCAGGAGTGTTGCGACCCGGAAACTCTTTCCTGTCGCACAGCTGAAAGAAAAAAAACTGTTAGCATTGAAAATCTCGGTTGCCGTTACCAAGTAAACGCCGCTGGCTTCTTTAAACACATACATTAATTCTCCTTCCGAATAATTCCTCAAAGCCATGACAAGGTGGGTCTCCAGCGTTTACAGTTTGAACAAGGCTCACTCCAGGCCGTTTGGAGTAGACTTCTTTCAGTGCCGTTAGCCGGGAGTGGCTAATACAATAGCTGCCATAAGCTTGTGCTGCTCAGCCTTCACTGTCTGTCTGGGCGAGGACTGATGTCCAGATGAAGGTGGCCTTTAGATGATGGTGTTTGGATGACGATATGGAGTCAGTTAATATACTGTATGTTAAGCTTAATTTTTACTGGGTTATGCTCGAAACAGATTAGCACCAGCTGCTTGGATCTATTAGGGAGGTATTCAGTAAGTTGTTCCCACTGAGCAGCTGAATGAGAACATGAATGATAGATCTAACTGGAGACATCAGACAGTCAGAGATTCATGTCACGGTCATGTTCTTTAATAACCAGACTATGCAGAACTCGATTTTAAAACCAGGCTTTGAATATTCCATGAAAACTGAAACATGCCACAACATGTATGTAGTGATTCTGCTGAAGCCTGTGAGTAATAGAGTGAGTGTGTTTTGTGCAATCTGCTCTCTTCTGTTTACAGTGCTCAATGAGGTCTCACGTCAGTGATGGCTGTGTTGTCGTGGAAGGAGATCTGCCTGATCACTGGACTGGTGGTGGGCTGCTACTGGAACAGTCTGCTGTGTGGTTTTGTGTTTGATGATGTCTCTGCCATTTTGGACAACAAAGACCTTCGTCCCTCCACGCCTATCCAGAACCTCTTCCTCAATGATTTCTGGGGGACCCCCATGTCAGAGGTAGGGTCCATCATTCTGTGCTGCTGTTAGCGAGCACAAAATGGGTTCATGTGATTGAATTCAATTCAGCTTTATTGTTATTACACCAGTACAGGGTTGTGCAGTATGACAAAGCACTATCAGGCTACTAATACAGACAGCAGAGACACAATGCAATGTGTGCATAAACAGTAAAACAGATGTGCAGTAACTGTATGTCAGAAGTTTGATCATTAAAATAGGTTTAAATAGTTAGTGCTGGTTAATAGTAGTACATTTCAGTCTCACAATATACAGATAGGCCTGTGACAATCGTGACATTGTAGTTGATGGTCAACTGCTGTATAAATAATGATGATTAATAAGCTCTTTATAAATACATTTTTTTTCTCATTTTATGCCACTGTTAAAGTAGCAGCCTGAAGTGGCCAGATTGACTGGTTAGCATCATAATCAGCTTATAGTACAAAAGCAGCTCGAGCTCCAGTAAACATTGATCACTGCCGCCCCCTGGGTATTTCACAAAGCAGGGTTTCTCAGGGAGCTAAATGACTTAAAGGTGCCATAGAATACATGTATTCAGTATTGCTCAATTATTCCCTGATGTCTACGTGGCTTTGGTCAGGGTGAAAAATGCCCAGATGTGGTTTTGCACACCACCCTAAGATTTGGTCCTAGAATGACTAGAAGTTACTATTATAATTTGATGAGCTCTGCTCTGATTGGCTGGTTTACAGCAAGACAGTGCAATGACCACACAGGAGAAACATGCTGAAATAAACATAGGCAGGAAAATAAGTCGAACCTCCGCGTACTAAGCCTATTGTCAGACTGTTTCATTAGCTGAGCTAACGTTAGCTACATTACCCATACTAACTGTTTGCTTTTGATCTCAACAACAACAACAACACAAAGAGAATTAAAGTTGGTGTAAATAGTCATAAAATCACCCAGCATGGCTGCTGCTTACAGGCTGCTGTTGGGGTTGTGATGCTAATAAAGGTGGAACTGCTGCTGTTTTCAGCCTCTTCAGTGTTTAGCGCTGAGTGAAGGTTTGAGAAACTGTCCGGAGTGAAATGTGCAGAGCAAACTAACGGCTCTGAATTAAAGTCCTCCAGAATCGTGTTAAAGATGTGGGAGCCTAAGTTGGCTTCCTATTCACCAGCTTGTTTATGGTGCATGTACGTGCTGTAGCATTTAAGGTGGAATTGAACATTTGATTAAGAAACGTGAAAGATGTACATCTTTAAACATGGCTAATGACCACTGATAGTTCCTTGGCAGGGGTATGAAAAGTGCAGACATGGAACGCTTGGAACGGTACATTTCTGCAGTCTGCCGCTTTCATTCCTGTTGTTTGTTGTTGTTTTGCTGGGCTAGAACCTGAGTTAATTTACATTTGGAGCGAGTAAATATTAGAGTCATCCAGTGCATAACAGATGAGTGTTTTGGAATTGACCAGGTTTACCTCCTCTGTAAATGCAGTATTTGTATTTGAAGGAGGCATAACAGGGTTTGAGGTACATGGTACGTCAGTTCTATGTACTGAACTCTCCTTATTCAACTATGATGATGTAAATATCTTTTTCCATTCTGTGGCTCCTCTAAGCCCAAAGATGAGGACCTCAGCTCTGCTCCTATTGAACAGGCTTGACCTGATCTTAAGTTATCTGGCTAAACTGAGAAACCTGTGTTATTACCTAGGTGTTATTAGAAGTAGAATTTAAAACCACTTGCCATTCCACACAGAGGAGTCTGTCTTCCACATTTAACCCATCCATGAAGTTAAACACCCACATGCACACACACTAGTAAACACACTAGGGGCAGTGAGCACACTTGCCTGGAGCGGTGGCCAGCCCTGTACACAGTCTAGCTGTTCCCTGACCTTCAGCCCACAGCTGCCCCACATGTTATTACAAAAATAAACAGACATTACTCACTGCATTCCTCTAAAGGCGCCATCACATCCGTCTGATTGTTTGATGTGTTTATAACACAATAAAGAGTTACACAGTCTTATCTCCCTCAAAACTGTATGAAGCACTAAGTACCTGGCATTGACGTTAACTGTCAGGTCCTGGATATCATGTGTAAAGTGCACAAAATAGAGTTATAAAAGCAGCGGCAAGGATATGGCTATTTTATGGGCATGTTGCCTGTCATTGTCGGTTATCATATGAGCCCATTATCTATATTGCAGAAAGATCACTGAAAACAAAGCTACAGTGTATTATATTGGCCTTGGGCCAAAGTTGGCTCATGAGGATGTTTGATTCAATCTGACAGAAAGGTAACGTAACCCCACCCCCTCACCCCATAAAAGAATAAATGGAGTTAAATTACATGTAGCTTTTATCTTTGATATGTAAATGGTATTTGAGTAACAAATGTAGTGTATTTGTCTAGCACTATTTTCATATCTTCGCTGTCCAGAGAAAAACATGTCTCCATTTTTGTTGATTTTTAGTTTTATGTATCATTTGATCACAGCAGCTGCTGTTTACACTGTGTAAAAATTCCATGATGAATGGACCAACAGAAATGGCCCAGAACCGCTTGGGAAAAAAAATTCTGGTTCCATTGACTTCCATTCAGATTAGATTCGCTTTTTGGCCTCTCCTGTAAAGTTGTTATTTTGGAGATACTTGTTTTTCTTTGGACAGCGATGATATACAAATTGCTACACGAAGTGCTTATTGTTTAGGCGTTGATGGAACTGATTGATTGATTATACAAGTGCTTGGCGCATTTTGACCTGTTTCTTATATGTTTCATAATTTGAACCAAACAAGCTAAAATTTGAGAATATGCTTGCTGCCTGAACGCGGAGTACACGCCCAGTCCAATCTAACATTGCCTCTTACTTAATATTGAAGATTTTTTTGGTTGGGGGGGATGGTGGTTGGCGGGGGTGTGTGG
>CM067485.1:4343991-4433062 GCA_034552555.1 Semaprochilodus insignis
TTTCGCATTTCCACTTTTGCTTAGCCAGTGTACACATGAATTAAACGGAACTGGAATCTAACTTCCGCAGAGCGCCGAGATACTGTACATCCTCAGAAAGAAAGACATTGTGTTGTTTTAGTGACCGCCTGACCTTACTGGGTGGCAAAAGTCTGGGCGATATTTGCCAGGGAATTTTTTTGGCTGAGATGCTGAAATGAGGTCTCAGATGAAGGCAGGCCTGTGATTTGTTATGTGTCAGTTGGTTGGTATTCATTCCGTCTCTGCACAAAACAGGCTTCAGCGGCAGGGCTCGGAGATTTAGCCCAAGGACGGTGGGGTCTGGATTTTCTCCCCCTAAATGAATCTAGACTTGTGCATGATGAGGTCTTCCATGAGATAGTACAGACAACAGGCTGTTCTGTTCAGGACTTCCTCTTCGTGTTTATTTGTGTGAGTGGGCTTAAAGTGCGTGTGCGTGCGTGGAAGCATGAGTTGTAGGCAACATGCTCAGTAATAAATTAGACTTTGGGGAAAAGGAGCTTCATCGTTCTCGCTGCAACCGGCAGTTTGATTTAGTTATTGGATGGAGGGAATGTCTGTGTGTGAAAGGCTGAGACCGTTTCTTCAGATGGCTGGTCCCTGCCATCGCAGACACCTCCATGTGGTGGCAGTAATGGATAGTTTGTTGTTTCGGTCTCATACGCAGGGAAAGGACAAATGGTTGAAGTGCTTTTCACATGCTGTGTGAATGTGAAATGTTTAGACCTGCTTAATTATCTCTTCCCATTTACAGTACAGCTCAGTACAGTGCAGTCCAAGACCAACATTCATTTAATTTCCAGTCAAAGTGGGCATGAAGTATTTTATCATCATTACTGTTTGGGATATATAACCTAGTCCACTAGCCTCAGCATAGGGAAAGGTGTAAACACAAGACTTTCCAAAAAACTGGAGCTCAAAAGCTTCAAAAGATACAGAGAAAGTTGGACTCCTAACAACCGTACAGGGTTGTCCAGTAAAGCTTATTATATTTAAGAGGGAGGAGAAAATCAAGCTCCACTCTTGCCTCAGATCTGAAAACATCCACAGGTGTTTCTGTCCACCCTTCCTTCCACTGTGAGAAGACAGTTCAGTGCTGTGGGTCTGGAAGTTACGTCTAGCTGTCAAAAAGACATTACCGAGAAAAGAATATAGACAAAAAAGAAGAAATCAAACCAAAAAAAGCTGCTCGTGTTCCCAGAACAATGGACCGGCCACCCCGGAGTCCAGACCTCGACCCCACTGATTGTCTTTGGAGCGTGAGAAGTGAAAAATGTAACCAACTTCTAAGACTGAACTTGGAAGGTGTGAAAGAATATCCTGCAGAAAGCAGTCTCAGCAAGTCTCCTGTAAGAGGAAGCTGTAATAAAGACAACGGGTGGACACAAAACCCTGAAAAAGCAGCACCGCTGTAGATTGACAGGAAGCAAACCTAAACCAGCCACCCAGAAAGCAGGGTCGACTTGGGTTTAGCTGGACTCCTGGACATGGATGGCTGTGGCACCTTTACGTTTAAGGCTTTTTCCACATTTTAGAACCTGGAAAGGTGTTTTTTATTAGATTCTAGAACGAACAGGTGGTTTTCTAACAGGACTCGAGAAGATATGCATATGCCGTATTCCCAGCCTTTGTTGGGGAGCGTTAATGATATGTGTCTTTTTTTTAATTTAAGTTTAAAATGTTTTTTTTTTCCATGCAGATAAGTATTTACAGTCAAAACAGGTATTAATTATTATTATATATTATTACATAATTATTAAATAGCATATTATTACAAATATAAGAAGAATATTTTCAGCTTTTTTTGCAATTCTGAAAAATAAATGTTTTGAACTTAATTGCCGTTTTGATAGAAAATTGTAAGTAAATAAATAAATGGGCTCTGACATTTGCGCAACGCTCTCTTTTATATAACAGTGTCATTTTTCCTTTGTCTGATTTCTTTTGGTAGGTTCAAACTGTGTAAAAAAAAAAAACGGTTTGTCAGTTCAACACAAAAAGATTATGTCATGTGATAACAAGCAATATAACTGGTTTTCACTGGTTTTATAACTTGGATAAATACTTTGAATGAAACAGTGCCAAGCCAAATAATAAACATTAGCTGGATGAAACATCAGTGTCTGCTTCTCCTATTCCACATTTTACAGTGTAGTTCCGTGGACAATGGTCAGGAATAAGGTTATTCCTTTGTTTTTCTGGACTGGCGTTGTCCGCACACTTTGGGTGACGGTGTTACAGTATTTCTTAGTAATTAATGAAGAAAAACCAATTTGTTGTGTTCAGTTCGGCAGCGTATCGATGTTCTCTGTTTGAGGGGGAAAAGTAACGTAGACTCGATAACCTCCTTAACTCTTTGATGTTCGACGCATTCCATGCCCTGCTGGAAAACCGCAGTGCCTAATTCAGATTTCTTACAGTTTGCTCTTCCTCTGGGTCCTGAATGAGGGATTGTACTGATATGCTGATCTTATCACTATATGCGTCAGTTCATTTCCGCGATTTGGGTTTAGAATTTGGCCGAGCTGCTGTCCAGGGGAATGTTGATGATGTGCAGTCATACAATCTGCAGTTGAAATACTGGTCCATTATTCATACAAGCATCCCAAATATCCCATTTTTATTTCTTTCTCTTGTCAGGTCACAGGTGTTGTGGGAAGAGCCGAGCTGCTGTCCTCCATCTTTCTGCTGGCAGCTTTCTTGACCTATACTAAGTCGAAAGGCGCGGATCACTCCATTGGTAAGAATTGTCATCTTTAGCCTTTTCAGTGTCGCCGTGCGGCGCATGCTTGCTGGAACAGGTTCACCATTAGGACACCCTGCACAGGCCGCGACTTGTTCTCGGCGCTTAAGCCTAAACTATTCCCCACCCACAACCCTTAAGAACACACTTCAATCTAGGCGCATCTATCACATGCCGTGTTGTTTTGACTCAATGCTCTATCGCCTCGAAGATTATACGGCCTTTGACCAGCAACTCGCACAATGAGATCATACCAGCCCGATTCTTTGGAAGAAGGAAGAGCAAGAGCTTGACCTGAGCTCAGATTACAAGTATTGCTTGTGTTGTGAATAGCATCCTTTGCACACGCGAGAGAAACACGAGCCAAATGATAAACTGGTTAGGTGCTCTTTGCCTGCACCGTTAAGAACATGTGCATGTTCAGCAACGTTCATTAAGTCTTCTATTTATTTCCCGTAACTGTAGCTCACGCAATTCCATAGAATAACTGGCTGCCTAATTGTGTTTACGTGTGCTGGCAGCACCACAGGACAGAAACTAAACCGAGCGCCCAGAAAGCAGGGTCAAGTTGTGTTCAGTTGGACTCCCGGCCATGGATGACTGTGGCGCCATCACGGTTCAGCTTCCAGCGACAGTCCTCTGCAGTCCTCTTAGCCAGTTGCAACACTTGGGATCCCCTGTCACTGCCTTGCTTTAACCATTAAACCTGCACAGACGTGTTCAGACGACCAAATCGCTTTATGCCCTAAAACTTAATAACTCAATCTCGGTCTAATAATAACACATACTTTGTGCATTGTTTGCATTGTCCTATATACACGTCTGGTCAAAAGTTTGGGCACATCACTTAAGCCTTTTTTTTCCTATTTCTTTTTTCTCTTTTCGTTTCTCTACTTCCCACATTTTAGAACTAATAAAGCCTTCGTTTTAGAGTCGGTTTGAAATAAGGCAGCTTTCAATTACATTCAAATACATGTTGAACTCCATGCGTTCTCTACAAGGAGAGATGGCTGAGGAACAGCCAAAGAGGGGAAAACCTGGAAAACACAGACTGAGAAAAAGTATTTACAACAGATAGATAGTATTGTTTCAGTGGTTAATAAGGCTGAAGTTGGCGAATTTCCCATTCCACCTTAAAGATAAGATAGTCTTTTATTCGTCCCACAGTGGGAAAATTCAATGTTACAGCTGCAAAGGGATAGCAAGGTACAAAAAATCTTATTTACAAATAATTGCACATGAAATTAAATTAAGTTAAATTACACATGGGAAAGTGAAAAACAGTGTTGTAAGTGTGCTGGGAGCAGTGCTGGTTATATAATCTAACAGCAGCAGGAAGAAAGGACCTGCGATACCGCGCCTTCACACATTTTGGGTGAAGCAGCCTGTCGCTGAAGGAGCTACCCGGGGCTGGCAGAGTCTCATGCTTGGGTTGGGAGTCATTCTCCAGCATGGATGCCAGCTTGGCTAACATCCTCCTGTCATTCACCACCTGCAGTGGGTCTGAGGGGCTTCTCAGGACAGAGCCGGCCCTCTTAATGAGTTTGTCTAGTCTCTTCCTGTCTGCTGTAGGGATGCTGCTGCCCCAGCGTCCCTCCATAAAAGATGATGCCACCACTGTATTGAACATCCTCAGGAGTGCCCTCAGTAGGTAGAGTGTGCTTTGACCTTTTTTGTAGAGTGCAGTAGTGTTAGCTGACCAATCCAGTTTGTTGTTTAGGTGAACACCCAAGTACTCGTAAGAGTCCACCATCTCAAATGGAGTTACATTTACTTTACAGTTACATGCTGTCGCGTAAGCCATTTAAGGTGGAACAGGAAAATTCGAATTCTTAGTAAAAATAATGCTGGCCCCAAAAAAAAAAAAAGCTGACTTCAGCTTCATGAAGAGTTGAAAGGCATAGGAAGGAATAAGAGGTTGCTCAGTTTGTTCTGGGTAAGGTTTTTTTTGGGCCTCGTTTGTTTGCCTGTTATAGCAACTCTGGTTAGCATCGCAGCAGCAGTTGTAGCAATAGTTGCTAACCATTTGCTATCACAGACAAACAAACAAGGCAAAAAAAAAATGCTAACCATTTGTAGCGATAGTTGCTAACCCGAGACATCAGTTACATCGCTTGCTGTGTCGTTGTTCACTCTAACATAACATCATGGTATTTGTTTACAGCAAAGGGTTTTGCGAAGGGTTTTATGGTCACGAAGATCTCAGTATCGAGTCTGCAGTGTCGTTCGTCTTGGCAATTCAGGCCCATGGAGTTTGGGGGCGGGGCTTCAGAAGGAGCTCTGAAAGGAGGGGTGTATATGTTTTGTTTTGCTGTCAGTCGTTCTCTAGAATCGCTAATTTTGGCCGTTTAAATAGCAGTTCTCAGTGGAAATTAAATAATGGGCGGTCTCGGAATCGTACATAGGCGTTAACTTGGCTCTGTTTGTATAGAGTGTTTGTTTATGTAACAAATTTCATTTTCAAGGAAGTGTAAGCCTTTAGGTCAAAATGCCTTTAAGACTATGAAAAGGCTTATTCAGTGTCCAGTCATTTGACTGGCAATGTAGCTGTTGATTGATAAACCTTGCATGCTAATTCACATATTCACAAAAAATAAATAGTTAAATAAATAAATAAATAAATAAATAAATAAATCATTCAGGCTGATGTTACATGTCCCTTATGAATGTGCATTATAAGTACAGTGGCTTTAGCTCCTGTTAATGGATAGTAAGAACCTCTTGCCTTCTGGCACAATGAGCTTAATGATGTCTTAATGATGGCGTCTTGATTGATTTTATATTTAAGAAAATTCATAAAGATCATCAACAACGTTGTCTTCACAAATTTTATTTTAAAGTGTTATACAGATAACATGGAAGGATCATGAGTTGACACAGCCCAACCAGGAAGGAACCAAATTTGTCACATTACAAACACAACTGGCATTCTGGTGTACTATGTTCAGTGTTTAAAGCTTCAGGTCACAAGAACTGGATTTGCTGGTGTTCTTGGCCAAGGAAAACAGGCCTTGACTGTATTCTACAGAAAGCAATTGCAATGTAATTATAGTCATGATATATGTTCAGCGCTACACATTATCCATAGATTTTTTGTGCAGTTGGTGTGCTGCGGTGTGGTATGCTGTGATGTGGTTAAAACAAGCCACCGAAACCCTCTTATACAAGACGCAAGTATTCAAATCGTGAGGATTTACTGAGCATTCGTTTGCTGATTATACAGTTGAGAGATCCTCCAACGGAGGGAGACTTTCACTCTCCGTCCAGCAACCACATACACTTCTGCCTTTGATTCGTAATGAATAGAGACACTAATCTTTCCTTGTCAAAGCTGAGGTTCACCCACAAGTCATGTCTCATGTTTTCCTGTGACTGGCAGAAGCATTTAGAAAATGCTGAAAGACAAATGTACACTCACTGAAACGAAAGAAGCAGCAGTGTCCCTTCTTGCAAATGGTGCCCTTTGATAAGTTGGCAAATGACATCCAGGAAGTTTGAACATATAAACTTGTTGAAATGCTTGGTGTGACTACCTGGGCAAATCGGTTTGGGTGTTTCAGTGCACAACCCGTGAGAATGCATTCTCTTCTGTACTCGTCTTTTGTTGTTGTGTTTTTTTTTCTTTTTCTTTTTTCTAAATGCCAGTTGCGAATACTTGTTCACACGTTGCTTCAGTGCCAGGTAAAAAGACGACCTCTTTCTCTTTTGTCTTCGTGAAACACTTGAGAATGTTTGCCTTATGGTAGAGGTTCAGCAAGGTAAAGGTGATTGAACTAAAACGGTATTTTAAAACTTGTACATAGCTGTTTTCTGCTGTCACCCGTTCCGTCTTGATTAATGAACTGCAGGAACACCTGCAAAATCAATCATGACTGTTCTAATGAAGGGGGGAAAAAAAAATCTGTGAATGCATTGGGTTGTGACACCAGGCATGGACCATTTTGATCATAGGAACCCTGGTTCTGTTCAGGCTTCATAGAACTTTGGTGCTATCCAGGGAACCAGTCTGCATTTGCACCAACTTTTATTGGAACCAAGGAACGTCAAAGGATACGTCATCGACGTCAACAAAGGGCATTGCACATGAATGGTAGTATACAGTACAAGATGGCGGAGGCTATAGATCACCTGCAAACACCTGTGCTCTTATGCCAGATGTCTGTATTCATCCAAAGAGCAAGCACGGATCAACTACTGGTAGTAAGGAGAATCAGAAGAGGTTCTTTGGCAGACCACTGGGTGTCGCCACTGTCTTTTACTTCAGTAACTGACGTGCCCACAGATGTCGTCAGGGTTCATCCTGAAGAACCTACTATTCTGGTTCCAGCTGGGAATGAACATTTCAGGTTCAGGACCTGTTTATTTGTGGTGGAAATCAACCGAATGGGAACAGGAACGGAACACGTTGTACTGTGGTGGAAAAGGGCTAGGAGTGATGTACATAGTGGGACGATACGGTCTCTCTACAGCCTATTTCACAAAGACTGTTTTAAAGAATTCACCATCTTAACCTGTATATGTCTCAGTTCAATGTTCAAACAGAGTAAGGCCGGCGCCTACAGACTTTGGCTCCGTAAATGTTGACTCCTTTGCCTCCATTTTGCTAGCCAACATGTGTCCACCTGCACTGGGGAAGCGGTTGTGTTTGAAAACAGGCTTGGATTGCACAGCGTATGCTTGGCAGGGTGTTTAAAGTGGACGACAACTTTGTGTCCAACTGCCACAGCATCATGAACACTTCACTGTGCAACAGCATGCATGTCGGTATGGTAACAGTTGGTATCTGATAATGCATTTTAATGAGTCTGAGTAAATGGTCTGTCTTATGCCTCCTGCTTACCATTATAGACATGAACCTTGTGTCCTTCAATGAACATCTAACCAACAACGCTTCTATGTTTCTTTCAGTGTGGACGCCCATCATCTTAACAGTGTTCCTGGTAGCTGTTGCCACACTCTGCAAGGAGCAAGGCATAACTGTAATTGGGATATGCTGCGTGTACGAAGTGTTTGTCGCCCAAGGGGTAAGGCCATTTCCTCTCGCTGAGTTTAGTCCAATAATTAGACTTGCTAATAAGCGTTGTAAAGTCTGTAAAGCAGCTAGAGGGATGGTGCTTTGAAGCCCTACTGAACGGATAGTTTTAACTGGAGGCAAAACCATACGGTGGTTGTTAATGAAGGATGCTATTTTATACCCAGCGCTCCCTGACAACTTCAACCCGAGCAGGTTACTTGAAACCATTATGTCAAGGAGGTCTGTTTGTGATACAAAGAAAAAGCAGTGTAGGACGTGACAGCTGCTTCATCCTCAGGGTAGAGTCACTCATCGCTCGCTGCCGCGGTAGTTCCAAAGAAAAATAGCCGAATGTCATAAATCAGTCATCCGCAGATCGGAGTACTAAAGGCTTCACACTCTTTTATTAAATGCTGAAATATGTCCTCTGTTATCGCTAGGTGTGTCTTTGTCTTCTCTAATGGTGGCTTGACATTTTGGCTATTCCTCATTACCATCAGTAATTGAATGAGTGTGGCCACTCGACAGTGCCCACACTCGCGCTGAAAAACCAAAGTGGTGCATTAGAGTTCGTCTCCACACTGGGGCCTTGTGCTCTCTTGGCAGCCCACCGTGCCCTTTCAATTATGTAATTAGACAGTATTTTACATAATGGGCTCTGTCATAATCCTCTTATGTGAACTGGCTACTGTAGGGAGTGAGAGTAGGCAGCTGTTGCACCTTGCAGGCTCTTGAGATGCTGGGGTTTTTGCCTCGGAAGTCCAGTGCACTCTTGATGGCTCTGCTCTCGGTTCACCCCTATACTAGGCCGTAATGTTCTGAAGTAGGTTGCCCTCTCTCTCTCTCTCTCTCTCTCTCTCTCTCTCTCTCTCTCTCTCTTTCTCTTTCTCTCTCTCACACTCTCTCACACTCTCACGCTCTCTCTCTCTATCTGTAAGAACAAACTGAGCTGAGTTTCTGCCATTTTAGTCTCTGCTCATACCTAGCATTAACATTCATCTATAGTGATCTGAACACAAGCGGACAGCGAGACACACTGGCATTTCCATGTGCCTTGAATGCATCCCCAGTGACTGCTTATGATCTAATTTCCTGACTGGAGGAAGGGCACCGTGCACATTTATAACTTGTACTTGTCCTGTACCCCTGCGAGCACACCGCAACAAGGCTTCATTTATTCACTAAATGTTCACAACCCTGGCATAACATATTACATCATAAATGACCCTGATTTAATGAAATGACCTTGTTCTAATGACCCCGGCTGACCACGCAATAGTTTCCAGTTTCATATGTCATTTCAGATCATGTAGAAACCTAATTCAGCTCACCTGGGACCCCAACAATTTCTGAAACTTTATTCCTCCCTTGGTGTTTTTAAATGGGTCCCTGTGTACAAATAAAGACCCATCATAAGGAACGGGAACTCCGGACAGCGTAACGCTGAGTCTCGCCTCCTTTTTGAGAGTGGAACCAAATTTCAGTAGGAACCAGTGAAAGTCAGTGGAGCTGTTTTGAGGAAACCTGAGAACCAGTATTCTGATTAGCGGTTGCCGCTGCCTGTCACTGCTCATTTACGAAAAGCTCGACTTGATGGCGTTGGTGAATTCGCCCAGTTTGTGCGGCACTGAACACTGACGACTCTCATTAAGAGCTAACCGCACCGTAGGCCTGCAAGTTTGCGTAATTGTATGGGCAGCGTTTAAACCAAGAGGCAGAGAAAATAATGAAAGTAAACATGCAGTTGCTTTTGCCTCTACTGGGTTGACGCAGTTGTGGTCATTATATACCCCTGACCCCAATTGGATCACAATGCAAATTACTGGACCCTGTTCACACTTGTACACTTAGGATCAGATCACCCAGGGTGTATGTTAATTCTAGGTCTGCAGTCTGCTAGGGCTGGGTATTGTCAGCATCTTCATGATATGATAAGTGCCATGATGCAAGCCAATACAAAGTAATAATATAATCCAGTAACAATGCAATGACAAAATGCCAAGTCGTTTTTGGCCAATATTTATTTTAGATTTATTCTCAAAAATGACCTTAATAATTAATAAATGCGGTGGGGAAGAATGGTGTTGATCATGTTCTTGACATTTTCGTAGAAATGCTTACCTAAAATGGTACAGGTTAAAAAAAAGGAAGAAGAAGAAGAAGAAGAAAGACTGTACTAATATGATTAGAGGTCTGGTGCACAGGCTCAGGCTCTGAGGTGCAGTTTGGGGTGCAGGGGAGCAAAGCAGTGAACTATATCACCAAGGTGGCAGCCTGGAGGGAGTGGTTGGCGTTAGGCCACACTTGCATGTGCGCTGTGACTATAAAATTATCAGCGTGCAAGGAAACATTCACTAACGTGCTACAGATCACATGCGGCATACATCTGTTTAGATTTTAAAGGCGCTACAACATAAAACAGCTCCAGAAACAGGCACAAACTAATGACTGACTGCCTCTGTGAACTCAGCTGTGAAAGTAAAGCGAACGCAAGATTTCAGTAGCTCAGCCAACGCAGTGCCAAACAAACAGAGGAGCAATCAGAAACGTGTTTGGATGTAAGGGTGCCTGGTTTTGCCATGAGAGACCATTAGCTGCTTGTTTTAGAACTGTAAAGAGTTTTGCCAGATCTTTCCATGACAAATTACCTTTTTCTTTTTCCCCCTGTAAAAAATGATCATAAAAACGAGCTCAAATCACCGAAAAACATTTTAGCGTAGATGCTGGCATTCTCATAGAGCTCTGAGGGTTAGAGCTCCATGGACTGTAGCCTGATGCCTGTTTCTGTCTGAACGCAGTTCACGCTGCCCATGCTGATCGATACGGTGGTCCAGGTGGTACGAGGAAAGGACGGCTTCCCCTATGCTGTGCTGCAGACCCTGCTGAAGCTGGTGGTGCTGGTCATCAGCACGTTGCTTCTGGTTATTGTCCGAGTGCAGGTCATCCAGTCCCAGTTGCCTGTCTTTACAAGGTGAGCTGAGCATGTCCATCTTTATTGGTCAAACAGAACTACATATTGCAAAGGAGAATCGCTTTGGGCAAAACGGTCTATAAGCAGTACAGACACCAAATGAGAGACTGCAGTTTTGACTTTCGCTACACTTTGTCAAGACTGTCTCGTCTCGACTGAAGCTGAAACCCCCTAGTTATCATGGAAATTCCAGGCAGTTGTTCCCAAAAACGGAGGCATGAGCTGTGTGGATAAATGACTAGCGCACAGACGCTGCTCATATTTGTCGTCGTGCTACAGAAAGGCATGCTTAATTCCTTACACCTGTATCCGCCCCCCATATTTAAAGTTCTCCTGTGAGATACGAGAGTCAATCAGTCAATCTGTCTATCACTCTTAACCAGGGAGCTTGAAAAGAGCACCAGCATTGGTTCAGATGTTTCCCGGATTCCATCCCTCACAGCCGTCTGCTAAACAGAAGCCTAGTGATCCTGGCCTCTTCCCAAAGCCGGGAGCAAAAACGCAAATCCTATATCCTCCGCCATAATTCTGTTCTGTGATTACACACAGCTGAGGTTGATTGGGATCAGTAGAGAGAAATGCCCGGGATTTGTCAAGGATGTGATCTGTAATCCCTCAGACATAATCCACAGACCGTCTCCAAGTCTGCAACAGAAGGAGTCTTATCACTCCAACCTTTGGAGGCCCAGTACAATGGATAATACATGCCTCCCAGAAATTATATAGCCAAAACACACCCGCAGTTTCAGATGTCCGCCCCCTCATAAGAATAAATCATATTCTTAACTGTATTATTTTTTTTCCCCCCGTATAACCTCTTATCTGATACCTTGTAAAAGAGCCCAACTGCAAAATTCAGGCTTCAATATGTATTGGAAATATGTATTTCCAGTAGAGGAAATGCTGAAAGTTGGCCACAATTAATGTCATGTTCCTGAGGCTGCTCAGATAGACTGCATGAGGGTGCTATTTGTTCCCTTGAAAGAGCACGGAGCACATGCATGTACCCAGACCATGCACGTCTTTGCAACAAGAAAAACGAGTTTATACATTCTCTCAAATTGCCCTTAAGTATTTTGAGGGGTAATTTGGTATTTCGGGGCACCAGCGTCTCACTTCACGCTTTCTTGATCATGTGTCGGTCGCTCATGTTTATGTTGTTTTTAAGTCAATCCAGCTGTTCCGGTCTCTGGAGGTTCCTTTCCTTGCTCCACACTCTGCCCACCCACATTAACTCTGAGTGCACCTCAATGTCGGTGTCGTCGTTGTCGGAATAGCCGAATTGCACAACTACGCTATGTACCCGTTACTTTGTTTTCGGAACGTACACATTCCAATTCCGATTAGACTCCAGTCATTGATTCTGTAGTGATTATTTTCTCTGGCTAAGAGCAAAGTTTTAATGTGCAGCAGCATTTAGAAACAATCGCTGGATTGTTTGAAGTTCTTTGGTACCGTTTGTCCCTTCAATGAACCTTTGACGGCTATCATTCAGACTTGTGGTGTTTTAGGCTCTCGGCTTCCCAGTTGATTTTAATTTGAATCAATGAGCATATTTTTGATCACTTGCTCTCATAGCAGCTTATTCTGTGTGACCAAACTCTTTCATGTCCTACTGCTCATTCATGCCTTAGACCGCTTTCTCTTAGCTGTAACCTGCGAGGCCCTCTCTTGCAAAGCTAGAGCACCTAGACTCAGTGTCAATGTATAGTAACGTATAGCTTGATTTCAGTCAGCAGTCTATCAAGCTAGGGCTGCAGGATTGCAAAGCCAGCTTTAGGAATCCAACGAAGGTGCACCCTCTGGACCAGAGTACCAGGAAGCCCTTTTAATACAGTACTACATTATATGTCACCACAGCTACAGTAAGCCAGAGGGACTCATCTGCCTTGTTCTGTTTCATCCAGGTTTGATAATCCAGCAGCTGTCAGTTCCACACCTGCCAGACAGCTCACCTTCAACTACCTGCTCCCTGTAAACGGCTGGCTCCTGCTCAACCCGTCCGAGCTATGCTGTGACTGGACCATGGGCACCATCCCGCTGGTAGAGTCCTTGCTGGACCCACGGAACCTGACCACTCTGTCTTTCTACATGCTGCTCGGCCTCCTGGCCTATCATAGCCTTCGCCATGGCCACACCTCTGCCAAAACCGTCGTCATGGTAAGGCGGGAAGCTTTGTTTCGTTGTTTGCGTCCAGTGAGTTTTAAACCCAGATCAGTTCCGTAAACTGCAGCTGTGTACAAACGCGGCGGTTTAAAGGAGCGTATTGCTGTTTTACACGAAGGTCCTGGGTGAAACATGTGTTTCCTGCATTTTCAGAGGGATTGTTTGTTTCTCGTTGTCCTCTTTGGTTACAAAACCAACCGTGATACCGAAGTTCACATGGTCGTATGAACACAATAGGTTTATAAAATGTTAAAATGGAAGCAAAAGAGCAACCACAAACATCAAACCAACATGAAACACCACGCATTTATTCAAAGTTCCAAACAAAGTAGTAAAATGGAAGCTGCTAATCCTACTAATAACATAGCCGCAGTGTCCTAATTAGCGCTGACTAAAGACGTGGTTTAACGATTCTGTCATCACATAAAGCAGTGGGTGATATTCCTTTGGCAGCTGTTGGCAATATTTCCGACTTAAACAGCAAGTACAGTAAATTTCATAGTTTGGGCACGTCCCCCAGCAGGCATAGTTAAGGTGATACGGAAATAACTAGCTGCAGCCACTTTGCCTGTAACAACTTTGCCCACAACTTGTTTCCGGAATGAGGGCACATTCCCAGAGTGCAAGCATTGTTTCCATGTAATCTGATGCACTTTTGAACATGCATAACATCTTGCAATGTTTTACCAGGGATGATTATTATTTTTTTTATTTTATTTATTTATTTTTTTTTATAAATTTGACTGATGGCACATTGTAAAGATTATTAGCTGCATAAGGATTTGCTTTCCTAAGTTTTCCGACATAAACGTTAATGGCTTTGGCTGACTTTTTAAACCAAACGCCTTTGCATACCACTTAATCACGCGATGGCTGATGGATTTCTGGTGCCTCGATATGTAGGTTTCCCCCCCGAATCAATCGAGTTACATTTATGTCTCATTTTAAAGGTGTGCTGCGTGAGCAAGCACATTTCTTGCTTTGCATACAACCATGAAGGACCTTACTTCCCCTTCTCGTTTTCCCTCCCTTCTTCCCCCTTTTTGTCATAAAAGATTTTATCTTCCCATAGCCTGGCTCTCCGGCCCTGCAGGCCACATATGTTTGGCCTTTGACAGCTTCCACGTTTGCGAAAGTTCGGGCTGTCACAGCTTCCAAATCCCCCGTGTCGTCTTGTGTGTTCGGGCTGAGTTCAGCTTTCTCTTCATTTATCGTGCGACAACATCAGTGAGAAATCTTCGTCTGGGTCCCCTGTGGTTGTCTGCAAGGGTTTGGTGAACTTCTCTGCTCTGCTGGCACGAGCTGTCCTCCGAGACTGCGAGACCACAAATCATCGTTAACAGACAAGGCGCAAGGTCATCCTTGGCTGTTAATGCGCACTGAACAGGTTGCATAAGGATGTCGATCTGTTTGGTTTGGCCCGACTCGCTCGTTCTAACGAGTGCCTGCGTGAGGGTCCTCAACACTCGCTCTGCACAAACAGGAAACGTTATAGTTCATAAGTGTTTGGCTAATTTCGCAGAACGTGGCCCTCGTCGTGGCAACAATAGAGCACACAGCTTGAAAAGTACTTCTAAAGCGAGAAGCAACTTTTACCAGTACAATTACGTCTTTCATCCTGGTTGATTTTGGACCAAAGACCAAAGTCGCCCCTCTTTCGCACCTAAAGTCGTATTTCTCCGGGTCTGTCGAACCCACCCTGAACAAGCATCGCCTGCTGTTTTGATTTTTTTGTTGCATGTTAAGCGGCTTCCAAAACTAATTCTGCAATTTGCTTTTGGGACGACATAAACCAAGATGAATAAGTCAACTTTTGGAAGCGCAGCCATGAAAAAATTCCATGCTTGCTCCGCGGTGTGTTCAAAAGAAATGTATACATGAATAATATGTTTGTGCTGTTTGTAGAAGGTGAGGTTTGCTGTGGCCAGACGTAAGCAAGTGGGGCTATTTCTCAAAGGCAGGTGTCAAAACGAGAGCTGTGGGTGGATAACTTCAGCCCTTGTGGCATTTAGCATTGCAGAAACCAGAGATTCATCACGTTGTCAAAGGCCGCTTTCAATCAGCGAAAGCCGTAATCCTAGTATTAGGACTAATGGCCCGGCTTTCATTGTGCAAGATGGCTATATTTATGTGCAGTTTCTGAAAAAAAGGGCTGCATTTGAAGGGGGAACTGTAATAACATGTTTTTTTTCCGTAAAATAAATCACAAGTATACTTGCCAGCAGGTTTTCACCCCGAGAAAGGATCTGACCTAAGTTGTGCAGAGATTTTCCTCGATCTGATTTGGTTGGATTTACCCTCAGATTAATTGTTCTCATGGTTCTTGTTTCAGACAAAGCTTCGCAAAACTGTCCAAATTTAGGAGTGATTAGCATGGAAAATGGCACAAGTCTGTCTGAACCCGAACAATAAGAGCATTTGAGCGTACCGCCGTGCACTACTAGCGCTTTGTTTTGTGGCCCATTGCACTTGAGAGAGACTACTTTAGCTAAGCCCTGATTTGATTTAAGAGCGATTGGTGTTTCCACTTCCTGTCATAAGTCTTTGGAGTAGAAGGCCATTTCTGTTGGCCCTTAATACGTACTGAGGAAAGTACAGTATGCGATGCAGTTTGCACTCTGTCGGTACAGTAACATGTTTTACATTAACCACCATTAGGAAACACCGCAATGTATAGCCTCGAGGAGAAACTGAAGGGTTTGAGTTTGATCAGGTTCAACTCAATTGCTCTGTGTTATTAAGCAAATTGCCCATGAAAAGTATTCCTAGGCGTGTTTTTGTGCTGGCAGTTTGAATGTAGTTCGGAAAAGCACTAGCAGCTATTTATGAATTTTCTCATGACATCAGCCAGTTCCTCTTCCCCATGTGTGTTTCATAGCTGACATGTTCCATAGCGTTGCACTGGACCCGAACTGGCTGTTACAACCATAACATAATCCAGACCGTGTGCTGTTCAGTGAGAAAAGTCAGTTGCTCAAGTTGTAATAGCTAATGGCTGTTTTTTTTCGTGTCTGTCTCTCTCAGGCTCTCTCTCTGATCGTCCTCCCCTTCATCCCTGCATCCAACCTGTTCTTCCCTGTGGGCTTTGTGGTGGCTGAACGTGTGCTTTACGTGCCAAGCATGGGCTTCTGTGTGCTGGTGGCCCACGGATTCAAGACCCTGACGTTAAGATGGTAACCTCCCCAATGCAGCGACTTTTGTTTAGCAGTCTGTATGTCAGTATTTGTACAATTGCGATTGAAAGTTTGTGAACCCTTTAGAATGTAATATGTTTCTTCATGAAATATGACCTAAACCATAATCAGCCGTCGGCCAATGGTGCTGGCACTAACATGGTGACTCATGAAGGGCATCGCTGTTCACTGGATGTCCGCAATTGCGGCTGTTGTGTCAGTCAGGTACAGCGATAAGGTCCGTCCTTGCTTACGTCACATGTACGGATGAGCTTGAAATTTGAATCATTTGCATGTCTCACAATGTCAAACCTACCCACCAAGTTTCATTCCTGTTGGTCGATTCCTTCTGGGGGGTAACTATTTGTGCTACTATTCTGTTGAGGTAATAATGCTGTCTAGTGTTTGTTCTGCCTGTGTGAGTAGTATGCCTATAGGTGTTCAACACAATTAGACACATTTTATGGGGAAAAAAGAAAAAAGAAATACAAATATATATTATACCTTAACAGCACATCCTCAATCGACATGTGTTCTTTATAGGGGCCTGAAGAAAATCTCATGGTTGTTTATGGGGGTTCTTCTAATGACACATGCCGTGAAGACGTTCCACAGGACCTGGGACTGGGAGTCAGAGTACACGCTTTTCACCTCGGCATTAAAAGTATGAAGATCTGTGAAGATGATATTTGTGATGAGTAATCCCATATTTCTCATATAGATGTGGTCGGCGGGGGGTGGGTTGGAGTTGGGGGGGGCAGATTCTCAACATATTTTCCTCTGCCCTGATGTTTCGAAATTGCTTCTCCTTAGGTGAACAAGAACAATGCCAAACTTTGGAATAACGTTGGCCATGCTCTGGAGAACCAGCATAATTATGAGCGAGCTCTCAGGTATTTCCTCCAGGCCACGAGAGTGCAACCAGGTATGATTCATCAGCAAGTATTCTCTCACCAAAAAAAACACCAAAAAAAAAAAACATCAGCATGTTTCCATGTTCCAGCGCAACCGAGCACTTCTTGGTGATATTGGGTTTGGCAGCACGAATTGTAAATATTCTTAGCTGATATTTTGCTTCTTGTTGCCTTATGGAATTACATGCAGTGGAAATCAATTAAAAGGAAACTTATCTCAAACAAAACATAGCATTTGAGATGTTGTTTTTGGGGCGTGCTGGATATTGTGGCTTTTTACGCATTATTGTTTTGGCGTATTGACAAAGAATAGCATCCAGCATGGCAGAGAAGCTAAACAAAAAGTAGCCTATTTGGAATTCCATGGGATGTTATAAAAGCACTGGCTGTTTTCTTTTTTTCTTTCGTTCTCGGATAGGATATGTCCTCAGAATGTACCTTCCAAAAAACAATTCAACATATTTTTTTTTGTACGTGACCTCAGTTAGGCTATCTGGGTGGGTAGACCCCATTATTGCCAATCTACACAAACATAAGGCACTTCATACCCCGCGATGTTTGTACTTCGTTAGTTAGTTGAGCTAACAGCATTTCGCCAGCCACAGTTGTTTTCCTAAGACTAACCCTGTGCATGCATTATGGAATGAGGATATCCTGGCCTGCAGTTATCTTTATGCCTCAGTTTGCTTTTCATAACATTGCCTTCAAACAGAAACAATTGTTGCGTTATTGGTATCACACTCAACTTTTCCCGCTGGTCAGTTGCTCCCTCTTGATTAGGTTTATAAGGAACAGAGAATCAGATGTGAAAGCAATCAAATGCGTGTGCCAGTCCAGTGTTTTTTTTTTGGTTTTTTTTTGTTCCCCACCTTATTTCTGAGAAACCAAAGAAAATGCTGAAATGAACTAACCTGGCTTTCTTAAAACTTGCAATAATAATGTTTTACAATATTAAATATTATTTAGAAAGATTATTCACCCCCTATAACTAAGTTACAAACATTTTCTAAACAGTGCGTAAGACCTTGCAAGCTGCCCGTTTTTCTTGGTTCTTTCCAGGGTTCGTTGTAGGATGCCCTGAAATTTTTTTTGAAATCTTTTGTAGATGACATTGGAGCCCACATGAACGTTGGAAGAACATATAAGAACCTCAATCGATCCAAAGAGGCAGAGGAGGCATATCTGGTTGCCAAGTCTCTTATGCCGCAGGTACGGGTATGACATGTCTTCCAGTCTGTTCTGTTTCTCCTTTTCGTGGAAAGTACTCAAGATTGCTCAAAAATAATTCTCTATTCTGGAGAAAGGAAAACTCTTGTATGGACTGGCTCCTGACACCACCCACCCCATCATACACCACCCCCCCCTTTAGTTTGGGTCAAACAAATAACTATCAAACATAACCTGTAGCCTATTTATCGTAAGTCATTGGATTCTCACCACGTCCACATGTGCCGAGTTTAACAGTGTCACTGAAGCCTGAACTTCTGGAGGTTAATCAGAAGATCAACAGCACAAAAAAATATATATATACATTAAAACATACATACTCTGAACGTTAATGAGTCGTGGTGTTGATTGTAGATGTGAGTGGAGAGAGGCTTTTGGCATGGAAGCTAACAAACAACAACATTTCTGCCAGAGTAAATAATGAATTACTCTCTTGGTTGTGAAATGGAGCGTCACGGAAATCAGGCTTAAAGGAGTGGGAGGTGTATGTAGACCCAATAACAACAACAACAGTAACAGTGCTGTAGCGGTGCTAAGTTTGTACTTTCTGTTTTCCCCTCAATGCGAAGTGATACCCTATTATACAGCCAGTGTTTCATCACGAGGTACATCCATACTAGCCCTTAAATAAGCTTTATGGCTCTTGAGCGCTCTCAAGATCTGGTCCTGGAGATCCACCACCATCAACTGCAAAGCGACACTGTGTTTTTTTTGGCCCACCATGTCCGAGGGTAGAAAATCCCGCTTTACCGTCCTGCCAACAAACACGTATGAAGGGAGAGAATGATTATAGGTACATGAGGAAGCTATATATCAGTGAGCTTGTGTCATGTCTAAGGTCTGTAAAGCTTTACGAGTGGGAAAAGAGCATGATGGGTAAAAATAGCGTACATTAGAAAAAAATCTGTAAGTCCAGGAAAAATACCGGAATGTTATATAGAGCCTAAAACTCCGCATCAGGCTGAGAATAAGGCCGTTTGACTTGAGTTGTTATTCAGTTTTACGTGGCGTCTTGACTTACAGTACCTGCCGTCCGCCCTACTGTTTTATTTGGACTGTAAACCATGGTGGCCTACAGCTTTCTTTATTTCTTCCTTCGTCCTTCCAATATGCCAGATAATTCCAGGAAAGAAATATGCTACACGAGTGGCCCCCAACCACCTGAACGTCTACATCAACCTGGCCAACCTGATCCGGGCCAACGACTCGCGCCTAGAGGAAGCCGACCAACTATACAGACAAGCTATCAGCATGAGGCCAGACTTCAAACAGGCCTACATCAGCAGGCAAGTTCACCTGGATCTGCTCTCTGTGTCAGAAATGAGCTTGTGTTTTAATGTATGCATACAGACGACCAGCAGATTACATTTTAAAGGTGCCATAGACTGGAACATTGTATTTACACTTTCGTAGTTGAATAAGGAGAGTTCAGTACAGTCCAGAACTGACCTGCTGGGAACACT
Organism: Semaprochilodus insignis; assembly: GCA_034552555.1. Lineage (NCBI taxonomy): Eukaryota > Metazoa > Chordata > Actinopteri > Characiformes > Prochilodontidae > Semaprochilodus > Semaprochilodus insignis. Next base: position 4,363,684 of record CM067485.1, read on the forward strand.
GAAAGACTGTTGTTCCTTCTCCGAATACAAAGCCCGCTGTTACAAAAGGGAATGGTAGAACGGGCAGATTCCAGAATCCCTAAATGTTACATATCAGTCCTGACATTAATATGTACTCCCCCTAAATTTATATACGACGACAACATCAACGAATGTGTTGGATCATGTGGAGCAATGTACTGTTTCAGGCTGTGTCAGCACTTTTCATACCCTTTCCAAGGAACCCAACTGTCAGTGGTACATGGTTGATGTTCATTTGAAGATAAACGAGGATGAAGTCGGCTTCCAGTTTCTTAATCCAATGTTCCATTCCACCTTAAAAGCCACAATCTGTACAGGTGCCCAGATGTAACTGCGGCACCATTTAAGGGGGCAGTCGTGGGTCGGAGGTTAGCGAACCAGCCTTGTGACCGGAGGGTCGCCGGTTCGATTCTCTGAACCGACAGTAACGACTGAAGTGCCCTTGAGCAAGGCACTTAACCCAAAATTGCTCCCCGGGCGGCATGGATAGGGTTGCCCACTGCTCCGGACAAGTGTGCTCACTGCCTCCTAGTGTGTGTGTTCAGTACAGTGTGTGCACACAAATGGCACAAAATGGCTCCAAAGAATGATTGGCCTCACCTAAAAGGTGGAATGAAAAATTTGCGAAACAAGCTGGCGAACAGGACACCAGCTTCAGCTCCTGCCATCCTGTACGGGATCCCAGACAATTTTGAAATTTTTGAAAGTTGTTGGTTTGCTCTGCAAATTTCGTTCCAGACAGCTTCTCAAACCTTGGACAGTATGGAGCAACTTCGCTCAGCATTTTCCTGCATGTGTCTAATTCAGCATGATCTTGTGATCATCTCAGCGACTGGCTATAAACCAGCAAATCAGAGCAGAGTCAATCAGTCATTCTAGGGCCAAACCATAGGCCTGTAAAACCGCATATTTGCTCCCCGCCCCCCCAACACATTGACCGATGTCACATACCCACTATGTAGACATAAGAACTATGGAAAATGCAGAATAATTGCATTCCACAACATCTTTAAGACATCATGTATAATGTAGTAATAGTTTGGCTCCAGCAGAGTATTTATTGAACCACATTGGCTTGATCTGTTCTGCTCAATAGAAGACACATGTTGTCGTTGATAATATTAAGGTATGAGTCGGGTAATTGTTCCGTTGCAAGGACCTATAAAGTTGACCTCGGTCATCTGTCTTGTGTAATCTTATTCCATTCATAAATCGTGCTGGAGTATTAGAACATCAGGCATTCATCAGCGTTTCCCTCCCTGAAGTTCGGAGCGAGTGTTAACGACCATGTGTGGGCACGCACATGCAACGTATAGCTTTGTATAGAATTGGTTACACAAAGCCGGATCTTACAACCTAGTTAAATCCCTTATACTTACACCATTCAGTCATTATAAGTTGCTTTTCTAAATCATGAATCATTTCGTTCTTGTATAGTTAGCACGTATAGCCAAAGCAGGTGTTTTGGGCTGAACTGTCAATTTTTACTCTTAAGCTTGTTGTCAACGCATCATTCATTGAAGTTGATGGATAACGGAAAGGGTCATTTTTCCTCTTCTTGAAGTCTACGCTGTTATTTCTGTTTCTTTGTATTACGTGCAGAGGAGAGCTCCTTTTGAAGATGAATAAGCCCAACGAGGCACGGGATGCCTACCTGCGGGCACTGGAGCTGGATCATACCAACGCTGACCTGTGGTACAACCTGGCAATTGTCAACATCGAGATGAAGGAACCCTCCGAAGCTCTGAGGAACTTCAACCGTGCGCTGGATCTGAACCCCCGGCACAAGCTCGCCCTTTTCAACTCGGCTCTGCTCATGCAGGAGTCCGGTGAGTGGGACCCGAAAAGAAGGCCGTTGAGTGAAAGGCGTCAGTTGCTTGCGCAAAGTTAAAGTTCCTCAAAAGCGAGCTGGCATGAAAGGAGCAGACGGTTAAAGATGGCCAAGAAATATCGCTTCAGGTGCACTTGAACCTAGAGCGAGATAGTAATGCCAAGGGAACTTTGTGTGGTGCGTGAAGGTAGAGTTAGCAAGTCATCCTTCACCTGTTATATACGTTCTACCTGCATATTTTCTCATGCTTTGGAATGCTAGCTTCTGAGCGAGCAGCTGGAATACAAATATTAATTGTGGCCCATTGAGAGATTTATGCCTTTTTCTGAATAGCTTGATAAGCAGGATGGATTCACGTGTTTCTGGAAAGGCTTTAGCCTTCGTGAGTTTGTCATTTGCCTTGGTGTTTACACTCCTACGTTGCTGTAATGTAAATAATGTGACAGCGGTTCTTCTATTGTCTTCTTGTTTAGGTTAGTTTGATGGGAACCGTTCTCTCTTTACTCATGTTTCCGTACCGTGGGCCGGACCGAGAATGATCTGTCACTGTAAATGATTAGGGCTTTGCCCAATGTTAGTTTACAGATCTGAGTTGCTGTGGCAGAAGACGTGTAGGATGGGGCTTTTGAACTCTCTGAAAAGGATTACCTGAGACAACAGGTAGATTCTTCAGAGGTTAATAAATCACGAGCCTGGCTTTACATGGTGACGTTTTCACGCAACTTGAAATTTTGCTTGCATTGCATAATGTAAAGCTCCCTGCAGCTTGTTCAAAACAGTTCCAGTCGTCCATCTGTATAAAGCTGTACGACACCGGCCACTGTCTCTTCGCTTTGTTGCTGCTGTGCGTTTAGCATAACTTGCTAGCTGATGTTAAAATGACTGTTTGTTTCGACCTCTGGCTGCTGGATGTAGATCTAGTCTTGCTGACTAGTAAAATAATCAAGCGGCTTATGTCCAGAAACTGGACAGATGGAAGTTTTATCACATAAAGCCAGGCCGGGAATCACAGCAATTTTATTGTCCTCCTCTGTTGTAGGTGAAGCAAAGTTCCGCCCCGAAGCCAACCGCCGATTCCTCACCTACGTAAAGGAGGAACCGGACGATGCTAACGGCTACTTCAACCTGGGCATGCTGGCCATGGATGCCAACGAGAACGAGGCTGCTGAGCGCTGGATGCGGCAGGCCATCCGGCTACAGCCGGGCTTCCGAAGCGCCCTCTTCAACCTGGCCCTGCTGTTCTCTCAATCTCAGCGCGAACTTGACGCCCTGCCTGTGCTGGACGAGCTCCTGCGGCACCATCCTGAGCACGTCAAGGGCCTCATCCTGAAAGGCGACATCCTCATGAACCACCGCAAAGACACTCAGGGTGCCCGAGCTTGCTTCCAGCGCATCCTCCGCACGGATCCCAGCAACGTCCAGGCCAAGCACAACCTCTGTGTGGTCTACTTTGAAGAGAGGGACCTTCCACGGGCTGAGCGCTGCCTGGAGGAGACTCTTGCCATGGCTCCGAACGAGGAGTACATACGGCGCCACCTGGCCATTGTGCGTGGCAAAATGGCGGCCATGAACGCCGCCGGCCAACCGCTGGTGTCAGCAGAGGGCGCCGGTCTCCCGGAAAAGCAGCAGCAGCAGCAGCAGCAGCGGGACCACCAACATCAACAGCAGCAGGAAGGCTATGGAAAAGGAGAGGAGAAGGAGGACGCAGAGCGGCGAGACGCAGCAGCAGCGGGAACACGGGAAGGGGCTGGGAACGAGAAGAATTTGCGGAAATCCTCCCCCGCTGATAGCTCCGGCAGCCAGGGGCAGGCGAAGAGGCTGGACGCTGGCCAGCCTGACAAGCGGACTAAGAGCAAATCCACAAAAGAGATTAAAGACATAGAAAAGAAAAGGGAGGCCGCCTTGAAGAGACTGGAGGAGATTGAACGCATATTAAGCAGCGATTAACCTCATTGTTTATCTACTACCACCGGACTACTTTTATACAGCTATTTAAAGCGCAGGGATGAGGCTTGGCAGTTTATTTTTTTTCTCCCCCCAAACAAGACCTTGTTTATGCATGCGTTTAAGGAGCCCGACTGAGGAAACAGCAGTTTGTTTGTTTTGGTCTGTTTTGCTTACTATGTGAGGTAGAGCCACGTTCCTGTGGCTTTAATTAAGCAAAGCCTCAGAGATAATGAGGCAAATCAGGTGTGTGCTCCCAGCATGAAAGGAGAAAAGCACAAAATTAGGTACCTTGTTTTTTTTATGATTAAGAATCACGGATGCAGAAATGCTGCATAACTGATGGAATGTGATTTTTTTTTTTTTTTTTTTTTTTTTTTTTTCTTTTCTTCTAATCAAAAAATCTTTTATTTTGGGATCGTCTTTTTCCGAATCACTGGATGAGTTTTTAAGACACTTGGAAAGCATTAATCACATTTCCACTGTCAGTTGTCTGAAGCATATTAATCATAATCACAGACAATTAAAGGAAATGACTGTTTGAGCACTAGGCCCAGCTCAGCACAGGGAGTTTGTTTGTTTGGTCCTCCGGGCCAGGATGCCTTTCTCGCTGTGCCGATTTCCCCTCAAATGACGGCATCACATTTCCTCGCCTCCTTGCCTGCTGTTTGTCTCGCTTTTGCCCCCCCCGTGCTCTGACTCCCCACACCTCGTGGTGTCAGGGTTTTAATTATATCGTCCTGACATCATCGGGGATGACGATGGCTCCTTTTAATCAGTGTCAGCTCTTGTTCTTGTTGGTAGATTTGCGATGATCGTCTGACCCGCCCTGCGTTCTGCCCCTGGGCTCTACCATATGGCCACTTGAATGCCTCTGTGACTCTCCCTCCTGATCAGTGGTTTTACAGTGTGGTCATGCCTTTGAGTGGGGTGTTATGACCCAGTTTTCACAGTGCTTGCTTTTGATTCTTTTGGACTTACTGTTGCTTGTTTTCGCTGCATAGATCAAACGCAAAGTTCACAATCAGGCATTGAGGGAACCGTGCTAAAAATCCGTAGACTGTAGTCTTGTGACGGACTCTTTCCGCAGTCATAGTTACTCAGTAGGAAAGCAGCGGATTCTTCTTGGAATTATTTGTTGAAATGTTGAAGTTATAAGGTACCGTATGCTTCAGGATCATATTAATGTACTTGATACTCCTGTGGAGCTAGAATACTAATTCATCTTATCGCCAAAAACACTATTAGTCTTTCACTGTCCCTCATCTCACAGTCCATTACCGAAAGACTGTGATTATCTCACAGTACCAATAGCAAGGTTGTTTGGCTTGGCTTCTTTTTCCGTCCCTTACCTGAGGTGGGAATTGGTACCTGGCAAGTCCTTGAAACCTTTGAGAACAATACATTTTCACATGCATATCCGCTAATGGAACCAGTGCTAAGGCGCTCTCTCTTCAGAGTGTCACTGGAGCACAAATGGAACTGCGTTTTTCACTTTAGCCGCATTAAAACACTACAGAAAATCAAGCCACTCACAAAACTGCTGTTTTTTTTTTTTTTTTTTGACTCCCACAAAGCAGATGAACTTGGGAATGAGTGCGCTTTGCAGCATCCTGCAGCTGCTGCCGCCATATCCACTTGAGCAGTTGATTTATGCTGTATTTTATACACCCTGCCGTTTCTCTCGCTGTTGCTGTCTGTGCTCTCACTCCCCACACCTTGCTGTGTCGACGTTTTTTTAAGTATGTCGTCCTGACATCATCCGAGATGTTGATCATACCGTTAATCGGGTTCGGCTCCTGTTCTTGTTGGTGGATCTGTGATGATCATCTGCCCAGCCCAGCGCTCTGCCCCCGGGCCCTACCATATGGCCGTCTGCATGCCTCTGAAACTCCTCCTGATCAGTGATTTTACGGTGTGGTCATGCCTTTGAGTGAGGTGTTATGACCTAGTTTTCACAGCGCTTGCTTTTGAGTTTTTTTGACTTACTGTTGCTTGTTTTCGCTGCGTAGATCAAAGACGGAGCTCAAAATCAGGCATTGAGGGGAAACCGTGCTAAAAACCCGTAGACTGTAGTCTTGTGGCGGACTCTTTCCGCAGTCATAGTTATCCACTAGGAAACGAGCGGATTCTTCTCGGAATTATTTGTTGAAATGTCATGTTTTAAGGTACTGTATGCGTTGGGATAAGCAACGGGATCATATTAATGAGACTGTACTTGATACTCCTGTGGAGCTAGATTACTAATTCATCGTTTCACCAAACTCACTTTATTAGTCTTTCACTGTCCCTTTCATGTCTTACAGTCCATTACTGAAGACTGTCATTATGTCGGTCTCAACAGTAAGGTCGCTTGGCTTGGATTCCTGTCACCACCTGAGGAAAATCTTGACACCTTTGAGAACGATCTGTTTTCATGTGCTAATCCAGTAACGCTGCCAGTGCTAAGGCGCTTCCGTGTGTCTGGAGCACATATAGAATTGCGCTGTCACTTTTGCTGCATTAAAACACTACAGGAAATCAAGCCACTCGCAAAACTGGTAGCGTTTTGTCTCGCGCTAAGCAGACGCTGCTGCTGCTATATCCACTTGAGCAGTTAATACAGCGTTTTGTGTATAAATTGCACTGTTTCTCCAAAAGAGTTAACCAGTATAGATTAGGGAAGGCCATCCATGGACCTGGAGAGCTGAAGTTCATCACTCTTCAGGTGATTTCCTTGCTCAAAGAGACCTGATTCTCTCCACAAGCAATTTGCCATGCTATATACATTACTTAGGAAGTCACCGTGCTGTGCTGGGCTCCTGCCGTGCAGGGCCACATCTAGGCAACGCTGGCGTAGATCATTTAAGCTTCCCTATTACCCACTCATTTAGCTAAACTACTGCAAACTCACTTAACAGTCGTAAAACTTGGACTACCAGTCATATTTCAAGACCCCCCCCCACCCCTCCCCCAGGGGGACTCCTGAGAAAGTATACCATCAAGGATGTCCTGCCCAGGCGTTGTGAAACAATGGCTTTACTTACCTACTGCTGTTCTGTAAGCTAAACCACTATATAAAAATTTTAAACCCACATGGTTTATGGTATTTAACCCCCTTTTTTCTTCCTTTTATAGACCAGAGTGTCATGTGGCTCATGGGTGGTGGCAGGGCCTATGGTTTTTCAATAAAGAAAGTTTACAACAGGAATACACTCTTAACGGTGTCAGTGTATTATTTTTTTTGGCGCTGACTTCGAATGTACGTTGGCTGATCCGAGCGTGGATAAAAAGTAAGTGATTTCCTGGAACGGGGAAGACCGTGTGTGTTTGTATGCGTGAATCTATAAGTTTATGCAAGTTTCTCACACCTGCTCATCGTTCTGCTGGGTGGCGAGTGGGCCGTGATGGTTTAAATTCACATTACAGCCAAAAGCAAGTGGAAGAGAGCCAAGATAATTGTGTGTCTGGTCTCTACTGCCCGATTAAGGTATCACTTTACAGGCTTGGAAAGCTGCGTCGAAAATGTACCACTGCGTGTTACAGGCTGGCTGATTAGAACTGTAAAAGGCTTGTGCAGTCTCAGCACTGAGTTCTGTTTATACTACTTACAAAAACGTCCGTTTCCAGTTAAATACATATTTTTAGTTTCCAGACGTTAAGAGCGAGTTTTGAAGTTTTCAGGAGATATTTTTTTAAAGGGATTACATGTAATCAGTAAGTAAAATAAACAGTACTTAAAGGTGGAGTAGAGGATTTATTTTAGAAACATCTTTTTATTATTTCTGTACATTCAGATAGCAATCAAAAGGTCAAATTCACTGACAATTAAAAGCAAAAAATTGTAGAGGTCACTTTACTGTAAAAGCCCTGTCCAATCATTTAACGCTGATTGATTGAATTGATTGGATGGTCTACCTTGCCTCTTCTCCGCCAACGAAGTACCAGTGCTCGTGCCAGAGTTCTGGTGCTGGTTCCTAGGGTGTATCTAACCTGGACTAAAGACTGCCCAGGACATCCATGATATCCAGAGGGGGCCCATTCTGGGCCCCCTCTGGATATCATGGATGTCCTGGGCAGTCTTTAGTCCAGAATCAGAAGTTGGTGGACAACGCTTAAAAGCAGCTTTGCGGAACATGATCTTATTTCAGCAGAGCAGAGTCAGCTTTCATTGTTTTCACTCAATATGCTGTTTGAAAAACGGAAGCATCAACAGTTTTACGCGGGCAGCACCACGCCCTTTGGACACTTTCGTTACGGGTTCCACGGTTCCAGATCAGCAAGTACAAGTTTGGGATTTTTTTCTTGTTGTTTTTTTTTATTTTTTGGTGGTGCAAAAGCACAGAACAGTTTGAGATTTTGGCACCAGCGCCGGCACCATGTTAGAAGTGTGGAAAAGAGCTACCTGCCTGTCTATCTGCCTACCTCAGGATCTGCCCACATGTGCACACATGCGAAATGGGGGTGGGGCGCCTGTGGGGGTGGGGGGGTGAGACAAACTTGGGGTAAAATAGAAACTAAAATACAAATTCAGGGAAAGATTGATTAGCCACATCACCGAAGTGGAGCACGGGCCAAACCAGCGACTGAAGTTTATTGATGCCAGTAAGCTGTTTGTGTTTGTGTTCTTTTTTTCATTTGTGGTTATGAGAAAGATTCTTCAACTTCCATGGCATGTTGCACACCTCTCTCCAATGCGTGACTAGTCAGGCTGTGTGCATTCATGTGTTCTAGGGAAACTGCTTTGGAAGTAGGACGTGGGATTTAGCTTACACTTCCTGGTTTCTACGAAATCTCCTACTCCAGCTTTAAGCCTTCATCTTTGAGAGGGAGGAGAAAATCAAGCTCCAGTCTTCCTTCAGATCTGAAAATATCCACAGGTGTTTCTGTTCATCCTTCGACTTCAAAATTACAACTCGGTGCCAAGGGCCGGAACGCATGTGTAGTCGTCAAGAAGCTAGTCACTGAGAAAAAGAAGAACAGTTGTAACCGGGGGGGGTGGGAGTGGGGGGGTGGGAGTGGTGTTCTTAGAACAATGGCCTGACCAGCCCGGAGTCCAGACCTTAACATCATTAGTGTTTGGATCATAGAAAGCAGAAAACACAACCAGCCTCTAAAGACTACAGTAGAAGAGAATGGAAGCTGTAATAAAAGGCAAAAATTGGACACACTAAATACTGATCATGTTATTATACACTGCCTGACCAAAAAAAGGTCACCACCAGGATTTAACTAACCAAATAGGTAAGAGCGTCCCATTGGATAATTACTGCATGAGTGATTATGTTTCAGCTGGCAACAAGTTATTTAACCCTAACTGATGCAGTGAGCAGCTTCTCTTTTGTTAAACAACCGTGTGGAAAGACACGTCCTGTGGTCGTGGAAAAGATGTTAATCTGTTTCAGAAGGGTCAAATTACTGGCATGCATCAAGCAGAGAAGAAGGAGATTGCTGAAACTATTAAAATCAGGTTAAGAACTGTCCAGCGCATTAAGTGGAAGGACAGTGGGGAAACATCATCTTCAAGGAAGGAATGTAGTCGGAAAAAAATCTTGCATGATCGTGATTAGCGATCACTTAAACATTTGGTGAAATCAAATGGTAGTAAAACAACAGTAGAACTCGGACAGAACTGGGATATATTTAATAGTGAAAGTAAGAGCATCTCCACACGCACAATGCGAAGAGAACTCAAGGGATCGGGACTAAACAGCTGTGTAGCCTTAAGAAAACCACTTGTCAGTGAGGCTAACTGGCAAAAACGGCTTCAATCTGCTAGGGAGCATAAATATTGGACTCTGGAGCAATGGAAGAAGGTCATGTGGTCTGGTGAGTCTAGATTTACCCTGTTCCAGAGTAATGGGTACATCAGGGTAAGAAGAGAGGCAGCTGAAGTGATGCACCCATCATGCCTGGAGTCTACCATACAAGCCTGTGGGGGCAGTGCTATGATCTGGGGTTGCTGCAGTTGGTCAGGTCCAGGTTCAGCAACGTTATGTGCCCAAAGAATGAGGTCAACTGACCACCTGAATATACTGAACCACCTGGTTATTCCATCAATGGAATTTTTCTTCCCTGATGGCACGGGCACATTCCAAGATGACAATGCCAGGATTCGTCGGGCTCGAACTGTGAAAGAGTGGTTCAGGGAGCATGAGGCATCATTTTCACACATGAATTGGCCACCACAGAGTGCAGACCTGAACCCCATTGAGAATCTTTGGGATGTGCTGGAGAAGACTTTGCGCAGTGGTCCAAATCTCCCATCATCAATACAAGATCTTGGGGGAAAAATTAATGCAACTCTGGACAGAAATAAATTTTGTGACATTGCAGAGGCTTGTGGAATCGATGCCACAGCGAATGCGTGCCGTGGTCAAAGCTAAAGGCGGCCCACCGGAATATTAGAGTGTGTGACTTTTTTTTTGGCCAGGCAGTGTATTCAGTGGGTGAGGCTTCTGTGTAATTTCCTGTTAGACAGTTATACAGTACGTCTTCAGCCTTATATCCTGCCGCTTGATTAACTTGATGGCTGTTTTGACTAGAGATTAAATAAACGAAAGGGTGGTCTCTGAATTTTGCACAGTACCGCATATGTACAGTATGTTCGGAGGTGTAAAAACATGGCTGTGAATTCATATCCAAGTCCAGCGTGTTTCTTGTTCTGTTAAACACCGTAATGAAGTCCTACAAGTAATTAATCACTTCATTTTCAAGCGGATACGTGAGCTTGAGGCGGTTGCTTTGATGAGTCTGTAGTGGGTAGGTTATAATCTGTTACTCCTCGACCCAGGACTTTCTGTGCTATTCAGCGGTATCGTTTTACCTGTGTTGTAAATGATGTTGGTGCATCTTTGCTTCTGGGAACTTCTGGGAACCTATTCCCACTAGTCAGACCTGGAGTTCATTCTTTTATAAAAAAAAAAAAAAACCCTGTTTTGCCTGGAACTGTCCCAAAAGCAGCATTTCATAATCCTTAACAGCTGATACATATACAGTCACGTGAAGGAGTAACTTTACCCTGTGAAATATTTGCTTTTTTGACATATGTGGGCACATCAGTGTTTGATCATCAGCTGAACAGTGCAGCTAAATTTAACATAATACAACTAAAACAAGGAAAATCGTTGATTGAAAAGCAAATTAGATGATTACGTTTTTTTTTTTTCTGCTGAAGAAGTTAAGTACACCCCTGGCCTCGGTGAGTGGTATTACCCATTTTGACAGAAACAACAATCTGCCAGTTTCTGGCATCCACTGGGAGGAATATTTGTCCACTCCTTAATGCAGAATTCTTCCAACTGTGCAGTGCTTGAGGGACTTCTTTCAAGTACAGCCTGTTTCAAATTCCGCCCATGGTATGTCAATGGGCTTTGACTAGACGATTTCCACGGTCCTTCATTACTTCCTTTTGAGCCATTCCTCGGTGGGTTTACTTGCATGTTTGGGATCTTTATCTTGTTGGAAGGTCCACATTTTTCCAGCTTTAGCACTTGGGCAGATGAGCTCTCATTCTCCTCAGGCCCTGAAGCAGCAAAGTAGCCCCAAACCATAATATTTCACAACTATGATTCACAATTGGTTTGAGGTTCTTCTCAGCAAACGCTGTCTGTGGTTTTCACCAAATCGGGCACTGGATACTGTGGCCAAACAAATCTTTGATTTATGGTCTGCTTTTGGATTACATTTGGTGTGGCAGCCTGGCCTGGATGTGTTACCAGAGGGTTTTAAATTTCCTTTCATGACCCAGACTCCTGGCCATCTATAAACCTTTTTAAAGCTTTTTTCATAGGGCTCTTCTAACCTAGACTTGATGATACCCCAAACTCCAATAACTGTGAGCAAAGAAAACTGGATGTCAGAGGTTTAAATAAGAAACAAGACACTTCAATTAACTTATCACTTCACATGACCGTGTATATACGCTGATGGCTTATGGCCTGCTATTGGATTAAATTGTTTATTTCTATTGAATTGTCACTTCACTTTTCACTTCACGTTTGTGAAAAGAATTGGTCGTTCTAAGGAGCTTAGTGAATTTGAGCATGGTGCTGTAACAGGATATCACTGTTGCAGCAAATCAGTCAAATCAAATCAAAATGTTCCTCCTAGATATTCCAAGATCAATTGTAAGTGGTATTATTGACATATGGAAGCATTTAGTAACCACAGCAACTCAACCATAAAGTGGAATCCCAGGGTGCATAGCGGAGGCGCGTAGTGCATCAAGGCCCATAAAGGCATGGTTAGGTGAGTTTGGTATGGAAGAACTTGACTGGCCCACACAGACCCCTGACCCCAACCCCATCTAACTCCTTTAGGATGAACTAAACTGGAGATGGCGGGCCAGGCTGTCTCGTCCAACATCAGTGTCTGACCTCACAAATGCTCTTTTGGAAGAATGGGCACATAGCTGCAGAACACCTTCCCAGCAGAGTAAAAGCTAAAGCTGTTACAGCTGCAAAGGGCGGGGGGGGGGGGGTCAATAAACCAGGAACAATAAACCAGGAACCATAGGTGATGAAACATTTAGACTGATATGGGTATATTTATTAAACTACACATACAGAAGTAGTGTCTCTCAGTATGGCGTCGGGCCGCCATGTTTGCTAATGCAAAATCCCAGAGGTCTTGGCATGGAGTTGTAGAGGTTGCTAACGGTGTCCTGTGATAATCCATCCCATGCAGCTTGAATATTCTCACACAGTTCCTGTAGATTTTGCGATAGGGGTGGAGGTGGAGTGACACCAGGCCTTCTGGACGTGTGAGGTGTGACAACAAACCTTTCGTCTTGGCGCTCACCACGGTGCCTCCACACACGGATTCATTGGTCGTCTCCACCAAGACAAAAGCGGGATTCATCACTGAAGATGACCTGCTGCCTTTTTGAATCACTCCATGACAGTCTGGCACGACACCATTGCAGTCTTTGGTGATGGTGACGTGGTGTTAAGGGCAGTCATCATAATGGTCTGCGTGCATGCAGTCCTGCGTGGTGCAGTCGTCTGCCAGTGGTGCTGGCACTAACAGGATGACTCTGGAGGGCATCACTGCTCGCTGAATGTCTACAATCGTGGCTGTTGGGTCAGTCATGTACAGTTATAAGGCCCGTCGTTGCTTACGTCACATGCGCGGCCGAGCGTGAAACTTGAATCATTCGCATGTCTCACAATGTCAAACCCACCCACCCTGTTTCATTCCTGTCGGTTGATTCCTTCTGGGTGCAACCATTTTCTTGAAAATGCATATATATATATATGTGTGTGTGTGTGTGTGTGTATATATATATATATATATATATATATATACAGTATATAAATAAACAGACACACACGATTAGCAGCAATATGGTCACCGTGCTGACATTTTGACCACACAAGATGTTTAATATGATTATGTTGTGGGTCCATGTGATTGGATGATTTATATTATTATTGGATTAAAGACTCAATGAGTCTTTTGTCGGAGTAATTCCTGATTAGGTTTTAAATGGCTATGTCTGCAGTTGGGGCATTCTTGAACCAGTCCGTGCCCTGTGGACGAGGGAGGGGGCCGGGATTAGTCCATTGAGGTGATATACAATGGAAGGCTGTCAGACTGTGATTGGAGCCGGTTAGACGTCTCCATGGTTATTTAGCAACAGCACCTTGAAAGAGACAGTCTGCATACCAATGTATCAGCGGTTTTTAGCTTTAAGGGATTCTAGCTTACCAGGATATTAGTTATTTTGAGTTGGTTGATCGTAAATGCGTTTCTTTTGAACTTTAAGGGCCAGTTTCCCAGACAAACCTTAAAAAAAGTATTCACACGCGATACCTTAGCATGGTGTGAGTGACGTGGAACTGCTTGATTTTCGTTTCAGCGGTCATATTAACAGGTCATCGCTTTCAGAGGGGCTGTGCAAGCAAGAGATGGTGGAATGTGTTATTTTATGTGTTATCTTCTCCTGTTTCTCAGCAATTTCTCCTTTATCAAAATGTGTGGAGTTAAGCACGTATCCCATCCCCTTCTCCTGTGCATGAACATAAATACCCCTTATTACTGATTGACTGCAAGAGTGTTGCGTGCCAATTTTTCCCAGTGCATAAACAGAACGGACAGCTGCAGATGATGAGTGTACTGGATTGAAATCACGCACTGCGTCTTTAAGCATAAGCTTAGAACTAAACGTGAGTTTCCAAGGTGAGTCACCATGAGACCAAGATTAGACTTGATCCATGACCAGGAAAAAGGCTTAGCGGTATCAGACCTTAACAGTAAACTTTAAAGTCAATCTGAAATCAAAACTGACCTTCACTACCTTGTATGTTTATGTCCCTGGTCATTTCAAGCACGATTCATCACAACATGGCATTTAAAAGACGGCATTCTTGTTTTTTCCAGCACTTTTCAAGATGTAATGACCTTTATTTGCCACTAAAACGTCTTGGTACCAGGCTACCTTTATAAAGCATTTATTAAGGTTTAAAAAGAGTTTATTAATGGTTAATAGATTAATAAGCAGTTACAACACATAAATAAGAAGGGCAGCGGTGACCTGTTGCTAGTCTAACCATGAACCCTCATTCTTTTATACTACTAAAGCTCAGATTTTGATGTTTATCGATCTAACTGTGGCTTTTCCCACAGTCAGCATCAACCCTGTCAGCTTCAATACATATTCATATTCAACATAAGGAGGAGCTCACGTTTGCCTTTTTTATTAATGCCTTATTACTGCTTATTAATACTTTGTAAAGTGTTTATAACTTAATTAATAACCATTAATCACCTCATTTCAAAACCATTTAGAAATCCTTTATAGAGGTAGCCTTATTTTAAAGTGGTACCAAACGTCGTCGTCTTTTTGATTACATCACCTTGCAGTCTAATATCATGTTTCACCTCCCACTCCAACTACCTCCACCCGCCATGAGCTCAGCTAGTTCAGGCACCCTCCCTGATACCATGTTTCAGACTTGAGCATCATCAGTAGAATTCTAAAACAGAAAAGAACCCAAAACACAAGGTCTTTTTATTTGTCACACAGAGCGAGTTAACGGCCTCAAAGCACTACTGTCACCTAACCCCTGTACATAAAGCACTAGGCCGAGCAATTTCACGGTTGGCTGACAATGTGACCTTGTATGGTTTGAGTTATTTTCGGCACCGTTTTTTTTTTTTTAAGTATTAATGACGCCAGTGTTTTTGGACCCAGTGTCGAGCTGAAGCAGGTCTCTGTCTTTTATTCTTACTTGGGAAAATTCACCTCTTCCAGCCGCTGTTTGATTTGTGCAGATTATTATGTGTTTGTTTACAGGCTATTTACTCATTCACCCTGTTTCTTGCGACGCTGCCAAGTACTGAACCTGACTCAGTTACATACTTTCGACATGAATCAGTCTGGATTGGCCACTGCTCCTACTGCAAATATGAGGCGCTGATGATGAATGGTTCGCCCCTCAGGGCGTGTGGGTGTGCCTAAGTGTACGCAGAATAGGATTTAGCAGAGGCCTCGTGGGCACGTGGCCACTTGATAGCATCACACATAATCGGGGACGTAATGAGTTGGAGAACAGCTCTAACAAGCTCTGTAAATTCTACTATTCGGTCAAGTTACAAAACAGCGTTTGAAGTGGACTTTCAATTGTAGTTGGCAGAATGGCGGGCTTTCCATATACTCTTCCCAGAACAGGCCTAATTAAAATTCCTTTGTAGATGCTGAAGCACTGAGACCTATTTAAAACCGCATACAGCGCTGTTCATGTAACAGGGGGCTGAATTTGTTCTCCGACAAAATGAAACCAAAAAGAATTTTCGGTTTTGGGAAATAGAAAGCTGGATCTTTCGAAGCTTGGCAGGTAATGATGCCAAAACAAACAGACACTTTTTTTTACGGTGGCTGAGAAGTGCATTCAGAAAACGAAATTACAAAAGTGAAAACAAATTTACAAGACATGAAACACTTTTACCAGTACCGAAACACTTTTACCAGTACCGAAACACTTTTACCAGTACCGAAACACTTTTACCAGTACCGAAACACTTTTACAAACTGCGAATTCTGAAGGAAAGGGGAGGTCTAACATACAGGAAGTGCATGTTGCGGACCCTTATCAATCAAACTGTTTGCAGTGGTAGAGTGAGTGGAGTTTGGGATGGTCACGACGTTAAAGCATGTTTTGTCCATTGTGGCATGCGTTGTTTTGTTTTTCCTGTGGAAGACCTTTAGAGTTTTTAAAAGAGCAGACGGAAGAAAGAGGCGAACAGGCGACGTCTAAACCACGTGGGCTGTAAAAAGTGGACTATTTTGCAAAAGCTCTCGGCCATTTTAAGCTAGCTAGCTGGTTCTCCACTATAGCTAGCGTTACAGCCCACATACTTTCCTTAACATTTCCAACTGTAAGTGGTTTAGACGTCGCCTGTTCGTCTCTTTCTTCCACTCACTCTACACCGCGAAACAGTTTGATTGACAAGGGTCTGCAACAAGCACTTCCTGTGTGTTAGACCGACCCTTTCCCTCAGAATTCACAGTTTGTGAAAGTGTTTCACGTCTTGTATAAATTTGTTTTTACTTTTGTAATTTTGTTTTCTGAAACGTAATATTCTGTTTTGGTCTTGTAAAATTATTTTTGCTTTTGTAATTTTGTTTTCTTGAATGTTATTTTTTTTTTCTTTGTAAATTTGTTTTTATTTTTGTCATTTGGTTTTCTGAAACGTTAATTTGTTTTGCACTTCTCAGCCACCGTACGTTTTGGAGCCAGGAATTTTACACAGAAGGCGGAGTTTACAAACCTCGAGTAAATGTTCACTTTTCATGATTTACTGAGAACGCTTTCAGCGTTCCAGCTAAACTCCCCGGGGAAAACTTTGGGCATGTATCAAACTGTTGTTTTGTCAGTTGTAAGTTAGTACTGATGGAACATGGCTGCTATTTCTTCCACAGAATATTGGCCATGTGAGCCTCGAAAGGATGAGCTCCCTGTCCTCAGGGAGACAGCTGTATTTTTGGGCCCAAGGACTCTTTAAAATGTCAGTTTAAGAGCATGTTAAAAGCACGTTGGCTGGCTGATTTGAGTTTTTTATGTAATTCTGTACATAGTTGTGTTTATGGGCAGTTCTTGTCCATTCACGTCTCTAAGCAAACGCTCTCAAAGAAACAAACAGTCTTATGAAATGAACACGATGAGCCTGATCTCCCATTAAGTCATGGATATCTGGGATGCATTATGGTGTGGGGGGGATAACGAAGAGAAACCAACAACAAAAGAGGTGCAGTTAGTGCGTGATATATGCAAGGTGCGGAATACGGGGGGTTTTGAAAGGAGCCCCTAATAAGCCTCCTGTAACACTTAAAAAGCTTATGATGTTAAGCTGTCATTGTTATTCTGCTTCACCCACAATCGGGAAACTTCTGTCTTTCTTGACTAACTTGACCTGCAGTACTGGTCGGCCTCAGGGTGGCGCTGTAGCAAACTTAGCAGTCCTAGATACCTCTGAAAAATGCCACAGCATATTTGTCAATCTGAAAACTCAACCAACTTCCCAAGAGACTAATGGAAAGAGTGAACTGTTACCCAAATCGAAGACGTGTAGGATCTCGATTAATGTGTGCAAGAGCATATTACTAAACTGGAAGAGGCCATTTCCAGATATGTATGGATGTGTGTGTGTGTGTGTGTGTGTGTGTGTGTGTGTGTGTGTTATTGTTTAAGGACAAATGCTTTCTTTGTGTGAAGGACTAGGGCTGGGTGTTGATTGATGACATCTATTTAGTTTTATTCCTCTATTAAAAACACACAAGACCCTATAGGCAAAGACCACCGCCCTGTTTTCCTTCTGACGTGCACCAAAGATCAAGGAACTTCACAGCAGGTCTGTACCCATTAAGTTTATAAGAGAAACCTCCTCACTGACCTACTTTCAAGCATGTCTTAGGGAAAATAGACCTCGCATTGGGCCAGAGGAACCAAATAAATGTGTAAAAATCCATTAAGCGATCGTTTTGGTTCAGTTCCCAAAATGAATGTGCTATTCTTGCTAGAGGATGAATTTGCTTTCTGTAAAGATTTGCGGTTTTTTTTTCTTTTCTTTTTTCCCATGCCAGTCTGAAATCACAAGATTTGGTATGACCTCAAAGTACCAGTGATGTCTGATTTAATAAAGTGGTCACATGGGTGTGGTTTGTCGTTTGTTCACCTCATTTTAGGCAAACTGGCTTTCCCTCCCAACAAACACAAGGCTTTAGAAACTTGTCTGCACCCCAAGTAACAACAGGACAAAGACATGAAGATATAACACCCTCTGGATCTAAACAACACAGTGCAGAATGACTGACTGGTGAAAGGCACTGCTATTGTGCAAGCAGTCAGTTTTCTGGCATGCTGCGATGTGGACTGACAGATATGATGTTCCTCCTTGGTTGTGTGGGAACCTTAAAGAACGACTGGACTGGTTTATTTGATTGAACAATTTTAGATCATGCGCTTGGCGTCTGACGGCAGAGCATTCAAACCCATGCACAAAAAGGAGAGACAGACGGCGACAAGTGATACGCTGTGATTTCATGTTATTGTTCGGCTAAACGAGTGTCATTTGCATCAGTGTGGGGGCCTTGGTGGCGATTTCCTGCGTTTGATCTGGGAACAGTTATTTTTGGCGCTGTAGTCACTCGTGGGGTCTCGTAAACAGCGGCGCAAGGGCCTTCGCCAGAACAATTGTGGGAATTCCCAGGGTGCTCTCTGGGAGTCGGTGCTCGAGTGGCTGCCTTCAAGCCCTGCCCTCTCCCAGCTGCGGAATAAGGCTGGTGGCAGGAAGCTCTTCCGGCGGCCACATAAGCCACTGGAGACGTTGGGTTAACCTTTGACCCTAATGGAGCGTTTAGGCATGGGTGCTCCAACCACCCTTCCAAAAAATATGGAATCTCTTGCCATATTAACATCTTTGTTTACTTTATAAACAACAACGATTTACGAACGTAGACAACAACCACCACATGCCATGTTTAGATGTTTTATTCAATATTTCAAGTATTCTGGAAATGCTATAAAATCCTCAATTAAGATCTGTTTTGTGCCTGTTTACCCCAGTTTTTCGTGAAATTGTCCCCTTAAAGACTTCATAATTCAGGCATTCTGGGTGTCCATTCTTTTTTATCACTCCATTCTTTGTCGTTCTGCACACATCTTAAAATTTGTCATTTTTCCAAGTTGCAAAGAACCAGCATCCATATTTGAGTCCTTTATAACAATCGGATTTAACCAAATCTGAGTGATATCAATGAAAACATTTACTCCAGTCTTTTGAATGATGATTGCGAACTTCAATATGCACTCTAGCGTAGAGCGAAACTGGTTTGTGTGGCCAGTTTGCTTCTGTTAGCTGTCTCTAAAGCCCCTTTTCAATCCTTCATTGCCTATAACATCTCGCCATGTGACCTGTAAAGAAGCAGTCAGATAACGGAGATGAATGAACAGATGCTTCTTGAAAGGGCAACAGACTAAAGACCAGACAGTCTTGTGTGTGGGAGGTCAGAGCCCACAATGAATAGTTTGAACTTGGTGCTCTCTTAGTATGAGCGTTACTAATTTGGAGGAGAGCACACAGTTAGGCTCAGGGAGCAATGTACTGCCGCTCGTCTTTTTTTAGGAGTCTCATATGTATATGTGGAGGAGTTTGTGCAAGCAAAATACTGTTATTTTTCTGGCACATCTAGCTCAAATCCCACATGACTCTTCAAGGATCCCACAGGCTCGCTGTAGCTGTAAATAGCGCTTGCATGCAAATACAGCAATGTCACAAGTATGAGGTGAAGTCTGAGTCACAAACGCAGCTGAACGATCTGTGCACACTCTAGGATGCATCACCGGTGAGAAGTTGTCTGATCACTTAAACCACAAGCTTTCACAATGGTGGTCAGGGTTTGTACTAGTAACCATGCATCATGCATCATCGTCTTTATTTGGATTTTTGCTCAATTTTCTCCTCAGTCTACTAATCGCCAATTACTATCCCCAGCTACCACACACTGCAAGGGTGTAACTAGTGCAGGCGTCCTCTGAGACACATACATGCCCCTTCCACTTTTTGATGTTTTGCATAATTTGAGGGCTCCTGAAATGATTGTCACCAATGCCTATATTACTGATGACATTATAAAGACAAACGTTCTCCCTCGCCACTGTACCACTCTGTCACTGTGAGCTGAAACAGAGAGGCTGCCTCAATGAAAACATGCTATGCAAAATCAGCAGCATGAAAACCTGCGAGTGAGCAGCTGTGCTCAGCTAACTTAACAGCCAAACTCCCAATCCCCTTTTACTTCCATCATCATTACTGTCTATATACACTACAAAATGCCACATCTGGAGTGCTGGTTTGTCAGAAAATGTATGTGGGTTGAAGCAGACCATTCATTCACCTTATGTGAAAAGGCATTTTGTAAAGCAGACACATCACTTTGGTTAAAAAGTCTTATTAAATAATGTTTTGTTGAATATTAGCAATGGAACTCAAATTTAGGCCAAACACAATCAGCTGCATCATGTTCTTCCACATGGTTCAAAATAGTCTGGGGGGGTTCAGAACTACATTTTTGAGGGTTACGATTGAAAAGCTTTAGGAACTGTGTAGCACTACTCTCTACGGTCTATAAAGCTGCTGTGATCCACAGTTATTAGGGTTATTAAACAATTTGCATCAAATATTTTTAATTGCAACATAACCCAGAAATAAAATACTAAAAGGGTAAATAACATGCTATTGTTTAGTGTTTGTTACCAGAATAGATTTACATGCTTCCATTTTACCAGAACACATTATTTTGTTCATACTGTACATCTGTATTCACCCTCTGTCTGAAACACTCTGTTAGAGCTCCTGTGTGTTTAAGCCCCACCTCCAGATGAGCCCAATGAGCTCTGGCTCTGATTGTTTAGCTTGTCCACTCCACTTGTTCTGATTAGTCAAGTTCCAATAGCGTCAGTTCTGCCGTATGAGTTTGACCCAGAGTCTGACCCTGAAAGTCAGGTAGGCCGAGTGGTAGACCTGACTCCGCGAGCTACACTGGAGCCTTTTTTTAGAGTGGTAATTTTGTACTGCTTTAGCTCTGTGTGTGTTGTGTCAAGCTTGCCAGTAGGCGTTGCCTCATTGTGTTATGAGATGACCGCACTGTAACAGTAAAAAGGGCGTTTCAGGCAAGTGAGAAAAGTGGTTTCTGTGGGAGAGAGTGTCTCAATCTGGCGTGTACTGTGGACTTAGTATTTTTGCTGGCTGTGTACATGTACAAAAAGCTACAACACACTAAAAGTAAAGGGAAAGCAGAATGGGTCCCTCTTTCATTGATTTGCAATAGAATCTTAGTAACGGTGTCACATTTATCATTATCACAGTACATTTCTATAATATGTATAGCAACCTGCTGATCAGACATATGTTTAAAGTCAAAGTACTTCAGTCGATGGAATAAAACCTGCCACTGCCACTGACATACTGCACATGTATCAGAAAACACATGGCATTATCCCTGTTAAATAATAATGTTTGTATTTGAAAACTTTGAAAATTTACAAGGCATTTGGATCTATCATGACTCTTCCCAAAATATCCTGCCTCCTTCCCCAACTTGTCAAACTAAGTGTGTACTCCTGAAAGACAATCATGCTTCTTACACTCCCAGATGGATGGCATCGTTAGGGATTAAACTCCCACTGCACCACTTGGGACCTTACAATACAGTCCTTTGATCGATGAGCATCGTGGTGCCAGAACTGCAGCTTTAACAAGTTAACTCGGTCTCAGTGCTCTTATTGTGATGCTAGCTGTCTCCATAAACACACTTCGATTAGTAACACGCCCACATTCTTACAGATCCCTTCAGACTTCAAACACTGCTTAGGGTTCAGTGACCCTGTGATTAGACAAAAGGTTTAACACTCTAAATGGACACATATCAAGATGACCCCTGCCCTCTGCTCAATAAAGCTTACAGGCGTCGAACGGGTCGTATGTTGGAAGTAGGTGGCAGGATGTGCAGGGTGAAATGGTTTCCATCTGTTTGTCTCGTACCACGCACAACTCATTCCTCATGAGGAGTTCATTTGCATGAGAATCTGGGAACGGTTTTTGCATACTGGACTTAGGAAGGGGGTCATAGCGGGTAGACGGCATTTGCTTAGATCTCTCTTCAAGTGGGAAGAAGTAAGTTATTGCATTAACTAATGGTTTTATCCCCTCCAGCCGTTTGCAAGTGTTTGTTCAGACTTGGTCATGAGATGACGAAGATCCCGTCTGTGTTCTGACTCCACGAGGAACCACCTATGGTACATTAATGAGAACTTAGTGG
This sequence comes from Semaprochilodus insignis, assembly GCA_034552555.1. NCBI lineage: Eukaryota > Metazoa > Chordata > Actinopteri > Characiformes > Prochilodontidae > Semaprochilodus > Semaprochilodus insignis. The sequence goes on from CM067485.1 coordinate 4,385,781, forward strand.
TACAACCGCATTGTTAGAAAATGGGCCATCTGTGACAAATCTTAATGCAGACATTAATAGACTTTGCATCATCCTTGAGAAATACACAAGCAAAGTCATCATGCTAATTAGCCTTCACGGGGTTTCGTTCACTGTGGGCCACTTTAGGGTTTGGGATAAAGCATTCCTTCAGTATGACAACCATTCACACTCACATGTTCACATTTCACCATGGTGTAAACAATCATTCGGTACCACAAAGACAGATTCTAAAACGCTTGCAAGTCGCTGGGCGCTGTTTTGACTCAACGAACCCATCTCAATACCATTTCAATTATCGTGTTTTGATGTGCAGACTTTCCCCAGCGGTTACGCAGTAAGCATTCACTGGCATCTGTTTTGCCACAATTATTTGTGCACTGTTAATCTGTGGGCCTGAGGGTCAGCATGTGTGGAGTCTGCTTCTTATTTATAACACATTGTGGGTCTACAGATGCAATTGCGGACTCCTGAGGAGAAGTAGCTGCATGTGACGGCCTCTGAAACTCTTTGAACAATGTATTTATATGATCGTAGCGTGCTAAAATATCCAAGTCAGTACTTTCTGATTAAGGTAGATTCAGGGTAATAACTGAAGATCATCTGCTCGGTGTCATTAAATCATATTTGCTTGAGCCATTTGCGTATGAGGATAACAAGCACCGGTGCGATTTGGATCACAGACGATACATAACCGAACAGAATGCTACCTCTTGTTTGTGCATTTTATGACTTTGGCTGAACACAGTTTTTATTTTATTCCCATTCGCGAACGAGCCTCTGTGCATATCTGTCCAGACGCAACTCTGATCCGGTTGTCTTATATCTTCAAGACAGATGTAAGGTGTAGGTAAATGCAGCGCTGCTTCACATGCTAATGACAGAAATCCTTTCCTCTGAGGTGTTGAGTCAGTGCCGAATCTAACCCAGTTAGACCTGCTGACCTCAGATGATTTTTCACATGCACGCACTACATCAATAAATCAGTCATAAAAACATCTACTTGAACTGATCATATCCTTCAAACTAGTAGTCCTCCAAAACTGCAGCCCCTGGAAATCATTATGAGAAAATCAGCAGAGAAATGAACAAATTCCCTAAATGTCAGCTTCATTTTCTCCTCCAGTCCCTGCTTAACCGTTCAACTATCTTCCATTACATCAGTCAAGCTTTCAGGTTTTTTAGCAGTGAGCAGGTGTTTCTTTGATGTACCAACCCCATTTACAAAAATAATCGGAACCTGTAATAAAAATGCAATAAAGAACAAGACAAGAGAGAAAAGGAGAACCTGGAGGAATCTTAGTCAGTGTATGACAAAGCCAGAAACCACTCTGCGTGTATGAGAAACTATCATGGTACTGTGTAAAATACAGCCACGTGGGCTCAGGAGTACTTGGTAAACTGTTGTCACTTAAGACAGTCCACATCACTGGGAACAACACGGGCTGCATCACTGTGAAAATGCATTACTCAAGGAAAAAGCAATACATCCATTCAATGCAGAAACACCACAGAGTTCTCTGGGCCTGAGCTCATTTCAGAGATCTGAAAGACAGTCGAAATTGGTGCGGTGGTGAGATGAGTCCACTTTACAGCTTGTTTTTTTGTTGTTTTTTTTCCCAGAAAAACACACATTAAGTTTGCTGTGTCAAAAAAGAGATCATCCAGAGCTTTATCAGCAAAAGCGTCAGTGGCCACCGCATGGGTGACTTATGTGTGAAGTTTCCATTAATGCCGAGGCATATATTGAGATTTTAGAGAGACATACGCTGCTATGAAGGTGACTTCTTTTCCTGTCAAGTCCATGGGAATTACAGCAAAACAATGTAGATTAAGGTAGATACACTATTTTAACTAAACTTTAAAGTCGTAAAGAGTTATTTGCTGTAATTGCATGTATTTATTTGGATTGACAAAAAGCGTGAATAGAAAAATATAATCATATAAGAAAACATTACAAAATAGAATGGTTTAAATTAATTGTACAGGAAATTACATACCTATGAAACCACAGATATCTAGTAATTAATCAGGGGTCCCCAATGCCAGTCCTGGCAACCCTATGCTCTGCGCATTTTTCCGTTTTTCTAATCTGCACACCTGACCCCCACCAACGACTGACGTTAATGTGTAACTGATTTGAAACAGATCAGCTCGATAAGAAAAAACACCAAACTGTGGATAGTGCTGAGTCACCAGGAGTGGGATTAGGTACCCTGCTTTATCTAGCAATGAAAAAGTCATATTGTAAACATTCACGTGGGGGCATAACTTTTAGCAGGATGCTGCTCTGGTGGTTGACCAATCAGAACAAACTGGCTGAGCTGACCACAGAGTACATTCTGCTCATAGGGAGCATTGCTTAAAGACACCGGAGCTCTAACAGAGTGTCACGCCTCCGGGTCTCTCTGGTCCTTTCGCCCTTCCGGACTCCACTTCCCAGAGGACTACGCTCGATGACTTCGCATCCACGTGCTCCCAATCGGCCGGTCACCTGAGTTCTAATAGCCAATTAACGTTCACATAAATACCCCGTGTTTCCGAGTGTTTGTTGCGAAGCTTTGTCTGTTCGTTGGCAATTCTGAGCGTTTATTCTGGTTTACTGTCTTCCTGGTTTTTGACTTCCTTTTGTCCCTCGTTTACCCCTTTTGGATCATCCTATATTCTACTACTCTGGTTCTCGACCTCTGCTTATTCTCTCTGACTTTCCCTCTCGCCTCGGTTGCCCTCGCTGTCTGCTCTTCCTGGTTTAGACCTCTGCCTGTCCCTTACTACGTTCTGAAGCCCTCCCTTTACTGCTGGTTTGGTATTGCTGATTGGATTGATCACGATTGTTATTCAATAAACTGCCATTGGCTTTTAGCTCTGCAAGCGTCGCTCCGGAGTCTTTTTGTCTGACACAGAGAGAGTTTCAGAAAGAGAGTGAATACAGATGTACTATATGGGGCAAAATATTTAAGCATGTAAATGTATTCTAGTAGAGCCCAAAATATATGCATGCTGACAATAAGCACACTAGGCCCCCTTTAAAGAATTGTGGAAGTTATGATCACTGAATGCATATCGTATTCAAACAAGGAAAAAACTGTTCATGGTATAGCCCTAACAGAGTGTTGTACTAACTGTGTAAGGAAAAATGAATTAACGAATTTGTATCAATTCCGGACTAAATACGCTGCTCATGTGGCAATGTCAGCAGTTCAGCAGGCTACACAGGACAGTGAACACTGGAAAGAATTGAACAAAAAAGGAAAGTAGAAAGCTACAGCTCCCTTTGAAACAAGACGAAGGATACCGATATGTAAGAAGAGACTAACTCATCAAAATTATGTAATAATGATCATATGTAATTCACCAATTGAATTATGTTGCATGTTTTAAAACTGATGTTTTTTCTTGGCCTGTGGTGGTACATGAGAATCTTAGTCCATGCACGACAGTTATGTGCTGAAAGACAAATTGACACTGGCTAACCGCTAATGGTGCCATGAATGAAACCACAGGAGAAGGATCTGCTTTCCAACAAGCAAAAATATGACTTTAAAAAAACCCAGCCAAACTCCAAAGGTCAGTGAAGTGTGATGTGCCATTTCCAGTGAGCTCTAGATTGCACTGCTACCCTCCAGGGAACCTGAGATACGGACTGCAGAATATTGCAAATTTGTATCCGACTCAGGAGCACTTAAGTGGCTTTGCTGAGACACTCACCTGCGGCAGAGATCCAGCGAAATTTACAGCGCCATAACCCTGCGAAAATAAAAATAAACCAACTTCAAACTTTACAGGATCACAGGGCCACTTAGGAACACCTTAGGCGGCCTTGCCAAGACTCTCGCCCACGGTGGAGACCTGGAGAGCCAAAGAAATGTACTGCGTCATAATTCTGTGAAAATAAGTGTAACCAATTTCAGACTTTACAGGATCACAAGGTGCAACAGACACACAGGAATTTACTGTAGTCTTTGGGATACCAGAGAAGCAATGCAGATAGGTGGAGAAAAGTTAGAACAAACTCTAAACTCCACAGGTGACATGACAGTTGCATTATTAGGGTTCAGGAAAACGGAGCTAAAGACCTTGAAATCACCAGGCCCCTCACCTGTTGTCGTCTCTGAGGCATTCTTAGTGCCACGTTGTTAAAGTCGACTAGTCTGTGCAAGCAACCTACTTCTTACGAGTGTACCGTGTTTCTAAAATAGGTTTAAACACGTGGATGCAATGCTACGTTACATTAACTAACATAGCATTGCATCTACTTTGTACTCATGCATTCTAAAGACTTTGTCTCTACACAGCTTCTTGTGTTTTATGCAGCACCTTTCCATTTAGCCTTTGTAGGCCAGAAAGTTTGCCTATTAAGACTACAGCGGCTTGGCAGTTCTTTCTCAGTTCTAAAAGTTTGGCAACCTCTTGGGAGCAGTTTAGGGCCTCCCTGTGGTAAACATGAGGCTGGTAGATACTCAACTCCAACTCTAACTCCAAGCAAGAACTTCAGAAGACAGTGTTCCAATTATTCAGTTTACCAGCCACCAGATAGTAACATCTACAACATTAAACAACGTCATTACGTGTAATGAACAATTAGTCTCCCTGGTATGGTACAGAAAATGTCTCTAAAGAGAGTTTTGATATAGGATGTCTCTCCTGATAATGACTCCTTTCTTGGGGGAAAAAGAACACTTCCTCAGAAATGTCTGCTAAAAGTACACAGGAAAAAAAAAAAGAAAAGTGGTCTGTTGGTTTGGGCGAGATGGCCTTATGTTTTGGTTGTAATTGAAAACAACTGAAAAAAGGCAGTACTGAAAAACATGTTTCCTTGGCTTCACCGCTTCTGGCTTGCTCATGTCTGTTTTTGTGTGAATCCATATTTCTGCAATGCAACGAGTGAAAGACCGGGAGTCTATCATGTGGATCTGTTGACTTCAATAAAAAACGTACGCATGCAAATTCAGCATGCCAGTCTTAGTAAACGAGCTGTGTCTTATTCGTTCCTTCAGAAAGATCAGGTTTCTTGCGAAACTGGATGTCGTGGCACAATGCCAGGCATTTTATTACAGAACAAAAAAGAAGTCTCAGCGCCTGTTCCTACAGTTGATCTTTCCTTGGAGAGAAAGTCATTAGAGGGGTTCATCGCTGGGTGAGCGATAGCAGTAGGGTGAAAACTGCAGAAGCCAGCAGTGGATGGCTGAGGGTGCTCAGTGGCCTAACATCAGCTAGTAATCTCCAGGACAAAGTGAAGTCAGCAGTCAGCAAAGGTCAGCGGTGAAGAGCCAGCCTCGGCCTTGGTCTTAAAATGTCCCAAGGTCTGGCAGACACTTAGGTGATAGGAAATCAAAGTAAGTTTCTTTGCCCCTGGGCGCTGAAGGAGACATAGCTTTGAACAGTGATTTATCTTCTGAAGATAGATGGAGAGATTGTGTAAGAGAGGAGGGAGTGCAGAAAGCAGAAGGGACGTGAAAAGGACTGGAGTTTCTCCGGCAAAGTGGAGGAGATCTGGGGAGATCTTTTCATGAGGAAGGATTTTGACCAGGAAACAATGTAAACCTTTCACTTTGAACTTGAGATACAAGAGCACCTCATCCCTCAGAGCTGCCCTGATATGCAACTGCTCTGTTAATGGGCCACTTTCACTTAGTAAACCTCTGTTGTATCTTGTTATATTGGCCCTATGCATTGAGCATGGTTAAAACAGTTCGTAACCTATCACTAGATACTCAAACTGGTCAACACGATACTGCGGTCTGTTTAAGAAGTTGACCAAGAACACAGAAATAGACTGGTAGGTGTCTTTTAAACGACTGGCCGTCCGTGCTAATTAGGTAAGATCCTGAAGGCGCCCATTGTGATATATTTGGTGATAATCTTGAGTCACAAAGGGGGTTAATAGTTACTTGACCTTCCACCCTGAGCAAAGTGGGCTCCATGTGATCGTTCTATCCATGTCAGAGTGTACTTGAAGAACAAATAAGATATTGTACCGTTGGCTTTCTCTCTCGGGAGTCAATGGCCTGGTACGCTCTAAAATGATAGAGCATGTGAAGCATGAAAGGGAAGAGAACTAATGATCAGTAGGCTGATTGTCATTTTAAGAAGGGCTTTTTATCAGGACCTCTAGAGAGGAAAAAATTATTTATTAGGGATCCAAGCACCAAAATCTTCTAATCTTCTAATCTTTGAAAAGGATTAATTGGCACCATAGATTGTAGAGCATAGAGACTCTAAGTTTGGTACCTTCTCCAGTATCTTCTCCACTAACCAGGCAATCTACCCCAGTTCCACTAATACTGATTCAGTACCACAGTATTTTTAGATTTGGTCAATATCTCCTGAACCATGTGTTGTACAGACAACTTTCAGTTTCCTGATTCATTTGCTTGCGCTACAAAAAGCCTTCAGCATCATGCATTTCCGCCTCACTGCATCTGATGCTCATTTGCATGATATGTAAAATGTAGTTTTGGCCTACGCCATTCACCAAATCTGCATCAAAGTTGACTTACATGAATCCAGCTGGCTCTACAATGTATTGTATTAATGTTCTGAAATTTGTTCAAATATGGCCACCAACGTGCCAATCAAATGCTGCAGTAGGTAACATATTTGTCATAAACAAGGTCAAGAACCATCATCACAGATCTGTCTCACCCAGGACACAACATATTCCAACTCCTCCCATCCGGCAGGCGCTACAGGACCCTGTACACTGAGACAACCAGACACAGGAACAGCTTCTTTCCTCAGGCCATCACCTTCAAATACAGCTGACCAGTCACATCATCTGCTGGACCATAGTTACTCCGGTTCCTCCATTATACACCACAGTCTCTTCTCCATACATGTACACTAACGCTGCACTACATCAACACTACTGCTTCTACCTCAACACTACTGCCTCTACCCCAACACTACTGCCTCTACCTCAACACCACTGCCTCTACCCCAACACTACTGCCTCTACCTCAACGCTACCTCAACACCACTGCCTCTACCCCAACACTACTGCCTCTACCTCAACACCACTGCCTCTACCCCAACACTACCGCCTCTACCTCAACGCTACCTCAACACCACTGCCTCTACCCCAACACTACTGCCTCTACCTCAACACTACCTCAACACCACTGCCTCTACCTCAACACTACTGCCTCTACAGCAACACTACTGCCTTATACTGTGTGTAAATAATGTGTAAACTGTATATTATTTGTCCATATATAGTTTGTCTATTGCTTGTATATTGTGTAGAGTGTATATTAAATGTCTGTATTTATTGTGCATATGTGGAGTCATTGTGTATGTTGTGGACTGTCAGTTAGTTATGTGTATATTGGTACAATACTAGAGAGACACGAACTGCCGAAACCGAATTCCTTGTGTGTGTCAACATACTTGGCCAATAAACCTGATTCTGATATGCCATGATCTCTTGTTTCAAACACTACCCAAGTTTGTTTACGCAGCACGAGCACCTTTGGCAGTAAATGAAAGTGACATATTTTGAGTATTAGGGTGTGCTACAACGTCTAAATAATCCCCTGTACCAGTGCAAACAAACTGAAATTCTGTATATTACACCTACACGCTGGATTAATGTGAACAAGCTAACAAAGTGGTACCAGAAGAAACTCAGCTACTACCAGATTTTTTACATTATTACTGATCACTGGTCATGACAAATCATGGCTGACATTTATAGTGTGACAAATGGAACCAGCATGCACATTTTTACCAAGAAGTAGTATTATGCATCATTTTATATGTCCACCATGATTTATAACTAATGAATTATTAACCCACAAAATCAGCAAGTTATATTTTGGAAGCTAGTCCTAGGTTTTTTCTTTTTTACGCCAGTTGCATAACACTGGCCTTATATTAACTATTATTAAACCTAAAGAGGAACTCCACAGATTATTCTAGTTTCTACATATAGTCGTTACCATCATTATGATCATTATTATAATCATTAATCCTTGAGATGTAAACAAAGTCATTCAAAGAGCTTTGATGTGAAATGGCTCATTGTAGAGAGACTTACTGACATCTGGTTTACATCACCACCACTATAAACATTTCTGACCCTGTTTCACGTCACATTCACAAACCACGTAATGAACAAGCTAAATAATTGGAAAAATCACTGGAATTTCTAAATAACAGCAAAAAAATTGTGGAATATTTCATAGCTTTGGACCTTAGTAGCTAATCAGTGGCTGTCAGCATAGCTGCAACAAACAAAGGCAGGATCGATGATGAACGGTTAGTCCAATATACGTCAAATATGACATGCAGGCTACAACCCAAACGCTCCGACTGTCCACCACAGTGTTTGGACTCTTGGATTTAGGATTCCCATTCGTGACTAATTGTATATTTGTTAAGTGTTTTAGACTGAACGCTTACGAACATATGCTCAGCACTGATCTTGTGTATTACTGATAACTATCCAAGTGCTTAGAGGCAAAAAAACAAACATGTACATAGGATGCAATCTCGCAAACCGTAGTGTGCCCCTGGCTGAAATAGCTCTCCTTTGACTAATCAGAATTAAATTAATTGGTTTTCCACAAATGACGAGCACTTGATTTCAACTTCATGTGATTTAGTTCCACAGGCGGGCAGGCACCGAAAGGTCTAGAGAGGAGGTACTTGTTCCAGCCACTTTCTTTTAGATATGCTTTAGTGTGCAACACACAGGAGGGATTGTCACCATCTAACATCACTACTTTCTGTGCACATCATCAGTATATTGTTAGAAAAACAGGTTTCTGTAGAAGCACTGTTACTTCAGTGCATAAGTAAGCAGCTATCTATATCTAAATTGACTAGCAAAAAAAAAATCTGTCAGGTTCAAAAGTCTTCAGGTACTTCCCTGTAGAACTATAGTAGAAATTCATCCTGAATACGAATCGTATGTTCTTAGGTGCTATTTCTTTTATTGTCCTTTGCTTTTTAGTCCATTGCTAAAGCTTAAAAGGGAGATGTGTAAGCAACAACAAAAAATAAATAAATAAATAAATAAAATGAAATCTTAAATTAGGAGGAAATGGGAGATTCCAGCAGGTATTTTGCAAGACTATTTTTCTTGCTGTCTTTAGAGGAGAGCACTTTGATGTAAGATGTCGCAACCTGTCGAATTCATATTCCAAACAAATGGGGGCATCATATCACCAGAAAGTTGGGGTGTCCGTCCGTACTGCCCTCCTCAGTCTTCCGCACTGGAAAGCAGCACCAATGTTACTCTTATTCTGTTCTTCTTATTCTATGGTCATTCACTTCTTGTGTTTGCCGTTGAATGTGGTTTCTTCATTCTTGACCATGACTGATAGGTTGACAGAGGTGAGAATACGCTGTCAGCGCCATGCTACTTCTTCCTCCTCTCGTGTTGGAATGATTTAACTCAATGCTTCAGTGACTCACTATCGCCGCAAGTGATATTGCGAGACAGGATGGGCCGGGTGAGTATGCTAACTTCAGTATATATCTCTATATATCGACACGATACATAGATGTCTTCACCATCAGAACTGTTATTTATTTGCATTTTGTTGATAATTTTGGTTCGATTAGGAAGGCCTTGAACTAAAAGTTTAGACTAAATAACCTTTGTTTTGATGGGCTTCCGCGTATTGTGTCTCATTCAAAAAGCTTTTCTTTTCCGGGTTCTCACTTCTGTTTGTTTCTTTTAGCAGGTACCAAAACCAAAACAAATGGTGCAGTACAGTTTTTGCAAGTTCGGCGTTTTGCTGTGTTCCTCAGCACCACAACTCAAAAACAGCCATACATGGGAATTCATTTTTCCGGCCATGCACATGTTAAGATCAGAACTGATCCAGTCAATCCGAATCGTAGAGGGTCCTAATGTACAGTAAATGCCAGTGTTCATGTCTGCAGCCATCGCTTTCGGTTGATTCATGCCGAGAGGTGGTGCTGTGCCCTCTTGCCATTTCCTTTGGAAGTACTTTCAAAAGCCCAAGATTCTGTTTATTCAAGAGCATCCACTTGACTTGGAATAAATGTTAACAGTCAGGATAAGGAGGAGAAGGCTGGAGTCCGCTTCTCATTCAAATTTTCTTTTGCACCTTAAACGTTGTTCAGGGTTGACCAGCACCATTTAAGGTGGAACAGAATATTTGAATAAGAAGCCAACTTCAACTTCAGATGTTCGAACTCTAGCCATACAGCTACTGATACTGCAAAGGTAGCCTGACCTAACACAGATCAGTGGCCAGTGCTGGTAGCTGACATCTCTGATTAGCTAATCTGGTACAATAACGCTGCGGCTGCAGCTCTCAGTCATTCTTCCTCATTGATCTGTACAAGCTGGCCCTCACCATTACCTTCACCATGACCTCATTCACAACATTTCAAACTACATACGATACAATAAAATCATTAATTAAGTTAATTACTAACTTAATAGGGCTAGGGCTGCCCTCTAGTAGTCGACGAGTCGAATCGTCAGTCGGAGACCCTTTAAGTCGACTGAGAACAGTAACAGAGAGGTTTTTTTTTCTTTCATAAAACACACAAAAGCTTACAAAATGCACAAGAACTTTAAGAATGTAAAAAGACATTTTAATAATTATTAAAAGGGGAATAATAAATATATATTTAGGTTCTAGCTGGGCTATGACGCATGCTTGCTAAAAAATTAAATCCACGTGACAACGTGCGCTGGCGGTTCACGTTGAAGGGAGCTAAAGCTGTGAAGCTGAGAAACACGGGTGGAACGATGTCTCAGAGAAAGTCTGGAGGAGCTTTTGAAGAAGAGAATCCGAACAAATTAAAGCTAATTCTGCTCGTCATTTAGTCAGGCATCGAACACTGCTTCAAACCAGTGAGTTGACTGTCGTTTTAGACATAATGGCTGTTTGCGGTGAAGGAAAAACGGACCGAAGACGTTTGTTTTATTATAATTCCATTATTTTAGAACCTAAATTACAGATATTTTTATTTATTCATTTACAGCTAAAATGATTTTTATTTAAAGATAAGTACAGTCACTTAATATGCCTGCCGATAAACGAGAAATAATTATTTCAGCGAGGGTGATATAATAATTAAACGGTTTCAGGTCTACCATTCTCCTTTTCATCTAAAAATAATTTAAATATTGACTAATTTGGTTTTATTTAGGAGTTCATTATTTATGAGAGATGAAAGACGAAGGGTCATCCTACTGAAGAAGCTGTTAAAAGTGAAATTAAAAGGACAGGCTATAAGCGCTCATTTTAGCATAAATACGTTGCTTGCTGCCCGACGCTGTATTCTGTAATTAAATCAGGCACCAATTCAGATCGTTCATCATATGCCACGTCTCTTTTAGTTCATAAATATGTTCCTGTGACTCTGCTGACTTTCTAAATGAGGAGGACATCAGATCTGAAAATTGATTTACTGATTACTAGATAATGTATACGGAGAAAAAACATGAACGAATAGTCAAATCGTCGGCCAGGACGGGCGAATCCGATTCGACTGACAAAATTCTGAGTTTTCACATATATAAATCATTGTCATGCGTCGGGACTCTGCCTCCGCCGAGTCCGGGGACTACACTCCCCATGATTCCCTGCTCCTTGACTACAACACCAGTAGTGCTATCTCCACCAATCAGGAACAGCTTCCCTGCCCTATGTCACCAGAGTTCTGATTAACCTCACCTGTCTTCCATTTACTTGTTGTGTATATATACCTGCTCCTGTCAACAACACTTCGCGAAGCATTTCCGACCCTAGTGTTGCTTACAGAGCGGTTTCTATTGCTATCTGTATTTCCGTGTATGACCCTCATCTGCCCTGTTGGTTTTCGTCTTTTGCCTCTCCCTCTTGTTTGATCGCCTGGTTTCTGATTGTCCTGGTTTTGACCCCAGCCTGTATCTGGATTTATGCCTCGTCTTGCCCATGTCTGTTTTGCTCGATCTGGTTTTGCCATTCTGTTTGTTTGCCGAATCGACTCCCTCACGACCCCGCATTAAAGTCTTGTTGCATTTTACCTCCGCGAGCGTCTGCTTCGCCAATCCAGCGTCACAATCATAAAATCAGCCAACAGTTTCCAGTCAGCTTAGCTGTTAGTTCCCTAGGTTAGCTGGCCTTAATGAAGATTCTTCCATTGTAAGAATATATCCCTTATTCTTCTTGGTGTGTGTTGTGTGACTTCATCTGAGATATGAGGAAGTTCCTCAAGACAACGTGTGAAGAATGCCCGGCAGGCTAACCAGATACCTTTTTACTTGCTTTTTCAAGTTTCTACTTTGGCCTATTCGAAAAGTGTGTGCTAAAAAAACACTGCTTATACCTTCGGCATGAATAGGTGGACGGAGCTGACCCACATGGTCCGAATAGGTGAACATATCCATATGTGCTTGTGACATAACAAAAATCATGCGCTGTTTTTCAGATTTGCACCATTTAATTGTTCAACTGTTAGGAATTTAAACATGACAACACAAGGTAATATATGCTTGGAAGGTAAGATAAAGATTCTTTTAATACTGTGTTTTAGCGTATCCGTAGATAAGTTTCATCAGATAAAACAATTCCGGAGCAGTATTCCGTTTCAGGTTTAGTGCTGCTGTTTGCTTTTTAAAGCCGTGGCTGCAAGAGCTCCAAGTGTCTTCCTGCCAAGCTTGTCCTGGTGGGAGTTCACTGTCCTTGCGTGTCTGTTGTTGTTTATTTATAGGCTGTGTTCAAAGCAGAATGTACAGAAACTCGGCCGAGCGAGTCTCATTTAAGGAGCCGCCATTTCACACACTGCTTGATATCTACTTGGACGTGCACACGTTTTCTCGGAGTCCATCACAAGTTTTACTTGTATGTGCCCAGCTATGTAGAGGACGACAGCGAAAGGTTTACATAGGCCTTGTTCCATGTTAATCACTTTAAAATAGGCAAATGGTATGTATCATTCATTATACAGCAGCTCTGTATGCCTTGCTGTAAATTATTGTGGAGTGATGAACTGCACACTGCACGATGAGTGTTTTTGGCTCAACAACAAGCAGCCTAAAGCTTTTATCTTCGTGTGAACTGTTCAGTTTCGCTCAGCAGAGCTTCACAGCAATGCGCTGAGGAATTTATGGTGATGCGTTTGATGAGAGAGCTGTCTAAATCATTATCTGCAGATATAACTATGAGACTGCAGACTCGTTATGCAGTTCCGAAGTGCAAATGTAGCCCATACTGCACATTGTTCTTCCCAAATCTACGACATACCACAGCATGTATACTAATACATACTGTCTCTGTATTACGTTTCTCTACCACAAATTGTCTTTCCAGCACGTAACGAGCAGTTTACGCAAACTGTTGGTGGTCTGCAACTGCTCTGCAGTGTGGCGATGGGAGCTTTCCTTTTGTAATGTAAGTTGGTGATAATTATGAGAGATGATGTTGTTTGTGCCAAATATATCTCACAAACTATTTGCATCTCTCTGTTTCTCTCTCATGAGCGTGCTCCTTTGATCCACTCAAAGCAGCTCCAGGCTTTTGCCTATGCTTATGCTCATGTACGTATACACTCACATGACACATGCAAATACATATACACTACTGTTCAAACGTTTCAAATCCCTTTTTCATGTTTCCATACACATAAAGCCATTTTTGCTGCAGGCACATCTATAAAAGGGTTAACAGTATTTTACATGCTCTGAACAATTTGTAGGCTGCTGAGAAAAGTGACCAAGTCTTGTTTTTCATTTCCATTTCAGCATTTAGCTGACACTCTTATCCAGAGTGACTTACAAGGGTATTCGTTTTACAGGTAGGCCAGTGCAGGAGTCTTGCCCAAGGACTCTTATTGGTGTAGCTCAGCATTTGCTACCTAGACTGGGATTCGAACCCCCGTCTCCCACATGGGGTGGTAGCTCTCTGGTGGGTAGTGGTGTTAACTGCTGAGCCACACTTCCTACAGTAATATGAGAGAACAATAAACCATCAGTTTGCATTTTGTGTCTGGTTTATAACATGTCAATCCACATTGTACAGGCTTTTCTGCAGAATGAAATAATGATGATGAACAGTGCTTCCAAACATCTGAATGGTAGTGTATACAACAGAATATGTCAGATTTCTAGTCCTGCATTAAACATTATATTTTGAAATGAAACTGACTCCATGTCTGAATGATTCTACTTAATTCTAATAAGCTTTGACAAAAAAAAAAATTACAGTAAAATGTACGAACATTAAAATGCCAATTTTGCTCACTAACTGAACAATTATTGTAGTTTTGCTAATTACATAATTATGTTATAGAATTTAGTGTACTGTTGCACATTATTGTACAATAAGAACAATAGCGATATAAAGAAAGCTACAAAAAAATTCAAAACGTGATAACTAAGTGCAAATAATTATAAGTCATCTACTATGATTCTCATATGAAATATCCGCATCTACTATTTCTCATTTAGCATCTGCCATCAATTATTCAGCAATGACAGAACAGGTCAAGAATGGCTGGAACTCTGCAAATTCATGTGCAACAGGCAAGACTGCTAAAAATGTACATATGACCCTGAGGTGCTTCTTCCCCCAAGTCACCCTACTTCAGAACAGCTTCTGCCCTTCTTAGAATGCTGCCACACAAGTCCGGTACTGTGTGCAGGATATTCTACACATTTCTCGAAAAAGTCACGACAGTGTAAGTCAGCTCATATCCTGAGCAGAGATTGTGGCTCTTTTTACATTAAAGCTGCATGTCTGATTTTAAAAAAAATATCTAACAAATAGACCAACACATTTGTTTGACTACAACTGTATTATGTTATAGAATATCTGCTAAACCGAGAGGACATTCTTATTAGTACTGGTATGAATAAACAACAGTGTAGTGCATAACAGTGTATTGCTCCAGTAGCCTGGAAAAACTTGGTATTGCTGAGTCAGCTGAAGATGGCAAGAAGATGGTATGATGGCAAGCCTAAAAAACAGGGTTTCACATATGAATATACGTGATCTGAGGAACATCTGTTCAATAAGGATCTCCTAACTCTGGCATGTGCAATGAAAACTTCAGGATGAACTCATGCCACCTCTGTTAAAAGGTTAAGATCTGGAGATAACATTCATTACAGTGCTGTTAAACTGTGAAAACATTTCCCAACGTGAACAGAAAAATAAAGAGAAAGAACTTTGAACGCTGGCGGTGCATCAAAAGCTTTGTTATCTGCTCTAGGGTGTAACCATGTACACAGCCAATGATTCAGTGTTCCTCAGTATGTCTTCTGTATCCTGCATTCTCACAATATCGTGAACTAAATTTAAATGAAGAAAAAATGTGTAGCATTGATAATGTGTCAGTATCGGTGCCGACACCGGCACTTAAATGCAGTACTGGTATCGGCGATGAGGATACCGATACCTATGACTGTCGCCACAAAGCAGTTTCTAATGTGCACACACTGACATGTGCATCTGCACCAGTAAACAGAACTACACAACGTGTCAGTGGTGTGGAATGACAAGCGGCAGTAAAATACTCATTGCAAAATCTGGAACAACAGTATTTTGGGGCTACAACACGCTAATGGGAGCCACTAACGCTGACCTGCTTCTTTCAGTAATTGCTTACCTGCTGGTGTGTAGTCACTCTGAATTAAAGGCAGTCCAGATTGTTATTGAGGGAGTGTAAGGAACGCTGGACTCTCAGCATCATGATAGCCCATAGCCGTGATTTAGCCTTTAGGCAGCATAGCAGCCCACTAGTCCGGCTAGTGTGTCTCTGAACCCAACAGAGGGGTTACATCACTACTGCTCAGAGATGTCAGCACGAGTGAATGACAAGCATGTACAAGACAAATGAGCTGAGAAATCTGGATTTGAAACAACATTCAGCTCAGCACTTGCTGAGCCAGAGAAGCTGCTGAGTGCTGACATGTACACACCACAGGTTTGTTTATGCACTGTTCTGTTCTGTCAGATACCTGACATTTACTTAAGTGGATACATGTGATTCTTACTACTAATTATATAATTATATATTTGTATATAATTACATACTACATACTACTATATAGTTACGTACGATTACATACTATGTACTAGTATATAATTATATGCTATAATTCTATTCTATATGTTACCATATACTTGTATATAATGATATACTTTATTTATTATATTTATTATAAAACTAATAAATAACTACTAATGCTAATCTTTTGCAATTGTATTGTATTCTTAATTATATAATTATATAATTATATACTAGTATATAATCATATACTAATATATAACTACTTAAATACTATATATATTTTCTTATACTGTATATAGAGAAAAAGTGGTATTGTTGTATCTATATTTGTGTTACACTTAGGCAGTGACAAATCACAATATGAGAGTAACGGAGCACTTCTCCCTGCATAATAGCTCACCATCAAACTAAAAACCACAGGTATAATTTAGTGAACTTCAGCCATTAGTGGTATGAAACCATCTGAACCAAAGGAAGAAGATTCAATGCCAGAAAAACCCAAACTCTGGTGTGCATTTTAGCAAATGAACTAGACTTTCATTGTATTTCATTGTATCAGCTTGAAAAAAAACCCTGCTCTGTAAAAAAAACAGCTGGGTTAGTTAGGCTCAATTTATTGGTTAGGTTTATTATTGGTATCGGTTTTCGGCATCGGCTTAAGTTTATGGACCATGTATCAGTAGGGCAATGGAAAAGGTGGTATTGGAGCATCTCTAAAGACAAGTAATGAGTATAATAAAAGCAACTTAAGTTTGATCTTTTGCATATGTCGGCGTTCAAACAATGTACTTGCATTAGATGGCCACATTGACTGAACGTCTTTCCATAGAACAGATCCAGGTGGTCATAAATCGTACAGCTCTCCAGCACATTCCTATATTCCAACACACTCACTCAAAAAAAAAAAAACCCTTACACTATTATCTTCCACTATTACCCTAACCCCAAACTATCATGATTATGAGTCCGAACGCAAGAGCAATGTCAGACACACACATATGGAAACTATAAGGTATGAAGCCGATTTTATATGTATGCTTCGCGTTGCTTATATCCAGTTAGGATTTTAGTCATTTCCATCTGGAGATCAGAAAAGAATTTTAAATGTCCGGTACTCACAAAAACATCTACAAGGAATGTCTTGGAGCTGTAGTGTGAGACAAACTGTTGTGTATCTGTTGTGTATCAGCCTGTCTTCTCTCTCCCTCAGGTCACAGCATGTGGGAGGGTTGATTTGAAAGCCACAGAGAATGCCACAGTGTCAATACATCAATCAAGCACAACTCATTATATTTGAAGTGGTGTAAAACAGAGTTGTCTCCAAAACCACAAATAAGTTGAGCAGCTTGTGAGAACTTGGCTGAGCTAAAGAAATAGATCTCTTTAGTTAAGAAGCATGAGAGATGCCCAGCCTCGTCTCCTGAAATGATTTTGTTGTATTGGAGCTCTTGTTTACAGGTTAGAGTAGCTGATGTTCATCCAAGCTGAACGAACGAGGCTGTTTTCACACCTAGTTTATTCGCTAATTCGCAAATTTCATTCGGCTCAGTTGGTGCAATGGCTAAATTACAAATGTAGACATGCAAGTACCCTGTTACTCTCACATTTGCCACTGTTCCAATGTATCACAATAAGGGATGCACTGATCCCACTTACTTGCTTCCGATACTTTACTTCATTCTAATATATAGGCTGATACTGATATTCATACTAACTCTGTTTAAGCGACCTGACCAATAAGTCCTGATATTTATACAATTACAATTTTTACATCTACATTCTGTGTCACAAAAATGTACCTAGCTTGACTGGATGGCAATTACTTGTTGGACTATGCATAGTAGAAGTGAATAATATTTACTTTTAGGGTTTTATATATATATGTGTGTGTATATATATATATATATATATATATATATATTTATATATGATGAAAACCTATTTTTTTGTTTACTTGCTAACTTGCTATACATATTTAGTATATACACATTATTTAATTTGTAATAAGAATGTTCATGTTCAACAACTTAAGTTAAAGTAAAATATCTTTATAGAACTGAACATAATAAATTATAGATAAATCTCTGGTGTGTACATGTCAGCACTCTCAGCAGCTTGTCTGGCTCAGCAAATACAGACCTGAATGTTGTTTCACATCCAAATTTCCCAGGTCATTTGTCTCATACGTGCATTCTCACACTTACGCCTCTGAGCATCAGACTAGGACCGAACGATTGTGGCTAAATATCTAATTGCGATTCTCCTCACCAACGTTGCGGTTATGGTTTAAATTGCAGTTGTTCTCCATAAATTTCACAATTGGCAAATTTTTGGCTAAGAAGTCCAGCAGTTACTTCCCTGGCCTGAGGCTTAGATGCTCAACACAAGGTTTAAAAAGTGATTATTCTTTCAGCCCTACATCAGACACTGCAGGAGTGTAGTAAAAAACAGCAATGTTTACAGTAGCATTTTTTCCTAATGGGCTGCAATCCTAGCTAAAGACTAAAACAAGGCCAAAGGCTTGCACAGAGAGTCCAGAGGTTTCTTCTACTCCCTCAAGAACAATCTGGGCTAATATTAACTCAGGCTGTAAGTGATTACACAGCAGCAGATGAGTGATTAGTAAAAGAAGCCTTGCTCAGTCATTCAGATAAGGGGCTCCATTTGCGCGTCTCCCCATTAAATATATTAGGATTTTGTCATAAGCATGTTAACTCCTGCTTGTCATCTCACACCTCTGATGTGTTGTTAAGACCTGTCTACTGGCATGCAAACACACCAGAAATTGCTCTGTGTTGTCGTTCAAAGGTGTCAGTATAGACATCACCAATACTGGTACTGCATTTAAGTGCGCTCTCGGTACCAGTGCAACACTAATAATAATTAATAATCAATAGTTATAAACCTTACTTGATATCCACTTCACTATGACTGATTCTTGATTACGATCTTGAATAATAAAAAAAACAGTTTCAATATATTTCTGAATAAGCACACTATCAATAACCAACCGGAACTTAAACATACTCCAAATGGGCTGAGGCTTTTGCTGTTTAGCTTTATATACATGTAGATGCACCGGAAAGCTGAAATCAAATAATAAATGTCAATAACAAGACCGCAGTAATCGCAACAATACACTCAAAAGTCCTACTAGGCATCACTTGAATGTCTGCATTGTGATTATAAGTGTTCCGCAGAAACCCAACACTTTATGAGCAACATATTTTGGGTAATGTCAGAAAATGTGCTGCTGAAAGAAAATGATCACTATGTGCGGTTCTTTCGATAACTTTCCACCACTCCAGTGGTGACCTACAACACTGGAACTGGGCCAACTTCTTAGTTACACCCTGTAGAATAAACTACAGAACTTCTTCAGTTGAGCTTCAGATGAATGATCAATGTGATGAGTGTCAAGGTTGGGCCCCCGGCACTGGCCCTGCAACTATTATATATGATAAGACTTTAAACGGATTGAGGCTCTTCCATAAAGTGAGACCTTAAGACGTGCATTCTGATGAAATCCTGGTGGTTTCCACAGACCTTTCTTTCCTACTGCTGTGACCTCTGTTTGGTCATTTCACTTTTTGTCACCATTTTTTAACGCTGACAAAATGAACTCTATTATGTTCTCATACGGCAGATAAATGCTCCACTGTTAATACTGGTTATTCTTCATCTGGACAGTCTGGGACACATTCTGTGTTTGGATAAACTTTAAGAGGCCCATGTTAAGATGATCCAGTAGGATCGGCTCCATTTAATTAAACATTCCACCTTCGCTGCTGCGCACTATTCATCATTCTTCTGACGCCCACAATGGAGTTCCTCGTTTTGCGCTTATGCTTTTCTTTGGCACCGGCCCAAACCATAATGTTGTTTAGAATCCAACACAGGCGACCAACACGCAGTACCAACCAGCACGTTAGTCACTGTGCAGTAAATTAGCTGCTGTTCCAGTCATTTATTATTCTTAAATACATTCTTTAACGAGTTTATCTACTTGGCACATTGCTCATGATAGATATAAATCTCTTCACAGAGGTGAAACTCCCACTTTTTTTTTTAATGAGAAATGGATTTTAGTCAAAGGAATTCACTAAAACAAGTAAATACATTCATTGAGAATAGTTGCACCCAGAAGGAAGTGTGAGATTGCAGTGCTATTGGGAAGGAAGATAAAGGTTACCAGGAACAATAAATGATGATAGCTTTAGACTGATATGATCAATATTTATTGAGCTACACATACAGAAGTAGTTGTAGAGATTCCTAATGGTGTTTCGTGATAATCCATCCCATGCAACTTGAACATTCTAACACAGTTCCTGCAGATTTTGTGGTAGGGGTGGAGTGTCGGGACAGGGATTAAGGGATAGGTCTGGTGGTGCCTCCGCACACGGACTCGTTGGTCGTCTCCACCAAGACAAAAGCAGGACTCACTGAAAATGACCTGCTGTCATTCTGAGTCACTCCATTGACATGGCATGACACCATGGAAGTCTTTGGCGACGCTGACGTATTGTTAAGGGCAGTCGTCGTAACGGTCTGTGTGCGTGTAGTCCTGCGTCGTGCAGTCGTCTGTCAACAGGATGACTCATGGAGGGCATCACTGCTTGATGAATGTCTGCAATCATGGCTGTCAGTCAGGTACAGTCACAAGGCCATCCCTGCTTAAGTCAGACGCTCACCGAGTGTGAAACTCAAATCATTTGCATATTTCACGACATCAAACCTACCCACAGAGTTTCATTCCTGTCGGTTAATTCCTTCTGGGTGTAATTATTAGTTTGGTGATGAGTGTAACAAGCATTGCCAAACTAGTGCTTTATAGCAGGGGAAGAGATTCGTGTGAAGAATTTAGCTACTTGTTTTACTTGGTGGTGTTTTTTTTATACCCACACACGTATTTAAATGCCTTTCAGTTGACATATTTCTGATAGAAACCAAATGGGTAAATCCATAATACGATAACAAGACAAGAGAGATTAATAATCTCTCTCACTTTCACATTTTCATGGAAGATGGAACATGGAACATTACTTTCTTTCTTTGAAAAAAATCGATTTTTTGGAATTGATAAGACACTGGCAATCCAGTTTAGGCATGACATTTGTTTGAACAATTTTCTCCAGAAAATGTGGGCTGAGAACGCATGGTTTAACGAGTGCATTTAACACATAGGGGAGTCGTCTGAGTCACACCAAACCTCTGTCACAAAAAAGACTAACCATGGTGTCTCTTTCACGCACACTCTGAAACACTGTTTGGCTGACATGACTAGACTTGCGAGATCTAATATCAAACCGTCATAGAAAATGCAAGCAGCTGCCAAGTGAACGAGGGGCTAATTGAATATTCATGTTGTCTCAGAAAGGCTGACAATGATGATACAGTGACGTTTGTACCACCCAGTGAGAATTTGGCAAGAGTCTTCAGACCTGAGCAAACATGTTTTGCAGAAATATTGTTGTTTATGAAAATTCCTATGTGATGGGTGCCAGTCATATGATTTGGTCTGCTGGTTTATCTGTCCTCAGAAAGCACTTTTTTGTCCCATAAAAGCAGTATTTTTCCTCCTTTCTATAGTGTAGAAACATTTTTATTCTCTGCTGTCAAACTTAAATACATCCCCAGAACTTTTCTCAACCCGTCCGACTTGTTGATGTGGTTTACAACACAGCGCAACTTACTGTGAGCGACAAACTAGAACAAAATATCAATGTTTAGCTGGACGCAGCAGGCAGCTAAACTGAATCCCCATAATTATTTCAAAGAAGAAACAACAAGTGATCTGTGTCATCCATATGCCTGCGTGACAAGCGAAGTCGGGACAGCACCTGTTTTGTAAAATGGCTGCAAGCAGCATTCAGCTAGGCAGTCAAGTTTTGTTCATTAATATTGTTCACAATGAGTCACGTCCTTAGCCACATCAAAAGCCTGAGCAACCTTAAGGAAGACCTGGACGCAGTCGGAGAGAAGTAATTTTGGGTGTATTTACGGTAAAGCTTTGGCTAACCACTGGAGTTTGTTAGCAACATTAGCATCATAGCTCCAGGTCTACAGAAAAGAAGCAAAATTTGAAACCCAAAAATGTTTTAGCTGTGAAACATTTGGGTAAATTTGATTCTTTGCCCAACTGTTCTATTCCAAACCATTCCATGTCGATGTGAAGCAGAAGTCACAGCCTTATTTTCCTTCCACACATGGTATCATGAACAGTTTCTGAGCTAGCTGAGCATTTATTCCTGGTAGCAGGGTAAGAGGTGCAGGTGAAACACGATATTAGTGGCTAATATTATTTTGGCCTGTCTGCTGGTGCACGGTAATGTAGTTGAGATGATGTTTCTGAGGCGGTTGAAAGTGATTACACTCCAAAGATTAAGGGGAAATCAAGAATTCTGTCTTTTAAAAGATATGATGGATTGTAGTTTTACCTGAGCAGGAACATAAAGGCAAAAAAGGGTCAAAAGGGTTAAAGGGTCAGCAACACGCCGCTGTAAATGGAAGCGTGCAGAGAAGATCACTGATCCATCACACCCTGGCCATCACCTGTTCCAGCGTGTTCGGGGTGGCGCTTTAGCCAAATGAGGATCAAGACAACCAGGCTACAGAGAAGCTTCTTCCCACATGCCATCAAACTGAACATTACAATGCACATTACAATCCATATTCTGGACACTTTTCTCACTTCCTGTTCTCGCTGTACTGCACTTTTAATTTATCTTATTTATCTTAGAATCAGTTTCACACATCACCCCATCCTCTGTACTGACTGTCTCAGACTGGTGCTCCATCCTCTGTACTGTCTCAGACTGGTGCTCCATCCTCTGTACTGACTGTCTCAGACTGGTGCTCCATCCTCTGTAATGACTGTCTCAGACTGGTGCTCCATCCTCTGTACTGACTGTCTCAGACTGGTGCTCCATCCTCTGTACTCCGGACTATCTCAGACTGGTGCTCCATCCTCTGTACTGACTGTCTCAGACTGGTGTTTCTTCTTCTTCTGCACTTTATAAGCCTTAATCCGCCTCTATATCTGGACTGCTGCACTCAGCACTGTAACATACATATACACCTCCACATAATGCAAGGTTTACAAGTATGTAAGGCATTGTGTGTTTGTGTACGTGTGTGTGAGCTAGGGTGTGTGTGTTTGTACAGTGAGAAATGTTGTCACTCTCTGTGCACTGTGAGCTACTGTAACCAAAAACAAATTCCTTGTATGTGTGAACATACTTGGCAAATAAAGCTTGATTCTGATTCTGATGAGACATTTCTCTGTGTTGGGTTAAATAAAGGTTGCTATTTGATTGTGGCACCAGACCTTCCTTCTCTTTGATATGCTTCAAATAGGCAGACACACTCTGATTGCTATCACAGATGAAAGATCCCTCATAATCCTGTATCACCGTTAAAGATCTGCGCTTTGAAGACTTTATGGAATGGCAGGGAACAATTGGGTAACAATGTCCAGTATTCCTTCCATAACCTTAAAGAAGTGCAGTTGACGTGCGCAGTGATTCCTATCAACATGAAAGTATGCCATCTATTTTTGAAGGCATTTTTCATCCTGTTAAATAATGGCACGTTGCTCATCCCAAATGCGCCGGTGATGAGTGTTCCCATTAAAAATCTAAATGCCACTGAACTGGAGTGAACTGTGCAGTCTTTATGCGGTGTCTCTCTGCCCCGCTCGGGTGTCGGGCGTGTCCCCCTGCGCCCCCGCCGGCCAGATGATCTTCAGCACTGGGACCCCAGAAGAGGTGCACCATCTTTTCTCCCTCCTCTCTGACTCATTCCACTTTTCACTCCCACACGCCTACGCAGCATCTCTCTCTCTTCTGCCCACGCCCTTTCACATTCTCGGTCTTTCTCTACTTTTTATGACGTTTTAACATGAAACACTCGCAAGTAGTGCTTGCTGTCCTTTAATGCTCAGACCGACCACATACGAATTAAATATATGGCATATATGGAATATAAGACCATTAGAATTTGATGCATGTCTGCTTGTACTCGATGCTGTTTATTGCAAGTATTACTGTATATTACTAGTATATAGTAGTATTACTATTAAGACATAATGTTTAAAAAAAAATATATATATATATATATATATATATATACACACACACACATATATATGTCCTTTTTGTAGTTCTTTTAATATACCATGTTTTGTATTTGTAGTTTCATTGTTTGCATTCTGGACCTAGACTCCACTGCAAATGAGACATTTCTTTATCTCAGTCTCTCTCACTCACTGTCTCTCTCTATCTCCGTCCTTTGCTTCGGAACAAGTGAATGGCTCTTGAGACCCCCCTTCACCACCCCCCTCCACCTTTTCTCCGTAGGCTGCTGAGGGGCCATGGCGTTCTCCATTTCAGCCTCCTGTCCAGAGAGAGGTGGCTATTGGGAGGCGCTGGAGGAGGCCTTTCACAGGAGTATTACAGAACAGCGCCGGGCCCTGATAAGCCTCCGGTTACGGCCTCCAGGGAACGGGCTTGTCCGCCTCCGCTCCCCACCTGGGGGCGAGGGCTTTCTCTGCCACTACGGGGCAGGGCTTTGTAAAAAGGGCAAAAAAAGCCCGCAACACAAGGCTATTGGTGGGAGCTATTAGTAACCTTAAACCACATGACCTGTGACTAAGGTCCTGTGCCCATTCCCACTGCTGAGAGAAAAAAAAATACACACAGTTTAAATTTATAAAGACCTTTGTCACACATTCAAAAGTGAAGGATAATGCCCTTTTTTGTTAATGTATGCACTGTCACAGGAGAGGCAGGCATTCAGAGGACGAGCTTTTAGTCTCATCTGCCTGGGCTCTCAGCCTGCCCACACAGACACTCACACAGCACTCCGGCTAACGCAGAGAGAGAGCGAGAGAGGCAAAGCAGTGTGGAGAGGTCTGAGACACAGACAGTTACGTAAGGAAGAGTTTATATTTAACCACGCGGTATAACCCAAGTTCAACACCTGAAGAGGTGATGAAGGTTAATGTAGTTCTGGGATCGGAGTGCTATGCATTATATTAGCATATGGATAAATGCCTTTTCAAGAGGTACATTACGCCCATGCTGCATGCCTGCTTGTCTGCAGTTTCAGTAAATAGCATCAGACGTATGAGCAATTTATACATGATGCCAGAATGCAGAGGGATCTGCTTTTTTCCCCCTTTACCTTGATTTAGCATGAATACTAGCTATATAGCACATGGACTGAAGTCTGACACTCATTAGATTTTCTTGCTTATTTAATCTAATATTTAAAATCGATAATGAGGACAAAACGATGCGTCCATTACCCCAATCGATACACAGAGTACAGTACAAAGCACAAATGTTGTTGTCTGTTCCATCTATCCACCATTATTACATAATCACTTACAAAGCTAATCCGTCAGTTTGGCCTTGTTAGGCTTGTATTGTAATAGCTGCTATACTTTACTAGCTGTACTTTAATAGCTATTTTGTCAATGGTAATTACTTATAGTACAGTTAATCATATGCTAAAATCACTTACCTTTAGTATTTAGTATACTGTTTCTGATTGGCTTACCTTATCATCTGACATCTCCAAAGTGGCATCCACCTGCCTCTTGCTCTCCAACATGAGAACCACCTGTCGTTTCCTTTTCTCTGATACGATGACATCTTTCTTGTCTGTCCCCTGACTTATGCTGCTGCAAAAATAAAGGATTTCTGTAAGTCTTTAGCAGAATATATGCTGAGAACCATACAGTTGCAGTTTCTGCTTTCCTGCTCACCTCTAAATCAACTGACAATGTAAAACAGTAAGTGTGTACCATAATTCGTTTGAAAGGACTAATACTGTCATGAAGGAATACAGCACAATGTGAAGCTTTTTTCCCCCCCTCACATACCTCAACATTAAAGGTGCCTTACAATGGAAGACTGTATTTGCACTAGCATAGTTCAGCACAGTGAAGTTAGTACACAGAGTTCACCTACCGTGAACCTCAAACACGGTTCCCTTCTTTAAATACATATGTAAGAGATGAGTCAAGACTGTGGCCAATTCCTCCTGAAAGTTACATATGACAACAGAGCAAAATGAATATGGCGGACTGTGTGGAGAAAACTATTGATCCAGATTGGGAAGACAATGTTGGCACTTTATACGGTCAAACAGCTGGAGAATAGGATCTCTAATAGGATTCTGGACTTCTGAACTTCAGTTCAAAGTTGTGAGTTTGCTCTACAAATTTCACTTATTAGCATCACAACCCCAACAGCACCCTGCAAGTAGCAGCCATGCTGTGTGTTTCTATCAGTGTTTGCTGGTTGAAGCAGATCATTTTAAACTGAATGCTTCATAGCAAATAACAACTTTAATTGACTTTGTGTTGAGCAGCTAGTGTAGATAATGTTAGCTACTAGCACTCTCAATTAACTAACATTAGCATTGCTAAGAGAACCTAGTTTATTTACGCATCTTATTTTCTGGTCTGTGTCTATTTCAACATGTTTCAGTCCCACTGTAAAACAGCCAATCAGATCTGAGCTCATCAGATTATTCATGAGCTCACCAAAAAAGGGGAAATTACTCGTTTCATTCTAGGGCCAAATCATGGGTGTGTAAAACCATATCTGTGCAAAACCGCATCAGACAACAATTTTACTTTATTGCGTGATCAACTGATCTCTCCATCACCTGTAACACCTTTTGCCTATACACTTTATAACGACTTTGTAAAAAAAAATTGTAACTTCAGGTTCTGTTACTTGGATTCAAATGATCACAAGGCCTATAAAATTATTATTATTATTTTGCTTAATTTCTGCTTGATAACACTATAAATGAAATATGAGTGTGGAATAGCTCAAGGCTACCTGATATAGTCCATGAGTGAGGTACACAAATAATTTCTTAGCTAGCTACTATGTTGTGTTTTTTTCAGTAAAATTCTTGCTAGCTAATTGTTGCCAGCTCTAATAATGAACTAATAATGAACTAATAATGAACACTGTAATCCTGTGAAAAACCTCACAACCAGGGGACACAAAATTCAGCTAACTTAGCAAGAAACAAGAGCGTGAGCTACCTAACAAATGGCTAATCAGCTAGCACACTAATTTTCACAGCTAATGTTAATAGAGCTAGTTAGTTAGATGTCTAAATAAATAATGAATTAGTAATGCTGTTGTATTTAAAATAACAGTTATTAGCTTATTCACTCATAGAGTTCTGCCTCTATTATACCAGCCAACACTTCTGCAGTGATTTTTGCAGGTGTCTCTCTATCCTAACTGTTTCGGTGTTTCTGACTGGCAATTTCTCGCGTTAATCTTTAGATTTCATAGTGACACAAATCACATGGGTGTTTCTTAGGAATAAGGAATCGGTTCCAAAAGACCCGATTCTTCCACTTCAGCACGCCTGGGATTCGGAGTCGACTCTTGGCCAGTGACTGTACTCTGACAGGGGCCACTGCAGTGGGATATGTGTCGTGGTACCTAGCAATCCAACCCAGAGACTGAGGTAAATACTGAGGCTCAGGCAAACGGCCCTTCCTGGCGTGCGTCACTCATCCCTGCGGTGGGCCAGAGGTTGTAAAAAAAGCAGACTGGTCTCGCGCGGGGAAGAGTTTTGGCGCGTCAACAGCTGTGGAGATCTGCGCAAGCGCAGTAGCCAGAACAAGCCAAAACAATCACATTTTTACGGGGGCGTTGAGAGTCGGCCATCTTTTTCACAGCCTAATGTTGGCAGGTATGCTTTTATGCGCTACTTACCTTCTTCTTGATGTTAGTAGTTATAAGAAATGCAATCAGTCTTGTTTAGTCTGGTGTAAATAGCCATTTCCAGGCCTTATACCCGCAAATCAAATAACAATAACAGAACCTGTAAACCTTTTCACAGCTACTTCCTTGTTTATTCAGGCGCCACTGAGGGTTAAATTTTCTTTTACACACAGTTCTTTACACTCCAGTCCCCTTGTTAACACGTCCAGGGCAAAGCCCTATTGAGCCACTCAGAGTCCTCTTTGTCTGAGTCCAAAAAAACCCTACTCATTTATCATTCTGCCGTTTTCCTTGAGGTTTGAAAGAGAAGAGGAAACGGCTGCAGATAATAAGGTGAGTTGCAATTCTTAAATGAATGGAGAAAAATAAAGTTTGCTGCCACTGGGCACTAATGTTAGCTAGATAGCAAGCTAATCCTGCTAACTTTAGCCGACACAAACAACAGCCAAACTGGCCTACGGCGGATCTCCTTGATAAAGCCCATAGGGGTTTTATAGGACGGTACTTGCTATGAGGCCACATCTTCATGTTCTGGTTGTTAGCTGATTTTAGGCGCCGCCCAGCTAAAGCAAAGATGACTAACCTGCAACCTAGTTAACGTCAGTTGTGTTACTTTCTGTATTGTTTACTCTGTGTGTTTTATGGCCAATTAAGACCGTTTGCTTTGGGAATGGACGTCCATGAATTCAAGGTGGTGGAGCTTCTGAAGGAGCACTGAAAGGAGGGTTGTATTTGTTTTGCTGTCGAGTTCAAATATCAACAATCGTTCTCCAGAATCATATACTCCACCTTTAATCAACAAACACTGCACTCTGTTCCTCTGCTTCTGTTTTACCCTTTCAGTGTATTTCTTGTCTGCTCCTGCGGTGAGAACAACTCTGCTGGAATGTAATAAAAGCCCATAAGCTTCCAGGAGTGAGTGCAAGGGCCAGTGTTTACAGGGAGTAGTATCCTGTAGGCCTATTTATAGAGGCCTTGTGTTCATGTGCAGGGCAGGTTCAGATCCTGTCCGATGTGGATTACTCCCTTTGACCCCAAAGCGAGAAAGTTGTCACAGTCAGGGAGGGGCTACGTGCTAAGTCACATCAATGGTAAGGTCACTTAATGTGACTGTTTGACTCGAGAGTGCAACAAATGGACAGCACGCCTGACATAATGTCATAGTTGTTGTAGTCTGTGAAGTTCTATAAGGTTACAGTTAGGCTATTAATTATTAAAGTCACACATAATGGTTGATGTAGGGTCCTGCTGTAGGTATCAAGAAGGCCTTTTCATTACGACCAATGGTCCTGCCAGTATCATTTTCAGCGCATAAATATTGTATGCGTTATCGTGAGGTGGATGGAGTGACTGTCACCTGTTGTCTGTTACAGAGAAGGTGGGTATGTTTCTCTCAGGTGATGAAGATGTTGGTTTGTAATTAGCTTAAAAGTTCCATACACTAATTAATGGATTGCAGACACAGGTGGTCTATAGAGCGCTAAAGCTTGTATTATATCCATAGACATGCTATGCCAATAGAATGGGATGCTCTGGAGCAGTCATACATAAGCCTAAGTTCACCATTGACTAGAGGGGTATACAGCCCACCCCTCTGCACACATTTGAAGCAGCTCAGTGGAGCAGTGGAACCACATTCTCTGGAGTGACGGAGCACCTTCCAATACCTTTGGCATGAGTTGGAGTGGAGTTTGTGATCCAGAACTAATGATTCAACTTCATTGTAGCCTTCCCAGAAGTGAAGAGGCTGTTATTACAGCAAAGGGGAGCAAACTTCCACCTAATAGCAAGTGATGAACAAGTGTCAAAAGCGCTTCTTCCTTCTTATTAATAAAATGCAGCAAAAGATAAGCTGGAAGAAATCAAACTGGAAACATTGTCAAAGAGGTTGTTACACCTGCCAGTCTTCTTTTTTTTTCGATCTGGCAAGTATAAAAAAAAGGGTTTGCATGGCTGGACCAACTCATTTCATACAGGGGTTCTTTAAAGGTCATACAGGAGACCATGACAGAAGGCATCCATGACTGAATAATTAATGAACTGATATAGATAATGACTAAGGGGGAGTGAAGCAACATGGCCCTAGGACAACTAAAATCATTCAGCTGGTTAAAAACTTGGGAGAATGTTCCTTTCAGAGCAGTATCCATTCTAAGTCTTAAACTGTTTTAGAGGACATTTGATCCTGTATCATGTTGCTTGCCTAGCAAATTGTGCAGTAGGGTTTGGTCATAAATGTAGGGAGTGTGGTCTTTGTGTTCTTAGCATTTAATGCCTTTTGAAGAATTGGATAACCAGACGTCTCCATTTTTGTTGGCTTGTGCCTGAAACTGTCCCCATTTGTGACTGTGCAGACGGGCAGATGTCTTGCATTGTGCTCGTTTTGGCCAAGAGAGGTTTGCAGCTATCTACTAACCACTTCTACCACCTGCTTGCCGCAACAACATCACAAGGTAACCCAAGAATTAAAAGCAGGGGTGAGGTTACAGGACTTGAAAGTAGGGGTTAGGTAGGCATACAGTCTACTTGAATGTAGCTACCATGCCATCTACAAATAGTATCAGTGTTTAACACTGTGTCACAGCTGGAGCTAGCCCAAGGGTGTGTTTAGGGTCTGGCTATTTGGCTATAGCCACTGGTCTTTTGTTACTCCCAAAATTATGGGCTCATGCAACCACTATTTCTTTTGTGGTAAACGTATCCCATCCTAATCTGTGCTTAACCCGCTAGACTTTTAGGACCCTATTTACTTAGCAACTTTATTTCCAAAAATCAATGAACACCAAATCTCAGGTTTTCATTTCAGACGTCTGGGCATGATGCTGAAAACCAAATAGAATGGTCTTTGTGGATGACAGAGACCCTTGTTTACAGAAAATTCTATTAGCGAGGCATGGTTTTCACAAGCTAGCACAGTTAGCATATTAGCAAAGCAGGCCTTACTAGATTGGGGGAATGTCATCAAGAAAACCCAAGCAATAGAAACCATAATCATTTTGGATATATGTACTTTATTCACATCTCATACATATATTTTCATTATATGCATATATTCATATAAAAATACAGAATACAGTAGACTGTCACCCAGATATCAACTGGGCCACAATTACTTATTTGCTTTTGGCACCCTGACTATCTTCCTGACTAAGAGCCTTGTTTTTTTGACCGTCCAAACACGCGCAGGAACATGAAGCTGGACTTGAATACGGCTGGTGTGACGAGCCAAACATCAAACATCCTGGTTCAGTTTCTTTGTCTCCTTCCTGGGCTCGTATGTATCAAACGCCACGTGTGCCTCTTACGTCCACGTAGATTGTGATGATACAGAAGGAGATTCCCTCTAGATGAAGCGTTTGATACATATGGACCCGAAAACCAGTTTTTCCAGGCCAAAGATATAACCGACAAGAGATCAAATTCATCGAGGCCACTTCCGAGTTGTACAGTTATGACAGGTTTGAGGACAGCGGTGGTATTTGCTGTGGCATGTCGCGTGCTGTCCACGGCTTTTAAGTTCAGAGGCTCTTAGGCGGCTAGAAAAACGGGAATGCCATCTCACAATGTTTCATTCACAGCTTCGACCTGTTTCCACGCAAAAAGAGTCAGATAATAGGTAATAACTTTATGTCTGCTGAGCTTTACCTGTAAAAAGGTCTATGATGACTAGCATTCTGGTACAGCTTTTTCTCTTACTTGAACTTTATCTGGCAACTGGCACAAGCTTTCTGTCCTTTTTATTTTGTTTTTCCTCATGATTGAACGAAACCCAGCATAACTCGACATCTTGAGTCCAAGTTGACACCCAACGGGAGACGAGTACACAGGCACTAACATCGAAACTAAGCCATCTTACAGCTTAAACACAACATAACACTTGACCACATGAGCTTACACACTGTAACAATGCAAAGGTTGTTTTTCTACATCAAAAAAAGCATTTTTTGTTCTTTTTTTTTTCTACACATTTCATATCTGGTGGATAAATAGTTCTCTGACAGACTTGTCCATTACTGATCAATAAACTGGTTAATTGATATGATGTGTCGACTTCTTCAGCGCTATGGAAGTAGAGCATAGTTAGCAAGAAACAAAAACAAGTCACTGCCATACTGAATATAAGGCTGTAAACGTTCATAACTGGCAGACTTCACCAACTGCCGCCCACTGTCGTTGCCCACACTGACACATTTTGGCTTGAGCGGAAGCGCTTGATCAGGGTGACGGGTTTGTATCAGGTTGAGTGGTAAAACGCACAAAAGCAGAACAACGGGTCATTCCTATACAGATCATTACAACCAGTTGGAGAACGCAGGTTTGTGGAGGGAGCAATGAGCTAAACTGATCTCATCTGAAATGTAGCATTTCCTGCCTATACGGACAAGCGCTATTACAAACAATCAATATGTACAGATTAGTTTCGAGCAACAGAAGAAGAGAGGAGCATGCAGATTACTGATTCATCATTAGCAACAGAAAAAAAAAAACATTTCAGAAGAAGAGTCATAGTTTGCCTAAAGCTATTCTGAACTCTGAGAACTAATTGAAATGTCTTCCTTATGTAACTAGTGCAACACTCGTTTAATTACGCTCTATAACGCTCACAGATAATCCTGGAATAAATATATGGCTGCAAATCCAAAAACAAAACAAAAAAAAAAACAACCAATAAAAAAAAAAAAAACAAACAAACAACGTACTGGGGAATTCAAAAGGCACAAAACGATTAATGTATTAGCCTAGCGACATCCAAGTTTGGGCAAACTTAAAACCAGCTGTGATATGTGCTAAGCAAAGAACCTGGTAGACTTCAAGTTTTGAGTTTATGGAACTATAAATGGTTATTCAAAACTTCAGAACTTCAAAACTTGTCGTTCGGCTTCTCATAAAGAAAGTTGACTCCTATTAGTTTATATGAATAATGCTTTAGTTATACCTTATGCAGTCCGCAGAGTTGCCTTAACATGAATCCCGTGTCAGTTGTGTGCCGTGGTTTGATATGTCCATTTTTTTTCTTTTCTCTTGTACAGTCTTTTTAGTACAGAACGTACAAATGCAGCCATAAACTATTAGAAACAGAACATCAAATCAAATCCGGTAAACAGAAACGCTGATTGTCCTGTACGATTAGCAGCCATTAAACATTTCACTAAATTAGTTTAAAACACTGAAAATAGACCCCTGGTCATGATACCATGTGAAAGTGAATTGAATCATGGGGCCGTGCTGAATCATGGGGCCTACCATCGAGGGTCCAGATAAATAAAGATGCGAAGAGATGCATTGCTTAAAGGGTTACTGATGTCTCTATTAAGTAGGAAGGGTTAACCAGTAGTTACAGGCCCAGGTTAGCTAGGACTGGGGTTATCTTGATGGCTGCAGCGCAGGTGCAGTTAAGGATTATGGCATACAATTTTTTTTTTTCTATTTATCTTCTTTTTTTTTCTTTTTTTTTTCCTCTTTTTTTTCTTTTTTACAGCATCATCTCAATCACTATTCATTTCCATGCAGGAGCAGCGAATTCTCTTGCCGACACATGATCATAATCAAGAAAATAAATAAATTAAGTCCACACCACCAGTTTAGACAATAAAAACGATACACAGTTGAGATGATACAATTGAAGAAGAACTTTACTGATTAAAACCACTCAAGGATGAAGCAGTGTCTAGCTGGATGCCCAAACCAAGAGCGACAGAGCTCTATGAAAGAGGACGCAGGAGGCAAAAGGGCCAATGCGACTGGAGGTAGTCGTTTCCGCTCCGCTCCCTCCAGCTTACTCGGGAAGTTCTCGGCCGATTTTTTTATTTTTTTTTATTGTTCTTTTTTTCTTTTTTTATGAAACTCGCAAGCTCAGACAGGACCGTTTTTTTGTTTGTTTGGTTTTTTTTTAATTTTTTTGTTTGCGGTCCGTATTTCAGTGCCACATCCCCAGATGGATCCACAAAAAAAGGAGTAAAAGGCCATAGGATCTCTGTGCACTGCAGTCATCCAGTACAGTTTCTCCTTGCATGCGTTGCGGTGGTCAGTAAACCTCCAGGAGGAAAAAAAGAAGCTTTGCCCACTGTAACGCGTCTCAGCATTTTCTCCCCCACCAAAAATCCCAACCCCAACCCACCCCTGCTCCCAACCCCAACCCACCCCAGAAAAGATCCAGTCACTGTTCTTAGAAAGAGCATTGGAACTCAGTGGGCATTTCTTTTAGTTTGAGGCCAGCACATGTCCCTCGCAGCTGAGAGTATAGGAAGAGATGTGTGTGGTTTTTTCTCGCCTTGCTGTCTTCTGTCCACTGTGCAATCTGGCAAAAAAAGAAGACAGATAGAATGAGAAACAGAGGGAGGACCAGGTGTGCAATTTTCTGCATGTATACTGTATATTGTCGCTGTGCAATGAAAAACATGTGTCTCCGTTTTTGTTGATATTTACTTTCATGCATCATAAAAGTCGTATCTGCTTCGCTCCCTCCTGCATACACGGGAAGTTCTCAGCTGATTTACATTGTGTGAAAATTTCATGATGAATGGGCCAACAAAAATGGCCCACAACTGCTTGGAAAAAAAAAAGGTCTGGTTCCATTGAATTACATTAAAATTAAATTGAGATGTTTTGGAGACTTGTTTTTCTTTGGACAGCGATGTCATGCACTGTGTAAACACTATACTGTACTAGACACTAGAAGGTATTTGACAAATTTATGAGATTATTAAAAGATAAATAATATACCGTCATTATCCATTTCTAGTAACTTCTTGATAAGATTCGAATCTTAAGTTACTTGAGAAGATACAATTTTATTATAGAGTTATACTCATTATTAAACTGGTTTCTCAGTCATTATGGGACCATCGTGCATCTACAACAGTCTGGTTTTATGTCATACAGTGTACATACAGCTGCTGACAGCCTACAGGGATTAGTATCTGGAAACATATCTCACCGGTAGTGATGAAGACACATGATTTACACCTCCCTGATCATGTTTAATCTGTTCCTGTGGTAGACACACAAAAGAAAAGAACGTGGTGAATGCACGCACCAGCGAGTATGACTTTCACTTCTTTACTGTAAACCAGAGGTCTTCCTCCAAATCTGAACCCTGAATCCAGTTTCATGTCCTGGAGTTTTCAAAAGTCAGTGCAAGGTATGAAGCTAGGTGGCCAATCAGCTACATCTATAGTTCAGTTCATTATGAAACAGGAGGTTGGAAACTGGATTCAGGGTCTGCTATTCAGAGATCTCTGCTGAAAGCAGTTCGGTCATTACTTTTCAGATACATCATCTAATGGTGGTGCACTGGGCTCAGCTTCAATATACAGCGGAGGGCTTTCTGAACTTCTATCCACTGGAGGGGCGTTTCTTCTGGATTTCACCTGCGTGTGACAAAAGAAAAAGTAACTCATAACCTTCATCCCTTTGACTCACAATTCCCAACTGCATAGCATATCAGTTTCGTAGTAGTTACTGAGTGATTTATGAGTTTTTAGTACCTGCTATAAAGTTTTCATAAAAGCATATGTAAATAAACGCACATAAAAAAGTCATGTACTTGCAATGTAACCTTTTCTGTCTGAGTGAGATGGGAAGAAATCTTAGAATGCCTGCATTTGGGAAGAATTACGCACCTTCCAGACGAGCAGGAATGTCAGAGCGATGAGAGGAATGAAGAGAAGAGACAAGAGGCTCCTCTCCAGCACCTCGGGGAGAATCCTCTGATTTGTATTCCCTGCAGGTAAAGCGGATATACGTCAGTGTTTGGCTTGCTCGCTCTGGTAAAGGCTCTCGCCTGTCTCTCTGAATCTCGAGACAGGAGCTTGATCAGGTGGGGCAGAGTAACGTGACGGCTAAGTTGACTCTCCTTTGAAAGTCCAGAGGGATTGACCTTGCAGACGGTCGGATAAACAGAGCAAATCTGCAGAGATGCTGCCAAGAGAGCTAAATGCCACACTGGCGGTCAGTGGCCGCCAATTACTGAGCTGAAGGTGAATGTCTAGAGAATGCACATGAGTTTTTTTAAATGTGTTTTGGCCATAAGTTTATCATCTTCAGGCCAGAAATTGTTATTGTGTGGCTAAAACTGGTGACAAAGTTATCCTGAAACACAAACTTGTGGCTATGAGTTTTGGAACGCTTTCCCACAATACAATCACTTGTGGTCGTGAGTTACAAGAATTTACGACCACAGTATGCTTGTTTTTTTGTTTTTTTTTCTTTCCCCCCATTTCACAGAAATGTCTGCTCTTAGATTTGTGTGATGGCTCACCTTCCTCAGCAGTTGAACTACCTGTAAAGAGAGAGAGAGAGAGAGAGAGAGTGAGAGAGATGGGGAGAAAAGAAAGGGTGGAGCGTTAATACACTTGGATGAAAACGCCTCTTTGTGAGTGGGTAAAAAGTCCATCACGGCCCCCTTTTCTTTCCGTCCCACAAAAGATCTGATGTGTCCGCTCTCGCGGAGAAAGAGGCTGTGCTTGGGAAGATCAGAAGATTGCTCTGTAATCAACACATCGACAATTGTGTGCCGGCTCTTTTCTTCTTTTCATGTGGTCCGCCGGGGAACGCAGCAAGGTTTTGAAGCTCAGCTGAGCACGGCCATAATGGGGCTGACAAAAACCATGCTGCAGTTCATGTTTTGTTTGGCAGGTTGGTTTGAAAAGGTGCCGCGCAGGACAGTTACCGACACAGACAGACATGTAACCAAACATGCGATACCCAGACGAGTGACAATGTGTAGATGGTGAATGTCTACAATTTTGTTGTCAAGGCTTATTATACAATGGGCCATTTGTTCATTGCACCAATGACTCAAATGATACAAAAACACTGCATACTTTGTTATCCCCCTTTAACACTGATTGTCAATGGTCAGGACCCCCACACAGCAGGTATTATGTGGATGGTGGGTCATTCTCAGCACTGCAGTGACACTGACGGTGGTGTGTTGGTTTGTGTTGTGTTCAGTGGCTCAGTATTTAAACACCTCATTGTCACGGCTGGACTGAGAATCGTCCACCAACCAAAACTATCCAACTGCCCCCTGTGACCACTGATGAAGGACTAGAGGATGGCCAACACTGCACTGTGCAGCAGCAGATGAGCTATCGTCTCTGACTGTACATGTACAAGGTGGACCAGCAAGGTAGGAGTGTCTAATAGAGGGGACAACGAGTAGACACAGTGGACTCCACCAGCACTGCTGTGTCTGATCCACTTGCACCAGCACCACGTCAGTGTTACTGCAGTGCTGAGAATGATCCACCACCCAAATAATACCTGCTCTGGGGGGGTGGGGGGTACTATTGGGGTCCTGACCATTAAAGAACATGGTGTGTTATGAAACGGATTTGTGCAGATCGGCTCTTTACCTTTCTCATAATGTTGTGTCGACACCGTCGTTGTTATCGTCGTCGTTACTGTTGTTTTTGGTGTCGTGGGACACGGTGGGGGTTCACAGTCTACATCTTCTCTCGAAGAATTGGCAGTATTGAAAAAATCTTCCACAAATTCAAAGTAGCGTCCTGTGAGCCACTTCTCCTCTCTGTAGTGGCAGTCAAACTCTTGCACGGCGTCCTCCTGAAGGAGAGGGGAAAACACACCCGGATTGGTGCCAGGAAAACACTCGTTTATGATGGCAAAGATGGAAAAAAAATTCTCATCTGTTCTGAAACAGTCAACACGCTACGTGCAGTGGGCTGTGCCCGGCATGTATTTACTGCCTAACCGTGCCGCAGTAATAGCCCTGTTCTAACTATAATCATTGCAAGCTCAAAAATAAGCGGCAAGCCTGCAGCACTTGTGTGCATGGGTGAGGCAGATCTATGTTTTGTTGACATTTGTGTACCCAGTGATGCAGGCGCTAACCTGGCATGCAGTGGCATCGTTTTGAAAAAAGGTGTGGAGTTTGAATGAATACATAATCCGTTGCTGTGAGATTAGGCGTGCTTTGACAATAGTCAAATCGGATCTTATTTGTTTGTAAGAGGCGAGTAGGTGTGGGTGGTGCAGCTCAGTGAGATTACCTTAATGGCCGTCTTTACAGAAAATAGATACATTCTATTAATGCTGGATTTCGATGTCGAGATTTCAATAGAGATTATGTAACTTACAACAAAAGGGTGTTCTGGCTCTTTCATGTGATAATCCACCATAAACAATGGTTAAGAGATAAGCTGGGTATGGCTTCAACTGGATTATTGTTTAATAGTACAGTATTTATTTTTAATACCAACCATAGCATGCAATCAATAGTCTAAAAATAATGA
The DNA here is from genome assembly GCA_034552555.1 of Semaprochilodus insignis. Classification (NCBI taxonomy): domain Eukaryota; kingdom Metazoa; phylum Chordata; class Actinopteri; order Characiformes; family Prochilodontidae; genus Semaprochilodus; species Semaprochilodus insignis. The sequence continues at coordinate 4,423,807 of CM067485.1, forward strand.
TGTAATCCATGTTTGGCCAAACATGTTATAAACTGTAGGTTGTTGCTGTCAAGCCACATGATCCTCCTGGACAAAGATTAGTCCATGAACAGCATACGAGTGTTACTTTACTGTTAGGTATTCCAATGAATCTATAAATGTATGTTGTATGCATATAGTGCTTATTTGTTATGGATAAAATAATTACAAAATATAGTTAATAAGTTGGGTCAAGATGCTAATTTACACAGTCAAGTCACATTACTATGACCGATATTATCCAGAGGAACCATGCTGACTGCGGTGGGTCCTATAGCTGCTGGCGGGCACGTGGTGGAGGATCCGCCAGCAAACACAAAGATCAAGATGGTCCCACAGATACTCAATTGGCTTCAGGTCTAGTACTTGGATGCCTTGGTCATGCTCCTCCAACTAATGTCGGACGTTTCTAGCCATGTAACTTGTTGCATTGTCTTGCTGGAAGATCCCATCCACCCCAGGGAAGACACGTGGGTGTACGTGATCTGCAAGGATGGAATTATACCCAAATGGTTTGAGAGAGCCTGCCACATAAAAACGTGGTCATAATAACGTGACTTGACTATATATTGAAGAAGATGATACTGCGTACTATCTGATCAATCAAGCAGCTACCAGGTGTGAACTTTGGCCCAACCAATACTGCACTTCTGCCCATATGGCACCCACTGAAAGCAATAATCGCATTATAGTGCATTGTTTTTTTGTCAGTCGTCCGAATTCAGGCCACATTAATGCTAACGTAATCAAGCCAGTCTGTGTTTAATAGGGTCTGTTTGGTGTGTTATAGGGATAAAGTTTCACAGCCATCATGCTACTTCTTGTAAAATGGTTTGGATGTGCTATTTCACAGTAAACGCTCCTTCTGTCAGAGTTGCCGTGACAATCCCACAAAACAGCAAAATGAAGGCAGTGTTTGAGCATGTGTCATGAATGCCGCACAATTGTACTGTTCAAATTTGGTAGCTGGACGCATCAAATGAATATGTTGCCCAAAACTAGCTTAGGTTGAATGAATGAAAGGCTGATTAATATTACTCAAATGAGATCATGCTGAAAAGCCTCTGCAAGCTTTCTTTCGTTGTCCGGCACAATAGCATTTTCGGGTGAAGCATTCTTTCATGAAGTGCTTTTTAAAGGAAGAAATGTTCCCGGGGCTTGCACCAAGCTGGACGCCAGCCCAGACTCGCAGATGATTCCAATATTGAAAAACAGCATGTTGAATACAGACCAGTCCTAATTTTGTCACCCTGGGACCTCACTTTCTGTAAAGTCTAATCTGTGCATGTGATGCCTTGTTCTTAGTCATTAGGCTTTATCAAATATAAGGTCTTCTACAGCCGGTTCAGTAAGCACTGTTAACAGCTCTTGTTCTCACCGAAGGATTGCTCAGTCTTCCTCTCCCCTGCTAACTTAATCTCTAGGATCAACTCTGGGATGTGCCTAAACCAGGCCAAAAAAATGAGGTTCACCTTTCTTTTCTCAAGCTATGTTCTCTTTGAAGTCACCTCCCTACTGTATACCTTTGTCATACCCCTTAAAAGAGCATGAATGATTTGCTAATCTAAGCTGGTTTAGCTGGTCACCCAATCAGGTGCTGCAAGTACCTGCAGAAATATGTTTAGGAAATTGGAAATCAAGAATCAAGAACATTGTTTGCATTGCGAAACCTGTACCAACAAAGCCAAAACTATTGTGACTCATGCCAGAAATGCTGCCAAATACATTGAGTGAAACTGCTCCTGGGTAAAACAGGTGACAACCAAGACATGAATCTACGGAATCTATGCTAAACTCTTGGTTAGCTCTATGCTAGCAGCCACTTTGCTACTACGAAACAGGAGCACATGAATCTGAGCACAAGCCATTTGTGGTTTGGCCTTGTCGCCATCTAGGCTAACCAGGCTACTCTAGTTGATGTTAGCTAGGTCCAGAAACAGTGAACCTACATTTCCACATTGATACGTCGTCCACTGAGGGGGAAAAAAGACCTTGTATAAAAGACAACGTGTCCTTGGCAGCATCCAATGTGTGCACCAGTTAGCTTTAGCCCATTAGCTAATCTAAAGAGGCAGCTTCTGTCGCTCATCAGACACAAAACTTATAGATTTCCTCGACTGTTTTTCAGTATTAAAAAATTGATCATTTTGAACAACTTGTAACTGGATTTCTGAATATCAAGATTAGCCGGAATACACATTCGTATCTGTTCCTCCACTACATGGACTACGAGCTACTAAAAGCTGTATTCCTACAAGATGTTAACTGAACTAATAGAACATTCCAGAATACAGAAATCCTGTAACTTAGAGCTAACTTTAACGTACAGCTAGCTTGAACTTTTTTTTGTGCAGACCCGCATACAACCACTTAAGAGATATCTAGATTACCATATCTAGAATGATGCAAATTCATTGGGCTTTTTTAAAATTCCTTTGGAACTAGCAAATTGTAAAACATGTCCTGCTGTACAATCTCCTGCATTGTTTAACTGTCTGGCATTGAGTGGCTGTGATTACTGTCCTTGAACAAGTTAAAGCTTATCCAGGTTATCTGACTGGATTCTTGATAAGATGTAGTTACAGAGAAATGTGATTAGAATCAAAATCCAACGAAGAAAAATGCCAAGGCCCAACCTTCATCTGAAAACGCTGTGTACAGCACTTTAAATTATCAGTTTGTAGCAGTGCAGTTTATCCTACGACTTTTATTCCAGCATATCCTATTGTACTGTGACTAACACGTTACCCTGCTTAGGGTTAACATATTGGCTTGAGCCAGTATGCAAGCTTGGGCTGGATATAATCTTGAGGCAGTATGCTAGCCTGGGGTTAACATATTAGCTTGAGCGCGTATGCCAGCTCAGGCTTAACATATTAGCTTCAGTCCATATGCTAGCTTGGGGTTAACATATTATCTTGAGCCAGTATGCCAGCTCAGGGTTAACTTATTAGCTTAAGCCTGTATGCAAGCTCGGGGTGAATATCACCAGCTTGAGGTTGAGGAACATAATAAATTGTGGCTCGATCGGGCACTATAAAGCACTGCTTTTGTTTTAGATAGTGTACATTATACTGTGTACTTGTACAGGAAATAGATCCATTAAAAGGCACCTTTTCAGCTACTTCTTATTTTAGCATTATCAAAAAAACATCAGTTAGATTTATTAGAACCATTATGAATAAAACTTATCATGGTTATTGCTTCTTAATCAGAATTGGCTTTGCCAAATGGCTACCATTAGAGAGCACCAGTTTTCTGTAGGACACCTTTAGATCCCATTAGGAATTTGTCAAATGGATCTGGAATTAGGCCAGAGGACCTGTTAGACCAGTACCATTAGAATCATTTACACTGCGATATCAACCCATCAAGGAAACAGAAAAAAATACCATTGCTGGCTACTGGACACCACCAACAACTGAATCAAATTCTAGGTTTGTATGTATTTGTACATCCCTAATACATAGAAATTTATTATTAATATTATATTTGAACAGTTGGCATATACCAAAAATACACGGCAAACATTGGAATAAATTAGAAGTCCTGCAAGGTATAATGAAATGCCAACTCACCAAGCCGTTTCCAAAGTGATACCGCATCTCGCGCAACATTTGAACGAAGGTTCCTATATTATCTTTGTTGGAGGAAATGTTCCCAAACTTCTGGGCCAGGACTTTTAAGCTCTCCTCCAAGTGGAATACATTTAGCTTCACCCAGCACATTCCACTCTGAAGGGGAGAACGGATTCTTATTTAGCAATCAACTCAAAATCCTCATAAAACAATACTAACTTCTTTGGTATTTGCAGTAAATACAGTTTGACTTACCACGTCTTTAGGTAAATAGTGTACTGTGATCTTGTAATCTTTCGGAATATTCTGCTTCTGAGGAAGAGACAAAAAACACAATTGTAAGGCCAATGTCCATCGTAACAGCTTTTTCTCATTCTTAGCTCATGTGGGAGACAGAGCTTTTAACAGGTACCAAGCTTTAAACCAAAAGACCACATACCTGTCCGCTAACACATGCGTCTTGGTCTCCTTGTGAACTGAGATCCAAGGGCATGTCAACTATTAGCTAACAACTTCCATGTACTCGTAAAGTATGTTTGTTGCTAAAGCTACCACACAATTCATAACATCACTTGGTATTAAATGTAACTAAGGGCAGACGTGTTCATTAGTAATTTGCAAAGAAAAACACTTGAAGTGCATCAACACTAGCTACAACCCTGTTGACTGCCATTACTAAGTGGGTGGTAGTCTAAACATTCCCAACACTTTTAGGTGCAAATTTAAGGCACTTTCCGTGAACAAGTTCATTTTAGGCTTGAAACTCTTTAAAAATGTACCTTTTTGGTGCTTTTTGGTAATGTATTATACAAAGTGCTTAATCTACAGACAATATTGGGATATGTGGACTTTCCTATATTCTGTCACGTAATGGCAAAAATGCTAACTTAAATTTTCACACATGGGACATACTATATTCCAGCTGTATATCAACATATACAGACATACGTGCATCACATTCAGTAACACAATTATATGATAGAGAACATTTAAGATAAGATAAGATAGTCCTTTATTAATCCCGCAGTGGGGAAATTTACAATGTTTCAGCAGCACAGAGGAAAGAACAGAAGTGTCTGGAAATATACAAATAATAAATAAGATCTATATATACAATAAGTACAGATATAAACAAAAATACTACAAATTTAAATCTAGAAGACTAAGGCCAGAGGAAACATTGCACATGGTTTATGTGGATGGAATTTATTACTCATTGATGTTTGCTTTAGTTTGTGTTTGTGTCAGTTATAAATCCAACATACAGTATATGTATAATCCATATTTTATGCATCCATGTATTTACCCCCATATTAAACATACATGTGCGATCCATATACTATGCATATATATCCAATGTATACATATATGACCATATATTTTGAAATACATGCTTGATCCTTAGTATAGTATATGTGCATTAATTGCCATATATCTGATTTCCATATGGGAAATGTGTACAGGATGTTTTGCAACCTTCTCACCACTTTTTTGGAATAAGTATACATGGCATTTAAAAGCACCTGTTAATTGAATTCATTATTTTCTAGCAAGAAATGCATATAATGCTTTTTGAACTTTTCACATAAATACTAAAACAAGGTTTTAAATGTAGCCTAAAAGAAGCAGCATTTAGCCATTAGTATTTTGCATTAATTAATAAATATATAATGAATAATTATTTGCTAACAGGGTTGAATGATCAAGCTTTACCCCAGCAGCCAAATCAGGTGTTTTTTTTTTTTGTTTGTTTTTTGTTTTGGAATGGGAATACTGACCTTTCTGATGGTCATTCTGCAGAAAACAACAAGATGATACAAATTTCTGAACCATGATAAATGGAATGTTCTGTGTTTTTACGAGGGGGCACATGTTTGAGTAACAGGGTTGCACATAAAATGTGGGATGCAGGTTAAAATGGCTTTTAGGTGAAATACGATAATGGAGAAATCGTTCTCTCAACATGAATTTGCTTGGAAACGAACCAAAGAACATTGGGTTTGTGGTGTTACTGGAAGATTTTAATACATATATTTCACAGGGAGGTTCAATGTTTGGTGGGAGAGCACCATATTAAAGTTGAATTGAAGTTCATTCGCAGAAAGTGCCTTAAAGAGTTTCTTGTGCAATCCATTGCATAAGGACGCAGAGAAAGTATTTTGTGGTTCAAGTCATTCACCGTTGCAGTAAAACTAATGCTGTCAATTAATCATCTGCTGCTACTGTTGTAAACAATGGTATTAGAGCAGTGCTACAAATCTTGATTGCGTACAAAATCAAGACTGATGCAGATGAGTCATAGAAGGTGACCACACACCATAATGCTATCGACAGCACAGCCTTTAAGGCTATGGGTAACCGACGTTAGAATGCATTAAGACAGTGAGCTCTGACGCTGTTGCTTTATATAAGACGGTACGACTACAGACTCTGTAAGTCAATAAATAAGTTAATAGAATAAGCAACACAGTCAGAAGGAATGGGAAACAACAACTTCAAAGGCTGGAACGAACCGCGTTAGTAGGAAGGCTGAATGCTATACCTTACATAACTACGAGTTACGCAGAAGCAGACTGTCAACACCACTGATAGAAGCTCTTTTCAGTCTAACTATCCCTTTCATTTTGGCAACGCTTTAATGCAGTAAATGCTCCAGAGAAGTCATGATTTTCTCCGAATCAGCCCTGTCTTTGTTCTTCGAGCATTAGTTCCATATCTGACACGGGTAATCCCTCTTTGAAGCAATAGGATCCATACCTTTCCCCTGCAACATATGAAAGCCATTTGAGCCGTCCGTCAAAAGTATGGACTGCGGAGACAAACTCACTACGTTGCTCACTGATTGCTTTCTCTTGCACAAGCTTGGAACAAAGTGCACGTTTGACACTCGGAACTCCGAGTCGAGTTCTTACCAGCAATGAAATTTTCTTGATGTCATCTGTTATGGGGTTTCCGATTTCACTGGAATAGGCAGCAACTGTGATGTAGAGTAATAAATGGACACAGGTGCGTATCCAAATCTGGAAAAAAAAAAGAAAACAACAAAACAGCACTATGAGAACTTTTGATGGACTGTTCAAATGAGGCTTAATCATCAGATGCACTGAACTGTTCGACACCATAGCAAAGCAATGCAATTGGGCTTTGATTACAAACAATCTCTAGCCTGTTTCCTGGTACCGCATCTGTTGGGTTCATCGTAAACGCAGCAGGCGCTATGAGTAATTCATGAATACATTTACATGCTAATTCATTACAATGAAATAACTTTCTGCGACTGCCAACGCAGCTGCCCCCGTCTGTGCGAAACCAGTGGTCAGTGTTTTTTTTTTTTTTTTTTTTTTTTCTCTCGGCCTACTGAATCCTTTTTGTTTGCTGAAGCCGAGATTGCTTCACAGCAGCTTAGGCCTAATGCCCTTCCCCTGTTGTACTGCTCTTTACAGACCTGTGATCCCCAGCGCGTTACATAACATGGCCCAGATTTGCTCTTAAACCTGATTAGCCGACGATCCCACTCAAACTTCATAAGAGCTTAATAGGAAAGAAGGGGATGGAGGGCTTGATGGTACTACAAGCTGGAGAGCCCCTCTAGAAAAGTCCTCAGAACTACTTTGAAGGCCAGAGCTCCCTGAGGCTTTGTTAGAGCACAGAATTGTAAATCTGCCGAGGAGAAGATAAGCTTTATAGTCACCGCGATATGCGTATTCTGCCGTATGCAAACCAGCGACTGCCCTAGCATGGCCATTGGCCATGACTCTCGCTGTTTACACAGAGGCACGAATACAGGGAAAGCACAGCAATAAGGATGAAACTGTAGATCAAATGTAGACAACTGTGTTTTCCACTCAAACTCAGATACATTGGACCAAATTTAGATAGCCCAGCGCATAGCCTGTTCATACACAGTGAATGCAGCTGGAACCTCTTACCGGGATTCAGTAGCACTTCCCACTTGACTTTCAGCTGGACAAACACTGATTGTCAACAGAAGCCTCCGCACTGTGTATTACTCGTCACATCTTGATGATATCAAGTTGATATGAGTTGAGCTAGTTGCATGTCTCGCACAAAGTTGCATAAAATAGTATGAGTCCAATTAATGTGATGTATTATCAGACAGAAACCCAGTTTCAAAAAAGTGTTTTTAACATTTTAAATGGCAGTAAAGTAGATTATCATATGTTATCACTGAGCACGGCAAGCCTGAGCTAGCAACTGAGCACACTAAGCCACTCTGATGCAGCTAACAATAAAAAGTCTCCGTGCTGTTGCCAACACATCATCTTTTCCTTTTTGTCAAGTTTTGCGGTTGCCATGAATGCAGGCAGCTCCAGTGTTTTACAACGTTTGCTTATTTCATGCCAAAAGTTTGCACATTGTTCGCCGCAACTGGGACTTTCTCTGGGGGCTCTGAGCTCTGTGCTGAAAATGCAACGTGTTCCTAAAACTATGCATTTCACGCTTGTGAAATTTGTCAAATATGCTTTCAGTACAATAGTCTGCAGGGCCAAAAGCTGGAAGTTAGACCAAACAGATATCTGGGAGGTTGACTTCACGTTCTGTCAGAGCAGTGCCACAAACCAGTATGAAATAAACACCTTCTCAAGAACAACTTCGTGGGAATTTCATGATACGACCACTTTTGGGCAGTTTAGATAGGTCTGACATCATGCTACCTGCTAGCAAGTCCTGGAAACTGGGGGTGGGAATGCGGAGGGCGAAGGGATCAAATCTACATAAGGCACAAATCCAGTTCTGAGTATAGACTCTCTATTCTCCAAAGTCTCAGAAGTGTGAGTGAGTCTTGTACTGCAATGCCCGAGATTCACATTCACCCTGTGGCAGTCCAGCTTGTCATGAATGGCCTGTGATGTACACTGATGTAGCAAACCCATGACTGCAAAGTACATTCATCTTCCTGACTTCTGCTTTGGGTTCTTTTTTTTTTTTCTCTTTTCTGAGAACTGGTTTGGCCTGACGGTCTGTGCTTGATTTGTGCATCTGGCGCGTGCAAAAAAAACTAAAGACTGAGATTGAGAAACAGCTTCTCAGATATTATTTCTGTAATAATCCGTCTGGAACGTTGTGAAAATAAAGTCACACCAGTCAAGTGTTGGTGAAGACAACAGGGTGACGGGTGACAAATCCAGGTGCTGGGTGACTGTTTTTTCCGAAGGTGGTGCGGTGTTGCCAGGCATAAATGAACTACCAGCGTTTGCGGGTTCACCTGCGGGAACTCTCGAGTACACGGACATACCGTATTGTGCAAAAGTCGGAGACCACCCTTCATTTATAGTAAATTTTTTTCCAGTCAGAACGTCCAGTGAGTGCACAAAAACCTCAACAACTAAATATAACATTCAGTTCTGCAGTATTTAGAGTGTCTATCCCTTCTTCATTCAGTGATCTTGAGGTCTGGACTCTGGGGAGGTCAGTTCAATGTTCTTCTTCTTTCTTTGGATGTGTCTGTCTCCTGTTCTCAGTGTGGAGCTTCTGAAACAGCTACGTATCCTTTCAGACGCATAGCATTGAGGCGTCTCACACGGAAAGATGGACAGAAACACCTGTGGATGTTTTCAGATCTGAAGCAGGAGTGGAGCTTGAAGTTCTCCCCTCTCTCTCTCTCTCTCTCTCTCTCTCTCTCTCTCTCTCTCTCTCTC
>CM067485.1:4443002-4466086 GCA_034552555.1 Semaprochilodus insignis
TTTTTTTTTGCTCTTGTTTTTATTTTTGTGCTCATTGTTGGATATTCTTCTCCTCCTTCTTCCTCTTCTTCTTCTTCTTATATAATTAATAATTATATAATTATTAATTATTCTTACAATTAATTAATAATAATAATAATAATAATATCATTCCCAGGAGACCAGAGGCCTGTGTCACAGAGCCTGAGAAATAGCATGTTTGTAAGTCTGCCTTGGATATTAGTTGTGCATCAGTGTAATATAAAGGACTTCAGTTTAGTTTAACCTGAATTAACCTGTATAATAAGTTGCAGCATTAAAGAAAATAATAAATAAAACATTAATCTGTTAAAATCAAGCTCTCTGCCTGTTAAACCCTTAACATACAGGGCTTATTCCATCCTAGTGTTATTATTCAGTAATTATATGGAAAACAGCGCAAACTGACTGAGTTGTTGGGAAGGTTTAGCAGTGAGGAATGGAGGCCTTACCCTGCTGGCAGCTGCCGGCTGTTTACAGGGTTAAGCCCTAATCTACTGTATAATTTACAATAACAATACACTTAATGAGCAGTGAATGAGTCAGCTATGCTTTTTAAATATATGTGTGATTAGAAGTATGAGGAACTGGGTTGATCCGAGTTCATGCTATACTCTTTCCATGCAATTCACTTTCGTTTATATCTTTATATTCTGCAGGGGACTAGGACACTCATCCAGAGCCTGATTCCAGCTACAAAGAGACAAGAAGCGTAATCCCACCAGCATGATATGTAAACCATCTCCCATTTTCCCTCTAATCTTCAGGCATTTACTGAAAGACTATTGTCATTAATTCTAAGAATCCATCTGGATCACTGCATTCCTGCGGTTTATTCCCCTGGGAAGTGTCTGGTGGTCTATTTTTTTGTCTTTGGAGGATAGTGATGTATAAATTGAAACACTCATCATCAAAAGAATAGCTGCACACTGAAGGAAGTGACGTATTGCAGTGCTATTGGGAAGGAAGATCAAGGTTAGCAGGAACAATAAATGATAAATTTAGACTGATATGGGTAATATTTATTGAGCTGCACATACAGAAGTAGTGTCTCTCAGTATGGCGTCCAGCTGCCATGTTTGCTAATGCAACATGCCAGACGTCTCAGCATGGAGTTGTAGAGGTTCCTAATGGTGTCCTGTGATAATCCATCCCATGCAGCTTAAATATTCTCACACGGTTCCTGCAGGTTTTGCAGTCACCTGGGCTGTTAAAGCTCAGATCTTGCTGGTTACTTGTCTTATTTTGTCTTCTCCATGAGTCAGCATTAAACCTATTAAGCTCAATCAGGTACTCATACTCGTCAGATATGACAGCTCACCTCTGCATCATTTATTAATGTGTTATAAGGGTTTATAAACGAGTTCAGGGTTTATAAGGGTTTATAAACAAGGACAACCATGACCTGTTGCTTGCCAAATAGTGAGCCCACCTCTCATAGCATTTAACCTATTCAGCTCAATCAGGTATTCGTTTTAATCAAACATGACAGCTCACCCCCCCATCATTTATTAATGTGTTATGAGGGTTTATAAATGATTTATAATGTATATGATCTAATGAACTATTTTTTTAGAGTAGTTTGGCCATCTAATACTGATTAACCCTTACTCTGCCTTCTATTTATCAGCGAGTCTTGCATTAATATGAAAACGAAAGTCACGCCCTTCAACTTTTATAGTTAGCCAGTATATAAGGTGAAGGACGGGCATAAGAATAAGCACACATAAGAATATCTTTATTTGTGCTACCTTCCTTCACCTTTTGGACTTTCTGACCATAAAACAGAGGGATGCTGGCTCTCTGGCCAAGGGGAGTATTTGTTTTTGAAGTGGATGTTTCCTCCCTGAGATTCCGAGTTTCCTCAGAACAGGGAGTGACACAGTTGAACGTGAATCACCTTATAAAAGAGAGAAATCGACACATTTTTTCTTGAATGCCTGTTTGGCCCGGCCTACAGAGTTTATCGTCCTGCAGACTGATGATGAACGACTTTCTGTTAATGTGATATCTGATATGTGGACGCACAGTTTTTGAGTTTTCAGCAGGAACAGCCCTAATGAATGGGTTCTGGCAAGCGCAAAAGTCATTTCTTTTATTATTGTTTTCACTGTTAAACAGGTCGGCCAAGGATAAGCGGGAACTAGCCGAGCACTGACTCCAAGACCACACCGGCACAGCTGGGTGTCTAATTTCAAACGCTTGTTAATAAATGTCAGTCGAAATTAGGGACAGTGAGGGGCTCTAGAGAACCTCAGTTAAACAGACACTTTCACCTGTCTGTAGCTGCCTGTCGCCTGTTCATTCCCTTATGTTAAGCTGTCACTTGCAGAGGGAACCTCGCCCTTTTGTCTAGTGGCTCCAGAGTGGCTTTTTACGAGGATGGTAAATAAGAATGATGTGACAGGACAGCCCTGCCCCACGACACTGAGAGTGATTTACTGTGAACGATGATTCTAGTCGCTGATAAGGCTTGTAAAATCTTGATCGACTAGTTTGCTAGAAAGTAAGCACTTTAGGCCCAAAGATTGTTGTTTCTCAATTGTGTCTCAGTTTTAATATGTACTGGCGTCCTTACCTTGAATTCACACTCTCCAAAATAAAGGTGTCAGTAAGAAGAACCACGACTGGTTTCCTATCAGAGGTTTGTGAGTTTTTGAAGAACTTTTTATGGAACCTTCACATAATATCCATACCATGGGTTTCTCCAGATCCTAGAGATCTACTGCCCTGCAGAGTCAGATCCAACATAGTTGGTTTTAAAGCCTAGATACATCTAACTGCCTTTGTTGCAAGCATCCGGTATGTTTGGGTTGAAGCTAAACTCTGTGGAAGGTGGAAGATCTCCAGGACCAGTGTACCAATGTAATTGTAAGGGGTCTCCCTAGAAACTGTGGATTGTGTGGATGTTCTTTATAAGCAGAGAAAGAAATGTCAGATTTGTCACAGAGATGTTTCTGATTAAGTAGCATGTTCGTTGAATGGAACGTGGGATGCAGGTGAGGCTCCTCACAGCGCAAGACAAGGAGAAGCTTCATGGTAGGCAAACTGGTCAGCAGGACGGCAGTGGCAACCAGCCGAGGCAGGTGAAGCAACGGCATCTGAGCGCGCAGGATGGGTAGTAGCTTTGCAGCAGACCACAGAGTTTGGGCAGTAGCTCAGCTCTGGCAAAGAAGAACACACAGACAACTAGTTCTTACAGTTAGCTGGAAACTAATTAGGCTCGACTGAACAGGTAGGTTTTAAGCCTGGACTTGAAACTTAGGGCTGTGTCAGAGTCCTGAACACTAACTGGAAGGTTATTCCAGAGCTGGGGGGCTTTGAATGAAAAGGGTCTGCCGCCTGATGTAACTGTCAGTTCATATTAGGAGATCACTGAGGAGCGAGGCCGTTTAGAGCTTAACCTGCAGGTATTTATAATAGTCCCATCATCCTTGTGCAGCACCATCTGCTGGAGCCTAAAGTTACTACCACCGTAAATATGCAAGCCCCATCTGGAGAACTTTATGACCCTTTACACATTTAAGAAAACATCCAGAGCTCCTGTTTATGTACTTAGCAAATTTATTGAGGCCTCGCTTTCCAAACAGATTAGATCTAGTCTAGACTAAAAAGGATTCTTTTGACCCCGTTTCTCTGAGCTAAATCTGAAGTGCCTTCTCACACCATTTCTCCGGCATGAGCGAGACACTACAAGGGTGGGTCTTCCAGGCCGTTTCTGGCTGGAGAATGGGCAGGAAAAGATCCACCCCACTGCATGCTGAGCTAGTATTATACTTGGCTACACCTATAAGTAAATATATAAAACAGACAAAAACATATAAACACGCCACTTAAAGACTGTTGTCTTTAAGAATAAGCATATATAGGAAAAGATCCACCCCACTGCATGCTGAGCTAGTATTATACTTGGCTGCATCTTTAAGTAAATATATAAAACAGACAACAACATAAACACGCCACTTAAAGAGTGTTGTCTTTAACAATAAGCATATTAAATACGTTAAGATTCCTGGACCTGGTTTTACAGAAGTGCCTGAGGAAACCATCATCACGAGACACTCAGCCACCTCAGGGTGGGCGTAAGGTAAAATAGTCCCCAAAGAAAGCTTATTTTATTACTAGTTTATCATCATTAACATTGCATATACTGTACAGGACATACTAGGAAGGCACATACAGACTGACTGGTGATTGGGTAGTGTTGCAGGCATTTTGACCCCTGGTTCCCATCACCACTACTGTAAAGAAATCAGTGGTGCCATTGAGTCACTGAGTTTCCCTACACTGAAACAATGATTTCCATGAATGAATTTTGCAGAAATCATAAAATATCAATGGAATTTCCTTTTAAAATTCCCTTATAATGGAAAACCGTATATGCATTGGTATAGTTGAATAAGGGTTCAATACCTGGAATTGACATCCCGCTCCACCTTAAATGCTACAGCTTTAGATGTTAACCCCCTCTGCACATTTCACTCTGGACAGGTTCTCAAACCTTGGACAGTATCGAGCCGCTTCACTCAGCGTTTGACATTGAAGAGACTGAAGAAAGAGGAGCAGTTCCACCTTTATTAGCATCACAACCCCAACAGCAGCCGGTAAGTAGCAGCCGTTATGTGGTTGTATCAGTGCTTGCCGGTTCAAGCAGATCATCTTAAACTGAGAGCTTCATAGTGAGGAACACCTGTAATTTATTGTGTGTTGATGTCCAGATGGTAAGTGAGCAGCTAATATAGGTAACGTTAGCTACTGGCAAGCTCCAAGTAACTAGCATTAGCATGGCTAACTAAATAGGATGAGGACCGAGCTGATTTACACGTAGGGTCCTTTTTATTTTCCTGTCTATGTTAATTTTGACATGTTGCTTCTGTGTGATCATCACAGCGTCTCGCTATAAACCAGCCAATCAGGGCTCAGTCCTGGGCTCAGGTCATAAAGCATTCAGACCCTCACAGGACTAGAGGACAGAGGCCAAAATGGTGGGGGTGGTGGGTGTGAGGGGGAGGAGAACGTTGAAACTTCGGCACCTGAAAGCAGCAGAACAGAACGTAAGATGAATCCTTCTAAAACCAGGTGGTGGACTGCGATTGGCCAGAGTAATAAATGAATGAGTGATGTAGCATTGGAGGCTAGCTGGCAGAATTTGCACTAAAACTTTCATTGTCTTATTTTAGGGTCAAGTCATAGGGCTGTAAATGGACATGTGAAACCCCATCTACCCTCTACGTAGAACCTCAGAGACCATTTTAAACTACTGAATAAATGCATTTAATGGCATTTTCAATGGCTGACAGTTTAATAGAGCACTTTCATGAATGCTTCAGTCAAAAGGTGTTTATTTCAGCAGCTGTCCATTGACCTCTATTATAAGTGTGTTTGCTTTTGGTTATGAGTGGGTTATAAGGTGGGTTTTCGCTTCTTGTGCAGTGAAGTGCATAGTCCATGATGACGGATGATAAGATGAAGATTCAGCAGATAGAGGTTAGGCTGAAACACTGTACTTCCTGGCTTAGGTCAGTAAGTACAAATGGGCTGGGGTGGGGGGTGGGGGGTGGGTTAAAGCATTCATAGGAGTTCAGGTTCCCACATCTGCTTGTGAAACAGGTTGATTCAGTTAGATTCCACTCGCAGCTTGATTTTTTTATCCCCCCTACAGAAAAGTGTTGATTGTGCCTCCCTGCCTCGACTCCTGCATTCCTACCACAATTCCAGATGTCGTGCGAGGATGTCCTCTTTATGAACTGACACCCCGCCTTATCTCTCTGATCAGCATTTGGTGTATTATTTCAGCTTCCTCCTCTTTCTCCTCTTCACACCAGGCTGCTGTAGGTTACTCCTTTCCCTGCATGTGCGGGGTGGAGGGAAGGACAGGTTTGAGTGGCCCCCCTCAGTGAATCAGCCGGCACCGCGGAGTGTTTGTCTATCCGCTCCATGGTGCACTGCACTGCACTGCAATAACACATAAAACACGTATCCAGTTATGTGGCGTTGCCAGTCTATTGTGACAAAAAACAGGCTTCATATGGGTTTATACTCTCTCTGTGTGTTTAATACTTGATTTTATTAATATTCCACAGCAATTTTGCACAGCTACATTGAAATTAATACTTTACAATGGTTTGTCGTTCTCTTATAGCATTCTGCTATTATGGGCTGTATAATTGAATGAGAGCTCAACTCAATTTTGTTCAAAATAATACAGTGAAAATGACTTTTTCATATACAGTATGTTCAAGATGCACTCAAGCCAAGGCACACCCACCTCACCCGAGCGCTCCCAAGCTCCACACACAATGCTTTTAGCTGGCTTGGGCTATTAAGGTGATAGCAATTTTGGCCCATTTCTGTTGATATGTTTGTCATGAAATTTTCACACAGTGTAAATCGCATAGTGTAAATGTTGTTTTCAAATGCATAAAAGTGAAAATCAACTAAAGAATGAGATGCATGTTTTCTTTGAGGCACTATAATTATCTATGAAAGTCCTGAATAACTACATTGTGATTCCATTTTTTAACTATAGTTTTTACTATATTTATCTCTCAGAAGACTCATCCAAGAGCTCAGAGTGGGTAACTCCAGGCTCCACACCACTGTGTTTTGCCTGATAAAACAACAGAAGCAAAGGAAAAACGGCAGCCACAGCAAAGGTTGGTTTGTTGGTGGCTGTTGCTGATAGGCAGGTCTGATACCTTTTGCTAGAAAGAACAATACACAAACCAGCATATCTGGCCACTGGCAAAACCAGCGCGTCTTCACTACCCAGAGAAAAACAAGAATCTCTATAATAGCAACTTTACAAGAGACGAAAAACCTGCTTTACCTACAAAGTAAGAGTATGTAGAGACATAGTAATCCAAGCAATTTGGGGGCATTTCCATCAGACCGTTCATCATGAAATGTTCATAATTTGAAAAAACAAATGGAGATACCTGTTTATTTAGACAAAAAATGGAGATACTTGGGGTTTTTTGGACAAAAGTGGAGATACTTAGGGTTTTTTGGCGTACATTGAGATATTAGTTGTTTTGGACACGTTTTTTGTTTTTTGTGGTTTTTTTTAAGAAAAAAAATGGAGACAGTTTATTTTATTTATTTATTTATTTATTGATTGATGCTGGTATGCTGGCATTGAGCAATGGAAAGTGTTATGCTGATCACCACTAAAAAAAAAGCACCTGTTGTGGCTTGGACATTTGTATGCTGGTCAACCAATGGATGTGCGATTACACCAACTGAAGACCAGCACCAGACCAGAAAGTAGTTCAGCAGCTTGGTTTCAGAGGAGCTAAAGCAGCTTGCAGGGTTGAATCAAAGGTAGTAGCATCAGGCTCCACTTCAACAACCCCCATCCCTGACCCCACCACAGAAGAGCTACTGTTCTCTACCAGTACAGACAACCTTAACAGCATAGTATGATATCCCCTTCCCAAACATCACACCTGTTTACTTCAACCTGTCAACTGCTACCTGCACATCTTATTATATACTTTTTATGTTAATTTTTGTATGTTTAATATCTTTATTCATTTCGATTTTATTCCAAGAGTGACATTAGACAGCCTACTCCGTGTTGGCCTGATTAACAGATTAACCGTGGCTCTTTTCAAGGCTTTCTCAAACAGCAATGTTGGAGTTATACTGCTCCCTAGACGGTAAACATCACTTACTCTGGCAACTCCTGCGAGCTCTGTATACAAAAAGAGCCATGATTAATCCAAGTCAGGCTACCCTAATTGCTTTATGCACTTGACAGATGCTAATCAGAAGTAAACAGACTTGTATAGAGGATATACATGACGCTAGGTTGAGCAAGTAGTCCATTAGCAATGCTCTCTTGCTTTTGGGCTTTTTGATAACATTTTCACGTGTGGTCAGAGCAAAACTCCTGCTGAACAAGTAAACATTCACTGCCATTCATGCTAACATGCTCATGGCTAGCTCGCAGCCTGGCTAGTTTGTTTTGGCTTATTTTATTTACTCCTTTTTTGACTGTTTATAGGTTTTTGTCGCAAAAAAGCACAGACCTTGGGTTTTGTGTGCATGAATAGAGATTTAACTGGGCTTTCTTTCATTGACCGGGTCTGTCTTCACTTCCCTAGGCCAACCTCCCGCTAACCTGACGCTAAACTGCCAGTACAAAGACACATATGCTGGTCTTTTATCTCACCGTTAGCTCACCGTTGCCCATCTCGGTAACCCTGTAAAAGGGAAAGAAACCGGGTTCATGTGGTTCTGTCCTAAGCTTTATGCAAAAGTGAAGCAGACTTCAAAGATCTAATCCACCCTGGAGATCCTTACTAGCAGATTTTATTGGTCTGATAACAGATGAACACAGGAGCTGAGGGAGACAGAGGAATGATAAGCTGATCCACTCTAATCCTCCATAGCATCTAACATCAAATATAATGCCAAAGGGAAAAGGAAATTTTGGAGGGTAAGGACGAATGAGTAATATCTACACCGCTGTTTTAGCACACTCATGTGGTTTGAATAATAAGCTTCCATCACTTGCTAGCTTTATTTCGTAGCTCCATTGCAAAGCTGAAGAAGCAGCTTCACACACCAAACATGTCTTGGCTAATTGACTGCATTTGGGCAAATGTGGAAACCCAGATATTTTGCTACAACATTCCTTTAAAGAGGACACATGATTTCTATTTACAAGCCTTATTTCCGGAAAAGTTGGGCCATTTCATAATATGCAATGAAAACAAGAATCTGTGGCTTGTTAATGTCTTTTCAACCCTAATTTAACTGAGGAAAGTAAAATGAAATGACTTTCAACGTTTTGGCTCAGCAACTTGATTGCATTTTGTAAATACGTATAAACAAAGTTTGAACTTGATGTCTGCAACGCACTCAAATAGTTGGGGTAGATGCAAAACGAAAGCGAACCGTTTATAGAATATTACCCCATTTTTAAACAGTCCACAATAAGCAGAGGAACTAGTAACAGGTGAGATGATGATTAGGTATAAAGTGTCCACCAAAGGCTCAGTATTCACTAGCAACGATGGTTTGTGGCTCGCCACTTTGTGTTAAACTTCATGAGAGAATTGTCAAACGTTGCTCAACACAAGATTGCAAAGAATTTAGGTCTGTCAACACCTACCGTAAATAATACTGTGAAAAGATCTAGGAAATCTGGAGAAATCTCATTCTGCATAGGGCAAGGCCCGGAAACCACTGCTAAATGTGCGTGACCTTCGAGTCCTCAGACGGCATTGCATGAGAAATTTTACTGTGTTAAATATAGCGACATTGGTTCGGCAAAACTTCAGAAAACCATTGTAACACGCTCCACTGCTGCATCAAGAAAATGCAATTTGAAACTGTATTGTGCAAAGCGAAAGCCATTCACCAATTCTAAACCGAAATGCCATTGAGTTCTCTGAACCTGAGATGATCTCAGATGATCTGAAAGATGGTGATAATTTGAAAAAAGTGAATATTGCTTTGAAAGGGATGAAAGAGATCATCCAGACTTTTATCAGTGAAGGGTACAAAAACCAACACCTGTCACGGTATGGGGAGCATCAATGGCCACGATATGGGTGACTTGCAAATATGTGAAGAGAACACTGACGCAGAGGCATATATATATAGATCTTAGAGAGACTTACGCTGCCATCAAGACTATGTCTTTTGCAGGGAAGTCTAGGGTTAGTACAGCAAGAGAATGCCAGGCCTCATTTTGCACATATTACAATAGCGCATGGCTTTGCACCTGTAAAAAGTGCAACCTAAAATTGGTGTATTTTTTTTAGGTTGGACCAACCAAACTCTTTTTTACAGTGAAGGTGTGCTTGACTGGCCTGCCTGTAGTCCAGATCTGGGGTTTGTAGTTTGTTGTTGAAAATAACATGTTAATAAACCTAATTCATTTCCTTGTAACAAATGGAAGTATTTTTTTTTAGGTTGGACCAACATAACGTTGTTTACAGTGTACCTAGCATCATCTAAAGGTCAATCCATTACTTTATTAGCCCAAGTGAAGCTTGTTAGATGAGTCCTTGGGGGAATGAACGCAAGTGCTGATTTCCCAGAAATTATTACGAACGGATGAACGTATTTCCCTTTTCAGAGCTCAGTGAAGTGGCAGACAAAACTGCTTCTAGCAGTCAAATCCTTTACTAATCCCAAAACCATGGCATTTAATTTGGCAGGCATTTAGCAAATTAGTCCATCATGAGTGATGAATGACTGCTGATAAAACTCCAAGTTAGCAAGCTAAGTGCTACACAGCTATTAACAATGATTAAAATGTAGGCATTTTGCAGCAAAACCTTAAGCCAGACCAAAAAAAAAATATTAATAGAATTTATGGCATATTATGTTCAAACTTCTCAAAGAAGCATTTTGCACTACAAAGTTTTTTTTATGGCTGATTAGCTCACTGAGGATCACCTAGCAAGCGCATTTTGATTGAAAAATCCACACCTCGCTGTGTCCTAATGGCTACTTGTATAGGTGTGACACATTTCAGAGAAAAAGTGTCTTGTAAAAGGACCCTATATTTCTTTCCCACCTTTAAAAGCAATGAACAAAAAAGCTGATCCCAACGTCAAGAGTCCAAGTAAGTGCATGTCCAGTTTCAGTTGAACAAACACCTCAATAAATTATGCTCCCCACCCCACAAAGGTATCCTAGATGGAGATAATCTGAAATTCAAGGTGGGGCGGCAAACAGGAATGCATCTTTTTCTAGCCGTAATTTGTCACAATGTGACCCCTTGCAAGCACAGGTCAGGGCTTGGCTCGTTGTTTCTTAATAAATTACACTAGTTTAAAGGAGCATAGCCTCCTAATGTAAGCTACTGGTGCATGTTCCCAATAATATAGCCTGATTTATTGCAACAAGCAGTACTGCAGGTCTGGTTGGGGAATAAGTATGGTGCTCTGGAGAAGACAGGCGAGGAGAAGGCAAGGCGTGCTAATTGACATAACAGGTAACCCCAAATAGTATAAAACACTAATACAAGGTGAAAGCGTTTCACATAACACCACATCAGTTCGAGAACATTTTCCTAAAAGCCACCCAAGTGTTTTTCTTTGGAGACCTCCCAAATAACTATCATCCATTTCCAATTGGTGGCTCCTCAGGTCCTCGTAATGTCAATAGGACACTGTTTCAGCTAACCACATGGAGTCAGGTTCCAGTTTTCAAACTCTCAGATAGCAGACTGAAAGAGGACAGTGAACACAACATTTCTCATTCACATCATGAAATGAAAGTGAAGAAAACACTATAACAAGAGTCCCATTGTCACCTCCCAGAACAAGGTCCAATGAATTTCCTTGAAATTCTAAGGCTAAGACAGAAGACTGACAAGATAAGATAAGATATTTGGAAAGAGCAAAACAGAGAAGCCCCTCATCCAAAGAACAGCAGATTTATTAGCGTATGCCCTGGGCCAATGCAAAATGTCACTAGGTTGTCTGGAAATTAAGACATACACATGAACCGTGTGGATAATATGCTTGTGCTTACTTGCTTTCGTGGACACCATGGCTGGAAGTGAGACTAGATTCTCAGATGACTGTAACAAGACACAGATGCTATCCATTAATAAGTCAGCATCTCTAGTAGGTTGACAACTTGAACTTTAGACAGAAATCCTGTTTTCAAGGGGAGGCTGTTTTGTACCACCATTAATAATAGTTAATAGTTAAATAATAGTTAAATGTACCCAATATCTCTTTCTGGGCATGTCTTTAGTCTCTCTGTCACAATACTTTTTGAGGTTCATTGAACCAGCTAGCAAGTGTTCCAAGCTGTAATCGTGGTGGAGACAACCAATCATAGACTAACCATCACAGACAAGTTTCATAATTTAACCAATCATTATATTATAGGCTAACCAGTCATAGACTAACCCATTCAGGGGTTTAAAATCAAAGATTAACCAACCACAGACTAACAAATCACAGACTAACTAATCATATGCTACCATGTTAACATGCCACAGACTAACCAAGCACAAACTAACAAATTACAGGCTAACCAATCATAGACTAGCAAATCACAGACCAACCAATCATAGGCTAGCAGGTCACAGACCAACCAATCATAGACTAGCAAATCACAGACCAACCAATCATAGGCTAATCATAGGCCATTGTAAACAATCGTGTAAAGAATTGAGTAAAAAGTCACAGACTAACACATAGACTAAAAAATCTCTAACAGATCATAGGCTAACAAATCTCAGCTCAACTAGTCATAGATAAACAAGACTAACCAGTTACAGACTCACAAATTACAGACTAACCAATTAAATACTAACAAATCACAGGTCAACCAATCAAGGACTAGCAAATTACAGACTAACAAATCATACACTAACAAATTACAGGCTACAAATCAAACAAATTACAGACTAACCAGTCACAGGCTAACAAATCACAGACTAACCAGTCATAGGCTAACATGTCGCAGTCTAACTAATCATAGACTAACAAATCACAAACTGACCAGTCATAGGTTAACATGTTACAGTCTTACCAATCATAGACTAAGAAATCACTAGTCAGTCTTAGACTGACAAATCACAGGTCAACCAATCAGAAAGTAGCCAATCAAAGGCTGACCAATCATGGGCTAAGCAATTTTCATATTAACGAATTACAGACTAAAATATCACAGGCTGAGCAATCAACTGCTAACCAATCAAAAACAGGCCCAAAAAAAAACAACAAAAAAACACAAGCTAAGTAATTGTATACCAATCATGAGCTATTTATTCTTAGACTGTTTACAGCAGTAACGTTGTCTAAGGAGAGATACAAACATTAACGTATCAAAATTAAACACACAAAGATATCAGAGATTAAAATGGTGCTGCCCAATTACCTCAGTGTCAAGACCAGTCTTAGAGGGCTGGTGGCCTTAATCTCTAGCTTTCTACGTCTCCCTAACGTAGCGTAGCACAGCAATTAGCCCTACGCAGCTGAGCGAGGGAGTATCACTTTCAGCACTCTCTCTCTCCTCCGGAGCACAGGTTTTCAGGTACCCAGGAATATGGCATCCACATGCCGATTAATTCAGTAACCCTCATACGTCTTTCCAAACCTTAAGCCCACACTTCAGTTAAAAAGTCGGGTGAACAGATGGAGAGAAGAGATTCCATGAGCCTTTTTCTTCCGTGTGAAAGACACTGTACAGAGACAAGAATGATGAAAATATCCACAAAATATTTGACCCTACATATGACCTATTGCTACTTTGGCATGCACATTCATCCTACAGGAATATACGTCTTCAGGAGTTCATTTATTGGCTGATGCAAAAATCTTTTGCACTCTTCTTGTCCCTGGAACTATAACTCAAATCATATGGACTGGCAATAACTCAAACGTATAGGCCTCGTTGGAAGGCAGAAATGGCTAGCATCTTCTAACTCTCACTAGCATGGAATGATGGAGGTGAAGATTCTGTTAACTGGATCACGTACTGGCAGCATAAACCACGATAAATGTGTTGACCCATTTGGGGATGCAAAACACCAGCTGGCGGGCCCCAGGTCCGCTGGCGATAATGCAATACGATGTACCCTGCGCTAAAGCTGGATAAAGGTTCTTATTAGGCCTGAGGCAGAAGCATCAGTGGCACTGGTCCAGCTCAGGACTTTCAGCCCTCTGGAGACTAAGGCGGTAGAGATGGTGACCCTACTGTGCAGCGCAGGCTATATTTTGGTTATCACTTCGAGCTCCTGCAGAGAGGGGAGATCAGATAGATGGGATATCTATGGTGTCAGATACCACAGATGTCAGATACCACCTATCAACATAATGCAGACCCTTTCTGTTGAGGTCTGTTTGCTTATAGAGTGTCTGCAGCATGGAAACCAGATGATATTGCATTATGCAGTTGAAAAAGCACTGTGTGTGGCATAGCTATGATAGAGTACAGTACATCGATCCGGTGGATTTAACTGTTCTTTGTGCCAAACGATGAATTTGATATTCTGATGACTAGACTTGATAAACTGACCCATTTAGGAATACTTGCATTCATGACACTCTGCCTGTGTGATAGTGGGGGCAGTGCACAATGGCATGTTTGAGCGTAGCGTAAAGCTCTTGGCAGGTGGGAGCAGACAGACTTTCGCTAATGCCTCACGTTTCGTACACCATGATCGGGTCTCACCTTGGAGATCTGTCACTTAGTCAGCCAATACATCTGCTAACATAGCCCCATCTTGTCTATTTCAGATTAGGAGGCTAAACGCTGTTACATTTACGCCATACAGCAACTGCCACACGGTTCACTGCTTGAAGGTGTTAAATGATTAGTTGTACCTTGTTAAGCAAAAACAAAATACTTTACAAAACTATACAATATTAAATGTCAGGTAATTTAATAAGCAGGAATTCTTTGCAAAGTGTATTAATGTTGCTGTAGAACAAGGCCTCGAGTGGCTTATTGCTTTTATACAACAGCAACAAAGCAACGACCTAGGTAGGTTTTTTTGCAGTATAGAAATTTGAGAAGATTTGGATATTTGCATATTTGAATATTTGCATATTTGGATATTTGCATATTTGTATTCATCTTATTTTAAATGTAGCCTAGTCAATTTCTGTGAAACCAAACATGAACTTCAGTGAGATGTAAAGTGGTACCAAGTGGTTGCTATGGTGTTGCTAGGTGGTTGCCATGGCATTCTAGGTGGTTGCTAAGATTTTGCCAGGCAGTTGCTGTGCTGTCCCAGGTGGTTGCTATGGTGTTGCTTTGCAGTTGCTATGATATCTCAGGTGGTTGCTAAGGGGTTGCTAGGTGGTTGCTATGATATCCCAGGTGGTTGCTATGGTGTTGCTAGGTGGTTGCTATGATCTACCAAGTGGTGGCTATGGTGTTGCTAGGCGGTTGCCATGGCATTCAATGTGGTTGTTAAGCAGTTGCTTTCATATTCCAGATAGTTGCTAAGGCATTGCTAGGTGGTTGCTATGGTGTTACTAGGTGGTTGCTATGATATCCCATGTGGTTGCTATGGTGTTGCTAGGCGGTTGCCATGATCTAGCAAGTGGTATCTATGGTATTGCTAGGCAGTTGCTGTGGTATTCCAGGCTCAATCAATCAAGTCTTCAAATGCAGCCTCTGAAGGATGCAGCCCCCCAACTGGGACAGAGCTGTTGTTCTCTTGGAGACAGGATGAGTAACTGGAGTAATGAACTTTTGATAACGTCAATAACTATAATGTGATTACAGGAATTAAAACCGCACTTCCAGAAGAAAAAAAGGTTCCGGCATTCCGACACTGGATCTAACCATACAATGTGCTGTCTTAAGATCTGATACGGTACAACATGTTATACTGCTACATCCCTATCATCTCTACAACTTAAGAATAAGTGTATTTACAGTTCTATGGAACGCCGTTCGGTCCTTATCGTCTAGTTCAGAGTCCGTATTAACCTGTTAAATTTGAATGTCTGAAGACGACAGACATTAACGTGTTTGCGCAGAAATGTTGTTCATCTTAAGGCGTTTGGACTATGTGTGTTCATACTATTGGTTGGTGTCAATATAGCCACCCCTTGTTGACGTAGGGGCTGCGTGTAGTTATGTGGGCTCTTGCTGGGACTGCGTCCCCATCACGTGTCATATACGTACTTAATTCTTCCATCAATGTGATTTCAATTGTTGTGCCCTAAGCATCTTTTTGGATGGCTTTAAATGTGACTCAGCCAATCAAAGTGCTTTTTGAAAGAGTTTATTTTTGTTTCATTACTCAGCCGTGCCCTCAGCCTGACCTGGCGCTGGAAATCTTTCTTTATCCTCAGTATTATGGCTCCCTTCTGTCTGAGTCCCTTCATTGGCTGAACCCGTTAGACTGAACTCACCTTGAGGTGAATTAAGTAGGCTTTATAAGCTTGCCTCGGACCTCTGAAAAGCCTCATTTGGCCGTGAGACAGCCCGCCAGTGAGAGCTCTGCGGCTCTGTCCTTTCCCAGGGGAGAAAAGGCCCCGGTACTTCATAGCAAGCATTCCCCTGCTAATATAATATTCCCCTTTTCCCTCAGAAGCGTTTTTCTGGGAAAAAGACAGTATCTTAACAAGGCAAACTATTTAATATCACTGACGTCTCATTCTGGTCCATCCGTCATCGGCCGAGGGAGCGCATGCCAAACGGGTGGAATCTCGTGTAGGATAAATTAGTTTTTCGGCGGAAACCTTGATCACTGTCTCTTTTATCTGGCAACTGCACAAAATCCTTTCAGGCAAACTCGGATACGTGAGTGGAACGGTCGGACAAATCGTTATCAGTGCCCTACAAACGCTACTTAGGTTAGTCACGCACACAGAAGTGCACACATGAGATTATTATTATTATTACTGTGACTATGATGTATGATTAACATCCACTAGAGATCAGACTGTTTTCCCTACCCCTGTGAAGTTTCCGTGTTGAGGACGAAGAAGGTTGTATTTCTGACGGTAATTTTATGCACAACATGTGCAGTTAATAAAAACGTGCATATGTGCAACTGATTAAAGACGAGGATGTGGGGAGGGCCTGTATTTAGGTGGATTATGGCCCGGGGTATATATATTGTGTAATACGTGCAAAAGCGCTGTCAAAAAGTGGAAGTGGAGAACCCTCTAGAGAACCAGTCAGTGGGTCCAGATTTCACGTTCCTCTCTCTCCCAAAGCCGCATATTTGTTACTGAATAATTACTAGAATGGTCACTGGATCATTAACCCTAAGTTTAATCATAGGCCTGCAGTTTAAAGGAAACTGCCTGTCTCCACCCCAATTTAGACTAACTGGGAGATCTACCAAAGTAGCTTTTTATCATCGAAGAAATGTCGCAAAAGTTCGGCCATTTCTGTCCCAGAGCGACGCAGGGAATGCGTTTGTGATCAGCAGAATTGAACACTGTAATGGTCTCCTTACTGGGGTCCCTAGGAAAACAATCCATCCCCTATAACTCATACAGGACACAGCAGCTCGGACTCTAACTAAAACTAAAAAGAGAGCTCATATCACTCCTGTTTTAGAACAACTGCACCGGCTACCTGTATCTACTAGCATAGAGTTTAAGGTAATTGGTCTATAATTGATTTAAATAGTCTAGCGCCTGCTTACATCACAGAACATCTCCCTGTTTATGTTCCAGCTCGTGATCTTAGATCTGCAAATACTGACCTTCCGCACGCACCTTCAGTAAAATACAGGATACATGGAAAGACACTTTCTGCTATTATGCCTCTAAACTCTGGAACTCCACTCAGCTTCAGAGTGGTAGGTTTACTGATGGCTTTGGATAGTAAATGAAATTACTAAATTGCACTGTAGACATCGCAACTCCTGGTTCCCATCACCACCACTGTAAAAAAGGCTCAGTGGCTACATTTCTCTAAAGGAATCCAACCACTAAATGGCTTGAGTGCCATTTTAGACCACCCTGAATGGCTTGGTTAACATTTCAAATCACCCTGAATGGCTTGGTTACCATGTCAAACCACCCTGAATAGCTGAGGTACCATTTTAAACCTCCCTGAATGGCTTGGTTACCATTTCAAAATACTCCGAATGGATTGGTTGCCATTTCAAATCGCCCTGAATGACTTGGTTACCATTTTAAACCACCCTGAATGGCTTGTAAATCATTTCAGACCACCCTGAATGCCTTGGTTGTCATCTCAAACCACTCTGAATGGCTTTGTTACCATTTCAGACCACCCTGAATGGCTTGGTTACCATTTCATACCACCCTGAATGGCTTGGTTGGCAAATCAAAACCCCTCTGAATGGCTTGGTTACCATTCCAGACCACCCTGAATGGCTTGGTTACCATTTCATACCACCCTGAATGGCTTGGTTGGCATCTCAAACCACTCTGAATGGCTTGGTTGCCATTTTAAACCTCCCTGAATGGCTTGGTCACCATTTCAAATCGCTCTGAATAGCTGGGTTTGCACGTCTGTATGTAATTTACGCAGAAATGTTAAAAAATCAGAGTAATTTTCTTTTAAAGTTAAAACTTAAAATGGCCTGCTTGCATGTAAAGATGCAACCAAGGCATCTGATCCTCAACCGCAAACACTTTTAAAACCTACTTAACTGAAAGTGCTTCGTCTGTGTTTAATGTTCTGATTTAGTCACAAATATTTTCAAGCAACACAAGCGTAACCAAAGCTATTCCCACATGCCTCTAAAACAAATGTTGTTGCATGAATTCCTTTATGGGGAATCAGAACTGGCAGTGGCATAATTTCATTTGGCATGACTGAAATGTCATGGCAATCCCTGTTCTACTATTTGCTGATGCTTTGACGCAAATGCCTCTGAAAAACACAGCGGCCTTAGGTAAACGAAATCAACGCTCAGGAGCCACCGGGTCCGCCTCTTCGTCTCAGTTCAACTTTCAAAACAGAATTCCTTTCAGCCTCTAAAACGGATTAAGGTAAAGATTGTTTTGGATGTGCATTTATAGCACAGGGAGTTTTCATCTAATTTACAGAGCTGCTGGAACAGACCAGTTATACATGTCTTCAGTACTATTACCGTTGTTTATCATATGTCTGAGCAATCTGCAGATGAAGATGTATGGAGACCTGGGCTAAATGAGAGTAAACGGTGCGTGCAAGTGGAGGATTTGTATGTGTCATATGATCTAAGGATCCTATATTTAGACAGAAACATGAGATTCAGTGGTAGTTGGAACTCATCATATTTCATTGTACAGATGTGTCACTATCTACACCTTCAGTTAAATACAGTACAAAGTTATTTCTGATTCAATAAGAAACAAACTGACTCCAGAAACGCATTTTCAAAAGAATGCTGGTACATTGTCGTATATCAAAAGTGTCTACTGTGAGGCAGAATAATCAAAACTCTTTACTTTAAAATTAAGTCTCTGAAAATGAAGTCTATTAAGTTTCTATAAACAGTAAAGCAATTAACAGCTGAGACCGATCTGCTATAGTACATACAACACGTTGGAAAAGTACTGAAACCCTTCATTAATTTCATTTCCATTGATCAAAAATGGTCATTAACTAAGCATATATGGTATATCCCGTTTTTAGTGTGTCCACCCTCTAGCTTTGGGTGACTTGCTTCCAGTTTTTGAAGTTGACACATTATGAAAAACTCACTTGTGCTCATACTTTTGGGTATCTGCTGGGCATCTTCACCCATGCCTTTACAGCTACTAACGCAAAAGGGAGCCGCTAGCATTCCAATCACAGGAACCGCCTTGGTGGATGAAGGTTATTTTTGATGGCAACATCCAGCTACAGTTGGCAAAAACTTGGGCATGTCCCTACCACTTTGTGTCTGGCACGGAGCTGAGGTCGGCTTCTTATTCTCTGGCTTCTTGGTTGAATTTTCCCGTTCACCTTAAACGGTGCCGCAGTTACTTTCCGGTGCCTCAGGCAACTACTGCGCCTGAATGTGACGGCTGCACCATTTAAAGTGGATAAGAAAATATGAAGAAGCAGCTGGCCAAGAAACTGACTTCAGCCTTGTGTGTCCATCTGCTTTTACAGTCCGGGTCAGTACAACGCAAGACTGGCAACAGGGATTGACACCAGCTGTCCATGGCAAAACTGCAGACGAGGCAAATGTACGTATTTATATTGAAATACTTCTATAAATGATTATGCTCGGTGTTTCTTTGGCCGTTCAGCTAACACTAATAGCTGAGATACTGTATATTAACAGAGATGTAATGTTCTAGACAGTTCATGCTGTTTAGTACTAGCTAATGCTAACAGCTGAGATACTGTATATTAGAGAGATGTAATGCTCTAGACAGTTCATGCTGTTTAGTACTATCTAATGCTAACAGCTGAGATACTGTTTATTAATAGAGATGTAATGTTCTAGACAGTTCATGCTGTTTAGTACTATCTAATGCTAACAGCTGAGATATTGTATATTAGAGAGATGTAATGCTCTAGACAGTTCATGCTGTTTAGTACTATCTAATGCTAATAGCTGAGATATTGTATATTAGAGAGATGTAATGTTCTAGACAGTTCATGCTGTTTAGTACTAGCTAATGCTAACAGCTGAGATATTGTATATTAGAGAGATGTAATGCTCTAGACAGTTCATGCTGTTTAGTACTAGCTAATGCTAACAGCTGAGATATTGTATATTAGAGAGATGTAATGCTCTAGACAGTTCATGCTGTTTAGTACTATCTAATGCTAACAGCTGAGATATTGTTTATTAATAGAGATGTAATGTTCTAGACAGTTCATGCTGTTTAGTACTATCTAATGCTAACAGCTGAGATACTGTTTATTAATAGAGATGTAATGTTCTAGACAGTTCATGCTGTTTAGTACTAGCTAATGCTAACAGCTGAGGTAATACTATATTAACAGTGATGTAATGTTCTAGATAGTTCTTGCTGTTTAGCACTAGCTAATGCTAACAGCTGAGGTAATACAGTATATCAACAGAGATATAATGTTCTAGATAGTTCTCGGCACTGCTGGGTCCACAATAACTTATATATAATTGTAATTACTGCTACTAGTCTGTTAGTTGGATATCTGTAAGATGAACTTTATCTGATCGACAGGTGAATAAGGAAAGAGTAAAATGAGAGAATCTGTACTGGCGTTGGGACACGCCCCCTGGAAGACGGGTGCGGGCTGAGTAGTGGCTTACTGTCGTTTAAAGGTACAGACACTCAAACCGGCTGTTCTGAACAGAGCTGTTTAGACAGGGTGAGAAAAGATCCCTGTGTTAATTTGTGGAAAAGGGGTATAATATGTCACTTTCAAAGAAATCTGGAGGGATATTTTTCCACAAGTTGGTTGTGGTTCTGCTTCTCACAGTCAAGTCAAGTCAACCCCCCAACACATTCAGTGATTTCAAACTGCTGTACTTGGTTTCTTTACGTTTTGCCTGTATTTAGCTTATCTTATCCATAATCTCCTTAGAAATGCCTCAAGAAATATGAATAAACAACTTGTACTTACAGACCTCTGACTGGAACTTATATAAATGCAGGTTGGTCTCTGAAGTTTGCATGGTATTGTAACAGCTCCGCCAGACGAAGGCACAAATGAAATTAGCATAATGCAAATGCTTGAATGAAGCAACAGTGCAAGAGGCCCACTTTCTTTTGGCAAACTGTTCAGAAACTACAGCATTAAACTGTTAGGGAAATAGGAGATATTCCAGGTGAAACTTTCTCCCACGTTTATGGATGTGGAAGAGCTTCTTACATGCATTTTTTGGCAAGGGGCATGTTTGGATTAAGCAAACGGAGTCATTAGGAGAATCCAGGAGTAATTCTTTATATATCTCTAGATATAAAACCAGCTACAAAAACAATGGAGGAATGACCGTATTCACATTTTTTTTCATACTGCAGATCCATTTTTTTTTAATGTGCAGAAACCAGTATGGTTATAAAACGTCTGTACATTGACGGCCTAGTAAATTAAGCCTTAACCCCAGTAAATTGTTAATGTGTCCAAAGAACTCGGTGGAATCCATAACAAGTTGAATCTAAAGCTTCAGGTTTTAAAGGTGTGTCCCCTGGTCCTGAGACGTAAGGCGTGGAAGGAAGGGAAGGTGCTGGAGGAGCTTAAATCTGTGGAGGAAGTTCATGCAGAAGGGAAGATCATAACAGGACTGATCGCTGAAATATGCGTTGTTACCGCCGTGGACCGTCTTCCTCCAGCTCTTTATTCCCCTCTCCTCGTCCGTCCCTGCGCAAAGAGAACAAGAAGGAAAGAAAGGACGCGAGTAAACCTGGCGGATGTCCAGGCTTGTACTCGGAATGATTGTTGTTTGAGCGCTGACAGTGATTTATGGCCAAGCTTAAGCCTTGTTTGGGAAACTAACCCAACATCCATAAAGCCTAGACCTAATGGTGAGGTAGCAGTTTAGAAAAGGGCAAAAGAAAAGTCTAGCAAAGAAGGTTTTCCCTTGGGGCCTGCCAATTGAGCTTTCTGAGTTCTTCGGCAGTTTTGGCTTCTTCAACAGCCCGTTGGCATGGGACTTACCTGGAATCGTGTTGTCCAGAACAAACCCAAAGAAGCCACCGATGAACATGTGGGTGGTGAAGAGGACCATTATGAGTTGATCCAGTTCTGTAATGCCTGTTAAAAAAAAGCATGCCACAGTCAGTAAGACACTCATGCAAATTGGTCATATAGGCATGCTAAGTATAGGTTATGGCATTTGGAGGCGGGCAAGGCCATATGATGCATGTGTGTGCGTAACAATTATAATAGGCTATAGACGCTCCTATGGATTACTGTCCATCTGACGAGTGCTACGATGAGCTCAGTTGGTCAGGAGTTCAATGTGTCAGCTTAGGGCGCTAAGGCCAAAAGATTGTCTGTAATATGCTTAAGGCCGCCTAATATAGGACACCTTTGTTTATGGTAAAGCTCTGTACTTTGGGCCACCATGCAGTGGGAGAAAGATTAGTCCAAAGGTCAACGCGAGGTCAGGTGGGCGCGATGTTGAAAAAGGCACTATTCGGAGAAGGTGCACTCATAAACGAAGTGAGCAGATTACAGTCAAACAGAGACTTCTAAAGAGGATTGGCAGATAAGCAGGCCTTGCCTTAGGAGCCCAGACAATGCTCCTCACTCCTACAGCTAAGCCTGTGCAGCATGGGCTACTTGCACCAAATGACCCATCATTCCCCTCATCGTCATGGATGTGAGCACACGGGCACCTCTCAGGCCTCTTAAACCAGAATCTCTTTAAAGTTTCTGCAAAATTCTAGTGTTGGCTGTAAACAAAGTCATTTAGAGTGAAACGGCTTATAGAGAAACTCAGAGTGATCGCAACACGGTCTACAACACCGATACACTAGCCAAAATAACCAGTGAACCTGCATGTGTGAAGCTACATGAGTTTTTATTATATATCGTTGCTGTTCATTAAAAACATATATGTCCATTTTTGTTGATTTTTACTCTTTTTTTGCATCATTTGATCACATGATCTGCTGTTTACATTGTGTGAATTTTACCCTTTACATTTTATGATGAATGGCCCAACAGAAATGACCCCTGCTTGGAAAGAAGTCTGGTTCCATTGACTTACATTCAAATTAAAT
>CM067485.1:4466243-4530960 GCA_034552555.1 Semaprochilodus insignis
TATATATATATATATATATATATATATATATATATATATATATATATATATATATATATATATATAGCTATTTTTCCTTACGCCTTGAATGTACCTCTCCACTGCGACTGTCTTTCTTTAAACCGCATTTTAGGTCAAAATCCTGTGCTCAGGCACCAGACAGCATATTCACAACCTTTTCAAAGGCATCTGTGGAATTCCACTTAAAAAATGAACGGCCAAGATGAACGGTTTGTTGTCGTGGGTCGCATGTCCAGAAGGCCTGGTGTCACTCCACCTCCACCCCTACCGCACAATCTGCAGGAACTGTGTGAGAATATTCAAGCTGCTGGGATGGATTATTACAGGACACCATTAGGAACCTCTACAACTCCATGCCGAGACGTCTGGCATGTTGTGTTAGCAAACATGGTGGCTGACACCATACTGAGAGACACTACTTCTGTATGTGTAGCTCAATAAATATTGCCCATATCAGTCTAAATTTGTCATCATTTATTGTTCCTGGTAACCTTTATCTTCCTTCCCAATAGCACTGCAATCCCACACGTCCTTCTGGGTGCAGCTATTCTTTTGACAATGAGTGTGTATTCAAATTAAAGTTTTTTTTCCATGTTGTTTATATTTATATTTTGAAAATATTAGTAATGTGAACTTTTGAAGTGTACATTTTGCTATTTTTTGTTGGTATCAGAATTATAACATAATGGGGATGACTCCAATGGTGATTATAGGCTCCAAGTGACCACATTCAAGACACAAATGGTTTCTGTTTCTATAATATTCATAGTGATTTATTATCCACTAGAATTGATTTATGTGCTTCAGTTGTCTTTTTTCATCCTGTATTTTTCGTCTGTATTCACCCTCTGTTTGAAGCCCTCTATTAGAGCTCCTGTGTCTTTAAGCCCCGCCTCCCAATGAGCCCAGTGTGTACTAAGTGGTCAGGCTGCCCGCTCTGTTCTGACCGGTCAACCTGCAGAGCAGCATCCTGCTGCAAATTCCGCTCCCACACCTCTGTAGCTATTCTTACAATGGAGTCGGTTCTGCTGTATCAGATTGATCCAGAGTCCGATCCTGAAAGTCCGGTAAAACAAGTTGGTAGATCTACCTTTGCAGGCTAGACTGGAGAAGGACGTTTCAGAGTAGTCAGCTTTTACTGGTTTAGCTTTCTGTGCACTGTGGGCATGCCAAGCTTGCCGGTAGATAGGCAATAAGGACTGTGTTACGAGATGACATCACCTTGTAACAGAGAAAAGGGCTGGAATTCCAACAGGGCATTTCAGGCAGCTGAGAAAAGTGGTTCCTGTGGGAGAGAGTTTCCTCCACTGGTGTTTTATAACTGTGCAGAGCGTTTCCATGCACAAACAGCTGCAGAACATGCTAAAGGAAAGTTTGAAACCAGAATAAGTCCCACTATAGAAACTGCAGAAAGAGGCTACAAGTACAAGCACACTTTCATTCCCAGCTAAGTTGGAAGTTCAGAAGTTCATAACTCCAGTTGATGTCCAACATCTACTTCTATATATCCATGTCTGCACATTCTTCTCGTCCTTTGCGTGTACATTATTGGATTTCATGTATCATAATCCAGCTGCATAAGACAGGTGTAATTAATAAGGCTCACGCAATACAGCACACTGATAAAGGAATAGTTGAGGCAAAACACTGGCTTAAACGGTACATCATACATGAACAGGCGGAGATCGAGCCAAGCCTCATCTCTGGAATAACATTCCGTGACTCCAAATGTTTTCCTACATTTCCATATCATGTCTGCTGATTCCTGAACTCAACATGCACTTGGCCATGTAAAAAAGCCTGAAGAAGAAAAATAGCCACGCCACCATCAACTTTATTAACCTCAAGATCTGCAGAACTCGAACTGTAACTGTATGAGTTTACTTCCCGGGAGCTTTTATCTGATTTCTACAGAGCATTTGTTGGTTTAAGAGGAGTGATAATGGCGGTTCGCAGATCTGACTAGCACTTCATTCCGTACAAAGACACGTATGCCATGTATGGAATTTGTGTTGCTGTGTTTAAGACCAGACTGAAAGATGCATGTTCTGTTAGCCGTCTTCTCTTCTCTTAGTATCCCGACAATGAATCACACGGCTGCAGTTCTTAGCAATGTGCTGTCTAAGACTTTTAGAGTTACTTAGGCCAGTATTCGCCTGTTTAAACTGTGATTAAACTAATTACAATAATATGCAAATTTGTGCAACATACAGATTATTATTAGTGTTATAACCACATTATGTACAAATGATTTACTTTTCAGGTGTAAGGTGTAAACGGGAGAAAACATTTTTAAACAGTGTCGCCTTTGCAATGGACTGGCGGCCTGTCCAGGGTG
Organism: Semaprochilodus insignis; assembly: GCA_034552555.1. Taxonomy (NCBI): domain Eukaryota; kingdom Metazoa; phylum Chordata; class Actinopteri; order Characiformes; family Prochilodontidae; genus Semaprochilodus; species Semaprochilodus insignis. The sequence goes on from CM067485.1 coordinate 4,468,603, forward strand.
CTTCCAATGAGCGTTGGGATAAGCTCCAGCAACCCCAGAGACCCAGAAGGATAAGCGGCTTAGATGATGAATAAATGAATTAATTAGGGGACATATTATGACAAATGCACTTTTTCAATGCTCGTGCATACTGACCCAATGAGCGCTGGGATAGGCTTCAGCAACCCCTGAGACCCAGGAGAATAAGCGACTTAGATAATGAACGAATGAATGAATGAATGAATGAATGAATGAATTAGGGGACATATTATGACAAATGCAGTTTTTCAGTGCTTGCGCTTGTACATATCGACCCATGAACTGTGAAATAAGGCAACCCAGTCAGGTTTTTGTGGATCAGAAGACATGGGATTCAACAAGCTGTTCAGATTTGACTCCCCTTCCTACATCACAAGGGGACTCATCTGAGTAGCTCCACCCATGTCTTCAGAGCTACCTCTGTAAAAGTTCACCATATTTTTGCTTGCAAGCATTATATGGAAGCTACAAGCTAATCATGGGAATTGCTGTGTTGTCAGCTGCATCTGAGTAAATTAAGTTAATTTTTGATGGCAGTATCCAGCTACAGTCGATAAAAACCTGTATGTGCACGCTAACCATTTTGGGTCTTGTCACGAAGCTGAACTCGGCTTCTTATTCAGATGTTGCCATTCCACCTTAAATGGTGCAGCAGTTCCAGTCTGGCACCTCAGGCTACTTCTGTGCTGCATCCTTGTGGTATTTTGACCAAAGTGTGTGACAGACTGTTCATTCAGACTCCATGGAGCTGTGTTCATTTGCATATAAAAGGTTATAATGTCATTTAATTTGAATATAAGTCAATGGAACCAGACTTTTTTTCCAAGCAGTTTTGGGCCATTTCTGTTGGTCCATTCATCAGGAAATTTTCACATAGTGTAAACGGCAGGTCATGTGATCAAATGATGCATAAAAGTAAAAATCGACAAAATGGAGACACATGTATTTCTTGGGACAGTGATGATATCCAGTATTAGGTGTTCCAGTGTAAACATTTCCCCCAAGACTTTTATGCTATGATGATGCCAAAATGTAGGTTCTCCAATGAGACAATACTGTTTATATCATTCAATTCAATCTAATATAGCACAGTTACTGGATATCAGGATTCTGTAGACATTCCTAGTGACCTATGTTACCTGTGTTAATCATGTCTGGGTTGGAATGAAACCACGTTGGCAGGACAAGGCCGCTGAAGGTTGAAAAACCAAGGATCACCAGATTCCGGGACGAGTTGAGGTCCACATACTACAAGAAAACAGACATTTAGGAATTATAATGATGGCTGAAAGTAGTGTTATAGCCAGGGCCACCATAGCAAGAAGCACACTGACACCTTTCTGGCCATTCCAGATAAACAAAGTGAGACAGTCATCATCAGTGAAAGCAGTCGTCACAGACAGGTTATCCTACCCGTGTGAACAGTTACTTTTCCAGTGAAGCTCTGTCATCAAGACAGTTACGGATCACTTGTAAGAGTCTGTTTGTACTACTCCTGATAATTTGCATAGCTTAATGTGGTTAACTACTTAACAGTACAAACAAGTCAGAACAGGACAACCCCATAAGACTGCCCTGCAAACAATGATATCTTGCCAAGTAAGCTAGTTGATATATTATATATGAAATGATATTTCTTATTTGAGATTATTATAAGCTTATTATAGGATTATATAAACTATTTCTAAAGTTTACTCGATTTGAATGACTTTAGTAAGCCAAAATATCTATATTGACTATATTGATAGATCTTTGTTTATTCTAAGAAATGTGCTTAAAACAAGTGTGATGGGGGTGGGGTGGAGTCGCTGCCTTCCCCTCCAGAAGTGGGTACGTGCTCCCCACTGAACACACTCTGGTGTGCGGGATCAGAAGCGGGGCATTGTGCCTTAATAAACTGAGTCTCTCTAGTAGAAGGACAGATGCCACACACTGGAGCGAGCGAGCCGGAGGGCTGGAGGACCCATAGAGAGTGCTGAGTAAGCCGTGTTTAAGGTGTGTTTGTGGTTTGTTTGGTACGTTATGTGCAAATACAGTGAACTGGTTGACTCATGTTGGGTGTTGGTATGTGTGTGTCTTTGGGTCTCGTTGAGGTTTTCTGGGTCAGTGTGTTTTAGGCCCCTCCCCTGGCCGGGTGACACAGGCTAAAATATTTGCCATATAGTGAGATGATTTGTCTTAAATCACTTAAAACTAAAGTAAAAACACAGCAAGCAAAAAAAAAGACTAGAAATAAGTTAAACACTCTTATAATAACACTTGACCAGATATCAGTTTTTGCTGCATGGTCCTTGTCATCTCGATTATTGGGGTATACATAGTTTTTGTATATTAGGAAACGTTTGTTGTCATGCTTTGTGTGGATCACACGACTGAAAGTCCAGCAACAAAAACAATCCAAGAACAAAACTCAAACACAATTTTCCCGCTACACTCGTTTCCACTCTCTGCTGTGTCTCTCCAGCTTCTCTGTGAGCCACAGTCACAAGACCTTATTGCAATGTTTGTTTACTTGATTATTTATGGCAGTTATTTACAGCCATAAAAGATCAGACCGCTATCTCTTTCAATCTCAAAACCATCCAATTACCATTTCAAACACATCTCTGGCTGACTCAAATCTGACAAAACCTCAGAAACAGTTTGTTGCCTTTGGCTTAGTAATGCACAAAAAATGTGATTTTTCAGCTGGTTCTGGCTACTATGTCTGCAGATCTCCACTACAACGGGAGGGAGGGCATTCCCCTCTAGTACCACAGTCCCCTGCTCACAATGTAACCAGAAAGCTGACTGGTTCTTTTTCTTGAAGGGTGGAACTTTCATCCTGAACAGATGCCATGTTGAGCATTATAAGCTTTCCCGTTCATAATGACACATAATGACACTTAATGACCATTCTCCTCATTTATAATGTCTCTGACTACGGTATATGAAGTAGGGCAACAATCCACTGACCCAAAAGCCACAATTGCGGACATTCAGCGAGCAGTAATGCCCTCCATGGGTCATCCTGTTAGTGCCAGCACCCTTAGTAGACGGCTGTACGGCGCAGGGCTACATGCACGCAGACCATTACCACGACTGCCCTTAACACCAAGTCAACGTCGCCAAAGACTGCAGTGGTGTTGTGCCAGACTGTCATGGAGTGACTCATGGAGTGTCATCTTCAGTGACGAGTCCCGCTTTAGTCTTGGTGGAGACGACACCGTGGGGGAATCTGTGTGTGGAGGCACCATGGTCAGCGCTAAGATGAGCGGTTTGTTGTCACGCGTCAAATGTCCAGAAGGCCTGGTGTGACTCCACCTCCACCCTACCACACAATCTGCAGGCATTGCAGGAACTGCATGGGATGGATTATCACAGGACACCATTAGGAACCTCTACAACTCCATGTCTGGCATGTTGCGTTAGTAAACATGGCGGCCTGACGCCATACTGAGAAACACTACTTCTGTATGTGTAGCTCAATAATTATTGATCATATCAGTCTAAACTGATCATCATTTATTGTTCCTGGTAACCTTTATCTTCCTTCCCAATAGCACTGCAATCCCACACTTCCTTCTGGGTGCAGCTATTCTTTTAATGATGAGTGTATATACTGTATATGTATATATAGTCCTAAGATATATGGACTATTGTTCCACTTACTTTAATGTGACTTCTATGACTTTTTTGAGGAAGAAAGAATTCTTCTTCTTCTTGTTTTTGGAGTACGTCCATTTAGTTACAGTTGGATACAGAAACCCACACGAAAATAGCAGAAGGTTTTGACCAGAGGTCAGCATTGTGGTCTTAGTCATCTCTTAAAAATTCCGTCTTTACTTCCTTGAGCTGATTTTAATAATGTGAGTTTGATTTCAATGTCCTCCACATGTTGGAGGACCGGCCTGTTGTCTATTGTCCGTAGCAACATTAGTCTCCCGTATCATCTTATGAAGTCTAACCTCCTATACAGATACTGGATGGCTATTGACATAAGTGCAAATGAAGATTTATTCAGAACAGTCTTCCATACATTTACGGATACCTCGTCCTGACCAGAAGAACGTGCTTGGGAAATCCGTAAGCCTCGTGGTACAAACTGTTTCCTGATATACAGATACAAAAACCGCTCATGCTGCTCAGTTGTTTCCTGAGTTACATCATGTTTCAATAAAGGTTTATTTCTCAGGGTGTCCTTGGGACTTAAGCCACAGAAAGCTCATGCTTCTTGTCTATCACCAGTAGATTCAGCAAAGAACTGGATACTTCCAGTTAGATTTTGTTCTCCCATGGTGAGTGCGTGTTCCCTGAATGGGGAGATCATAATCAAGGAGCTTCTAGGGCGTTTCTGCGGTGCTTTGTGTTTATGTTAGTGTTTAGGGGTCTGATAAGTGTTGCTGGTTTCACTCTTTTCTACAGTTGTGCTTCTACCAAACGCCTTGATGGACAGTGAATTTGCGCCAGATCCCTCTTTCCAAGATATCGTTTTTCATCTCTGGCATGCATTCGCCACAAAATCTCACTGAAATTATCCAGTCACTCAGTGAATCAGCTGACCATGTCCAAAGAGCAGCAGCGATTTGTGGCTTCAACCTCCATGATGTGCTGAGAAATACTGTACATGATTGTTTGAACATGAGGTAATAAATGGAAGCAGGAAGATAAACTTCACGCTCACGTTCAGTTTTACTCTCAACTCACAATAAATTGAATGAGATAAAGTGTTCGGCGTCACTTATCACTGTGTTTGGAGCTGAAAGATACAAGTTGGAAAAGGCTTTTATATCTCTGCTATGATAGGCTTATATCTCTGCTATGATTTCTTTGAATAGCAGCTTGCTGGTGTCATTCAATCATTTTAAACTTTTAGTTTCTAGCCACCTTAAGACAGCCTGGAACTGTTTTTACTGAGTTTCCTTTATTTTATTTTATTTCCTTTATCTTTTTTTATTATTCTCTCATCTTTATATATATATATATTAATAAAAATGTAGTCTTTTATTATTCTATCTTTTATTTTATTTTATTTTATTTTATTCACTGTTTATGTTTTTCATTTTTATTAGCTTTTATAATCCTTTTTATTTTGACTTATTTTAAATGTTGACTTATTTGTTTTAGCCTCCTGTATTAAATCTTATTTATTTTTAAATTCTTTGCTTCTTTTATCTTGTTTAATGTTATTGTTGAATTGTTGATGTAGTCTATTTCCTTTCAGCGGACCCAGATTAAATTCCATTTTATGTTCTTTTTCAATCCCTTTAAGATGCTTTGTGACATGCTGTGACAAGTTGAGAAATCGAACTGTCGCTGAGTGCCAGCTTGTCAACACGGCATGTCGGCGCTGGTGTGCATACCTCCATTCACAACAACAGTTTTGAGTTTTTGGATGCTGCACGATGCGACACGTCCGGTGTACAGTGACCTTTACAGGAGGCAGTTTGGCATGCAAGACATGAAAAGAGATGTACATGTAATCTGATATCGGCATCAGCCCGGAATTTACAGAACAGTGCATCCGTACTTTTGAATTAGAAGTTTTCTGTTCTGTTCACTTTCCTGCGTCAACTATTGCACTTTCAACCAGTTCATGCTGAGTATCAAGAGGAGACCCAACACACAACTTAACACAGTCTAAAATACAGAACTTCTCTATTACATGTTTGGTTTCCCTTAATAACACGTCCCACACAATACACAGAATATGGCAAAACAACAGAAACAGAAAGAAAAGCCACCAGCAAACCGACAACATCTGTAGCCACAGTTTTTGTAATCATGAAAACGTGCAAAATATGTCTAAAAATAATGGAATTCTTTGGATGAGTATGGATGAGCTACCGTTCAATGTTGTCGAAGATCCTGTATTTCGTGGCACATACTGTAGCTACACGCTGTCATCGTTTTAGTTCATTTCATGTAAACTTTAATTTTTGCTAACTTTTTTCAGCTCTTGGCCGAATGTGTCTTTCATTTCAGTATCCGTTTCAGCCAGTATTTTCCATTCAGAGCTTCTTTATGTCACGCCGCCTGTCTCCGCTGGTGAGTCCGCTCCGCCTGGGAACTACGTTCCCCAGAATCCTTTAGCGGATGACGTCATCGCCACGTGTCCTCCGGCAGCCTAACGATCTCCGTCACCTGAATATTGACTACACCTGTTTGCAATTACCACTGTATTTATACCACTCTGTTTGCTGTACCTTGCGAGGTTTTGTGATTTTCTCCGTTGCATTTATGAGCCTTTCTACCATTTTGCCTACTTGTGCTTGACCTGTTTTTGCCCCTTGACTTTGATCTTGCCTAGCCCTTTTGCCTTTGTCGTTTTGCTTTTCGTTATTGACCCTGCCTGTTTCTTCGACTCCTCTTCTGGTTTTCCCCTAATAAACCTTTCCTCCGATTTACACTCTGCATGCTTCGGTTCTGTCATTCGGGCCTAACACTTTACTGATCAGTGTCTTTATATGGACAACTAGACGAGGCCATAACCTTTCTACGGCCTGGTCAGCTCTTGCCCACCACACTAGCCCATTTCGTGCTTGATGCTGGTCAAACCTCATTGGGTGCACTTTCAACCTTCATCTTGCATTGACTGCACGTTGTGCTAACTGCTGTTTTGTACCCCCTCAATCTCATGTGCATGATTAATGATAGGTTCTTCAATTGGCTGTGGAGTTAGCGTCAGGGACTATGAACTAGGGCTGCACAACATCTTGCAGTAATTATCACTAATCTGTATCATGATATTCATGATATCAGCTTTAATAACACTCATATTGCACATGTCTGTGCATTTTAACCTGTTAAAACCGTTAACATGGGCTGAGCAGGTCTGGTCCACATGGTTTAAAAAAGTATATTCATAATTTTAAGCTCATGCAGTTCTTCTGAAATGGCTTAAAAATAGATTGTTTAACCGCAAGCACTTTCATTTTGACCAACTGACCTTTGTTACAGGTGAGATGTGCAAAATTACTGCAACAAAAGAAGTGGAAAAAAAAAAAAACCCAGAAAGATACTGAAGTCCTCTATATCACTAAACAAAAAGCCCATGGTGGTAAACTGTCTCTCTCAGGCTACATATATCATTTTAGCACTCTTATTCAAACTAATTGTGACGGGCTAATGCAACATTAAAAAAATGTAGCAATGGTGCCCCTGCCTGTACGGGGACTTGAACCTTGCTCTCCATTTTATGGGGAACGGGTGTTATCCACTTTGCTATTCTACCAATTTATATGTTGCATTATCATTAGCTATGAGGCTAAACGTGTTCACGCTTGCCAGACTGCTACAACCAATACAGTGTTTAGGAGACGCATTAAGATGTGCATCAAGATCACAGGAATATTCATGGTGGTGCCTAATTTTGTATCCCCTCAAACAAACATGTGATACGTTGCCTAGCCTTAGCTCTGAGCATCCTGCCCAAAGAGGATGTTCTTGGATTTATTACAGACTGATCTTCAACTATGTGACAGGACACGGTAATGTGAGGACACGGTAATGAGGACACGGTAATGTGTTTCTAATATATAACCAGCTGTATCACAATCATAATATATATTTAGCGTTATAAGCACACCAGACAAAAAAATGAGTCACCTGTGACTGAAACGAACCTAATAGCATGTAATACCTCTATCAGCACTAATAACAGCTGTAATTGGATTTGGCAGGTACTGGACAAGATTCTGGATGTAGGCCACATCAGTGTTCAGACACTCTTGTATCAAAGAATTGACCAGGTGGGCCAGATTTGGTGGATGCCTTCCCTGGCACAATTCTGAGGGGAGTTTCCTGTAGACTGGGATTTTAGCCACTGCTCGTAGATACGTATGACCATATGCTTCCATACACCTGCAGATTCAGCTACTTCCTTCACACTATGGTCTTTGGCACGCCCAAATGCAATCACTCCTTTTAACCAATCATTAACATCTGCTTTGGAGCCATTTTCCACACATGGAACGAGACATTCGCTGCACTGTAGCACCTCTTCTCAATCTATGAATCCCGTCACTCACACCCTGCAGGGATTTATAGCCCCATCATCCTCGTGCAGCGCCATCTGCAGGAGCCTGAAGTTACTACCATCTTAAACACACAAGGTGACAGTTTTTTGTCCCATGAGTTTAATAGCAGTATTGGCATTTTTCCAATATTTATTTTGGTGAAAACAAACATCCAGAGTGCTTCCAGTCAGATCTGATATACAGAAGAATGCAGCCCAGTAAGTCGGGTTTCAGCCAAGCAAATGTGGCTGGAAGCAAATGAATGACAATGTTTTTCCTTCAGTAACTCTTGCACACAACTTGCACACACCTAACCTGAGAGCCACTGTAATTCTTACTACTTGAATCACAACACTACCCTCCAGACTGTATCAAATGCTGTAAGTTTTGTTAGACTGCTTCTTTAAAGTCAGTGTATGGCAGTAATAAATATGTGTTCTGAGTTTGTCACACTACAGAAAAATATTGTATTAATTATCCACACAAATCTGATTAAAAATTGGCTTGTATATAAAACTAGGTTTCAAAATTCAGACAAAAAATGAAACACTGGGGGAATGTCCACTGATGGTGCCGAAACCAGGCCCAATCATGGGAAAGGTGAAGCCTCTCTCAAGTGTCAAATACTATAAGGACCAGAAAAATGGATGCATCGTCTAGCAGCTTTATTGGGCTTGTACAGCCATACATGTTTGAATCAACTGTAAGTGGCCGTGGCTAACGTACCACCCAGAGACACAACCCGCTTACCTTGCATGGTTTTCAAGTTCACAGGGGGGGTGGTTCACAGTGTGAAACGTAGCTGTTGGGCACTGACCAAGTTGATGCTAATGCGCTCTAGCTTTTATAACCGTATAGTGTTAGTGGAAGGGTGCTAAGTATGGCTCCAGTGTGTCATCTAGGCATAATTTCAGACCCACCCAAAGAAAAATGCTGAAAACAAAAATGATGAAAACTCACTGTTGTTCATTCACTGATGTTCTTGTCTGAACAGCTCACTGTTGTGAGCTCTATGGCCGTCTATCCTGCTCACTACAAGTGTGAAAACAAAAACTCAGTTTCCTCTGAAGACCCGCTTCTGGCTCCTGCCATGTTGAAAGGAACCCTGACTGTTAAGACATGTAGGCCCCGATATGGTGTTAATGTCCACTAGCAAATATGTTGTACATATATATATATAGTGTAGCTAGAGTGACATCACTCAAGAGAATGTCGGAATGTAGGACTGACTCCACAGTGGCGGCCTACTGGTAGAGGAATTTTGTCTATTTGTCATGTTTTTTATGATAAACAAAATTTCCATTTGGTTTCTATGCAAAACTGGGTAACATTTTACATTAAGTGTTGACTGACTAACATGAAGTAATGTATTAACATTGGTTACAATGCTTAACTAATGTTAAGTAAATATGTAACAACAACATGTTCACATTTTTACATGTCTACTTAACATTAGTTAACTATTATTAATGCACTACTTCATAGTTAGTTTGTCAACACAACGTACAGTGTTTAAACTGGATTTGGACAAGTACACTGTTATAAGGTATACAGGTCTTAACACTCAGGGTTCCCTTTTAAACTCCAGTTTTGACACAAACGCACATGTGCAGAACACACTTATATTTCTCAACTGGGAATGTAATCAGATACAGGAGTTTATATGGCTGTTAGGCTTCTATTTAATGGGTTATTTAAAAGATATCATATTCCAGCTGAGCTATTAACTGAATTGTTAACGGATTAACAAGTTGCATGTCAATGTTGGCCATTGATTTATCCCACAGATCGTTCCTCTGTATGATCCCAGTTCCGCTGTGATATAAAGAGTTGTCCTACTTGTGTCCTAACGGCACTGTACAGCCCGGATCAGAGGACGATAGGAAGCTCTTCCTCATACTTTAAAAAAGCTTCTGCTTTGAGTGTCAGTGCTTCTTTATCATGCTTCTAGGGAATTTCCACTTTTTAGTCTATAGTGGCCCTTCCTCATGCCATCAGGGAGACGTATCTTGACAGGAGTCTCATATCTTCTCAGTCCTTTTTTCTCCTTTCTCCTTTAGGGTTTTTGTTCTTCTCAGTGTTTCCTCTGCACCTTCTTAAGGGGTTTCTCCTTTTGAGTCTTGTTTTTTCTCAGTGGTTCTTCATACTCTTAGTGTTATCATGCATTTAGGGAATTTCCCCATTTGAGTCGTGGTTCTTCCTAGTGGTTCTTCCTCATGTCATCAAGAGAAGTGCCTTGAGACGAGTCTTGAATCCTCTCAGTCCTTTTTCTTCCTTCTTCCCTTTTTGACTCTTTGACTCTTTGATCCTCTCTGTGCTTTGTCTTAAAGCTTTAAAGCTTGCTTTATGCTTTTAGGTTTCTCCTTTTGGGTCTTGGTTCTTCTCAGAGGTTCTTCCTCATGTTTTTAGGAATTTTATTCTTTGGGGTCTTGGTTCTCGTCAGTGACTCTTCCTCGTGCCCACAGGGTGATTCCTTCCTTTGAGTCTTGAATGCTCTCAATCCTTCCTCCTCTTCCTTCTTTCCTCTCCATGTTTCTCGTTATCCTTATACAAAGATTCTTTTTGATTCTTGGTTCATCTCTGTGTTTCTTTATCATGCTTTTAGAGAATTTCATCTTTTGAGTCTTGGTTCTTCCTCATGCTGTCAGGGATACGTCATCCTTCTTCCTCCTTCTTCCCTTTTCAAGTCTTTGTTCCTGTCTGTGTTTCGGTTTTATGCTTTTAACTTCCTCCTTTTATGCTTTTAACTTCCTCCTCTTGGTTCTTCTCAGTGTGTCTTCTGCATGCTCTTAAGGGGTTTCTCCTTTCGAGTTTTGGTACTTCCCAGTGGTTCTTCCTTATGTCCATGTGGAGATCCATTCTACTGAGTCTTGAATCCTCTCTGTCCTTCTTCCTTCTTTCCTTTCGCGTCTTTGTTCCTCTCTGTGTTTCACCTTTGTACTTTGAAGAAGTTTCTCCTTTGGTTTTCTAGTTCCTATCAGTGTTTCTTTTGTATGCACTTGAGTCTTGGTTCTTCTTAAAGGCTCTTCTTCATGCTTTTATGGAGTTTCTCTTTCTGAGTCTTCGTACATCTCAGTAACGGGGGCCCCATTATGGGGCTTCTTCTGCAGTTCTGTAACTCATCTCTGGGACAATGTCTGCAGTAAAAAATGCTATAAAAAAGCGTAATTGAACTGGCACTATTGTGTAATATGGTACTCCTCTGGGGCCATAACGAAACAAGCCCTGAGTATTTCATAATGTGTGGCTGTGAGTGCAAAGAAGATTAGGCCAGGGTTGTAATCCTAACATGTGTTCTGAAGCACAGGGGTCTTGTTTTCTTTGTTCTTTCAACAGTATTTAATCCTTTGTAGGCGCTAAATACTCACCTTACTACTAAGTAAACGAATCACAGTGACCTAGGTCACATACAAGCCTGTAAGTAAGGCACAGGAGCATGTAAATGGCCTGAACATAATGTCCCCAATGGTGATGCACCAGCTGACCACTTACAGGTTGGTGAAGAGTTCAAAGGGTCAGCTTAGGGTGGTAAGGTCAAATTCTTGGCAATATGCTTAAAGGGTCTTTAGTTCATTCTGGATAAGTAGGTTAAAAGGTGACTCTCGGGACTATGGGGGAGAATGTGTGCTGTTTGTTTCAGGGTGCCAAATTTATTTACCGCCAAATTTATGCTCAGTTTTTGTTTGACCACCATTTTTTATTACTGTACTCATATGGTACATTAATATCTCTAATTTTTTTATTATTATGTACACTCATTGTCAAACAAATAGTTGCACAAATAGTTGCAGGACTACATGCACACAGCCCATTACGACGACTGCCCTTAACACCACATCAGCGCCGCCAGAGACTGCAATGGTGTCGTGCCAGACTGTCATGTAGTGACTCAGAATGGCAGCGGGTCATCTTCAGTGACGAGTCCCGCTTTTGTCTTGGTGGAGACGACCAACGAATCCATGCGTGGAGACACCATGGTCAGCGCCAAGACGAACGGTTTGTTGTCACGCATCACACGTGCAAAAGGCCTGGTGTCACTCCACCTCCACCCCTACCGCACCATCTGCAGGAACTGTGTGAGAATATTCAAGCTGCATGGGATGGATTATCACAGGACACCATTAGGAACCTCTACAACTCCATGCCGAGACATCCGTCATGCTGTGTTAGCAAACATGGCCGCCCAACACCATACTGAGAGACACTACTTCTGTATGTGTAGCTCAATAAATATTGCCCATATCAGTCTAAATTTATCATCATTTATTGTTCCTGGTGACCTTTATCTTCCCTCCCAATAGCACTGCAATCCGACACTTCCTTCTGGGTGTATGAATGTAGATTTAATCAGGTAGATATTTAGGGCATTTTTCCATTGAACAAATTACTAGACCTTTTGGAGCCGACAACTGGAAGTGTGCTTTTAACCGTTGATGCAATACTGAAGGCTATGGTTTTACGGTTTTTGGTACCTGCTTGGTACTAATAGAACCTAATGGTACTGTAATGGAGTGATTTCCTTTATCTCTGATATCACTTGCTGAAGCCAACAACAGCTTTAAGATGCCAAATAATAACAAAGCCTACATGTACACAAATACAAATCATACAGTTACAAGATAGCATGGTAATAGAATGTACACATGACAGTGAAACAACATTAATGAATGGCGGACTACGTGCAGAACTCTCATGTTCCCGGATGGGACTGTCGGCACTTTTCATATTCTTTCCAAGGAACCCGACCTGTCAGTGGGCATGGCTGATGTTCATCTTTAAACAGGGCTTCCGCGTTTATAAGTCCTTAAAAGTTGGCTTCCTATTCCCCAGCTTATTAATCAAATGTTCTTTTCCACCATAAATCCTTCAGCTTGTACGGGCACCAGAGTGTAACTGCGGCACCATTTAAGACAGAATGGAAAATATGCAAAACGAGCTGGTGAATAAGAAGCCCAGCTTCAGCTCCTGCATATTTACCAGGAATCTGGATAACTTTAATTCAAAGCTGTGAACTGTTAGTTCACAATTACACAGTGTCTATGTAGAACATCAGAGAACAATTTCAAATATTGAATAAATGCAATCTGTGACACCTAGAATTAATTCTTTACTCCTCCAGTTGAACATACTCTACAATCACCAAGCACTACTACATCACAAAGAAGTCCACTGGAACTATGTAAACTATGGTATGTTAATTGGTTAGTTGCGAAATTTTCATAAAAGTGACGTAGGCAATGTAGGACATAAATGCGCATGTTATTAGCATTCATGCTAACCCAGCTAGTAAGCAAGCCCATTAACCAAATTGGACATTTTAAATTGATATAAAACCAAATAAATGATTAAATACATTAAAATTAATTAAAATTATAAATTAAAAACATTATATATATATATATATATATATTAAATTATTATTTGCTGTTATTATGACATTTACAGCTGTGATGACACGTTCTGTTGGTTCTCTTTTGACCTTATCATTTTCTAAATGTGTAGCCTTCATTGTTTTGTCATATTACATTGGAACTTAGGTAGGGCTTTGGATTTTGTTCAACAATGTCCGACATGCACAGCATGCCACGTGCAGAACGCTGATTAATAACTTTGCAATTCTAAAACTAAAAGTCCATTCCTACGTGCCATCCGATCTTGTGGTTTCATTCCACTGAGCCTGCATTCTGCATGAATGACATTAACATTCGGAGGCACAAAGAAACAAAACACTAGCTGATAATTACTACTTTCACAAAACGCGTTCTACAGTACACATCAAAGTCTGATTCATTCTGATCCCAGATGCTTTCAACTGTCAGCTAGCAATTAGACCCCTTTTACCTTTTACGACCTTTGTTTTGATTTCATCGTATTCCTTGTTTGATAAGAAGTTTGGTGGCTAAACATCCAAATCTTCCGAAGTGCAGCAATGCAGTAACAGGTGGCTGAGCTAACTTTACAGAGCTACTTTAAATAATTGCACTCAATCAAACCTTAATGTCAATTTCCAGACTAAACACTGAGTTGCTGACAGCACAATTCCTTCCCAGAATACTGCAAATTCAGCTGCAATTACCTGCAGGTTTGATATTCCCACGGCCGAGATCATACCAAACATGACCAGGAACATGCCTCCGATGACCGGGTCTGGGATGGTGATGAACACGGCACTGAACTTCCCGAAGAGTCCCAGGAAGACCATGAGGACGCCTGCCGCCTGCAGCACCAGCCTGCTGCCAACCTAGCAGACATAGTGGGTGTCAGACATCATTAATCACACCAAAGGTCATGGGTCAAACTTGCAGACTGCAGACGTCCATGCAGGTGTTACAGTAAACACACACTCAGAACTATGGATTATCAGTAATAATACATATGTACCCATGTAAGGTTTCTGATTGCACACGTATTTATATGTACCTGATGTGCCCATTACTCATTTTTGTGCACACAGGTTGTAATGACCTGAGGTCTAATATCGAGACCCCAGACACTGTCCAGCTGGCAAAACAAATGTCGGATTTGGTCCCATCTGACGAGTCAAAGTGCCAGCAGGCAGGCTCACTACAGCTCCAGTTGTTTTAACGACTGATCTGACAGTGGATATGGACAGCATGTCTCTGACTTCAGCCCAGTACTACAGATCGAAAAAGGCAGTCTAATGGTAGTTGAGTCAGTTTCGGTCATGCTACAGCTCTGTATGATGGAGCACATATCAGGGTGCAGGTTTAATCCATCACCCCAGTCAAAGCCTCTGCCCTACCCTCCTCTGTACATGACTAATGATCATTTTACGGTTTTGACAGTAGTTTGACAACGGCTTCCTTCTCGTTTTTCACCAGGTTACAATCAATTATCTCGGCCTTAATCCTAAATTCCCACCATACTTGCGGTTACTCCTGTCACGGCAGTATAGTGTGTGTTTTTCCTTTCGGGTATTGGGCTACACCTCTCACGCACCTGTATGAGAACTTGACTGCGCTGTTTATATAGCAGTCAGTAATGTTTAAACCACATTCGTGTTTTGCCTTTTTAGAATTAGACCTGTGCGGAGTCACAAACAGTGTGCAATTATCTGCAGCAGCAATTATGCAATTATCAGCCCATGTATTGCAACACATGACAACAACATCAACGGTCTTGCCGGTCTGTCTGACTGAACCCAAGAGGGTATTTGACGGGACGTGTCGCAATTGGTAGCATCACACCTACCCTGGTGATTCCAAGGGCCGCGATGTTCTGGCTGTACGATGTTGTCCCGTTGCCGCTGCCCCACAGAGCAGCCAGAATGCAGCCCAGACCCTCCACAGCGATCCCCCGATTAATGGCATGTGTGGGCGGAGGAGGGGCGCCAGAGAGCCTTGCGCAGGCATAATAATCCCCGATGGACTCCATGGTGGAGGCCAGCACCCCCGCCACCATGCCAAGGACAGAGGAGAAGCTCACTGTCGGTAGACCCCACTGGCCTAGGATACGGGGTAGGGAGGTTATTAGTGAGGTGTGCAACAAATGAATTCAACTGGATGTTTAATGGACTGTACTGGCCAGTAGTTTCTAATAATGTCCTTAAATTAACAGTTAGGCAACAAATAAATCTATTAAATATTAATAAATACCCCCTTAACCCTGTTGTAATCAACCAGTCAAGATATGTTTGGGGTCCAAACTTTGCTCCTTTCATTTTGTACTGGAACTATAAACGTGTTTATGGGGTTTCTGACTCTGTATTAATACAGTGTAATTAATGTAAAAAATCTACAGTATGGAAATTTTGAAGACCACTCTGGTAGACCTATATAATGGCATGAAATGTGTGAAACAGAGTAACAATGATTGACACTTCAGACCCCTTCCCCAAGTGGTTGAACCTGATGTTTGTAATGGTGTTAAAAGAGCATTCAAAGAGAACTCAGTCAAACTTGATGTAGGATGTGTCTACTGAGGATGTAAGTGAATAATCTACTATTGTCATCATCGTCAGCGTAATGCTGATTTTGCATTCGAGACTGTGGATGGATTTTATAATGCCTAAAAGTTTCAGAATCGATAAAACAATAGATGGTTCGATTTCATAAGTTAACCATTTTATGATGCAGTATTAGTGTAGTTGGGCTGAAGTGATTTTCACACAGCTCCCTGTATGGAGCAGGGGGGCTCCCTCTGTGCCTGGCGTTATCAGATTGGCTCTGCTCCAGGTGGAGGCACTTATTGAAAAGAACAGCGCAGTAAATTATGTGTTCCATACAGATCCGAAAGGGTTAGAAGAAACCTGGTTATAATTATGAATAAGATCCCTTAATAAATTAAAACAATCAAAAAAAGGGAAAATGAAATATCTGGCTTGATGTAATCAGGTTGTTGATGACAGTATGTGATTATGGTATAAAATACTATGTAACCACTGGGACCAATATGGCCCGTGGGTAGGTCTGTGGTTTATTCTGTTGGCCATCATTAGAGCCGAACAGTAGCAAGAAGCAGTGAAGTACCGTTTGATCAATCAGCAGAGAAAATCTCTGAAACAAGTATTATGCTTTGTAAAAGTGTAAATCACCAGGTGTTTGATAGTAAGGAGAAGAAATGAAGCAGCCTTTGTGTACCTGAACAGCTTATCGGTGGGAAAGTAAGGGGAGTTACTATTGCTAGGAGATGTGGATGGCTAACACTGGAAAACCTCCAAATGGGAATGATGTTATAGTAGGTGATTCATACAGGTTGCTAATCAAATTAAAAATACGTATGTTTAAGAAAAAATGAGTTTTGCTGGGATGAGAAAAGGTAAACTGGGAGGGGCGAGTGAGGAGTCAGATGAAGACTCCACCTCGCCCCCAGGTGTATCAAAACTGATGTATTTTCCTTGCTGGTCAGTTGTTGCTGCTGGCACAACTCAAGATTAATGCTTGCTATGCCTTTATCTTTATTAAAAGAAGAAGTCCTACCCTTTTACTGCCAGCCCTGGTTCTTGTGATGACTTTATTCTTGTTAAGTATGAGCTAAACTATTTGTTTAATGTGTTCTTTTTTGCCACAGCAAGACCTAAATATTAATTCTGTCCTTCTTTCTAAGGCTGAACGCGTGTCTTTAATACTTAAGGTCATTTGACATGGTCCAAAAAAACCATCCCAACACTTACCCAACACTTTCTGAGTTTAAATGATTTAGGTTTGCAGCAGTACAAGTTTTTCCCCCTCCTACGTCTACGTGTTAAGCATAAACAAACTCATCATCAAAAGAATAGTTGCACCCAGAGGGATGTGGGATTGCAGTGCTATTGGGAAGGAAGATAAAGGTTAAAAGGAACAATAAATGATGATACATTTAGACTGATATGGGCAATATTTATTGAGCTACACATACAGAAGTCTGTCTCTCAGTATGGGCCGCCATGGTCGGTAACGCAACATGCCAGTCGTCTTGGCATGGAGTTGTAGAGGTTCCTAATGGTGTCCTGTAATAATCCATCCCATGCAGGTTTAATATTCTCACACAGTTCCTGCAGATTGTGCGGTAGGGGTGGAGGTGGAGTGACACCAGGCCTTCTGGACATGTGATGTGTGACATCAAACCGTTCTTCTTGGTGCTGACCACACTGCCTCCACACACGGAATCGTTGGTCGGTATGACGCCATTGCCCTCTTTAGTGAGATGTTTGATGTGGTGTTGAGGGCGGTTGTAACGGTCTGTGTGCATGTAGTCCTGCATTGTGCAGCCGTCTGCCAATGGTGCTGCCACTAACAGGATGACTCATGGAGGATAACACTGCTCGTTGAATGTCCGCAGCCATGGCTGTTGGGTCACTCTACGATGTTGGACAAGTGGTTCGTGTGTGTCTCCTAGATCCTTCATGTTGCAGGTGCATGTCTTCTTCTATCCACTTCCGCCAACAGCGTACTATGGTGGTATCTGCATGCTACCAACACAACATCACGAGTCGGAATGGAAAACCCATGCAACAGGACGATCTTATATAGTCAGGTACAATGATAAGGCCTATCTCTGCTTATGACACATGCGTGCCCGAGTGTGAAACTTCATATGCATGTCCCATGACGTCAAACATACCCACCAAGTTTCATTCCTTTCGGCTGCTTCCTTGTGGGTGCAAAGGGAACCTTAAGGGGCTCACAAATGGGAAAACAGGAAGACTTGTTTATCCACTTGTTCATCAAGAGATCTTTGAGGTTTGAATAAGCCCAGCAGTGCCACAGTCATCCAGAACTGGAAGTCCAGGAGAAGGAAACTAATACAAAACCCTTTTCTCCAAGCCTGGCAGCTCTGTGATGGAACTCCAGCTGGTGGGGGAGTTGAGTACAAATACATATTCTGTATTGTTTACTTAAATAAGCTGTAGCTCCAAAAATATGAGTTAGTAGAGACGTTGGAGGTGGGTGAACTCCAGTGCTGTTGACCTGAGTTAGCTAAAGCAATGGGTCTCGAGAGGCCGTGTGTGTTTGTGATTTTACCGTGGAGCCCCTAATAAAGCCCCCTTCTCTGTGATGCAGTAATGCATGGCCTCGAGTGGTTTATAGCATTTGCAAAACAGCTGCCAACATAAAATATGATAAAATACACATTTGTTCAAAAAAGAAAAGTTGTTATTAATAAAGCAGAAAGTATTCCAACAAGATTTGCAGCTCCTTTAGAGTATGGCAATCTTGCCAAGCCACCATTTACTGTTGAATGAGCAGAGGAACTTTCAGTCACCCATCACTGTATATTGGGGTTATTATTTTTTTTTTAATTGGATAACAATGAATACATATGATAACATACTGCTGCTTATTGCAAAAACCACATAAGCAACACGGCTGCTGATTCACACAGCTCACACACGGCTAATTGGTTTGGGTTACTTGTCTGTAATTAGTACATTCTTAATGCTCTAGTCCAAAACTAAGGAAGCAAACTTTGTCTTGGCTGATCGACTACATCTGGAGTAAGAGCTACATAAATCTGACTCTGCATTTGACTTTTCACCATCTCTCTCTCTTACATGCTGAAAGCACTCGGGTGTGAGGAGCTGGCTTCGTAGTACATGCCTGATGCTGTCTGCCTAACTGGTTAAGCTGACCATTGTGCCAAGACAAAAAAGTGCTGACAGAGTTCCTTACGTCAAAGACAGCGTAGACCAAACTAACATAACTCTGTTGCAGTACAGTGCCAACAACCTTACTATCAAACAACTGAATCTACTGTACGCAGTAAACACTGAAAAGAAGAGATGGAAGACATCCTAAGATGCATGACCAGATCGCCCCAAGCTGTAGGTGAAGGGGGAATTCCATAGATCATTTTCTATTTGCATAATTCAGTTGCTGAGATCTTTAAAAATGGGATTTTTGTCATTGTAGAGACACTTATTTGATCATTTTTATCCATTATATCATTATATTTACTCTATATTATATTATATATATTATATTTATGTATTCATTTATCACTATATTTACTCTCTGAGATAACCGGTGAACATACACATGTTTTTTAGCTTTTATATCGTCACTGTCCAGAGAAAAACATGTCTCTTCATTTTTGGGATTTTCAATTTCCTATATCATTTGAACTCGGCAGCTGTTCTTCATATCCGGCTAAAGTTTCATGCTGAATGGACCAATCAAAATGCTCCAAAACCACTTGGAATAAAACCTCTTTACGTTTACTTGGAAAGTTACTGCTTTGGAGGTTTTTGTTTTACTTTGGCCAGTGACAATATATAGTGTTGATAATGGTAAAATTGGTAATAATATTGTGTATTATTTTTTAAAGATGAGTGTAATTTATGCAAATATCAAATACTAACAAACAGAAATCTGTGACTTATATCTGTGTCTTACACTCACTGAACCTTCAGGGGCTCCCACATGGGAAAATGGGAAGACTGACTAAGTATCCACTTGTTTATCAAGAGATCTTTGAGGTCTGAGTAACCCCAGCAGTGCCACAGTCATCCAGAACTAGGAGTCCAAGAGAAGGAAACCAATACAAAACCCTTTTCTCCAAGCCTGGCAGCTCTGTGATAGAACTCCAGCTGGCGGGGGAATTGAGTACAAATACATATACTACATTGTTTACTTAAATTGTTTACTTAAATTACATCCTATTAAAGTTTCATCATGAATGGACCAATCAAATTGCTCCAAAATCACTTCTTTACATTAACTTGCACAGAGAATGTGAATAAGTGTAAAGCTACTGCTTTGGAAATACTTTTTTTTTCTTTGGACATTGACGATATATAATGTTGATAATAGTAAAATGGTATCAAATCAGAAAAAACACTTTGGGCACAAATTTCTTTGGATACTATTTTGCCTCACAGTGTTCTGCACATACTGCTCTGCTATGAATTTTTAGGCCAAAAGCCTTTCTAAAACTATGGTAAAACAAAGTTTCAGGCACCAGACAGCATTTCCCTAAGTATTTGTGTAACAGATTCCTGTAAGACAGTTTTTAGAAACTTCCTATTACCACCACTGTGTAAAAAATCAGATTTTACAACAGAGCATTTCTTATCAAACCACTCTGAATGGCCTTGAAACAATTACCGCACAGCAAACAATTACCGCACAGCAAAATAACTCCTTATTAATATCATTAAAACTGCGGTGGATTACCATGCTTTAGAAAGCTCCATACACTGAACTCTAGGCAGGTATTCTGATGAATCACCTTAAACATAAAAAGCCTACCAGCAGTGAAAGCATGGAGCTAAAGTCAGCTTCTTGGAAGTGTATGGTCATACAGGTCTACCAGTAGTGGCAAAAATCCCAGTCCCCTGAGGAAATTCTCCTTGGAATTGTGCCAGGGAAGGCATCCACAAAATCTGGCCCAACTGTGCAATTCTTTGATGGAAGAGTGTCTGAACATTGATGTGGCCTACGTCCAGAAACTTGTCCAGTACATGCCAAATCCAATCACAGCTGTTATTCATGCAGGTGGAGGTATTACAGGCTATTAGGTACCTTTCAGTCACAGGTGACTCATTGTTTGCCCAGTGAGTTTATGACATTAAGATATTATAGATGGTATTTAGGCCTGTGAGAGTCATACACATGATTCAAAGAGTTGTGCATGAGTAAAGTATGTAAAGTATGTTTATATATTTAGGCCAGAAATGTGTTGATGTAATAAAAACGTTTATTAATCTGCAAACGTTTATTAATTAACATTTCATTCAGTGCAGTTTCCATCTGAAAGACGGACATAGACACTCTGTTCAAAGGACACTTTTAACTTCGACCTGGAACGAGGCTACATAAATAACTCTATGGGAGGAACGAGGGATGAATAAACGACAGATAGACGAGTGCGGGTCAGTTTCGCAGTGGATTAGTGTTTGGGGACCTGCACTTAGTGTGTACGTGAAGTTTGGTGGCTCTCGGGCGAACTGAAACATTACTGCTTGGTTTGGGTCAAAAATGACTGGGACTCTATGGGAGGAACGAGGGATGAATAAACGACAGATAGAGGAGTGCGGGTCAGTATGGCTGTGGATTCGTGCTTGGGGACCTGCCCTAAGTGTGTATGTGAAGTTTCGTGCCTCTCGGGCGAAGAAAACAGCCAGTTTAGGTGGGTCCAAAAATGACTGGGAGTCTATGGGAGGAACGAGGGATGTGAAAAAAGAAAGAGAAACGGACGAGTGCGGGTCAATCCAACACTGAATTCCTGCTCGGGGCTGTGTCCCGAGCCAGTGTATCCGATTTGATGTCTCTAGGTCGAGCGGAAGTAGGTTAGATAGGCCCACGTTTTTTCGATCCTATTCATTCTCTATGGGAAAAAAATCCGGAAAAATTCCTTCCTACTCGGAATCCGTGCATCCGATCAAAAAGCTGTATACAAGCACGCATCACCGAATCATACCGGACAAACTGGAGTTGGAACAGAGTCGATATTTCGAAAACTGCAGGACGAGTTAGTCAGTTAGTTAGTTGCTTTGCAATGCGCAACCATAATAACAACATATTAACTATTAAACTCATTTAAACCTGCCAGATGGCGCGCCTTCTCATGTTAAAGTGGTATAATAGATGCTTTAATGTGAGAAAGTGGTACAAACAGTCTTTATTTTTAATTAACCACATTTTAAAGAATATAATCTTATAAAACACTTTTCCCCCCCCAGACATCTGTTATCAGATAATCTATTGCGTGTGAACTGACTCTGTGTTGAGCTGCTAGCAAGCAATGACGGGTGAAAGGGGGCCGTACTGAGATAAAACGGAGAGCACAGCTGAGGGAAATGAGGTGTTATCTATTCTGTACATCATACACATTTCCATTAACATAACTGTAGCGCATGAACGGACCTCCAGAACAGGCAGTAATTTGAGTTAGCTTAGCTTAACGCAAATTCATTTCAGGCCAACATGTGCAGACAAGCTGAAGAACTTTCAGAGAACAGTTATCACACTAAACCTATGTAAATAACCAGGAAATGTTTAGACGTAACTGATCAGGAAACACTGTTCCACTGAACTCTCGGAAAAATGCAGCTGGAGCCTGTGCCAGGCTGCAGGCGCAGGTTATGAAAATAAGAGTCACATGAGGCATTTTTGTGTGTATGACATTTCATTGCTCTTACCCTGAAATCACTGGGTTTGGCAGCTGATGCACAAGCAGTACAGTATTAGGATTAGGTAAAAATAGTCCGCCTATAACTTTTGGTCATACATGCTTAACCCTTTAACATCCTCACCAAGAAAAAAGAAACTGATTTTTTTTTGTTTGCATTTTTATTTGTTTGGGGCAATAATAGCAAAGGTAGTAGTGAATTTTATTTACATTAGCTCAGCATATACACCTTTTGTATAAAGAAACATTTCAACCGTTTGGTAACGCATGTTTTTCTGACATTATTTTACCCTTATTAGACTCCTTTATGTACTTGTATGAAGTTACATAATTCTGTTCATACACTGAACTCTAGGCAGGTATTCTGATAAATCACCTTAAACATAAAAAGCCCACCAGCAGTGAAAGTATGGAGCTAAAGTCAGCTTCTTGGAAGCGTACGGTCATATGGGTCTAACAGCAGTGGCAAAAATCCCAGTCTCCTAAGGAAATTCTCCTCAGAATTGTGCCAGGGAAGGCATCCACCAAATCTGGCCCAACTGCACAGTTCTTTGATGCAAGAGTGTCTGAACATTGATGTGGCCTACATCCAGAAACTTGTCCAGTACATGCCAAATCCAATCACAGCTGTTATTCGTGCAGGTGGAGGTATTACACGCTATTAGGTACCTTTTAGTCACAGGACACTGATATTTATGTATACATTAGCTCAGCATATACACCTTTAGTATAAAGAAACATTTCAACCGTTTGGTAACGCATGTTTTTCTGACATTATTTTACCCATATTAGACTCCTTTATGTACTTGTATGAAGTTACATAATTCTGTTCATCAAAACTTCTGAAGCTGTAAATGCATACCTTTGAAACTTGTACCAAAAACAGTCCACATGTGTGGAGTCATTTACTTGTTGCTTGCTTCCTCTCTAGCTGTGAACATTAAAGGCATATCTATTGAAAAACTCAGTGACCTTTAGTAAATTCTATTAGCCTACCTCTGCCGTTTGGTAAAGATGGCACGATCGGTTGAGTTAAGTTCAGTAACTTCTTCATTAAGATATAGTGACTCAAAATATGCCCTACCAAAAAGCTGAGCAGAATGTTGAAGGGTGAAAAAGGTCACATGGGTCAGTGCTCTTTCCTGTATTGGTACAAGCGATGTCATTTGATTAGTATCAATGAAGGTCCTTCACAAGAGCTGCTCACGGTTAAATAGTTAGACCTTATTGTGGAGGGAATCTTGTGAAAGGAAAGTGGTAATGCAGATCATTACTATTTTCTTTTACCTGGCAAGTTCGCTGGAAAATGAAAGTTTGAACAAAACCTGTTATTATAGGCTTCTCTCCCATGATCGCTTACAAATCATTCTTAACCATGCAACAAAAGCAGAGGAAGTTACAGCTACTTGCGAAGCAAAGACAAGTAGACCTACCTTGCAATCTGAGTAGTGCTGCCGTGTACGGCACCAGTAACATCTTGTGGCCTTGCTGAAGAGGTCATGGTGTCTTGAACATGGGAAGCTCTCCAGTACAGAGAATCCACAGATCAAAAGAGACATGCCGGCATCCAGGTTTGAAATGGAGCAAGAACAAAACTCTAGAGGTGGCTGAGCCAGGCTGAGGCAATAGCCTTTGGTGGGCTCTGTAGCAACAGGGTGTACAGGAATAGGCTACTTCCCTGTGTCCAGGGTTGACAGCATCCAGAGCATGTCATCCACAGTTGCATCTCATTCAGGAAGAAGTGCAAGCAGGTGGAGGAGGTACGAGCCACCAGGATGGTGGGGATGGAACAGCAAGGAGCATGGGCTAGAAGCGAAACCACAACAAAAGATCACACGGTCCAAAATCTGCCAAATAGTCTTCCGTAGCATCTGGTTCTTGATCCAAGCTGCCTTTGATCTCCTACTAAGTTCAGCAAACCTTCAAGCCTTCCTGCCCTCAGCATTCTGAAACAAGATACTTGCAACACCTTCATGGCAGCTGCCCAAAAGCCCCTGGGGATGGACACTACTGCTGGCACTATGAGCATAGTCACAGCCATTAGCGTCAGCAATGGCCACCACCAGTCAAAGACACATCGCATTCCTCACTTCAGGAGTGAAACCCCACCTATAACCTAAAATAAAGTCTGGTCTCCTCACTACTGCCACCAATTGGAAGTGGACCTGGGAAGCAGCTCAAGTCCCCAGCCTGGATAACATCAACACAGCACTGACCAGATATGATTGTTGTGTCAGAGTCGACCAAGCAAGTCATTATGCTGGACGTCACAGTGCTTTGGGAAGAGAAGATGGATAAGGTCAATGGGAGAAAGGGCACTGAGTACCAGGAGATTGTTGAGGAGAGCAGAAGGCTAGGCTGGCAAGCTCACTGCGAGCCTGTGGAGGTGAGTTGCTGAGGCTTTGCAGGGCATTTGCTCTGCAAAGCGTTTGCACTACTGGGCACCAGGGAGACAAAGAGAAGGCCATCAGAACCGCCGCTGAAGCTGCAGAGAAACCAACTAGATAGCTTTGGATCAAAACAGCAGATTTGTGGATGAATGCTGCTGGGAGGAAAGCTGGCATCTCTTTATTGGACAAGGGTGTCTGATTTTGAAAGACAACACCCAGTTACCCCAGGTTACATCACTAATGATGCACCCCAGCACTTTTACAAGATACACGGTTCCATGCAAATGTCTGGGCAATCCTGGTCAAACTTTCTCTCATTGTGAATAAGTAAATGAGTAGAATATGAACTGATCTCCAAAAGACATGAAGTTAAAGGTCATATATTTCTTTANAGGTTTGAAATGGAGCAAGAACAAAACTCTAGAGGTGGCTGAGCCAGACTGAGGCAATAGCCTTTGGTGGGCTCTGTAGCAACAGGGTGTACAGGAATAGGCTACTTCCCTGTGTCCAGGGTTGACAGCATCCAGAGCATGTCATCCACAGTTGCATCTCATTCAGGAAGAAGTGCAAGCAGGTGGAGGAGGTACAAGCCACCAGGATGGTGGGGATGGGACAGCAAGGAGCATGGGCTAGAAGCAAAACCACAACAAAAGATCACACGGTCCAAAATCTGCCAGTCTTCCGTAGCATCTGGTTCTTGATCCAAGCTGCCTTTGATCTCCTACTAAGTTCAGCAAACCTTCAAGCCTTCCTGCCCTCAGCATTCTGAAACAAGATACTTGCAACACCTTCATGGCAGCTGCCCAAAAGCCCCTGGGGATGGACACTACTGCTGGCACTATGAGCATAGTCACAGCCATTAGCGTCAGCAATGGCCACCACCAGTCAAAGACACATCGCATTCCTCACTTCAGGAGTGAAACCCCATCTATAACCTAAAATAAAGTCTGGTCTCCTCACTACTGCCACCAATTGGAAGTGGACCTGGGAAGCAGCTCAAGTCCCCAGCCTGGATAACATCAACACAGCACTGACCAGATATGATTGTTGTGTCAGAGTCGACCAAGCAAGTCATTATGCTGGACGTCACAGTGCTTTGGGAAGAGAAGATGGATAAGGTCAATGGGAGAAAGGGCACTGAGTACCAGGAGATTGTTGAGGAGAGCAGAAGGCTAGGCTGGCAAGCTCACTGCGAGCCTGTGGAGGTGAGTTGCTGAGGCTTTGCAGGGCATTTGCTCTGCAAAGCGTTTGCACTACTGGGCACCAGGGAGACAAAGAGAAGGCCATCAGAACCGCCGCTGAAGCTGCAGAGAAACCAACTAGATAGCTTTGGATCAAAACAGCAGATTTGTGGATGAATGCTGCTGGGAGGAAAGCTGGCATCTCTTTATTGGACAAGGGTGTCTGATTTTGAAAGACAACACCCAGTTACCCCAGGTTACATCACTAATGATGCACCCCAGCACTTTTACAAGATACACGGTTCCATGCAAATGTCTGGGCAATCCTGGTCAAACTTTCTCTCATTGTGAATAAGTAAATGAGTAGAATATGAACTGATCTCCAAAAGACATGAAGTTAAAGGTCATATATTTCTTTAATATTCTGAGCAAGATAAAATTTTGATTTCCATCTTTTACTGTTTGAAAATAACAAAAAACAAAAGGGTCTTGGGCGCCATGCATTGTCAGTGCTTAGTAAAACCCCTGGTATGTACTTTTTGTGCACAGCTAAGAGTCTTTCACTTCACTAGTGGGGCAGTCGTGGGCTGGAGGAACCAGCCCAGTAACCGGAGGGTTGCCGGTTCGATTCCCCGAAAAGACAGTAATAACTGAAGTGCCCTTGAGCAAGGCACCTAACCCCCCAATAACTCCCTGGGTGCCGTGGATAGGGCTGCCCATCACTCTGGGCAAGTGTGCCCCCTAGTGTGTGGGTTCACTAGAGTGTGTGTGTATGGGGGTATTTCACTTCATGGATGGGTTAAATGCAGAAGGCAAATTCCTCTGTGTGTATACACAAATGGCAAGAAATGGCTCAAAAACTCTGTACTCTACTCAGAGGATGATTGGCCTCACCTAAAATCTCAGCTATGCTACGTGTTTTTGTTCATTTTGGTAGCTAATAACAGGCCAGAAACTGCATAAACTAGTTCAGTTTGTAGCCTCAGCTCAACTAGTTTGCGCAATGCTAATTGGTTTCCTATAAGCTTCCATTACTTGTTGGCTATAGTTTCCTCATATTCCCATTGCAAAACTCAAAAAACCATGAGTCAAACACCAAACATGTCTTGGGAAGCAGACTACAGTTGGGTGGGAGAGATCCTGTATGATAGCTTGTAAAGCTATTTCTGTAAACCACAACCCCTCATGTGTGTCCCTCTACCAATCTCCAGTTTTGTTTTTATGTACTTCTTCCATGAAGTACTTACAGCAGTGAAGAGCATGGCTAGTGATGAGTGCTCTCAGGGAAGCTTTAAACCATGAAGAGTGGGTCATGCTTCTTTAACATGGGGCTTTACAAGTTAGTGATATTTCATACAATAATATACACTACTTTTAGATCTCTTGTCCAAAGGCATTTCATTTTGAATGATGTGCTTTGAAACTTAATTCTCTATCCATTTTTCTGGTGGCTTAAAAAAGCCAAATTGTCGGTCTGCTTCATTCATCAAGAAGCAAACAAATTCATTTGAAATGGTGTATTGTAGGGAGGATTAGCAGTGACTGAAAGCAGGGATCGGGCAGTCAACATAGCCATTTTATTCCCATTGTATGTTTTATGTCATGTTGATGGTGGCAAAAGAGTGGGGAAATCTGGAAAAGCAAGTTATTCTTTCACAACACTCTGCACGTACCCCTCCACCATAAATGGATTTTAAAACATGTGA
This sequence comes from Semaprochilodus insignis, assembly GCA_034552555.1. Taxonomy (NCBI): domain Eukaryota; kingdom Metazoa; phylum Chordata; class Actinopteri; order Characiformes; family Prochilodontidae; genus Semaprochilodus; species Semaprochilodus insignis. Next base: position 4,496,466 of record CM067485.1, read on the forward strand.
ACTACCATAAAACAACGTCTCAGGGATCAGGTAGCGTATTCACAACCAATCCAAGTAATAACTTTCTTTGAGGGAGCTTTTAGAGGTATTAAACTTGTCAGATGTCTGGTTCCTATTACCACCACTGTGAGTCTGGCAAGCTTCTCTAGAACAGAGTATTTCACCTCAAACCACTCTGACATTTGACCGTTTGTTGAATCAGAAATGCTGGAAATGTTTGGAATTTCCCCTTTACACTTCAGCCGCACACATTCTCCCTAATGCTGTTCAGTACGCAACCCAAAATTCCTGCACACATTCTCCTTTATTAGTCTGCATAGCATGTCGCATGTTGAGTCCCTCCTGCACATACCCACCTGGATAGGGCATGATGAACCACGCGGCGCTAGTCACCGCGTCCAGGTTGATGTCCGTCCTGGCCTTGTAACCATACTCGTCCGGGGATGCGGGCAGAGCGTTGAAGTACGTCAGGAGGAAGCAGACCAGCCAGGCTCCGCACATCCCAAACAGGGCCTGCCGAAGAAGTCAAAACGAGAACAGCTGTCTGCGTTCGCTCGTATCTTTTTCCCGAGCCGAAGGAGTTAACAGGAACTTCTCTGACTCTGCTATTTCCCCAGATAGTGATTTTACCACCGTTGCGAAATCTGCCCCTATTTGCATACCAATCTCCCCTCTGCTCACTAGATAGGACGGAAAGGTCCTTCACATGTGGCCCTGCAGCCCAAACCAAAAACATCAGTCTTCCTAATGTAAACTGTAGCATGTAAAATGCGGCATGCATAGCACATGTCAATGGCCTGGGGTGTTTGGGGCTCTTAGTCAACACTCCTACCAGCAACAGTCTTGAAAAGAGTTGACAGAGATTTGCAGAGGTTCCTCCGAAGCCTGACAGACGGGTTCAGTTATAAAAGGCATTGTGGGAGAATTCCAGAAGGGTTTTTTTTTTTCAACCCAAACTCTTTATACTTTTCTCCTGACAGCGTGCTGTTAAAAACACAACCCCTTATTACACGCAATACTTTCTGAAAGCCTTTTATCCGCTGATTATATTAGCTACTTCATCCGCTGACACTCCAACTATTCCACTTCTGTCAACATTTGCAACAATTAGAAGATGAGAAGGGACCATAATGGCCTTGTAACTATACATTGTCTGATGGTGCCGAGGCCTATACTAGTTATTATGCTTCGTAACAACTAGAGGTTATTGAATGTCAGTTTCACTTACAACAAAGCAGTTGCAGACCACAGATTCCATATATTAAACCTTTCAGCAGCTACACTGGCAGTCAGGATTTCTTTGTTACTATGGGAAAATTCCCAGTGTTTGCATGAGGCTTTAGCTTAGTGTGAATTCTCTCAAACCAGTGGGGTACGGAGACGTATATTCACTACAGAACACTACATAACACACAAACAGCAAGTTATCATATACACTCATCGTCAAACCCAGAAGGAATCAACCAACAAGAAAGAGACTTGGTGGGTAGGTTTGGCATTGTGGCTGCACACCTCAGGACAACATGCATGCAATGACTGCCCTTAACACCACGTCAACGTCTCCAAAGTCTGCAATGGTGTCGTGCCAGACTGTCATGGAGTGACCCAGAATGGCAGCAGGTCATCTTCAGTGACGAGTCCCGCTTTTGAATCCGTGTGTGGAGGCACCACGGTCCAGCATCCGTCACACGTCCAGAAGGTCTGGTCACTCCGGAACAGTGTAAGAATATTCAAGCTGCATGGGATGGATTATCCCAGGACACCATTAGGAACCTCTACAACTCCATCCCGAGACGTCTGGCATGTTGCATTAGCAAACATGGCTGCCCAATGCCATACTGAGAGACACTACTTCTGTATGTGTAGCTCAATAAATATTGCCCATATCAGTCTAAATGTATCATCATTTATTGTTCCTATTAAAATTTATCTTCCTTCCCAATAGGACTGCAATCCCACACTTCCTTCTGGGTGCAGCTATTCTTTTGATGATGAGTGTCATATTGAGCCATTATTCCAGCTATAGAATGGAATAGAATGGTTCCTTTACAAAGGACAAATAAACAGAAAAAGCCTTACCGAAAAGAGCTTAAAAAGCGGGTACTGAAACACCTTCCACTTCTTGTTCTTGTAGGCGACGAGAGGAACATTGACCTTACTCAGATACTGGGAGAAGAGAAGAATAAGGCACACAGTCCTGTAAACAAGAAGATCAAACACACCGCATTTAACATAAGAACATCCAACATTAAACCAAAGAACCAACAGAATTTACAGGCAGGCTACTTTCCGGAACACTACAGGAAAGGTCCTAAAAACGAGCCTCTCATAAATGCACTGCAGCATTTGCTGAACACTAAATCGTTAAGCGTAATGTGTTTAATTACTTGAGGCCATTAACGGTTTTGATGACATGAGGCTGCAGCTCAGTTTGAGCTTAACTACAAGCCACAGAACAATGGAACACGTTCAAGCATGTTCCTGTCCATAAAGGGGAAATGGCTTTTCTACTCCCATGCTAACCACACTGGCCAAACAACAGGCTGGAAGATGGATTGGAGCATTTAGAGTAATGAATGGAACTAAATGATGAGCCTCGGGCTGCAGTCTGCAACCACTAAACACAGACAACATGCATGTGCACACACAAACACACACACACGCACACATGCATGATACATGCATGAACACAGACACAGACGCACATGGACTGGCAGGCTAATGGTCTGCCTAATGGAGATGCTATTGAGATGTAAGTGCATTCACGCAGCACTGCTCTGTGGTACACCTGGCCTTTAAATGTACACTCAGATCTCAGTAATGGAAAAGGCCAGACATGAGGCATTGGTGGTCATGCTCTCTCTCTCTCTCTCTCTCTCTCTCTCTCTCTCTGTATCTCTCTCTCTCTCTCTGTATCTGATCAAGCTATGGTTTAAGGTTAACATTGCTGTTCCAGAGAACCCAGGATGGTAAACTCAGTACATCTTTTGGCCAACAAATCCTACCTCAAGCAATAATGCAATGTTATTAGACTGATTAACCTGCGTCTGAATATTTGTGAACCCTCTAAACGGCGGGCTTATTACTCAGTTATAAGGTTCACAGTCTTATTGGGCTGATTTCTCAGATATGAATTAAGCCTATGCTTGGATTGATATTGCCCATCCTTGTGCAAATGGACTGGCAATGGAATGACCAAAGGAAATTCCAAATCCAGGCCAAGGCTTGCCCTGGGAAGTTATCATTCATAAAAATGATCAAAAATAAGTACATTCTATTGAGAAACCACATTTAAGTCAATGTGTGGTGACTGGGGTGGCCACAGAATTAAAATCACAATCTAATCATAAGCTAACATATTTAACACATAAATTATTGCTTTACTCACCTAATTAGGTTTAATGGATGGCATTCGTGAGTCAGGCAGGAGCTTACTAACTGACTAGCATTTAGAGGGCTGACCTGCCTGATGTCACATGACCTTGTTAAACCAATGAAATGCAAGGCATGTGTTTTGACATGGATGTGAGCCAATGGCACACATAATATTGTTGATGAGTGAACATTTTAAATAGTTTCTCCTGAAAAGAGGACTAATTGGCATCCATCCAAGTATTGCGCTGGGCGGAGGACTGGGAGATGTGAAAGTGGACGGCCTTGCCTAAAACCGGACGTGTGGCCACCCTAGTGGTGATCCAAGTGGTGGACAAAGCACAAAGCACAGACATAAAGAAGACCATGCCTACAGTTCTGAGCAAAAATCATTCATAATTCAGGCTTCAGAAGGCATTTGTGAGGTGATTGGATATCAGATAGTCCATTTGCACATGGATGGGCAATGTCAATCAACACAATTAACAAAATTCTGGAGCTATTAACAGATGTGGAGTTTACTAGCAACCACACAAGACCTATGTTTATCTTACTGCAGAGATATCTACTGAAGGTAGCATCCTAACCAACCTGCCCTGTCTCGTAATACCACTTTGTACCTCAAGAGGTGATAGTGAGTCACTTAGCATTGAATCTACCATCTACCAGCTGCAAACTTTACCTATGCTTTATCTAAGCTAACCCAACACTGCTACAGACTTTGTTCAGTGCTGCCTCAGTTGGACAAGCTGGAAGTGACTCACAGAGCTGAAACGCCCCAGTGCGCTCCTGACTTCAGCCCAGCCTCTCTGAAGAGCGCCAACCCGATCAAGTTGATGGTGGGCGCGATGGCCAGTGGCCCGATGAACTTCAGCACCATGCCCACCAGACCAGACAACCCAAGCAAAACCTGCAGCACAGACGCCACCAGAATGGCCCCCTGGATCTGGAAGAAAGGGTCTGTATCAGAGAAAAGCTAATCTGAGGCCTGCAAACCAAATGTAAAGGAGGTCATGATGATCACTGACGAGCATGAAGTACTTACCTACTTAAGATGAGTTCTAACAAGCTGTATGTGAACTAGTCATAAAAACACCATGCTCATGAATGACTTGCACATGAATCTAAGGCCTGTAGTACGCTGGCACTGCCAGTCTGAGATGGTTGCATGTCAGGCTGGAAATGTGGGTTTATCGGTACATAGTTTCATTTCAATTTCTCAGCTTATAGATCAATACATAAACATGAATTTATGTATCAAATGTGGCTTAAGTGCTGAAACATCTATAAACAGTACATAATTATAGTAATGATAACTGTTCTACTCAACAATGGACAACAATCAAATCCTCATTAAAGTCTTAAATATGTACCTCAAAACACTTTATAAATGCGTATGAGCACAGAGTTGATCAAGAGCTTATGAAATTCATATCTAAATTGTATATTTGGTTATGCAATATTTATTAAACACTGTTGTGCGCTTAGCAGTTAGTTCTTAAGAGACATGTGCAGACAACTTTACAATAAGGGTCACAAAGAACATTGAATAATTATTAATAAGGCTTAAGTAATACATTCAAAAAGGAAATATATATATATATACTTATTAGTATATACCGTATGATATATATTATTATTATTAATAACAACTTTCATTAATAATCTATATAATCTTATTATTATCTATTATTATTAATAAGTCACTGAAGATGACCCGCTGCCATTCTGAGTCACTCCATGAGAGTCTGGCATGACACCTTGTTAAGGGCAGTTGTTGTAACGGTCTGCGTGCATGTAGTCCTGCATTGTAGAGCTGTCTGCCAGTGGTGCTGCAGTAACAGGATGACTCATGGAGGGGCATCACTGCTCACCGAATGTCCGCAGTCATGGCTGTTGGGTCACTCCGCGCATGTCAGACAATTTGTCCATTCTGTCTCTCTCAGTGGTTCATGTAGGTCTCCCAGATCCTTCATATCGCTGGTGCGTGCCTTCTTCTATCCACTACCACCAACAGCGTGCTATGGTGGTATCCGCACAACTGGTATGACTCGCAAAGCGACCATCCCGCTTCCTGGAGCCCTGCGATGCGACCCCTCTGAAACTCTTCCAACTGCTCAAATTGATTTCAAACTCTTCTCTGAGGTATACTTCATTTGCAAAGGATGCTACCAACACAACAGCACGAGTCAGAATGGAAAGCACGCGCAACAGAATGACCCTATATAGTCAGTCAGGTACAGGGATAAGGCCAGTCCTTGCTTACATCACATACATGGCTGAGCATGAAACTTGAATCATGGACATGTCTCACAATGTCAAACCTGCCCACCAAGTTTCATTCCTGTGGGTTGATTCCTTCTGGGAAGATGCTTTGGATGATGATTAGTTGGAGCAGTGAAACGTGAAACACAAACACGCAAAGTAAGAACACTCCAGATTAGACAATGGAACTATACAATAGTACATTATTTAATGACTAACTGAGACATTACTTAAGCATTAATTAAGGATTATAAACTACTTAATAAAACCTAAAATAATGTTAGTCCCTATTTCTATCATTAGCTAATGATTAATTGCAACATTTCGATTCTATTACTATTCAGTAATGCGTATAACTCTTTGAAGCACTGTTAATACTGTAAAGTGTTCCCAAAAGATGGAAAACAGGAAAAGCCTACTACGAGCAGGTGTATCCAAACCTTTGACTGTTAGTGTACATGTATGTGTTAAAGAACCTTTTTGGGTTCTTCATCTGACGTGTTTAAAGTCCAGGGTGGTCCAGCGGAAAATCTAAAGAGACTGGTTTTGTTTCTACACCTTTCAGTTCTGGTGAAAGTCAAATACTCACCGAAAGGTTAATATCACAGGCAAACGTGTTGGTAACTGCCTGTGTGCAAACAGCTATAAGTTCAAAAGCCAGATTTCACGCAGCTTTAGTCAATGAGTGACTGATAACGAGACAGTCTGAGCACGGCCTGACAAATGATTGACATCTAATAAAACCTTTGTTGATTCTGGACATGATAACAATCAAAGTTCTCTGGCTGGGAAACCACAATGTAAATAGGCCCTAACAAAGTATTGGCCAGCAGCTGGTACAATAAGAGCACAACAGTGTTTCGGGTGTCAATAAATGATGTTCTGGGACAGGATGCTGCTAGCCAGCCCACTTTGTGCTACTAGCCAAATGCTCCATTTGGTCGTTTTGGTTAACCTATTGGTCATCTAGGGGGTCTGTGATGAGGGTTTAAGTGCTGAAAAACCTTTTCAACAGGTCTGTTTTCCAGCTCCCATGGTGTCAATTGTACCCAAATGCATGTTTCAGTTGTTTCATGGCCTGCCAACTGACAGACGATAAATTAGCTACTTATTATTAGGGAAGTACTGTATTTTTTTTCCAGCTCACAATGAAATATGAGACAGGTGTAGTTATTAGTGTAACTGGAGTCTCACAGTTGAAGTATGTTATGAAAAAACAAAAATGAACAAACGCTTGAATAATCCAGACGGCACCTTGTGATGACTCACTCAACTGGAAGCCTTTGCTGCTTTATAAGAGAATGGTCCTTTTAGAAAAATGACTTAATCCGGCACAAATCGCCAAAATAAGGATCACCAGGGACTGTTAGCGTGCCATCACTGTGAGTGATAAGAATGTGGTTAAAAATCTTGTATTTCCGCTAAAGTGAAAAAGAAGTGGAATTGCCTTGGATGTACACCTCTTAGGTGTACTTCTTTTTAGGCATTTTCGAGGCATGCCACTTTTGAGGCATCTTGGGCATGCAACGGCAGCAGAACTCAATGTGTTACGGGAATCTATGTGTTACGATGCATTTCCCTCTTTAAAGCAGAAACACAATGGCGGACAAGGCTAAGCATAAGCCACAGCGAGAGTTTAGCCAATGGGCACACTGAAGTTAGAAGGTGTGTTTAAGCTCTGAGGCATGATACAGGGCTTGTACACTCATGGTCAAAAAATAGTTGCACAAATAGTTGTACCCAGAAGGAATCAACCCACAGGAATGAAACTTGGTGGGTAGGTTTGACATCGTGAGACATGCCAATGATTCAAGTGTCACGTTCGGCCATGCATGTGACGTAAGCAAGGCTAACAGCCACGACTATGGACATTCAGTAAGCAGTGATGGCCTCCATGAGTCATCCTGTTAGTGCTAGCACCATTGGCAGGAACGTTACAGCGACTGCCCTTAACACCACATCAGCGTCACCAAAGACTGCAATGGCCTCGTGCCAGACTGTCACGGAGTGACTCAGAATGGTAGTGGGTCATCTTCAGTGACGAGTCCGCTTTTGTTTTGGTGGGGACGACCGTGTGTGGAGGCACTGTGGTCAGCACCAAGATGAACAATTTGTTGTCACGCGTCACACATCCAGAAGGCCTGGTGTCACTCCACCTCCACCCCTACCACACAATCTGCAGGAACTGTGTGAGAATATTCAAGCTGCATGGGATGGATTATCACAGGACACCATTAGGAACCTCTACAACTCCATGCTGAGACGTCTGTGCATATTGCATGTGGGGCCACACTGAGAGACATTGCTTCTGTATGTGTAGCTGAATAAATATTGGCCATATCAGTCTAAATCTATCATCATTTATTGTTCCTGGTAACCTTTATCTTCCCTCCCGGTAGCACTGCAATCCCACACTTCCTTCTGAGTGCAGTTATTCTTCTGATGATGAGTGTACATGATAAAGAGATGTTGGGAAACACATAATACTTAATTATGGCTGCTTTTAATAAAAAGCATACAAACATTCTAGTCAACCTCAGTAACACACCTGTATATCACCTGTATACAGGTACTGCTGCACCTCATCACCTGTATATCAGCTGCATACATCTTGTACTGACTGCCAACATCACTTAATTCATGCACTCTGACTCCCTATACCATTAGTACTTAGGTGACTGCCAAGATTATCAGTATTTGTGTAGCTGGAATAAGAGATCATAACTGTGCAATATCTTCAAAATGTCTGTGCAATATCTCTCAATAACTGTGCAATATATATCTGTGCAATAACATGTAAATTTGTATAGTTTCTTATTGTGTTTACCTAACAATAAAGATTTTATTTATTTTCTGAAATTTCTTATTTTATAACTTGTTTTGTCTACCTCTTGTTCTGTATCTGTTCTGCTGCTATTCTGCTGTAACGATGTAAATTTCCTCATGTGGGATAATAAAAGGCTATCTTATCTTATTTTATCTTATCTTATCTTACACAAGAAAAACATATGATACAGGTCCTTTAAAGCTACAAGGGCAGGGGGCTTCCAGGACCGGATGCTGGAAACCACATTTATGGAGTATTCAGCTTGTGAATGCAGTGGGAAGTCATTAGCAGTACCTCACGCATGCGCACTTTCCACACCTCCTCGGGGTCTGCGAGGGCGGCAGATGCTGCCGTGGCATTGAGATCGGCGTTCACTGAAACGTCTGGGCACTTCCACTTAGGCAAAGCCAGGATGGCCAGCGCCGGAGTGATGAAGGTGAAGGTTCCACCTTGAAGGATTGGCAACCTGAGGATGGACAGCGGAGGACGCAGTTTAGGAACAAGTTTACTGGTAACAAATGTTTTACTTTCAGCTTAAAGCCGAAACAACACATGATCCTCACACGATGGGCCCACATGTATTACAGTGAATGAAGCTTTGGGTTACCTGGTCCCAATAGTGGTCTGCAGCACAGTGCAAATGCCGGAGACAAAGAAGATGGTGGAGATCAGCTGGCTCTTGGCTGCATTGTTGTCCTTAATGCACAGTGGCTCAGCAAGGATGAGGGGGATTGCCAAGATGCCACCGAATGCCAGTATGTAGTGCTTCAGGAGGAGACGAGACAGGGAAAGAGAGAGGGAGAGAGAGAGAGAGCAGAAAAGGGAAACGTGGATGAAACTAAGCAAAAACAACCTGCGACTACGCCAAGCCATCAGACGGATGATCACAAAAAGATGTAGCTAAGGCTTAAGTGCTACTCGACTACTGAGCCAGAAAGACATGAAGAAATGGAAGACAGATGTTGGGTGATCTGTTGTGAATTGATGGTGCTTTTTCTCCTGACAACAAGCTTCATAAATTTGTTGAGTTTGGGGGGTGGGGGTTGTGGTGGGGAGACAAACCTTTGGCTAGGGCCTCCACTAGTTTGACATGAGGCTCTAGGAAGGATACGCCAGTGATACACCAAAGAAGGTTTACATGTCAAGAAAGGGTGGAATGCATTCAAACCCCTTAGGCTCGCGCTGACCCCATACCCCCGTGTTCAGGAGCTTTGCCCCCTTTGGACTGCTACACCCCTGATCTGGTGACAATAGAACCTGGGTTCGGCCTATTGTTTTATTGCTGTTGGGACGAGGTATAGCATAAACACGTTCCGGCTAACAGCAAAAGGGTAGCAGCAAGCACAGTTCCCTTTGGGAGATCTCAGTGACATGAAATACCTGCCTTATCCTCCCCTCCAAGTTGCTGGAGAGATAAAAGTGCAGGGGTCCTGAGGAGTAAGGCCCCCTCGTTGTGCTGCTCTATACATCCTGCACATCGCCTTGTCTCACATGACGGTGCAGGTCTCTCATGTACTCCTTTCACTCCTCTCTTGCCCCTCCTCATGTTCCCCCCTTAGATCTCGCCGCCTTCAGGGCCTAGGCGAGTGAGAAGCCTTGGCTCATGTTCTATTCCCCTTAGACAGGAAAAAATAATGGAGAATAACACGCTCTGGAGTGGTCCGAAAGGATTCGCTTTCATCTTTCCATTCTATGACAGCTAAGAAAGCGAAAAACAAAAGCCCTTAATGGAGTTATGACACAGTAATAAAGGTCTTGTTAGGGCACAGTTGACTGGTGAATTTAAGAACTGTCTTTGCTGTTTTTTGGCTCCTGCTATATTTTTATTGTTTTGATTTATTTCATTCAGCTACCATTTGAACTCCAGCCAGTTTCCAGGGTGTTTCTCCCAACGTACAGTGCTCATTAAATGTTTGCCGACAGCTTACAGAGCTTTAAGAATGCTGTTACCACAAACACACTTTCTTTGTCAGCTTGCCATAACGTAGTAAAGGCTTACTTACACTCATTGTCGAAAGAATAGCTGCACCCAGAAGGAAGTGTGGGATTGCAGTGCTATTGGGAAGGAAGATAAAGGTTACCAGGAACAATAAATGAAGATACATTTAGACTGATATGGGTACACATACAGCAGTAGTGTCTTTCGGTGTGGCATCAGGCCGCCACGTTTGCTAATGCAACATCCCAGCTGTCTCGGAATGGAGCTGTAGAGGTTCCTAATGGTGTCCTGTGATAATTCATCCCATGCAGCTTGAATATTCTTACACAGCTCCTGCAGACCTTGCGGTAGGGGTGGAGGTGGAGTCACACCAGGCCTTCTGGACGTGTGATGTGTGACAACAAACCGTTCATCTTGGCGATATCCACGGTGCCTCCACGCATGGATTTGTTGGTCGTCTCCACCAAGGCAAAAGTGGGACCCGTCACTAAAGATGACCTGCTGCCATTCTGGGTTACTTCATGACAGTCTGGCACGACACCATTGCAGTCTTTGGGGATTGACGTGGTGTTAAAGGCAGTCATCATAACGGTCTGTAGTCCTACATTGTGCAGTCGTCTGCCAACGGTGCTGGCACTAACAGGATGACTCGGCATCACTGCTTGCTGAATGTCTGCCTTCGTGGCTGTTGGGTCAGTCAGGTACAGCGATAAGGCCCCTCTTTGCTTACGTCACATGCGCGGCCGAGTGTGAAACTTGAATTATTTGCATGTCTCATGATGTCAAACCAACCCACCAAGTTTCAATCCTGTCTTTGGATTCCTTCTGGGTGCAGCTATTCTTTTGATGACGAGTGTAGATGAAGACTCATAACAGTAACGTTCCTATTCTCTAAAATGACAATATAACTCCCTATTTATCTACCATATATTTCTAAATAACAGCTCATATGGGCGCCAACTGCTGCATGTGCACCTGTTTTGCTACAGTGTGTAAACATGTAAAGATTTAACGTCGATAATGCAACATATGCTGCCTGGCCAAAAGAAAAGGGCAAAAGGTCTAGTATTTGGTTGGCCTTAAGCTTTGATTACGACACACATTTACTGGGACTTGTTCCGACAACCTTATGCAATGTCACAACATTTATTTCCATGCGTTCATGTTTGGCTGGGATCTTGTCTTGACGACGGGAAAGACAAACCACTTTTTACAGTCTTCTCCAGCACATCCATGAGACTTTCAATGGGGTTAAGGTCACAATTCTGTGGTGGCCAATTCAAAATGATTCCTCATGCTCCCAGAATCACTCTTTCACAATATGAGCCTGATGAATCTTGGCTTCCTGGTCCTGGAATATGTCCCTGCCATCAGTAAATCCACTGATGGGATAACCTGGTTATTCAGTACATTCAGGTAGTGTGCTGCCTTCGCTTTATTGCCACATAATGTTGGGAGGGCTCTTGGAGGAAACAGATGTGCAAGATGAGTGTCTTTGCCAAAAACTGTGTTTTACACCTCAGTCATAGGTCTAACGTTCTCTTTTGTACTTCCCTATCGAACCAGCCGTTAAGTACATCAGACATCTACACCTGGGCCTGTTCCTGGAACATAGACTGCCTAGTAGTGCTCAGTTAATCCGGCAAAGCGCTCAGAGACTCAGATGCTGAGCTACAACACTTTTGTTTCTGTACACTGTTACGTCAGCTAGTGGGATTTCCTGAAGAACATGCAGAGTGATTGCACAGCTGATGCTGGTTGCTGGCCGGTTGCTAAGTTGTTGCTAAAAATGAATGGGAGTGTATGGAAGGAACAAGGGATGAAGAGACAACACACAGAGGAGTGCGGGTCAGTATGTCTGTGGATTAGAGTTTGGGGATCTGCTCTGAGTGAGCACATGCGGTTTGGTGGCTGAAGGTTAACGGAAACAATAGGGTTTGAGTGGGGATGAAAATGAATGGGGCTCTATGGGATGAACGAGTGATAGAGGGGGGAAAGAAAACAGACAAGTGCGGGTCAGACCAACATTGACTTCCTGCTCAGGGGTCTGCCCTGAGATAGTGTATGTATAATGGTGTCTGCCGGTTGAGCAGAAATACAGTAGATGGCTGTGTACTTTTCCATCCCATTCATTCCTAATAGGAAAAAATTCCACAAAAATATGTTGCTACATGGACAACAGCATCTGATCAAAACCTGTATACAAGCACACCATTTCTGATCAGAACAAACATTCTGGAGTTGGAACAGTGTCCATATCTTGAAAACTGCGGGACTAGCACACTGTGCTCCAAAGGGCACACAAGGTTCAGAGCATGCAAAGTCAATTTTATATATATATATATATATATATATATATATATATATAAACACAGATTACTTAAATATTACTGATAGTATGCTACACTACAATATTCAATATATTATTCAGATATTACAGTGTCTGGAAATGCTCAATTTTTTCCTTACACTAGACCTGACCAATTGAAGCAACCCCAGATTGTAACACTTACCGGCCCATCAAACCGCATGACCTTTTTCCATTGCTCCAGAGCCCAATCTTTATGGCCGCTAGCAAACTGGAGCCTTTCTTTCCAATTAGCATCAGTAACAAGGGGTTTTCTTACAGCCACAAAGCCGTTTAATCCCAAACCTGTGTATACTCTTCACACTGTGTGTGTTGGGGGGTTCTTACTTTCACTATTAAACATAGCCGCCCTGAGTTCTGCTAATGATTTTTTACAATTCCACCTCACCAAATGTGACCTCCAATCACGATTCCTCAGGGCTATTGAAGGGAAAATGCAAATAATCGTTTCCAGCTGAAACATATTATCGTCTTTAAGCTCTTTCAATCCTATGGACAAGCAAATGCACATTTTACTTGTCCGATGGCCAAAATGGATTGTTCCTGTAAAGATCAGGCCAAGGTATGACGTGTGCAGATGAGGCTAAAAAAGACTTATTACCAAATCACAATAGCAGACCGAAGTCAAAAAACAAGAGATGGGTCAATTAAAGGCAAACATACACAAAGGGGAGATCCAAAATTACAGTCAAACAGAAGGCACAATTAGCGCTGAGCTATTAATAACATATTGTAGTGTACTGTATCGTAATCTACTTGATTTAAATGGCGTGACGCAGTTTTTACAAACATCCTTGCACTAACTTGCCTCAGTCAGTACGTTATTATTCACTCACAAGTTCAGACGGTTTTCTGAGGTGAATGAGATAGCTAGCGCTTGGCGCTCCAGCTGCTAATGGGCTGTGCTTATTATCTCAATATAAAATTAATTAATTAATTAAAATGATTAATTCTATCAACAAACCAATCTAATATAGAGTGATCAAGCAATGTGGCGTTACGGTTAATGGGTGTATTCGAAATGGTATACTCACATACTAAATCTGCCTAAAAGTAGTATGTAGTATGCAGTATGTGACCAAATTGTAAATCTGTAGTGTACTGAAGATACCCGGATGGTGTACTACTCCAGTCAGAGTTTCTAGTATACAGGGGGAGCTGTATATAAAACATACAGGTCTGAAGATTAATAAAAGATAAAGTCACTTTAGAGGCTCAGTTTTAGAGCCAAATAGCCAAAGGTTGCTAACAGCTAGGCTAAACGTATTCCTAGTGAACTGAGCAGCGTTAGCAGCAGCTAGCTCTAAACAGTGGATACAGTAATAACAGCTCTGAGGTAAATGTGAGGTAACTGGTCATGTGACTGTATTAGTATACTATATTGTATGCAGTATAGTAGTATGCCATTTCGAATACAGCCAATGTAATGGTTAATAAAGCTGTAGCTTTAATGTAGCTAGCAGTTGCGCTTCCTATACATATATCTTCCTTCGGAATAGCACTGCAATCTAACTCTTCCTTCTGGGTGCAGCTATTCTATTGATGATGAGTGTATATTTTTATAATAATCTATTGGAATGTTAACAACAATACATATAATATACTCAGCTGTGTGCAAAAGCTTGGGTACCCCACTGAAATGCCAAGTTTTATTGATATTCTAAGTGAAAATACTGTGAGTTAACACGTCCTCTACAAACCTCACTCATTTCTTCTTCTGCTCGTTCCAATCCAGATTCTGTTCATTTGCTGAATGTAAAATATGGAGGAAAATGGAAACATAAACCGGTGTGGGTGAGCTAGCTAACTGGAAGCCAGAACACTGTGACAGCTGGAATGCTGAAATGTGAAATGCATTTATAAGGCATATCTTTGAGACAGAAAAAACATGTAGATGAAACAATAAAAGCACCCTAACAAAAACTAGTAAAACCGCAACCACCTCCGTCGTTAAGGTATTTAGGGACAGGTTAGTCCAGACTGCATACAGGCTACTTTCACCATACACTTTGCAGGTAACATCTACATACTGTAAACTCTGATGTTTAAACCTTTCTTTTTTCTCAGAATGTAGAACTTATTTGCAACAGTCTGCTGTGTTTAAAGCCTCCCTCAAACAGAGTAAAATGTTTGTATGACACTATAATTGATACACTCATCGCTGCACCCAGAAGGAAGTGTGGGACTGCAGTGCTATTGGGAAGGAAAAATAAAGTTTACCAGGAACAATAAATGAGGATACATTTAGACTGACATGGACAATATTTATTGAGCTACACATACAGAAGTAGTGTCTCTCAGTATTGCGTCTCGGCATGGAGTTGTAGAGGTTCCTAATGGTATCCTGTGATAATCCATCCCATATAGCTTGAATATTCCCACACAGTTCCTGCAGATTGTGTGGTAGGGGTGGAGGTGGAGTGATCTTGGCACTGACCATGGTGCCACCACGGTCATCTCCACTAAGACAAAAGCAGGACTCATCACTGAAGATGACCCACAGCTGTTCTGAGTCACTCCATGACAGCATGGCACAACATTATTGCAGTCTTTGGCGATGTTGACGTGGTGTTAAGGACAGTCGTCGTAACGGTCTGCATGCATGTAGTCATGTGTTGTGCAACCACCTGCCAATGGTGCTGGCACTAATAGGATGACTCATGGAGGGCATCATTGCTTGCTGAATGTCTGCAATTGTGACTGTTGGGTCAGTCAGGTACAGCGATAAGGCCCATCCTTGCTTATGTCACATGTGCAGCCAAGCTTGAAACTCGAATCATTCACATGTCTCACAATGTCAAACCTGCCCGCCAAGTTTCATTCCTGTTGGTTGATTCCTTGTGGGTGCAATGGACAAACAGACGTGCAGACGGATGAGCAAACTAATGAAACAGATAGGAGGTCTAGTGTGGTTTTGGTTCTAGTTTTGGTTATGCTGTTTAGCTTTAGCTGACTAAGTTTCTCTTGCTCTGAAACTGTTTTGTGTGGGCAGGCAAGAAACATCAGGTTTATGATTGGTAAGGAAATGCTTATGGGAGCATTAAACAAATTTATGTCCGCCCACTTAACATAGAGAGATGAGAAAACATTCTGAAAGACATTTATTAGACTTGGCAAAGTTATTCATAAGGCATTCTCTGTACAGGTGCAGTATATTGTGCCCTGGAGGAACAAGATTAACTTCACTAAAAGGAAAGCAGACTTCCCGGGGCTTCAAGGATTACAGTAGATTACAGCAGAGCTTCAGATATAAATTTGCATTAGTTGATTACAGGGAAGGAAGTCATAAGCTTGGATGACGAAGCTTGGAGCATAGGTGTTTCATATCAAGAGAGCCACTACAGGCGTATTTGTTCTTACTTAATTCAGTGGCAATTAAATATCAGTCAGAAAATATCAGTGGTGGACGAAGTACACAAAGCATGTAGTTGAGTTAAAGTAGAGATCCACAAGGTAAAATACTCCTCCAGTAACAGTAGAGGTTCCTCCCTTTAGACCTCCACTGGAGTAAAAGTACTAAAGTATTTACCTTCAAATGTACTTAAGTATGGAGAGTAACAGCAGTATGATTTATTATGGCTCTAATGTCCTATTATCATTTCTGGAACAAGACTCTTAATCAGCTCAGTTTAGGTGAAGAGACTCTAGTGTTACTCTCAGTCCACCAGTCTTTAATAGAAGGTCATTAATTAGTCTGACCCTGATGTCTATTCAAATGATCATAAGCACAGAACACTGAAGCAGAACAGTTTCCATTAGCTAGAACCAAGCTCTGTCCAACAGGTCAAAACAAGCTCAAAACAAAGTCACCGCTGTACCCTGATTGGTGGGCTCGCTTCACGCTCCTATCGTTTGGACATGTTACCTTTTTGTGCACACATAAGACAAAAGGTAGGTCAGATTTGGCCATAATGTAGTGGAGTAAACAGTAACATATTAGACTTTGAAATGTGGTGGAGTTAAAGTAAAAAGACACCCAGAATGGAAACACTTCAATACAGATACCCCAACCAATTACATTTACTTCCTTACTGCCCACCACTGCCAAATGTGGTGAGCGGAGTATGTGACAGTACTCTCAGCCTGGGATGGGAAAGTCTTTCCCCCAAGTTTGCAGCCGTCTTTACGCAGTTCCCCTTAAAACTGCACGACCTGCTCAAACGCTGTTGATGAACATATTCGCTCCTCTCTTCAAAAGCAGGAGAGCCCATACCTGGAGCCAGTGCCTCCCATAAAAGTCCATAAGAGGAGGAGAAAAAAAATGCTGTATGATGTGAAATCCTCCCTTCAGTAACATACCTTAAACAGATGTTTTGTTTCAGAAGAGATCCAATATTGTGTTTCCCTGGTAGCCTACAGACAAATAGGAAACATTCTACTGGGCAAAAGACAACTCCTCAACTTTGAAAAGAGGATGTTTTGTAGAACAACAATCCATCAAACGCTGGCGTAGGAACTTGAAGCGACTTTGCACTCAACCTAAACCAAAACACATCATTAATAAAGCTCTGCTTCAAGGAATTCATACTGGTGAAATGTTCAGAATCTCCCGAGAAGAGATCAGTCTGCCTGTATCATGTGGTGTCGAGCATGGAAACGTTTTTTTTAGTGGCCACAGAAAATATGCAGCCGTAATAAAAGTCTTTCAATCTCGTCTCAAACAAAGGTGTACGCTAGCCTAACCACTTAATCTCCACTTACTAAGGATTGAGATCCGTGACGTTTAGACCCCCCCGAGTGCTCAGATTACGCTAATAGCGGGTTTAAGGTTGCTTCCTTGGCAAACCGTTGACAACTGTGCAATTTTCAAAATGAAATGAGTAACAACTCAGTTCATATTCAACGCCTATCAGCTATTTGACTGTCTTATGGCGGCCACTGCTGAGAGATCATAGCGTCTGAGGCTTCTTCGCAGTGTGTTTTTATCATTAGTCATACTGGATTCTTCTTGGTGCACAGTATTATGTGAACTATGCGGTGCCAGACAAAACCAATCATATTTAATTCAACCCATAACTTGTCCCATGATTGCATGTGTTTTTATTAACTGATTGATTCATTACAATGGTCACATGAAGCGGGCTGCATGCTGGGAAGACTATTCTCATTTTTCAGATGCGCAGCACTCAACAAAACAACTAAAGCTGGAGGGTCTGGTGCCTACGGTATGCGAGCTGAAACATTAAATGTTGATGTTTTTATTATTGCTGTGGATTTGTTTGCTCAAATCCATGCTGGCCATCTTTCTGTCCGGAAAGTATCCTCAAATCCTCAACAAATCTCATGTTTACATGTTTCTTTCTGAAAGTGTGCTTGAACAGATGTAGACTGTCTGTCTCTTTCCAAGCCCTTCTGAGAGGCCTGTCAAAATTCACTTTCCCAATGGAACCAAGTGGAAGAGGCTCGACATTCTATATAGCCAGGGTGTGAAATACACAGGGCCATGCAAAAGTCAGAGAACCTTTGTTTAGTCTCAAAATGGACTTCAAATGTCAGAAATAAAGGCAGAAAACATAACAGAAAGCTACAAAAAACTACAGAAAACAGAAAGTTCATCAGAAAAATGAGACAACTTGTGTGTTTAAGGTGGTAGTAACTTCAGGCTCCTGCAGATGGCACTGGGTGTGAGTGACGGGGTTCATAGATTGAGAAGAGTTGGGACAGTGCAGTGAACATCTCGTTCCATGTGTGGAAAATGGCTCCAAAGCAGATGTTAATGATTGGCTAAAAGGAGTGACTGCATTTGGGCGTGCCAAAGACCATAGTGTGAAGGAAGTAGCTGAATCTGCAGGTGTATGGAAACGTACGGTCATACGGGTCTACCAGCAGTGGCTAAAATCCCAGTCTACAGGAAAATCTCCTCAGAATTGTGCCAGGAAAGACATCCACCAAATCTGACTCAACTGCGCAATTCTTTGATGCAAGAGTGTCTGAACATTGATGTGGCTACATCCAGAAACATGTGCAGTCCATGCCAAATCTAACCATAGCTGTTATTCGTGCTCATGGAGGTATTACACGCTACTAGGTATGTTTCAGTCACAGGTGACTAATTTTTTTATTCTTTGAAACTTTGAGGTCTGGAATCTGGGATGGCCATTGTAACAGTCTGACGACGCACTAAAAACACTCGATGTCACACGGCTGGAAATGTGCAACATTGGTTGGAAGAGCATGACCAAGACTTTCAAGTAATTCCCTAGACTTGAACCCCATTGAGCGTCTGTGGGACCACCTCAATCGTTGTGTTCGCTCTGTGGATTCTCCCCCACAAACCCTCCAGCGGCTGTGGGATCCACTACAGCCAGCATGGCTCCAGATACCTGTGACAACCTGCCAACCTACCTTATTAAGTGGCTTCCAGCCTGTCTAGCTGCTGTCCGTGCTGCACATGGCAGTTACTCTTGATATTACTACTAAGTCTTTGGGTCTGGACCCTGGTATGGTCATTGTAACAGTCCGATGATGCACTAAAACACCTGTAGATTTTATTTAGTTGTTCAGATCTGAAGCAATGGCAGAGCTTGACTTTTTCCTTTCTCACAAAGATGAAAGAACTACAACAAGGACCTTTAAGTAGAGCAAGGCCTTCAGGATCCTGTAGGGGTCAGCACACTAACCTTCTTCTGATGATTGAGAAGGTGGAAGTGTACTCTGAAGGTGCCTTGGGGTTCACTTTTACTCCACTGTCATAAACATAAATCATGCTTTCAGCCCTCCTCATGTACACATGCTTTTGTTGACGAGCTGAAGGAAACAGAATCTGACTCCCCTTCACATGCATGCATGTCAAACGGGCACAAGGATGCTTAAGCCAGAACGTTTGGTCAGTCTTTATCAATCTTACTAAATATGCCTGGAAAGTTTGAACACTGGCAAGCATGAACACTCTGCTGTAGGATTTGTGTTGTTTTCCCGTTAGCTGTGTGTCTTTCACCCCTTTTTCTCTTGCCAGCCAGTAAAGGCCTGTCCAAGATTTACACTTGTTTGGTCTCTTGCTTGGTCAATCTCTCTTTTTCCTCCAAAGTGCTATAGTAGGCTTCTTGGCCCGAAGTTGGTATGAAGAGATGCAATTTTCTGTCAAATTGATGATCCTGAGGAATGTAATCTCAAAATAATTATTCACTTGTGACTGCGTAATATCTCCACAAGCATGAATAACAGCTATGGTTAGATTTGGCGTGGACTGGACAAGTTTCTGGATGTAGGCCACATCAACGTTCAGACACTCTTGCATCAAAGAATTGTTGGGCCAAATTTGGTGTATGCCTTTCCTGACGCATATCTGAAGGGAATTCCCGTAGGCTGGGATTTGTGCCACTGTTGGTAGACCCGCATGACCGTACGCTTCCGTACACCTGCAGATTCAGCTACTTCCTTCACACTATGGTCTTTGGCACGCCCAATTGCAGTCACTCCTTATAGCCAATCATTAACATCTGCCTTGGGGCCATTTTCCACAAATGGAACGAGACATTCACTGCACTGGACCAACTCTTATCAATCTATGAATCTCGCCATTCACACCCTGCAGGTATTTATAGCCCCAGCATCCTGGTGCAGCGGCATCTGCAGGAGCCTGAAGTTACTACCACCTTAAACACGCTAGGTGACTCATTTTTTTTCTGGGGATCTTAATATCGCAATACAGAACACTATGTACCATAATCTGAATTTCCTGCATTCAGATATCTAATTTCAACAAACTGGACTGTAAGCATAAATTCGGAATGGGGAATATTCCATACAGAATATACACAATCAAGTCACTTTAGGGGCGATACACGCTTCCAGCAAGACAATGTGACATGTCACCCAGCTAGATATATCCGACACCGGTTGGAACAGCATGACCAAGACTTCCAAGTACTACCCTGGCCCCCTAATTCCCCAGACTTGAACCCAACTGAGCATCTGTGGGCCCACCTTCATCGTTGTTTTCGCTCTATGGATCCACCCCCACACACCCTCCAGCAGCTGTGGGATGCGCCGCAGTCAACATGGCTCCAGATATCTGTGACAAGCTACCAGGGCTGTCTAGCTGCTGTCCATGCCGCAGACGGCGGTTACTCTGGGGGTCATAATAATGTGACTCAACTGTGTATATATATCACTGACCAGAACTTCAACCCTAAACCTGTATACACATTCTTCCAGTGGTTTCCTTTGTGGAAATGGTATATATATAGGAATGCTATTAGCCGGTTAAAGACCACAGCATGTAAACTCTGTTAAATTATATAAGATCAGTGTTTACTGCAGTTTGAATCGTTCAGTGGCTTGTGTGCTATCATGTAAAATCTATACTAAACAGAGGTTGGTGCTGTATAAAACCCAAATTCGTACAACAGCGTCATAACTAGCACAGAATTTCCTAGCAGATAGAATGGCAGGCGTGGTTTGGTATGCAGGATCTCGTAGTATTGTTTGAAAACCTCTCATGCTAAAGCTATTTTACAGGCTTCACATCAACACCTGACTCACAGTTATTTTTACCTACATGTGCTGACCCACAGTTTCTGTGTTTTGGCTCTGTATTTCAGGCCTGCAGAGAGGCAGGAAGCGGGGCTGCAGTCCTCCAGTGTTTCAGGATTATTACTTTACAAAACGTTACTTTCAATGCAAGTCAATGGAACCTGCCTTTTTTCAACATAATATTTTTTATTTCATGTTTTATTTAGATATATTATTTAAAAAAAATAAGAACACCCATAATGCTCATTTTCAGTGTTCATAACTTTATTTTTGGGGTCTACTAGAGTAGATTTACATGCTTCACTTTTCCTAAAACTCAGTATTTTTCTTACACTGTACATCCATATTCACCCTCTGTCTGAAACGCTCTGTTAGAGCTCCTGTGTCTTTAAGCCCTGCCTCCTGATGAGTCCTGTGTAATCTGATTGGTCAGCGCATCAAACCTGTTCTGATCGGTCAGCTGACAGAATGGCATCCTGTTCCGCCCCCAACACTGCTGTGGCTGCTCTTACAATGACACCGTTTACACCCGGGCACTTCATGTGACTTATAACTGGCTTGTATCCTGGTAAGAATCTAGACACATGCATTTACACTGGGTAGTCAGTTTACACTGTCTTTTTAGTCAGTGTACAACAATTTCAGTTGTACTAGGAGGGATTAAAGTTGTACTGGGAGGGGTTTGAGTTGTACAGGAAGGGGTTTGAGTTGTACAGGAAGGGGTTTGGGTTGTACTGGGAAGAGTTTTGGTTGTACAGGGAGGGGTTTGAGTTGTATAGGGAGGAGTTTTGGTTGTACAGGGAGGGGTTTGAGTTGTACAGGGATGGGTTTGGGTAGTACTGATAGGATTTTTGGTTGTACTGGGAGAAGTTTTGGTTGTGGAATGTGTCTTAAAGAGAAGAATCTGGTTATACTGGTATAGCCTGTGGTTCGGTACACTTCCTGAAATGGTCTTAGTGATTGGATTTGTATCTGTTTAAAATGCGTCTAGGATGCCTTTGCCTGTCCCCTTTAAGTTACCACTGTTTTTTTTTTTCATTACAGTGAGCTGAACAGCTTCCCTCAGTAGCTTTTTGCTGTGTTGTGGTCTGTGCTGCTAAAACACAAGCAATAATAGGTAAGCCAAGGGTTTCAATATGTGTGGAGCCTATTATCTTATCAGCCTAACGTCTTTCTTAGTGTAATGAATCAACACAATAATATCCCACATTCTAATTACTCTAACATCTTTACATGTTTCTTCCCCTGCTGCAATTCATAAATCTTGCATCCAGTAAAAGTTATAATTATTCTAGGGAAATGCACAAACCAGACTGATTCAGCTCCTACAGCTTCACAAGTATTTCATTTGCACAGCTAGCAAGGAAAACATTCTTATTCTCAATTAACTTTTTGCTTCCCTGCAAATTTTAGGGCCCAGTTTTTATTTATCTGTTATTTATCTGTTATGTTTAACACAATGCGGAACTTTTGCATGGGTCTCTTTCATGTTTTAGGATTATGGACTTTAGGATATGTTTATTAGGATATATTTAATTCAACACATAAACAGTTATTGTCCGTTAATATGAGTCATAGAGGGGTGTGTAAACAAAAACATGGAAATTAACCAAGATCCCCGAGCTGTTCCACACGACTGTACTCCAGGTCTTGCAGTTAAGGAACTACAACACTGAGAGGAGTCATTCAGGTTTGGCTAGGTCAGTCATGGACTTAGGTAATTTAGAGCATGTCATTGTTTCAGCAAACCCAAATAACGTGTTGTGCTGAAAGGACCACACTGGAGGTGAGGCCAGAGGGGGTGCGAATCTGCACTATCCTCCTACCATTCCATCATGATGTGCGCTGGGGCTCCAGAACTCTCTTGAGAGCATTCTTCTCTTTAAGACATTCTTCTCTTTGATCTGCTCCAGCTACAGAAGCAGCAAATCCAGCTGCCCAAACCACTGCAGTAGTTCATTGACAGATTATGGAACGCATATCTCCAGCCACATTCTTGGAAGTCAGTCCTCCCACAGAGTTTCATTCCAACCATAATCTAACACATCTTGCACAAGTATTCCCTTGAATCTTTAGACTAAATGGATCAGGTGCGCTGGTCCAGGCTTGGAAATTAGTGGGAAGGGGGGAGGTCTCCAGAGGTGGAGAAAAGGACAGGCACGCTCTTTGGAGAAGCTCAGGTTAATGAGTTAGACCTGCCTTGTAACTACAAGCCTTTATCATGTTATCAACAGCATGGTCTTCGAATCCGTAATCTGACACATTGATAGTTTGATTAACGCTTGTGATATCGAAATCCAGGACAATGGATTCAAAGCCCGGATTTGAAGTGGAACCTAATGGAAAATAAGTGGATTTTCCATAACTGGAGTTCAAAAAATACCTGTATATTAAAAGCTACAGAGAATGTGACCGACTGTGAAAGTCCTGGTTGTCCAACACATTTGACCCCATCAGATAAACAGCACTTCAAAGCTTCATCTTTGAAATAGAGGAGAACATAAAGATCCACTTTTGCTTCAGATCTAAAAACATCCACAGGTGTTTCTGTCCATCCTTCCACTGTGAGAAGACAACCTAAATATGTTTTCTGGTTTCTTTAACAGTGAAAATGAATGCTGGTCATTCACACAATGCTGCATAAGGTAGGTGTTTCTCATGTTATCGACAGCATGGTCTTCAAATTCGTAATCTGACACATCAATAGATTCAATGGATTCAATGGCCGGATTTGAAGTGGAGCCTAATGGAAAATAAGTGGAGCTTCCAAAACTGGAGCTCAAAAAATACGTTTATGTTAAAAGCTACAGGGAATGTGATCCTGAACAACTTTGCAAGTCCTGGCTGTCCAACACATTTGACCCTATCAGATAAACAGCACTTCAAAGCTTCGTATTTGAAATAGAGGAGAACATCAAGATCTACTTTTGCTTCAGATCTGAAAACATCCACAGGTGTTTCTGTCCATCCGTCCACTGCAAGAAGACAACCTAAATATTTTTTTTGGTTTCCCTTACCCTGAAAATGAAGGGTGGTCTTTCACACAGTGCTGTATACGGTAGGTGTTTCTTATGCTTCTTAAAGGGCCTATGTGTGTAGATACAGCAAAGGTGGACCTGACTGGAAAGCTAAAAAAGATATCTTCTTACCTGAAAACCCAGAAGGACACAGAGGTACCAGGGTGGACGGTCATTGATGGAGTAGATGAGGGTATTCTCAGGCCTTTGGTCAAGACCCTCAGCTAAGCTGTCACTCCTTGGTTCTGTTATAATCATGTGGTCTGGCCGGTGGCTGCCATCTGGAATCTGTGGAAGTATGGTTAAATACAATATTTCAATGGCCGCAGCACTTCAAAATTCAAATCTTTGAACATGACCTGTGTTATGGCAAATCGAATAAACCGGTTAAGCTTCTCTATGTAGCACGTCAGAAGTTCCAAGGACATGGGAGAAGAATTGTTTCAAGTGCCAAAATCATCAAGAACATCTTGCCACATTTTGCAGTCATGCACCAAAACCAACAAGGTTGGTTTCTCTCAGAGTTGTCTAGCCGCTTCCTCCTTATCTGCTCATTTGCCTCAAACTGCTTTCTTTTCCATTGTATTTGTTTTTTCTCTTTTGATTCAGGCCTCTTTGTTTATTGCTACGTCATACGTACCTTCACCATGCAGGACCAATGGGATGCCAGTTCACCCAAAAGCCTGCTGCTGGCGGAAAAAAATGAGCGCTTTAAACAGCACTAATTCAGTGAATAAACTGCTATGATGCTAAACTAGGCCAGCATGGCTCACTGGGAAAACATGATAGCCTACCAGAAACTGGTGACTCATTTGAACACAGAAGGGTCAGGCACGAAAGTACAAGTCCCCACGGACAGCATTTAAGAGAGTGTTCTCTCTACATGTTCTCTTTTTTCCCCCAAGCTCAATAGAACGAGTCTCTTTTGAGAGTGACTGACAACAGATGAGGACATGATTACAGTCTTCTTACTGGTTTGTGATTTATGGTGACTGATGTGAAAAGCAGCTCTTTGAAGGGCAGCTCCGCACTATAAACTCGTCAGTTCTTTGGTGCTCGCTGGCCCATAGAAGGCAATAATGGAGCCTTTTCATATTGGAATAATAAGTCAAACCTAATGCTCTCCATCCTTACATGCTAATACGCACATGTGCATGGGCTTCAGCGTATCACTGCTTGCCCAAATACAGGACTACTTAGGGTGTGCTGCCACCTACTGGAACTGGAAGTGTGAACATGCATCAAGAAAATACCCTTTCAATTCCAGGTTCACTTTGCTCAGTACTGATGGCTTGACCTTACAGTTAAGGCCTATCTCTGCACAGAAGTCTTACCTCTGCGCTAAAGGTTTGACTCTGCACTGAAGTCTCAACTCTGCACTAAAGGCCTGACCGTGTACTAAAGGATTGACTCTGCACTAAAGGGCTAACTCTGCACTGATGGCCTGACCCTGTATTGAAGGCTCAACTCTGCACTCATGGGCTGACTCTGCACTGATGGCCTAACTCCGCACTGAAGTCTCAACTCTTCACTAAAGGCCTGACACTGCACTGAAAGAATGGCTTTGTACTGATAGCTCAACTCTGCACTAAAGACCTAACTCTGTACTAAAGGCCTGACTCTGTACTAAAGGATTGACTCTGCACTAAAGGGCTAACTCTGCACTGATGGCCTGACCCTGTACTGATGCCTTGACCCTATACAGAAGGCTCAACTCTGCACTAAAGGCTCAACTCTGCACTGAAGGTCTGACTTTGCACTGAAAGCCTGACACTGAAGGCCTCTGACTCCAAAAGGACTGGAGGCCAAACTCTGCACTGAAGGCCCAGCTGGAGCCTGACTACTTGAGAACAAGTCTATAAATCTTTTCAGCTCCAGGCCTTTGCCATGTGCTCAGAGGACTGTGCCCTGAGAATTCACATCAGCAGGCTGAACCAGGACACCAAAGCTCTGTCCAATACCCGGCGGGATCCCTTTTTACAGCTGAAATTTATTATTCTAAGGACTCCTCATACAGAAAAGTGCTAAAGCTAGTCAAGTCCAAAAACGTGCTGTTGTAATCGCTCAGGTGTTTGTGTGCTAGAATAGACCTTTTGGCTGAAAGGTGCAAGAAGGAAGAAACCCATGGCCTACAGGTGTTGCCTCGACCACACATTTTAGCTTGTTTCTTTCATTACTTTAACACTTTAAAGGTTGAGACAAAGCCTAAGGCAGCACCATAAAAAAGCTTTGTGAGAAGCAACAACCCGTGATAAATGTTGGCCAGTAATTGTAAAAAAGACTGGAACCAATTTATTACGATCTCCTGGTGTTATTTTACTGTACCTTTAAACACAGTTAGCTCATGGGTGCACTGATATAAATTTTAAAGGTTGGTTTAAAAGTGGGAAAAGAAATTCCCAGCAGTAGGAAAGCAGTAGGAAAGATACCTCCTTGACTTCTGGTTCTATTCCAGCACGGCTCAGAGCAGCCGATTTCAGTCTGTATTTGCTAAACATCTAGTAGGAGAATTTAACGGTGCAGCAACAGATGAGCTATATTTTATATAGCTCACCAGACAAAAAAACTTCATCTTTCATGTTTAAGGTAGTAGTAACTTAAGGCTCCTGCAGATCCTGCGCTGCATGAGGATGATGAAAAGGAGTGACTGAGCATTTGGGTGTGCCAAAGACCATAGTGTGAAGGAAGCAGCTGAATCTGCAGGTGTATGGAAGCGTACGGTCATACGGATCTACCAGCAGTGGCTAAAATCCTAGTCTACAGGAGACTCTCCTCAGAATTGTGCCAGGGAAGACATCCACCAAATCTGGCCCAACAGTGCAATTCTTTGATGCAAGAGTGTCTGAACATTGATGTGGCCTACATCCAGAAACTTGTCCAGTCCTTGCCAAATCCGGTCACAGCTGTTATTGGTGCTAGTCGAGGTATTAGACCCTATTAGGCACGTTTCAGTCACAGGTGACTAATTTTTTGTATGGTGTGCTTATTATACAAATATTTGCAACATGAGAGTAATAATTGAATAACAGGCTGCCATCAAATCAGCTACTCGTTACTACGCAGTTTAAAGTCAATGAGAAATCAAAATGGGCCTTTTTCACTTTGTTAGTTTGTGTCCTCAGTCACCTTAGAACAATGCACAGTGTCGTATCACTGAAAAGACAAAGTTCTTCTTTATTTGTATTTATTCTTTATTTGTCTTTGATGGTGTCTGCAGTTTGGTTGTGTCATTGTGACCTTAGCATGTGCTCTGTGCCCCTCCACCAACCTGACCAATCATCAAGAAAGAACACCCATCATCAGCTCTCAGATGCACATTTCAGTTTTTGGTTTATGGACCAAATAATGACTTATTTCAGATTGCTTTTCTTGCTCAAACGTTAGGTAATTATAGCTGTACAGAAATGCACATCACAGTATTGTAGTATTTGACTATGATCTTTTCCCCCTTTGGGTTTCCCTAAAACTCATGGATCGTGCTGACTGTTTGAATCTGATTCTGTGTTTGTTCTGGAATGCTGGCTTTTGACAATCCAATCAGATCCTGCAGAGTAAATTATCCCCCCATCCACAATTACTCCCTGCCTGAATAGCCTGGTTCACTC
Organism: Semaprochilodus insignis; assembly: GCA_034552555.1. Lineage (NCBI taxonomy): Eukaryota > Metazoa > Chordata > Actinopteri > Characiformes > Prochilodontidae > Semaprochilodus > Semaprochilodus insignis. The sequence goes on from CM067485.1 coordinate 4,524,334, forward strand.
AGAAATATGTCAGGTTAAGGAGACCCAAAATGCGTTCTGATTTCTGATTCACTTTGGCTTTAAACAGTTACTGCACACTAGTTATTGCTGTTGTTTAGAGGCTAATTGCTAAAAAGAGTGTGTTAACACTTCCTATAAATCCTGTATTAGGATATAACATATAATGCAATATAAATGCATGTATGAGGCATTATATAGCATACATAACACTTTATAATACTTGTCATAAACTTGTTTAATGTCTCTTAAGTAGTTATAATGACATACATAATACTTAATAAAACAAGAGTATGCAACTTTATAATGTCAAGTTTCATAACGCCTTATAATATCTGCTCATAAGGCCGCTGTAGACTAATGCTGTAATACACTTTATAGAGTTTTATGCCGGACCATTACAGACTCTAAGTGAAGTGATATTGTCTGGTAATACATTCACAGTTTATATGTTGCTCCACTGGATGTATTAAGATCTGAATAAGCATGGCTTGTTTAAAGTCATAGCTGACCTAGTACATTCATCGTTACAATGTTCTCATGAACAGATATTATAATGCACTATAATACCTGTTGTTATAAAGTTGCATACTCCGTTTTATAAAGTGTTATGCATGCAATTATAACTAGTTGTAAGTAATTACACAAGGTATCAGCTATAGGTATCATAAGGTATCATGTATGTCATATAACACCTTATAAATGCTTTTAGATAGCATTATGAATACAGGATTCACCTGTCTCTTTTTACGATCCATGCGGTCACAATAACGACAACCTATCACAGCCCCCCTCCCACACACCCATATTAACGTGCCCATTCGCTAATGCCTGTAACTAAAGCCAGATTACTCCAGAGCACAAGATGCTGTACCTCTTAAGAAACTCACACCTTTTAACAGATGTTGAACTTTGCAGCAGTGCAGACTTGATAACAGCCCATCACTTACCACCCAAAAAACCAAGATGAATCCTCTGCTGACAACACTACGCCTTTCGCTGCATTTAGCATATTAACCTCAGATGTTCAGCCCCGAAGGCACAGCGCCCTTGACATGCTAAGATGGATGAAGTGCTCAGGGCTGTTTTGAAAATGTTCTTTGTCGTTTTTTAGGTGTCAGATTCACAGCATGTTCCTAAACCGCAGAACCGTTGGCACCTTTGTGGACAGATTCCATTCTTACCTAAGAATAAGAATATGTCAAATAAGAACACACTGGTGAGGGTCCACCATTGTGGAAGCTATGTAAGTGGTTTTGGTAACACTTTCTATGATAATATAATCATTCTAGATCTATACCCCAGGGGAAAAAATTGCACTTACGTACACATAATTTAGTTATACTTAATATACTTCCTGGAACTTATAATTAATGTACTGAAAGTGTGCTATTTTCATATACTACTTATGTACTTAGTATGCTAAATATAATCATTATTGCTATTAAATATGTACTTCAAGAACTCATTGTACTAAACTGTACTACATGTATTTTGAGGCACCTCCTAGATTCATTTAGAGATACTACATACACATTAAAGTACATTTCTAGTAAATTAAATTTTTTTTATATTTATACTTACTTAGTATACTCAAGTACACTAAAGTACTACTGAGGTAAAATGTACTTGTAATTATTACACTTGTAATATATACATTTTGCACTTGTATGTAGCACACACAACAATAATGTGCTTGAAATGTAATTGCTGGTAGTAAAGTACATTTCTAGTACATTAAAATATACTTAATACTTTTACCTGGGTAAAGCCTTTATAATGCTTTATAATACTAGACATAAGCCTTTATAACTGTGCATAAACGTTCATAATCACACACATAAACTGTTATAACACAACAGTATAAGGCTTCAAAGCACAAAGTAACATACTGCATTATAATGTATATATTATTCCTGTTATTAACATTAGCAGTGAAACCAGCATCATAAAGCTTAATAACTAATGTTGTGTTCATTTGCATAATGCTTTATAAGGATCCACAGCGAGGCCACTCTCTAATGTTCCTCAGTATCTTCGAAATGAAAATGATCTTGCACATAACATCTAACGAACACTTATAAGCCTTCGTTACAGACTGTAAGTAAAGTGATGTTATTGGTCGGCTCTATGAATGAATGGATTATGTGAAATAATGTATTAAGCTTTATGATATGGGCCTCAACAACAATGTTAAGAACAGGAAAAATCTACACCTTCGTGCTATGGAGCCTTATAATGTTATACCAGTTTATGAGTGTGATTAGGAACATTTATGGACAACTACAAAAGCTTATGTCAAGCACTATAAAATATGATAAATGCTGTAAAATATGATAAATAAATGCATTACAGCTCCAGAAGTATCTTTTTAAGGACGGTTTGTAAATGAGGCCCAATGAGTTGTGAGTGAGGCTTCTCAAGAACCTGTGCATATTCTGATCATTATAAGTCTATATTCATTCATGTCAGACAAAGTTCTTTGGGTGCACTTCAAGCAAACGTTCAGGCCTCTCTCAAATCATTAACCAATAGTCTTATGCTGTATTGTATTATTTATACACTAGACTGGATATGGGTATAATATTTAATCAGGTTGACTGCTTACTAACCATTACACTGAAATGGCAACCCATCCCAAGAGATCATTTACCTTATTCTAAATATCAGTTAAGCACATAATCAGATTTCTAGCAGTCCATAACATGCTAGCACAAGAAGGCATTTCTAAATTTGCACAACCCCATTACACAAGCAGGGCTATTGTTATAGATTATTACAGGACTCTATAATAGTTATCTATTAATGGGTTTGATGATTGATTAAGTCATTACAATATTAAATGAAATGGGTTTGAGATCAACAGAACTTAGTTTGCTATGAAATACACTTATGTAGAGAAACATGGCAACCAGATGTCCAATGCATTTAAAGCTTCTAAACACTCCCTCGCAAAAATGACATGAATAAGTTATATGTGATATGGTGTCTGAGACATTATTTTAAATCTGAAATATTCTTTTCACCCAACACTCATCATCAAAAGAATAGCTGCACCCAGAAGGAAGTGTGGGATTGCAGTGCTATTGGGAAGGAAGATAAAGGTTACCAGGAACAATAAATGATGATACATTTCGACTGATATGGGCAATATTTACTGAACTACACATACAGAAGTAGTGTCTCTCAGTATGGTGTTGGGCCGCCAAAGCAAAATGGCAGATGTCTCGGCATGGAGTTGTAGAGGTTCCTAATGGTGTCCTGTGATAATCCATCCCATGCAGCTTGAATATTCTCACACAGTTCCTGCAGGTTGCACGGTAGGGGTGGAGGTGGAGAGACACCAGGCCTTCTGGACATGTGACGCGTGACAACAAACTGTTTATCTTTGCGCTGAGCCCGCGCCTCCACACATGGATTTGTTGGTCGCCTCCACCAAGACAAAAGCGGGACACTGAACTGAAGATGACCTGCTGCCATTCTGAATCACTCCATGACAGTCTGGTACAACACCATTGCAGTCTTTGGTGATGTTGATGTGGTGTTAAGGGCAGTCGTCGTAACGGTCTGCGTGCATGTAGTCCTGCATCATGCAGCCATCTGACAATGGTGCTGGCACTAACAGGATGACTCATGGAGGGCGTCACTGCTCGCTGAATGTCCACAATTGTGGCTGTTGGGTCAGTCAGGTACAGCAATTAGGCCGGTCCTTGCTTACGTCACATGCGCAGCCGAGTGTGAAACTTGAGTCATTCACAATGTCAAACCTACCCACCCAGTTTTATTCATGTCAGTTGATTCCAACTATTTGTGCAGTAATGTTTTGAGGATGGTGTGTGGTTAGTAGTGTAGTTCAGGTTTTCCACTGTTTTAGTGTGATCAGCATTACCTACAAAAACTCAGAGGACACATGTAGTTTCACTTGTGGTTTGGCATAGAAAGGAAAACGACTACATATGCATTGTAGAGATTGTATTGCCTGGTTCCCATGATCACCACTGTAGAGAAATCTGAGCTGCAATGCACCATCTCACATCAATCCACAAGAATGACTTTCCATCTCAATATTTGAATGATGCAAAGATTTTGTACTCAGTTAAATTCCTATAAAAATGATAAACACTAATAAACTATGATAAACATTAAAAAGACTTTGTTAAAGGAAGTATAAACACACTGAGTAACAAAACATACATCCATCAGACTGCAGGAGAACTCAAAATATGCATCATCAGCAGCTGAGTAATCACTGGCTATGAACCAGTTAGCATGTAGCCAACTTTCAGTAATCCTTAGGCAGATTAGCATTGCCAGGTGAGTTTTTGTTGCTGCTTGATAGAACTCAACAGTGCACCATTAAAATGAACTGTGCTAAATGCATATACGGACATACGCAAAAGTTTGAGCTCTTCTGGTGAAAATAAGTTAACGCCTCCTCTACAGGGAACAGACGTCTGTACATTTTATATACCTTTATTGTTTATTTCATGAATTTTAGCAGATTTGACAAAAATAAAAGTTTTGTATGTTTTATATACAAATTCCAAAATAATATATATATAATATATATATACAAACTATTCATTAAAGTGCCACATTTAAGGTTGTTCTGTGTAGAGAATGTGCTTATTTACAATCAGAAAATGAACATAACATAATTTTTGTACATTTCTATGAATGTGAATATATATATATATATATATATATATATATATATATATATATATACTTTTAAAGACCTGTTTGTTGTTTGTTGCATGCTTCAGTGGTTCTTTGAATGGTGAAATTGTTCTTCAGATTGATGGAGAATGTGCTGTGTGTGCTTCTATATAGAACCATTTTGGAAATGTGTTGTTACAAGCTTGACATCGTAACAATAGCTGAAGCGTTTTGGGTGCTATATAGAACATTTTCAAAAAGGTTCTATATAGAACCATATACCATATGTATCTGAAGAACCATTTTAAGTGGGTCTTGTTGAGTGTTCCCGATTCTATACAGACTCATTGTCTTTAGTGAAGAACCTTGCAAAAGTGTTGGACCATCGCAACTGATCCCAGCTAGATTTCATTTATTCTGGGTGAGATTAGCAGCATGGCAGCAAGTGAATGGCAGCATAATAACTGTAATGCGATTTGTAAAATTCCCTCCGGGAGCCAGTGAAAGATGTCTTCTCTGATCTGTTCCAAAGAAGGCCCAAAGCCGCATTTAGTCCTGGTATTTCTATGCAACTGTACACCAGAGTATGAAAATAGTCCCTTGTCCCTTTTATTTTGAAGAGAAACTTCCTATCCGTTGTAATTAGCACTACTTTTCCTGAAAGGAAATAGGAGATTCCTTAATTCTCAACATAGTCTGAGAGTAATCAAGCCGAATACATGCTTTGCATTAAACTTTCTACACTGATATATTTCTCTTCAGTTCACTTCAACACTGTACATAACCACAAACAGGAACAATATGTTGCATGTGTTTTATGGTTTTTGTAAAGGCGTATTGGTCTATGTTGCATCCAAAAGCTGCAGCGGTTATACAAAGACAGCATTTATGAATCATAATAATGTATACTGTCAAAACAAAAACCAATCACAGGACAATTTGGATAGCCATTTGTGAATGGATGTTAAGAACCACTGTTTGTAATCTAGACAAGAGCTTTTTCATTTATTCTAGTAAGGGTAACAAAACCTCTAAGGCCTGCCTGAGACTGTTTGCCCACTTTCACCAACATGTACATCTAATAAGGTCACAGATAATTAACCTCATTATCTCCAGAGTCGTGAAGACTACAATAAAACGTCATGTGTCATTGTAGAGGGGGCATAACACCCTATAATCAAGGTACAAAATACAGGGTCCCCCCCTTATTACCCTCTTAGACCCCCTGAATGCCCTTAAATAAACTTATTATGATGTTATGCTGTCAGTTAGGGAAAAATAGACACTCATATACAAATTCAGGGAAAGGTGTTTAACCTGCTTCACCCACAATCAGGAAACGTCACTACAGCTGCAGCACTGTTCTGCCTCAGGTTGGCGCTATAGCAAATTGGTTCACCCAGTTGATCCTTCATAGCCTAGCAGTTGTACCCATGCTTAGGATTAAGCATTACTTCATACTGGGTATGACTTAAGTCAGATACGAGATTCCAGGGTTTGTATCTTCAGTTCCCTGAGGGCTAGCATTGTGATCTAGGGATCTTTGGAAAAGACACTCTCTCTATTGACCTGTGGAGTTTGTCCCATATGAATCACTTGTTGCAAAGCATTTCCTTCTCCTGTGGTTTTGTGCATGACTTCAGTGATTATTCGATGTTGACTTTGATCACATAACGGTGAAAAGAAAATCTGAATCATGCAGTCACTAGGTACGTGTGGAAGAATGACATTCAGAGTGGTTTAAAGTGAAAGCTTCTATTCAAGAGAAACTAGAGAAATGTTTATGTACAGTGGTGGTGATAGGAACCAGACATCCAAAGCATGCATGGCTGAATGGTCCAAAGAGGTCCACTATTTTACCAGTATTAGTGGTGTACAGTAACCCAGTAAATATAATGTGTTAGTGTACTGTAAGTAGTGTGTTGGTGTACAGTAACCCAGTAAGTATAATGTGTTAGTGTGCTGTAAGTA
>CM067485.1:4535903-4585451 GCA_034552555.1 Semaprochilodus insignis
GTGTTAGTGTACTGTAAGTAGTGTGTTGGTGTACAGTAACCCAGTAAGTATAATGTGTTAGTGTACTGTAGGTAGTGTGTTGGTGTACAGTAACTCAGTAAGTGTAACGTGTTAGTGTACTGTAAGTAGTGTGTTGGTGTACAGTAACTCAGTAAGTGTAATGTGTTAGTGTACTGTAAGTGTGTTGGTGTATCTGTCCTTCCTTTTGTCTTATGTGTGCATAATAACGTAACATGTCCAAACGAAAGAAGCGTAAAGCGAGCCCACCAATCAGGGTCCAGTGGTCACTATGTTTTGAGCTTGTTTTGAGCTGTTGGACAGAGCTTGTTTCTAGCTAATGGAACCTGTTCTCCTTCAGTGTTTGTGCTTATGATCATTGTAATAGAAAGACATCAGTGTCAGACTAATTAATGACCTTCTATTAAAAGACTGGTGGACTGAGAGACACTGGAGTCTCTTCACCTAAACTGAGCTGATTAAGAGTCTTGTTCCAGAAATGATAATTGGATATTAGAGCCATAATAAATCATGCTCCTGTTACTCTCCATACTTAAGTACATTTGAAAGTAAATACTTTAGTACTTTTACTACAGTGGAGGTCTAAAGGGAGGAACTTCTACTGACACTGGAGGAATATTTTACCTTGGGGATAGCTACTTTAACTCTGGTACTTGGTTTGATAGATAGATAGATAGATAGATAGATAGATAGATAGATAGATAGATAGATACTTTATTGATCCCGAAGGAAATTTAGCGTACAGTAAAGTACAAATTTAGTTTGTACTTTGTCCAGCACTTATCATTATTAAAGTTACATAGAAACCTTAGAAGTCAGTTATTGTTTTGTTCAGTAAATTAAATGGGTTTTTTGATAGACTCCTGGTTCCTGACTGCAGCACTGTATTCAGGTATTCAGACTCTACACACACATTTCACATTATACCACTTTAAATGACTTTACATCTGTTTTACTCAACTGTTGAATTTTGCAGACAAATAAAATAAGCGTGTGGGAATTCTCTGCTCTCTGCTGCTGTCTTTTCATGTGTATGAAAGTTACAAACTCTGCAAAGTTTTAATCCACCTTCTGTAGGGAAAACAACCACTGGACGGAGCACATGCTAAACCATGTGATGCCCAAACAACACAAAAAGCAATTGATTAAAAATTACATTTACGTCCTCATGCAAGCCGGCATGAGTTAGCAGATTTGCTTCAACAGGACTGGCTGCACTTACTTCGAAAGACGGCCCTGTGGCTTCGTTTTCCTTCAGCACAATCTCTACCTTTCGGTCCTCTTGAGAAAGATGCATGGCTGACCTGGGCCGAGGAGGAGGCAGAGGAGCACTGAGCTGCTGAGGACTCCACTCATGTGAGAAGTTGTGTGCAAGACTGGCCTTTGGAGCTTACAGCGGCTACGTCAGGCTGGTTGTCAAGGTTACCAGAGCCACATATTACTGGGGGCTTCGCTAAGCGTCTGTATAATCACCATCCGGACTGCGCTGTGTGCTGTTTTCTTTTTGTTTTTCCTAAGTCATGTGCCTGCCTGACCACTCCTTTAGCAACGCTCGGTGGACTGAGGGCGTACAGGGGAAATGTATAAGTTTCATACAGTTGAATCCAACTCTGATTGATTGGAACAAGACGGATATAGTTATATAGGCTACATTTTGGCCCTCTGTCACTGCTTTATTTGTAGCATCTTAAGGTGGTGACTGAAAATACTGATATAGTCAAAACTGAGGTAGCTTCAGTACTTGTATGTATACGGTACATTCTCAGTAATATGATGCTATGCTGCAAAATTCCAGATAGCAATTATACTAGGGTGCATGGTATATGCCAAATGGAATACTACAATACTACAATACTATTACATATACTATAGTTCAGTTCAGTTTGGTTCAATTAAATGTTATTGTCAATATACCAATACTGGGTTGTACAGTATAACAAAACACTATCAGGCTACTTCTCCAGTGCAGTAATTACAAAATAGATAATTAGTAAGTAATAGTGCAAAAACAGAAAGACAGGAGACACAATACCATATGTGCATAGACAGTAAAACAGATGTGCGAGATGTAAAATAGCAGTAACTGCATCAGAATGTTACTGAGGTGCAAACAGCAGTTAGCATATATAGTAGAGTGATGTGTAAAGTACAGGATGTTGAGGTAGCCAGGTGTGCAGTAAGTATGTGGTTGTAACCAGTAGATGAATATCTGAAGTGTACAGTGCAGGTAGTCAGAATAGCAGCTTAATGTTCAAAGACCACTCACTAAATCTTTTGTATGCAGCAAAACAATATCAGCTTTGAAATGTTTTGGTTCTCACAGCACCTTGTGAAAACTACCAAAGCACAAATGCCTTACCCTGCCCTAACCCTGAAACCTTTAAAGTTGACCTCGAGATGACTCAGCCTTTTGGCCCCAACTTACAAAGAGCCCAAGCACAACGTTAGCTGTTGTCCTTAAAGCCTTCATCTAAGCCTTCATCTAGGTTCACATGTTGCTGAGAATGTTTGAGCTCAGCTGAGTTTGTATTGATGCTAGAAAATGTATCTGTAGTAGGCTTATTTCATCTGATTTTGGTGTATTCCTTTCTTCCTTGCCCTTTTTTAATGCCTAGTCAAGTGGCCAAGTGTGCCTCTGTGTTGAAATACCTTCTGTGTTGTACTTAAACAGCTGTTCATACAGACAGTGGGATGTCTCATCACGTGAAAGTGCACAAGCTCTGAGAACAGGCCGAACCATACATTAATTGTACATTATCAACAACTAAACGACTGATTCTCATCATATTTCTTGGTCATATGACAATATCCCATCATACAGTGATAGATTATATCACAGTGCACAGCTCTGATACAGTCAGCTGCTCTTTAAAATCTGCTGCCACCATGTGCACGTCTCCAGTGGCAACAACAGAACTAATTTATCCGTTTCAGCTAGTAGAATCAGAGCTGTAAAACAGGTGGCTCTTCAAGGGTGGTTTGGTGAAGAAAATGGTTCTAGGTAGGGCCGTGAACACTCAAAGAACCCTTAATTAAAGCATCCTTTGCATTGTAAGTGGGTTGTTCATATTGGTGGAAAGGTACTGTAGATGGCTCTATGGAGAACCATTTTTAAGAGTTCTATTTAGCACCAAAAACAGGTTGTTGCTCTTGCTGCAAGCTTGACATCACAACAATAGCATAACTCGTGTTGGTGTTGTATAGAACCCAGTTCTTGGTTCTATATAGAACATACTCTTTACTAACCCTAACCCTAGAAGCCATCTTTTTGAAGTGTGACTTACAATCCTATACATGTGTTTACTTGCTCAAACTGGCAGTTTGTGATTCAAACAGAATAAAAATTTCAGACGATTGGCCTTCGTTAGATCACATTATCTACATATTAAATAACACCACTGAGAAATTGCTTCATTAATGGAGAAGAGTATATGAAACAGCAAATGTAGAAACTTTTTGTGTCGGCCTTGAAGACTAATTCAGGTAACTGTATTTAGTGTAGTGTAGTATTACACAGACTCATTGTACACGAAAATCATTGTACTCAGCTTTGGACAGTGTTCTTAAACATGACTCCCTCTGAAGGTATTATATCATAATGCTAAGCTTATAGTTTGGACACTCATATTGCAGAATGTATGTCTTTTTTTCTTTGGACAGTGTGTACCTGACACCAGAGACGTGTCGCAGGGTTACAGGGTGCACGTCGTTGTGTTATGTGGTTTTGATTTAATTTGTGTTTTGTTTTGCTCCAGGGAATTTTGAATGTTTGTAGTTTCAGCCTTCGGTTCAAGTGCCCTTTGTCCCACGGGCACTTGCCCCCCATCTCAAACAGCTGGTTTTAGATTAAACACCAAGCGTACACTTGCTCATCATTTACAGTGTATCCTGTAAATGTTTCCTTATTAACTCATATTTACTGTAAAGCATTTGAAAAATAACAGTTATATGAAAATAAATGTTTAACGCCACAGTAATATAAATGTCAAGCTGCTTTTTCTAAGATACACCCATCACCAAAAGAATAATTGCACCCAGAAGGAAGTGTGGGATTGCAGTGCTATTGGGAAGGAAGATAAAGGTTACCATGAACAATAACTGATGATAAATTTAGACTGATATGGGCAATATTTATTGAGCTACACATACAGAAGTAGCGTCTAATGCAACATGCCAGACGTCTCGACATGGAGCTGTAGAGGTTCCTAATGGTGTCCTGTGATAATCCATCCCATGCAGATTGATTATTCTCACACAGTTCCTGCAGATTGTGCGGTAGGGGTGGAGGCGGAGTGGCACCAGGCCTTCTGGACGTGTGACGTGAAAACAAACTGTCCATCTAGTTGCTGACCACGATGCTTCCACACACGGAACAAAAGCAAGACACGTCACTGAAGATGACCCGCTGCCATTCTGAGTCACTCCATGACAGTGTGGCACGACACCACTGCAGTCTTTGGTGACGTTGATGTGGTGTTAAGGGCAGTCATCGCAACAGTCTGCGTGCATGTAGTCCTGCGTCATGCAGCCCTCTGCCAATGGTGCTGGCACTAACAGGATGACTCATGGAGGGCATCACTGCTCAGTGAATGTCTGCAATCGTGGCTGTTGGGTCAGTCTAGTACAGCAGTAAGGCCCATCCTTGCTTATGTCACATGTCAAACCTACACACCAAGTTTCCTTCCTGTCGGTTGATTCCTTCTGGGTGCAACTATTTGTGCAACTGTTCTGTTGATGATGAGTGTAGTTTTAAGGAACACTGTTGGTTTAAAAATGGTTGGTTCAAACTGTCATCATCTTCTCAAGAATGTGCAGTAGCTGGAGTCGGTAGATTTATAGGGACTTGTAACAGCCCATTCATTGATAGGTCAGCAGTGGTGGTGCACGGGGTCTACGTTACACTCTTGTGAGTGATTTGTTTTTGCTTAAGAGCAAAAGACTCAAAGCTGAGGTTTGTGGATGGCCTACATTCAAGTCTCAAATCACCAGAAACAATCAATTCTCATCCTGACTTAGACATGGACAGGGGCATATCATGTAGAGCTACATGACAATGATCTTCAGTAACAGCCACACAAATCTGATTTTACATGCTGAAAATGTCACATGATGGAGCCAGAGACAATATACAAAGTTTCTAACACCAACACCAAAAACGTATTTTATGTCACATGACAAAGACACGACTGGATAAATGTTCAGTCATATATTCACTTCTATCAGTTGGGTAATATTGATTAATCAAATGGTACAAAGCTCACTCACTCACTCAATCATCTTCTAAACCAGATTATCCTTTTGGGTCAAGGGATGGCTGGAGCCTATCCCAGCAGTCATTGGGCAGAAGGCAGGAAACACCCTAGACAGGCTGTCAGTGCATCGCAGGGCCACTCTGTATGAACCAAGTAGCCAAGCAAGCTAATGACCACTGTCTGTTATAGAAAAATTATGAATTATGTTCAAATTGAAACAAGGGAGTTCTGAAAGCACTCCAGGAAGTCTCTCCAACAGTGGCTAGCCAGCATCAATGTTGTCTCAAACTGAAGATGTTTAATTAGCCTGCTATTGTAACATTTATATTTGCACATATGTACATTAATATACATATATTTATATTCATAAACTTCATATAACACTAATATGATTATATACGACATTTCCGGCCCATTATAAACTACTGCCTCCACCTAAGTACAGGCCCAGGGACCACTAGAGGGTGCTTCATGGCCCACTGGTGGTCTGCGGCCCAAAGGTTGAGAAACCCTGCCCTAAGTGAGACCTTGCTCACCCTACTCGCCTCGGTCATATTCTTTTGCATGCAAGAAATCAGGAGAACAGAAAATCTCTGGAACCCGCAGGTGGTTCATACCTTAGCTATAGTGAAAAACGGCCATGCGTGTTAACATTGCTTTTAAAGCTGAATCTCCTGGTAATACAGAGACGTCATGTCCTCCAGTTGACACTTTCGGGTTGGTGGCACAAAAAAAATTAGGCTTATCCATTTTGTAGCCAGCACTGCTAGCTAACACTTGATAACTTTGGCTTAAACATTTTCTTTGCCTTTGAGCTTACATTGTTTAGTCTGGTTCAGTAAAGAACCATTGAGGTATGGTGTTATATGGTGTTGTTTTGGAGTTTTTGAACTCTTCATGAAAAGATCTTTAGAAAACGAAGGTTCTTCAGACTGAGATGGCTCTTTTTAGGTCCCATTTACACCTGGTCATTTTATGTGCATTGAGTATCCACATAAAAAAGTGTAAACATTCCAAAGAAACATTTAAAGATTTAAAATATAAATCTGCTCCCTCTGACCACTTCAGGAGGTGGTCTGAAACATATTTGAGCCACACATTCATCTCTCCTTGACACCTTTGACAACCTAAACCCCTCCCAGTACAACAAAACTCCTCCTAGTACAAATCAAATCCCTCCCAGTACATCCCAAACCCCTCCCAGAACAACTGAAACTCCTCTTAGTACAACCGAACTCCTACCAGTATAACCCAAACTCCTCCCAGTACAACCAAAATGCCTCCCAGTACAACCCAAAACCCCTCCTAGTACAACTGAAATTCCTCCAAGTGCAACCCGAAGAGAAAACAACTTGATTTATTTTTTTTACTGCATATATGGAACAATACTTGAAATGTTCTATTATATGACAAAAAAAATGCTTATTAAGGATCTTATAGCTGAGTACAAAAGTTTATAACATCAGTTTTGTATAGATATGAAGAGCTGTGAGTATATAATGAATGAATGAATGAATGAATGAATGAGTCACAAACCCTTGAAGGGAACCATGTAATCTCTATTCCACAGTGATAAAAGACAACATATAGTGCCAGTGAAAAGAGAACAGCATGAAGAATGTAGTAATCCATGAAAGTAGATCTTTTCTGGCAGTTATTGAGAAATAGAATATTCCTATATTGCATCAAATATTAATTGCAGCACAAGAAATACATAGACAATTATCACTTCTATATATTAAAGGGTTGTTATTATAAAGTGACCCAGTAAGAAAATGAGTTTTACCCACATCAAACCAGCAGATGGCAGTATTATACTACTCAACTTCTGCAGTTTCATACAAGACCCTATTACGGTTCCTTTTCAGTGGATGGGTCAGTTCTTAAGAATAGAAGTGCCAGGAAAGGTTCTTTGCACAGTTTGATAGAAGAACTACATTTGGTACCCTAAAGAACCTTTCAGTGCATGGCTCCACCCTTAAAAGTTAAAGGTACCAGAAAATGTTCTTTGTGTTTCCAAAGAAGAACTACTTTTAGTTCTCCAAAAATCTTTCAGTGGATGGTCCCTCTCTTAAATATAAAGGTGCTAGAAATGTTCTTTGTGCAGTTCCATAGAAGAACCCCTTTGGGTTCCATAAACTACGTATCCATCCATGGCTTCAGCTTTTTAAAAAAGGTGCCAGAGCACCATGTGGCATTGGTTCCATAGAGGAAGACTTTTTGGTTCCATAACCAAAATTCTTTAATTAAAATGAAGGTGCCAGAAGTGTTCTGTGCACAGTGCCACAAAAACAAAAACAATTTTGGTTCCTCAGAGAACCTTTTCGTTTGTTGCTTCTTTAGAGAACCATTTTCGTAAAGGAGATGTGTGAGTATGAAGAACCTTTTTAAGGCTTAAAGAACCATCACAAAATGTAAACCTTTTAGGAACCCTTACATTTTTCAAACATGGCTCGTTTGGAAAACAAAGTGGTTCTTCTAGGGTCTTAAATAACACTTTCGCTCTGCACCTTATTCTACTACCTCATGTCTGAAAATGAGTGCTGTGTCGGTGCTGCACTGTCCTGTCTGTTTACTGTGTCTGTCTGTTTAATTTATCATATTTATTGTATTGTTTCTAGTTTTAATGTTTGTTTACACACTTATGTCTGCACGTTTGGACTTCGTACTCTTTTGTTCCATGTTGCACCTTGTTCCTGGAGGAACGTAATTTCACTCTACTGTGTACTTGTACATGGATGGAATGACAATAAAAGCCTCTTGACTTGACTTGACTTCACCTCAAGAGTGTCTTTACAGAACCATTCATGTAAATGAAATGTGAGAATTTAAGGTTGAAAGTTTCTATACCCTTTAAAGAACCATGCACAAGACCATGAAGAGCCATTTAGAACCCTTTGTGTCACATTATTATGACCACTTCCTACTTTTGACAGTGGCATCGTGTAGGCGCTGAAGTAAGTCACATTTAATGGCATTCTCTGTGCCCACATATCCATGTGGTAGGCACTTGATTGGGCTATGAATCCATCCTTGCAGATCACGTACACCCATACATGCTGATTGTCTTCCCTGGGGCGAATATAATCTTCCAGCAAGACAATGCGACATGTCACATGGCTAGAAATGTCCGACATTGGTTGAAGGAGCATGACCAAGACTTCCAAGTACTACCCTGGCTCCCTAATTCCTCAGATTTAAACCCAATTGAGCATCTATAGGACCACCTTGATCATCCTGTTCACTCTATGGACCCTCCCCCATGCCCCCTCCAGCAGCTGTGGGATGCACTGCAGTCACCATGGCTCCAGATACCTGTGGCAACCTACCAGGACCTTATTGAGTCACTCCCAGCCCGTCTAGCTGCTGTCCGTGCTGCACGCGGTGGTTACTCTGGATGTTAGCGAGGACTTACAAAATACTCCACTAAATTTGGTCTAAAAGGTTCTTTTATATCGCATGATCATCCACGGCTTAGTGTTTAGATCTCAGCGCAGTGCCATGCCTGCTAGACAAAATTAGGTCACTTAACATCCTGTTGAGGGACCAGTCAATAATGGCTTTGGTGGTGGTGTGTGTATGTATGTGTGTGTGTGTGTGTGTGTGTGTGTGTGTGTGTGTGTGTGTATGTGTGTGTGGTGGGGCGGTTGGGTCAAAGAGGCAAGTCAATTTAGATCACACTGGTCACTCACTGTTCAGAGCATTCAGTAAGGTGATAGAATAGAATAGAGCAGTGATGTCACTCCCATGTGAGGCATTTTTAAAAGAGCTGCGTTTGGCTTTCCAATGACTTTCTGCTGTAAGAGAGGTGATTCAGAGATACAGACTGAAACCTAACCTTAACCTCAGCACTTAAAAATGAAATAAAGATCCAGCCCGATTCCCTCGTAACATCAAACTCTTCCCGTTATTAATTCTGTATTGGGGCTCGTTAAGAACTAAAACACATGGACACACATACTAGGGGTGTAGCTGTTGGGGAGCCTAGGCACCTGTACATGGAAGTGAAGACCTCCCAGATTTCTGTCTACACAAACACGTTCCTATAATAAGCAAAGAACCCAAAGTTTCTGAGTTTGTGCATCCTCCCATCCTCCTGCCTTTATTTTCACCCTAAACAGATACGTGTGACCACTAAAGCTCTTGGCCAGTTTTGAATTCATTGTTTCGAGAACAACCTCATTTTTATATACTGTATATGCAAAAGTTTGGGCACTCCGGTCAAAAGTCATGTTACTGTGAATGGCTAAGTGAGTAAAAGATGACCTGGTTTCCAAAAGATATAAAGATAACAGGCTTCTTTAATATTTTAAGCAAGATCGTTTTTATTTTCATTCTTCACAGTACAATATAGCAAAAAGGGGAAAGGGACTGAAGCAAAAGTTTGGACACCCTGTATGGTTACCCAGGTGTGAAAAAGTACACTGAAGTAGACTTAATTGAAGCATACTCGGTATACTTCCTTGCACTCATGATTAATGCACTCATGAAAGTGTGCTGTTTCTTGTATACTATGTATTTAGTATGCCAAGTATGTATCATTAGTGCTATTAATTATACTTAAATATAACTATTTTGTGACACCTTTAAGATTCACTTAAATATACTTGAGTACATATTAAGTACATACATTACAATATACTTCATTCTTACCTGGCTATTACTAAGTCACTCTTTGGAAAATATCACAGCTTGTAAATGCCTTTTGTAGTCCGTTTGGGATTTTTCACCCATTTTACATCCTTGAAAAACGCTTCTAGTTCTGTGAAGTTCTTGGCGTGTTTTACATGGACTGTTCTTTTGAGGTCTATCTACAGATTTTCAGTGATGAAACCTTCAGCTTGCACCTCTTGAAGTAGTCTACTACGGATTTTAAGGTGTGTTTAGGATCATTATCCTGTTGTAGAAGCCATCCTCTCATCTCTTTTCATCTTCAGCTTGGCTGCTGATTGTTGAGACAAGGTTTGAGGAATCAGAGTATGTAAAAAGCTTGGCCCGTCCTTGTGATGACTGTAAATAACCGTTTATGCCTTAAGGAGATTAATTCACTTTTTCATTTAACTATTTACTGTAACAAGAATGACCAATGCACAAAGTACAGGTGTTTAGCACCTGCATTAATACTTGTGGCGATATTACATGCTATTAGCTTTTTGTCCAGTCAGCTTATATATGTATAATTATGTTTTGTCATACCATATTACATACTAGAGACTAAACATCTAAACAGGGAATTGTGTCCTCAGAGGTTTTACATTTCTGATGAAACTGATAAGTCTGGTTATCGTGCCTGATTAGTCCATGCTGCACTATCCATTTCTCCATTAGATGTCAATAGATGTCTACGTGTTGTAATTCATGAGCCCCTGAGTGCATCTGTGCCCATCCTGTACGGAGCCCCCTGTTTCAACTCTACAGCTGTGCACTGTGTGTGTAGTGGGTCACGTTGCTGTGCACGCCTCAGATCCACTCTGCACATTCCTCTGCATGAGTGAACAGAGCTGCAGCCCAGTGGAGGTGATGCCTTTCTGCATTTCAGACTGGACACTCTGACCCACAGGGTAGGCCCAGCTGTACCTCTATCTGTCCTAACTCCTGTAAACCTTTTTTTTTTTTTTACAGATATGAGGGTTTCTACACTAATAAGCATATATATATATATATACATCTTTTTCTTGGAGAGTAAAGAACGGTTTCTCATTCAGAGCCCACTATGCAGCCATACACTGGTGTCTTGAAGGCTGGATTTCTGCCTTCGTCATATTCAGTAGGAAAGCATACGTCACACGTGGCTTTGTGTGCATGAGATCTGCTCTCTGATCTGTCATGTTCAATCAGGTGTAATGTACACTGGAAAATAAAGGTTTCATTATGGTACTTGGCTTGGACATACGGTCCTAAGCAAAACCTTAATTTATTTGGAGTCATTTCATTTTCATGAAGAAAACAAAAAAATTCTATTATTAATTGCTATATACAGAGAAATAGTACTGTAGAAGTTAGCACTCTGGTTAATTAGCTCTTACACTGTAGGATATTTTAACAGCTGTTATAGCAACTAGGCGGGTAAATGTCAGATCAATCCACACCAATAATTACCAACACGACATACTTTATTTACCACATACAGAGAACTACCATCTACTCATTTTTATATTGAACACGTGCTTGAACACTCAAACCAACATGGTGGTTTTACCAACGAATCTGTGTGTGGAGGCACTGTGATCAGCACCAAGATGCACGGTTTGTCGTCACACGTTAGTGTCCAGAAGGCCTGGTGTCACTCCACCTCCACCCCTACCGCACAATCTGCAGGAACTGTGTGAGAATATTCAAACTGCAGGCGATGGATTATTGCAGGACACCATTAGGAACCTCTACAACTCCATGCTGAGACATCTGGCATGTTGCGTTAGCAAACAAGGCGGCCCAACACCATACTGAGAGACACTACTTCTGTATGTGTAGCTCAATAAATATTGTCCATATCAGTCTAAATTTATTATCATGTATTGTGCCTGTTCATGTTGTGGTCCTGTTTAGTTAGTGTCTTATTGTACATTCACACTGTCTTGCTTCTGTACAAGGTGATGTTAGAATCTACTGAATGTACTCTGGTGCAGGATGTACTCATGTTATTAGTGTGTGTGATTATGCTGGTAATATCTCTCTCTCTCTCTCTCTCTCTCTCTCACACACACACACACACACACACACACGCTGCAGTACAGCACTCCTCCCCTCCCTTTTTTTCTCAATGGATGCTGAGACACAGGCTTGCTTCCTCTACACTCCGCCTGAAGGAGGAAGAGAGAGATGCTGGCGGTATTAGTGGCTGCTGTTGCCATGACATAAGCAAGCCTGAAACATCCGGCCTCCCTTTGGAAACGGAAGAAAAAAAGCAGATCTGTGTCATTCACACCCTGCCTGAGGATTACAGCCCATAATCTGCACGGCAACAGCCCCCACATCTCTCTCTCTCTCTTTTTCTCTGCCTTTCTATTGCTTTCTCTCTCTCTCTTATATACAGGGATGAGGAAAGAGAAAGAGAGAGAGAGAGAGAGAAAGGGCTAGTGAGGGTGAAGTGAAAGAAGCAGGGAGAGAGAGAGAGAGAGAGAGAGAGAGAGAGATGAGATTAAGAATGGCTGCTGATTCATTCATAATTTTCTCCCCCCGCCATTCACTCCTTCAGCCAGCTTTCATTGGAGCGCAGTGAAATCACCCTTTCAGCCTGAGCGTATGAAGACGGGCGGGCGGGTATGCATGTGAGGCCTCCACACACCTCCCCCCCGAACCACCTTCATCAGCGCTGAGGATGAGGAGGGTGATGATGTCACCGCACCACTCTGGTAAATGCAGCACAGTGTAACACAGGAGCTGGATTCCGCCAGCTAGAGCAGAGCTGCAGTAGCTGGAGCTGCAATAGTGGCAATCGGAAAAGCATGCCGGCCTGTATACGAGCAGGTAGACATTCTAGAGTCGGAATGAGAAGTATAAGCCAATACCTGAACCACATATAAGCCACAGACTGAACAGAACGTGTGCCAATATGAATGAATCGAACACAGCCATATAGTACTAGAGAGTTAAACGACCCAGCATTGGTTAAAGGCTTGCGGTGAAGACGAGCTCGCAGTGAAAGCAGGACAGCACCGCTGTGTTAGCTGAGGTTTGGGCTTGACGTAAGCTGGATGATGTCATTGGTTCAGAGGAACAGAGAACAAGGTGCAGTCAGAGAAAACCAGGACAGAGATGGCGAATACAAAGCAAGCAAGCGAATCGTAGAGCACTTCCAAATGTGCCCAAGTAAATTTACTTCACGTACAGCATCTGAGTGCATGCAGATGAGTGTATATACAAGCACTTCTTAACACGGAGCAAACCTGGAATGATCCTAAGGAAAAAAAAGCGCATTGTTTAGTCACATAGTGAAGACAGCTTGTACGCGTTACGGACAGGAAGTAGTGCCTATAATTGGCAACACATTAGTCACTGAGCAAAAAAGAAGTAAGATAAATAAGGCTGGAGCTGGAATCATTCTGTAGAGGAAACTATGGAGGGAATGCAATGCTTACACTCCCTGTGCCTTTCAGGGTGCAACTGCTGCCATTGTGGCGGTACCTTCGTCGGCATCTTTGGGATAAGGGAAATTCCACCAAGCTTTCCAAATTCTGCATAATGAAAATGGTTAAGATATAAACAAAGGCATTCAAAGCTCACCTAGAACTGCTTACAGTGGTGGTGATGGGAACCAGACGTCTGAGGAGTTTAACGCCTCAAAAAGCTCCCTCACAGACAGTCAAGTCAATGTCCTGCTCTCATTCACTTTTACCATCAGAGTAGCGTTTCAGAGTAAACATTGCCGATGAACGATACGCTGTAAAATGGCAGCGTAACGTTACACAGTATAACGGTGCAGTAATAACCCAGAAGTTGTTGGGCTCCCACGGGCTCATAACGCTTGTTAGGTAGAGCCAGCACTGACTGGTCAGTGCAGATCATAGTTAACAGCATTTACACTAGTTCTTCCACTTGTATGCTATACTGATACCCACATATTTATCTACTGGTATCATGTATCTCCATTATTGTCATTTTTCTACATCATGTGACCACAGCAGGTGATCTTTACATTAAGTTTCAGGCTCGGCTGTACATGTGATGTAAGCAAGGACAGGCCTTATCGCTGTACCTGACTGACCCAACAGTCACGACTGCAGACATTCAGCGAGCAGTGATGCCCTCCATGAGTCATCCTGTTAGTGCCAGCACCATTAGCAGACGGCTGAACGACGCAGGACTACATGCATGCAGACCGCTACAATGACTACCCTTAACACCACATCAACGTCACCAAAGACTGCAAAGGTGTCGTAACAGACTGTCATGGAGTGACTCAGAATGGCAGCGACGAGCCCCTTCAGTGATGAGTCCCGCTTTTGTCTTGGTGGAGATGACCAACGAATCCATGTGTGGAGGCACCGTGGTCAGCACCTAGATGAACGGTTTGTTGTCATGCTCCACACGTCCAGAACACATGCCGAGACGTCCGGCGTGTTGCATTAGCGAACATGGTGGCCCGACGCCGTACTGAGAGACACTACTTCTATATAGGATATGTACTGTATATGTCATATTTCTGTTTTGATGTAGTCGTGCATAATGTGCTGCAAAAGGAGGTGCTGACTGTACTCATGTTCTTAGCGTGTTTAATTATGCTGGTAATCTCTCTCTCTCTGACACACACACACATGCTGCAGTACAGCACTCCTCCCCTCCCTTTTTTCTCAATGGATGCTGAGACACAGGCATGCTTCCGTTACTTTCTGCCTGATATAGAGAGTGAGTGAGAGAGAGTGAGAAAGACGGAGAGAGAGAAAGAGAGAAATGGAGAGAATGTTGGTGGTATGATATAAGCAAGCCTGAAACATACATGCCTTGCCCTCATTCAAGTAGCCGCGCCCACTCAGCCAGCTTTCATACTTTCACCATCACAGCTGCTGCTTCAGGTGCAAACATGAATGGTAAAGCGTAAAACAGCAATGTAATGTCACAAATCGGAAACCGTATGTTTCTGTGTCGTTGAGTGATTCAGCAGACCATGGCTGTTGTTAACAGGCTGACTGTGGGCTAACTGAACATTATTCAGTTGAATCATAATTGAATCAAATAATTGAATCAAATCACACATGTACAAGTGTTCATTCTGAGTTTGGCCTAAAAATGTACTTCCTAAATTGTCTTCATGGCTCAGAGGTCCTTCCTGTACATGCATGTGCAGATTCACTAGTGTTTATTTATCATGTTAACAGTGTTATGAAGATGTAAAACAATGACCTCTACCATCAAAAGGGATAGCATAGCAGACAACTGCTGTGTCTGATCCACTGATACCAGCACAACACACGCTAACACACCCCAACTACATCAGTGTCACTGCAGTGTTGATTCAATGATTCAATTCAATGATTCAATTCAATGATTCAATTCAATGATTCAATTCAATTCAGTTCAATTGAGTTCAAACCTGTCATTATACCAATTGAGGGTTGTACAGTATAACTAAACACGGTAAACAAGGATCCACCACCCACGTAATACCTGCTCTGTGGTGGTCCTGTGGGGGTCCTGACCATTGAAGAACGAGGTAATAAAGTATACAGAGAAACAGATGGACTACAGTCTGTAATTGTAGAACTACAGAGTGCTCCTATATGGTAAGTGGAGCTGATAAAATGGACAATGAGTGTAGATACAAGGAGGTGGTTTTAATTTTATGAATTATCTGTGTTCATAGACCAAATGGCAGATTCCTTTAAAAGACTAAAAGTGAGTCTCCTGAGAAGAACGGCAGCTGTAATAACGGCAAAGAGTAGATACAATAAACACTGAAAAAAAAGATGTAATAAGCTCGCCAGACAAAAATAAGTCACCTGTGACTGAAACGTACCTAATAGCGTATAATACCTCCACGAGCACCAATAACAGCTGTGACTGGATGTTTCTGGATGTAGGTCACATCAATGTTCAGACACTCTTGTATCAAAGAAATGCACAGTTGGTCCAGATTTGGTGGATGCTTTCCCTAGCACAATTCTGAGGAGAGTTTCCTGTAGACTGGGATTTTAGCCACTGCTCGTAGACACGTATGGCCATACGCTTCCATACACCTGCAGATTCAGCTACTTCCTTCACACTATGGTCTTTGGCACGCCCAAATGCAGTCACTCCTTATAGGCAATCATTAACATCTGCTTTGGAGCCATTTTCCACACATGGAACGAGACATTCACTGCACCTTAAACACACAAGGTGACTCATTTTTTAGCTGGTGAGCTCATTTTCTGCGACATTACTTTATATATTCAATCACTGACTTTTCTGGTAGTGTTAACTATTAAAATCTGGAAAGTTTTCTTCTGTTTTCTGGAATTTCTCTCGCCTTAGTTCACCACTGAATGTTCACACTCTGCAAACGCAGTTTCGGAAAAAATAGAAGTGATGGTATGTAGGTTACACAGCATGTAGACAGCGGTGTGGACTACTTTAGTTCCACCAAAGGTCATGGTCATGCTGCGGCATTGGGGAAAAGATATATTTGCATCACCTCATCCTTCTCTGAATGTCCTGAGTGTCATTTCAGCACATAAGGATTTACTCACACTGGCTTAATGCTCCCTCCTGAGTTTTGAATGGACACTTTCCCAGCTTATTCTTCTCTGACCCAGAATAGCATCCTCACTCACTCTTGAAAAAGAGGTCAGCACCCCCTCCATCTCCAGCCCGAGAACTGGAAGAAGACACGATACGGGGGAGGGAGAGTGAGAAGAGAGAGAGGAAGAGGGGAAAAGAGAGAGAGAGAGAGAGAGAGAGAGAGAGAAAGATAGATAAAATGAATCATGCCAGGATGACTAATGTCTTACATAACTGCCGAGAATCCCTCCCAGTGTTCATCAATGGGCGGCGGGCGACGGGCTGCGTTTCGTAACCCTCCCACTTCTCCTCCGAAAAGATCAAAACCTGTGAACACTCACAGCCGCCAATCATCATGAGCCATAGGTAAAGATCTCTGCGGGGCCTCGAGCAGATGGATTCCGTATTTAGATGAGAAGAAAAGAGAGAAATTAGTGCATCTGATTGGTAATGGCTGACTAATAAGGATGGATTTGGAAGCGAGAGCAGTCAGCCTGGTCCGGTGTAGTGTGGAAGGTTTAGAGAATCCTCTCACTCAGATCACTGGTCAGCACCGTTATTGCTGCTCAATGCCATTTACACTGACTTTTCTGAAGTTCTGCATATGAAAATCAGTTCGGAAAATTCAGTATAAGTCATCCAGGATAATCCATTCTACAGAAACTTAGACTAAGACTTGTTCACAGTGCTTGCAGACGTCTGAACAGGTTTATGTCTGTAAAAACTACATCACAGAAAGTCCAGTAAACGTCCTGCAATTAGCCACGCCCACCCAGCCAGCCTTCATACTTCTACCATCATCGCTTCATGTGCAAACATCACTGGTGAACGCTGTAAAACAGCAATTTAATGTCACCTATCATAAACATTACATTTGTGTTCGCTGACTGATACAGGCATGCTAACAGGCTCTCTGTTGGCTAACTGAACATTATCCATGCTGTGTTAAGCTAACCGGACAAAAAATGAGTGACCTGTTACTGAAACAAACCTAATGGTGTGTAATACCTCCACGAGCACCAATAACAGCAGTGATTGGATTTGGCATGGACTGGACGTTTCTGGATGTAGGCCACATCAATGTTCAGTCACTCTTGTATCAAAGAATTGTGCAGTTGGGCCAGATTTGGTGGATGCCTTCCCTGGCACAAATCCAAGAAGAATTTCCTGTAGATAGGGATTTTTGCCACTGCATTTAGACCCATATGACTGCATATGACATATACCAAGTCTGGCCCCATTATTTGGTACAGGAGTAGCTGAACATTGATGTGGCCTACATCTAGAAACTTGTCCAGTCCATGCCAAATCAAATTGCAGCTGTTTTTCCTGCTCGTGGAGGTATTACACACTATTAGGTACGTTTCAGTTCAAACATGTCCAATCGTTAATTTTAATACAATATAAAAACTTAAATATTGTCATTAAAATATATTTTTTTATTCATTTAAAAGGCTGACATGAGTTTTGAACCAACTTCCGACTGAACTGAGTCAATAGATGGATGTATGTATATACACACTTCATCAAAATAATAGTTGCACCCAGAAGGAAGTGTGGGATCGCAGTGCTATTGGGAAGGAAGATAAACGTTACCAGGAACAATAAATGATGATAAATTTAGACTGATATGATCAATATTTACTGAGCTACACATACAGAAGTAGTGTTTCTCAGTATGGCATGAAGTTGTAGAGGTGTTCTACATGGTGTTAAGGGCAGTCATCGTAGCGGTCTGTGTGCATGCAGGCCTGTTCTTGCTTGAACTTCAGTTATTGTATAGGCAACTTTACTCTATACTTTGTACTTTTATACTAGTAAATCTATACTTTTGAATTGAGACCTTTTACATGAATGCACCTCTAATCGGCACAATGCAGTGGTCACATGTCTAGTGCAACATCAGGCTGAACTCAGGGCACTCAAGACTTCTACTATAATTCTTCTCTTTGGAATGGCCAGGCTAACAGCAGTGCAAAAATGCATCACTTTAAAGGTAATGGCAACCGCATTTATTTGAGCCATTAGAATCAATTACAATTCATTCTAATACAGCTTGATGTCTTTATCTGTATTCCACTACCGTGTAGATGCTTCCCTCATTTCTCACTTCTGTATTTGTGATCAATTCACTAAAGCATCACTTTCTGATAACTGGCCACGATTCATGAAAGGAGGTCAGACATTTACACCCTAGACATTGACACTCCATTTCTACCCGAGTGAGTATCCAGTGTAAGCACCTGGCAGGGTAATTGTGGGCCGAAGTCAGAGTCAGGGGTCAGCTAGACGTTGCTGAGCAATCTTATAGTTGTCATCCTTATGTAATCTAGCTCCCATCCTACTTCCATCCCTTGTGCTCCACTTTTTTTGGAGCGATGGAGACCCCTGCCTGCATCATTTTAGACGTCACCCACCTCCTCTGGACCCACCCCCCACCCACCCAAGAGGTTGTTGTCTCACTGAACTAAAATAAATTGCCTATGGAAGCGGATGAATCAGACTTCCCCCCTGCCAGCGCACTGCGCTGCATGCGGGACGTTTCTGAAGGGAGCTTCCGTGCTTTTCTCTCCATTCCTCTCTTTCTTCCTTTTTTTCCATGAGTAGGGCGTTTCTCCCTGCGCCCACGCTGCTCATCTCCTCTTAGCACTGCAGTAGGCCTGTCGAATCGCATTTTTGAGTCATACGCAACCGCAGCAGACTTGCACTCCTAACAGTGAAGGTTCCTCAGTGGTTCTTGGCTTGTATGGTTCTTGGAAAGACCTGTAATTGGGATAGAACCTTTACATTAAGCTTTCTTTGCACTTTGTAAAGATGTAGTTTCATGTGTTGTTCACAACATCCATTGGGTTCATCATCATTACGGTGGAGAGGATGAACTGCTCGAATGACCCTTTAGATGAAGAGGACAGCAAGCTGAAAGTAAACTTAGCTACTTAACGATCAAGTTACTTTACCTTAGTTTACACTTAGTTACAGTACCTTAGTTCTTCTAGATTTTGCTTGGTAAGTGACATAAATGTTACACAAATGATTGCTGGCTTGTATTTATTAGACTGTAGCTAAGTGGCTAGGCTAACAGTCAAGACTGACTGACAGCACAGGGTTTCCCAATGTGTGCATAATGCATGCTGGGTATTGTAGTGACAGAACACTGAGAAAGGCATACATGAAAAGTATTAATAATTGTGGTTTCCTTCAAACCAGTGAGGCTGAGGGATACCATGCTGAACTACAGAACTCACAAGAACCATACACTCATCATCAAAGGAATAGTTACACCCAGAAGGAAGTGTGGGATTGCAGTGCTATTGGGAAGGAAGATAAAGGTTACCAGGAACAATAAATGATGATACATTTAGACTGATATGGGCAATATTTATTGAGCTACACATACAGAAGTAGTGTCTCTCAGTATGGCGTCGGGCTGCCATGTTTGCCAACGCAACATGCCAGACGTGTTGGCATGGAGTTGTAGAGGTTCCTAATGGTGTCCTGTGATAATCCATCCCATGCAGCTTGAATATTCTCACACAACTCCTGCAGATTGTGCGGTAGGGGTGAAACTGGAGTGACAACAGGCCTTCTGGACGTGTAACATGTGACAACAAACTGTTCCTCTTGGCGCTGACCATGGTGTCTCCACACACAGATTTGCTGGTCGTCTCCACCAAGACAAAAGTGAGACTTGTCACTGAAGATGACCCGCTGCCCTTCTGAGTCACTGCATGACAATCTGGCACCACACGATTGCAGTCTTTGGTGATGTTGACGTGGTGTTAAGGGCAGTCGTGGTAACGGTCTGCGTGCATGTAGTCCTGCGTCGTACAGCCGTCTACCAAGGGTGCTGGCACTAACAGGATGATTCATGGAGGACATCACTGTTCGCTGAATGTCCGCAATCGTGGCTCACACAATGTCAAACCTACTCACCAAGTTCCATTCCTGTTGGTTGATTCTGGGTGCAAGTATTTTTTGAGGATGAGTGTATTTAGCTATCAGGTCAGTCTGCACAGTGTCTTCTATCTTAGCTAAAAAACATACTCGCCCTGAGTATGCCCAATTCACCTATGTATTCTAGCATATTAGCATGTTAGCATGTTCTAATGCACAAACAGATAGTTATGGCTGAGAGCTTTCAGAATATTCAATACACACACTCCACTTAGCACCCCTATGAGAATCACATGCCTGCTACAGGAAATGTCAGTTTCTAGACAGGTTCTCGGTATGTACCAGGAGTAGTGTGGAGAGGTCAGGGTGAGTGTGGACAGGGGTCTGGATGTGTTCCGGAGTCGTTGGCCTGAGCCAGGCAGGGCCGTGTTTGTGCGTTTGATGCAGGTTTGCTGGAGAGGTGAGATATTTCTCTCACACGTCCACTCCAGCAGTCTGCATAGACAGCCTGACGCCCAGCAAACCTTTTTACCCCCTATTCCCAGAAGATGGGAGGGGGGGCCATGCAGATGGGACAGCTGTAGTCCTGTAAGCAATCGGATGGTTCAAAGCTGAAAGCGGAGAAGCCACAAATAGCTTGGGCTTCTTCTCAACATGTTTTTGAGGAGGACTATTTGTATATTTGGGGAAGTGGGATAGAACAATTTCCTGCCTACAAATTTTACAGAATCTATGGTTTAATGTGTATTCAAGATGCATTTGATGTTTTCCTCCTGGCATCCAAAGGTGTTCTACAGGAAAATAGGCAGGGCTACTAATTTACTCCAACTGTCAGCATTCATTTATGGTTTGAAAATGAAACTCGGTGGGTGGGTTTGACATTGTGAGACATGCGCATGATTCAAGTTTCACGTTTGGCCGCGCATGTGATGTAAGCAAGGACGGGCCTTATCCCTGTACCTGACTGACCCAACAGCCACGATTGCAAACATTCAGCGAGCAGTGATGCCCTCCGTGAGTCGTCCTGTTAGTGCCAGCACCACTGGCAGATGGCTGCACGATGCAGGACTGCATGCACGCAGGCCGTTACCATGACTGCCCTTAACACCATGTCAACATCACCAAGACTTCAATGGTGTTGTGCCAGACTGTCATGGAATGACTCAGAATGGCAGCGGGTCATCTTCAGTGACGAGTCTCGTTTTTGTCTTGGTGGAGATGACCAACAAATCAGGTCAGCACCAAGATGAACGGTTTGTTATCACATGTTACATGTCCAAAAGGCCTGGTGTCACTCCACTTCCACCCCTACCGCACAATCTGCAGGAACTGTGTGGGAATATTCAAGCTGCATGGGATGGATTATCACGGGACACCATTAGGAACCTCTACAACTCCATGCTGAGACATATTGTTGCATGTTGTGTTAGCAAACATGGCAGCCCAGCACCATACTGAGAGACACTACTGTATGTGTAGCTCAATAAATATTACCCATATCAGTCTAAATTTATCATCATTTATTGCTCCTGGTGACCTTTATCTTCCTTCCCAATAGCACTGAAATCCCACACTTCCTTCTGGGTGCAGCTATTCTTTTGATGATGAGTGTATATTTGTCTTGGGTATATGGGTTTTCTACAATATGGACCCTTTAACATCTCCTCTGCATAGGAAATGATCGAGATCAGCACTCAGACCCAGCAGAGTTAAACCTGGCATCCAGACTGATATTATAGCCAGGCTGAAGTAGACTTCACACAGTGCCTTCAGCTCCTCCGGCACAGCTTCTGACAGGAACACACAGAGCACGCTAAGAATAACCCCTGACACTCACACGCTCTCAGCCTAATCTAACAAGTTTCAAGACGCGGGGATGTGTCATCCACAACCGTCCAGAACAGACAGTAACACCGCACCCACCCAGACCTGAAAGAGGGATGATTTCCACTAGATTAACAATGAGCTGAGCATCTGAAAGTTTACTGAACGCACATTTCTCGTTTCAGCACATTTCAGCACTCCTTCTGTAGGATAGCGAGACTGCTTTTAAATATGACAGCTATATTCTTCATTCACATCAGGCCTGCTTACCAGCTGCGGGCCCTCAGTACTTGAAGTTTGGATTAAAAGGCCTGGGATGTCAGTCCACAGCAAACTGAGTGCTTACAGAACAATGACCTCACACCACACAGACAATACAGCAGAGGAAGTATTACACTACGGCATGATGTCACTCAGCGTTCACTCGCGCTGAATAAAGACGTTACATGAGGCTTATTCATAAGTGATGTGAGGATGCCATCATTAGATTAATAATGAAGGACATGGTGTGGCCTCACAAACAAACCGCTCCCTCGCTCATGAGGTCAGAATGTTCCAAAGAGAGAGAGAGAGAGGGAGAGAGAAATATGGTGAAATATTGATCACTGTATTGTAATATTAATAATGTAACTGAATGTGTGTATTATTTATAGTGTGTTTTCATTGTTGCTGTTCTCTCATTCCGCAGGCTGATATCAGTCACAGTCAAGCCGTATGTCATTGCTGGCCTTTTATTCAGCTCTCATCTGAATGACTAACTCTCCCCCCGCCCCACACTTTAGTCTTTAGTTCTCTCTCTCTCTCTCACTCACTTTAGTCTTTAGTTCTCTCTCTCTCTCTCTCTCTCTCTCTCTCTCTCTCACACTTTAGTCTTTAGTTCTCTCTCTCTCTCTCTCTCTCTCTCTCTCTCTCGCTCTCTCTCTCTCTCTCTCACTTTAGTCTTTAGTTCTTTTTCTTTCTCAAACTTTCGGAAACCCTATCTGTCTCTCTGTCTTTCTCCTACAACTCACTCTCCATCCATCTCTCTCTTTCTGCTCTAATTCTCTCCCTCCCTCCTCTCTCTCTCTCTCTCTCCATCTTTTGTTCTCCTCAAACTTTCTCTCTCTCTCTCCTTATACTCTAGTTCTCTCTCTTACTCTAGCTCTCCTCTAAATGTTCTCTTTCTTCTGCTTTCTTTCTCTTTCTGTTTTACTCTTTCTCAAACATTCGATCTAACCCTCTTTCTTCTCCTACTCACTCTCTATCCATGTCTCTCGCTTTCTTTACTTGCTAATTCTAACTGTAGCTCTCTCTCTCCTCTCTCTCTTTTGCTCTATTTTTTATTTTCCTCAGACTTTCTCTCTCTCCCTTATTCTCTTGCTCAGTCACCTCTCTCTCCAACTTTTGTTCTCCTCTAACTTTTTCTTTCTCTCCCTCTTTTTCTCCAACTTTCATTCTTTCTCTACCTCTCCCTCTCTCTAACTCTTTCTTGTTGTCTTTCTCCAATTTTCTCTAATTTCCCCACTGTCTGTCTCTCCTGTAATTTGTTCTCTCTCTCTCTCTCTCTCTCTCTCTCTCTTCTCTCTCTTTCTCTTTCTCTCTCTCCAAACACTTCCTGAGTGAGTATTGAGGTTTGAATCTCTGTCAACAAACAAACAAACAAACAAATAAATCTGTTTGTGATGGCCCCGTGTGGCCTGTTGCTGGAGTGGCCATTAATTGATCCTTTCCTCTTTCAGGATGTTTTCCTATCGCGCTCCAGCCAGCAGCTGCTGTTACTCCATCGCTTAACTGTCACGCTTCTGTCCAGGTTGCATAATGACCGGTCACTCAGCTGTCCGGCAGATCGGTGATCTCCCCCTGACATGGTAAACAAACAAACTGGCACATCAACTCAGACACGTATACCGTGATGTAACATTCCATAACACCTAAATTCAAACCTGCCGGTCAGACTCCACCAGGTCAGAGCGATCCAGTCTCTTCTCAGAATGGAGAGAAAACAGCAGCGTCTACACAGCCAACATAAACAGCCTGTAATGTCCTCTGGTATTCTTTCCTAAATCTTCACTGCTGACCATCATTAGAAATGATATACAGGTCAAAACAGCATAATCGTTTATTATCGTTTACCAGGAAGACCTGAGCAACCAGAAAAGACAACAGCCGGTGATCACAACAAGCACTGTTAACTCTTTAATGCCAAGGCAAAACTTTTAGATGTCTGTTATACTATGTAATATAATAATCTCCCTGGACAAAAAGTTACCCTACAATCACACTAGCATACGACAGAGCAACAAGCGACCCGACATTTCCTATGGGAGTACATGATTTGTAGCCTTGATTTAGCGACAAGCGGAATACTCGAAATCTCCAGATTTTAATCCTCTTGGTAATTTGTGGAACTACCTGGAACAACCAGTAAAATGTTTTTGATGTAAGAGTGTCTGAACATTTATGTGGCCTACATCTACAACCTTGTCCAGTCCATTCTAAATCCAATCACAGCTCTAATTTGTGCTGTGATTCAACTGTTTTCCATCATCCATATGTCGTCTCATGTCATCTTTAGCAATGTTTAACTTTTCCACCTCGTCCTGGTGTTACAACTCTTATTTGCGAAATGAGGACCATGCTCATTGTGGCCTGAGGAAAGGAAGGGGAGCGCTGAGAAACTTGGACTGGAGTTCTGGGTGGCTTCAGCTGATGAGACCCCATATCCCCTTGCTAAGCAAAGACTGAGGATGAGTTGGGAGAGAAGGAGAAGCCTGGGTGGTGGTGGGATGGAGTTTGGGCATGGTCCTTCTCCCAAATTTGAGTTGCTTTCTTTGAATTTCTGTCTTTTCCATTGCTTTTTTAAGTTACTTTGGGACCTTTTCATAGTTAACAAAACATGATGACTATAAACCCTGACAATTATGGACAACAACACTTTTTGAGTGGATAATATAAATGTTCTGTACATGCATTGGCATAGGAACCAGGGGGTGGAAACAGTTGCATTAATGCCCCCCAAAAATGATACAGCAGGGTAAGTAAAATGTTTTGCTAGCAAATCAAACAGTCTTCCCAATTCATGATATGTTGTCTGTTAGATGGCATTGGGCCTTCTATTAGCCTTGTTCAGGCTCGTGTTCAGGTGTCTGTTCACAAATTAAGAACTTTTTGTCTAAAAAAGTCACAGTGTGATCAACGTCAAATGTGCTTGGCATGACGACAGCCAAGATGACAACAACCAAGACAAACTCGCTTGTATGCCTTTGTATACAATTCACAATATGAGGATTCAAATTCTTTTTAATTATTATTATGAACTTTTTTTCTCAGTGCTCAGTGCTAGCACCAGTACTAGCTGTTCTAAATCTTCATGTACTCTGCAGTAAGTATTGGTTAATCTGCATAATGATAATCCTGTAGGATAGTAGCTAATCAGACTGAACTGAATGTTCAGGTTAGATGCACCCTGATATATTTGACATGCACATAAGGAGACTTATTGCTCCCCAAAAACCTTTCAAATCGGAGTAAGTCAGGGGGCCTTAAAAACCTTAAAACTTCTTTGCAAGTCCTTTACCAATATAACATTTCCATTGATTTGGGATTTAAAGGAATAGCAGTTACCCAGATTGCAATGGCCGGCCCAATCTGCTAGTCTTTGCGGTACTGGACACGGTGCTGTACGGAAATGACAAGAGCTTTCGTTTCATCCCTGCGTTTCATTCACGTTGAGACGTCTGCGCTGTTGGACACAACTGGGGGCGGTAATGACCATCATAAATCTCAAGCAAGTGCTTTGGGGCCAGTAATGGCACTGATTCAAGCTCTCAGGAATGTTATTGTTCCGATGATGAATCCCGTCCAAGGAGAAGAAAAGAAACCTGAGATGCTGTGGGTTAAAAGCTTGTCTTACTGACTCTCTTCCTTTTTCACTTCTACCAAGGTGTCAGCTGAGATGAGCTTTGGTGCTAATCTGCTTATCAGGGGGTTTTGTTTTGCTGCTTTTGTGACCGTAATGGCTGTAATTGGGCAAGAATAGCTAGGATTAGATGAGCAGCTCCTAAGAGAAACCCCCTAGATGCAGATGCACGGAGCAGCCATATGGGGTTATGGCCTGCTGAGGGGCATGGTTTGAGCTTCACTCAACCATTCTTTGGAGGAAAGCATTCAAAAAGCCCTTCAGTCTTCTCTCATTAGCTGCAATGACAGACCACACCATTGCTTCTGGCCTTCAATGCTTTCCAGCTGATCTTGCCCAACATGTCAAAGCACTTCAGTATGCAATCCAGGCTATAGTATGTAAAGCCTAGTTTAGAACCTCCTTCTGTTCTTAGTACTTCCGTTTTCCTTCACAGTTCTGGTAATAAGGCCCTTGTTTCTCTGTCTGTAGCATACAATTGACTGGGGCTAACTAGCGCTCCAACACATTTGCGTGAGCTTCCTGAAAGAGTAGTAAACTCATTGACAAGACGAGCTTATAATTGAAGCCGATGAACAGAAGCTAATGTTCTTTTTCTCTTGTTCATTAAGTATTTATTCTAATCAAATTATGGTATATGATAATGAAATTTGCATTACATTATGTTGCGAAATGCTGGAGTATTCCCTTTAATGCCTTTGAGTGTGGTTGAAGTTATTATGTGCAGTACTTCTATAAAGATTGCCTTATGTACTGTGCAAAGGTCTGAGTCTGCCATTAACTAGTCATGTACTAGAGTCAGGCGAAATAGACCGACCTAAACCAATATTATGCAGCAATTATACCCTAAAATAACGGCTTCAAAATCAAAAGTTTGATGGTACACTTAGGAAGGAAATTGCCACTCCGGGCCTAAAACTGTGGATCTTCAGCTAGCTATAAAAAGGAGCTACCTCAGTATTCCCAGCTTGGACATCATGGCAGAGGCTGCAAAGGGTTGGACGAAAAAGTTGTTGGAGGAAGCAAAGAAGGGAAAAAGAGAGAATGGCCGAGCAAGAGACCGGAGAACATCTCAGACTAGTTTTCACTTGTTGGCGAGAGCTAAAGGAGACATGAAGATGCACAGTCTTGAGGCCAACGGCAAACCAATGAGTGTTCATCCCTGCCAGTGTTATTTATGAATGGTTGTGCTGTAGGCTGTAACCTTATCACTGTCAACCTGTCACACATCCCTCCGGCTCTAGTTTCTGAGAACTCCATTTCCCAGAATACCTCGGGTGATCACGTGACCTCCCGCTCGCAGCCCGCAGCCTTTCCCAGATCTGCCTCACTCGATTATTGATTGCGTACACTTGTTGTATATAAGCTGTCTGGTTTGTTTGATGCATTGTGAAGTGTAGTCTCAGTTTTCTGTGTGTACTAAGCCATCTCTGTAGTAAAGTATCTGTGTGGTTTTGACCCTTTGCCCTGTTTTTGACCTTGACTTTAGCCTGTGCCGATTGACTGTTGCCTGTGCCAGTTGACTTTAACCTGTGAGGATTTACTTTAGCCTGTGCCGATTGACATGTGCCCATTCGTTTGTTTTTAGCTTGTTCTGGTTTTTGCCTTTCTTGACTAGGTCCCTGATTTCTCGGTGTGGTCATGTTCACCCAGTTACTGGAGTTTTGCCTGTTTTTGTCTATTTTGTATTGCCCTTCTGTAATAAAACTAGTCAGCCTCACCTGCACACATCTGACCCTAATTCAACCCTTACACAACCCTGTGACATTACTGTACCTTCTGAGTCCACATGATTCTTTCCCCTCTGATGCTGTCTTTGCTGGTGTTGTGTCGAATTCAGACTCCCCTCGCATGCACGTGCATCACACAGGCATATGAGCGTAAACTGGCGTCCGTATGCCAGCATGACGCGTATGCATGCAAAGGATTCTGTACTTTAGGCTCATGCAGATACCCATATACAGCTCTTCAAGCGGTGAACAAAGTGCGTAAAAGTGAACTACACTCCTGCAGGGTGTTGGTCTACCTGGTCTTGTGGATGGTTGTTAGGAGTCTCATTTTCTCTGTAGCTTTTAATCATTTGTTGAACTCATTTTTTTATTTCCAATTACTTTAAGTCATTTGTTTTTTATTTTTTCACTTATTTTACTTTTATTTTGTCCTGATGAAGAAGCAGAAAAAGAAGAAGGAGGAGAATTATTATTATTATTATTATTATTATTATATAATCCAGAAAAATAAATTATTATTATTATTATTATTATTATTATTATTATTATTATTATTATTATTATTATTATTATTATTATTATGAATAATAATAATAGTAATAATACTGCAGGCTGTCCAACAAATACTAGCGAGTCTAATCCCCAATAGCTTACATGGTCATTTAACAGGTTTTAGAGATTATATACGATATGTAATATATATCTCATACTTAGCTACCTAACTTATGTTGTTTGCCCCGACAGGATTGATAAAAAAAATAATTTTTTCCCAATATTTCTTAAAACCGTCAANATATCGTATATAATCTCTAAAACCTGTTAAATGACCATGTAAGCTATTGGGGATTAGACTCGCTAGTATTTGTTGGACAGCCTGCAGTATTATTACTATTATTATTATTCATAATAATAATAATAATAATAATAATAATAATAATAATAATAATAATAATAATAATAATAATAATAATAATTTATTTTTCTGGATTATATAATAATAATAATAATAATAATAATAATAATAATATGATGATGATGATGTTGCATTTCAGTAAGCAGTCTTTTACAGGAGTGTGTGTGTGAGTTGAAGTGGCGTGTGTGTCTCCGAGAGGCAGTGTGTGAGAATGTGGAGGGAAGCAGCAGTTTACTGACTGTGGCACGGCTGTTTTCAGCTCATCAATATTTCAACAGGCCTGCCCTTCCTTCCTTCCTCTCTGCACCCCCTCCCCTCCTCCCGGGCTGGAGAGGAGGTGATTCTTGCATAATTAGGCTTTAATGCAGTCTTAGCTCTTTAGCTTTAATGCAGTCTTCGCTCAGTAACTGGAGAGCAGGCTAAGCTATGCTGTTTTGCTCGGTCTCCGGTCGCTGACAACATGTAAACTGCGCCTGCTGTGCCACTCGACACTTTCACAGGCACAGATGTGTTACTGAAGTCTGATGGCATTTTTGCACAGTCTTATGCAGTGGGTCGTTTTCACCCAGAAACAACGTTTATATTCTTGCACTTTCTTATGGGCCTGCGGGTTCTCACTTACCCTCAGAACTCATTAATGAGTCCATACTTCCGTTCTGTCCTTTTTTAACTCCAGAGCCCGCCAAGGGCCAAGTTAAGCCAATGGGCTTTTAGGGCTGCAGTGCACGGCCTGACCACTGGGGGGCCCGTGAGGATGATTGTGAATAGAACAATAGTCAAATTACAATTAGAACTGAGAGCTATTTGCCAATTATGCTTGCACAAAGAGGAATTTGTCTTCTGCATTTCACCCATCCGTGAAGTGAAACATACACATACTGGGGGCAGTGCACACACTTGCCTTGAGAGGTGGGCACCCCTATCCACAGCACCCGGGGAGCAGTTGGGGGTTAGGTGCTTCAGTCGTATCCTGGCAGTTCAGGGAATCGCTGACCACGGTGCCTCCACACACGGATTCATTGGTCATCTCCACCAAGTCAAAAGCGGGACTCATCACTGAAGATGACCCGCTGCCATTCTGAGTCATTCCATGACAATCTGGCATGACACCACTGCAGTCTTTGGAGATGGTGACATGGTGTTAAGGACAGTCGTCGTAACGATCTGTATGCATGTAGCCCTGCGTGGTGCAACCGTCTGCCAATGGTGCTGGCACTAACAGGATGACTCAGGAAGGCATCACTGCTCGCTGAATGTCCAAAATCCTGGGTGTTGAATGTACTGGTGAGTGTACATTTCCAGTTTTTGTTGTATCTAACAATATTCCAGCATGACGTTTAGTTCATATGAAGAGGAATCAGAATTTGGCATACAAGTTACTGCTGGAAATGGCTCCTCACTGTGTTTTTTTTTTTGTTGTTGTTGTTTTATAGCTCACAGTATGTCAAACTGTGTCCTAAACCACACGGACAGATCGACATGACCTCAGCAAATAAGTCAAATATGGTTTGAGCAGACTGAAAGGTGTTTTGGGGATGTGTTTATGGAAAAGATTTTGGGTGACTATAGACTATAGGATCAACTAAAGAAGCCTGATTTCAGCACCAAACATGTCTTAGCTCATGTACTACCTCTTAGTAAGTGGGGAAACCGTTCTGTTTTAGCCTCACATTGCATGACTCCCTTTAAAAAGTCCTTTGTCTCTACGGTGTAATGCAGCATGTGGGCCACCGTCCTGCAGTCCGGTGGAGAACAGCACCAACAAGTTAGTGCGAGTTCACTAAGAGGCACATGAAAAAAGGCAGCGGCATGTAATTACAATGCCTTTATTGAAGGCAGCCAGTGAAAACCCTTTCACTGACTCCAAACTACCTTCATTAAACAGAACGGGGCGGTCAAACAGGACTACAGAGGCGCCATTCTAGTGCTCATCCTGTGTCACACTGTGTGGTCGTCAAGTGCAAATCCTCTCTGCCTCTTCCCCGCCCCGCTGAAAGGGTTGAAAGCGGGCCAGCGCTCCCTGCAGGGTGTAATCTCCTGCCTATCAGGTGCGGGCTTCTTCCTGCTCCTCCACGCTGACCTTCTGAACCTCCTCTCCAAAGACAGACGTTCAGCAGCCCACCACCAGCCAGAGCGCTGTGGAATTTTTATAACTGGGGATAAAGGGCTGGTGAAGGAGGGAGGGCTAGTACGTTTGCGTGTGTTCTAGGGAGGGGGGGTTAGTGCTGTTGCTTCAGGCCAAAAGCTTTGACCCCTGCTCTAATGGACGGGATGGGACAAATACTGCTAGTCCATTACGGTCAAAGATGGGGTCATTACAGACCAAAAAAGGATGAATGAATAAAAAATAGTATCAGCTTAAATAGATAATCACTTTTTTAATGCATTCTTTCTGTTGAAGTGTAGACTTAAAATCAAGCGTTCTATGGAAATTGCTGATTCTAAACTTTTCATTCATACCACGTTTGTGTTTGTAAATAAAGGCGATGATTATGATCTGATGACAAGTCCGGCAAGCAGTCTTGTTTTCCGGAAAGGAAAACAATGTTTTTGTTTGACATCAAAACAAATGGAAAAAAAAACTGCAGACGCAAACCCATCCAGAACCTGTTACAACACGCAAATCAAATGCAAATA
Organism: Semaprochilodus insignis; assembly: GCA_034552555.1. Lineage (NCBI taxonomy): Eukaryota > Metazoa > Chordata > Actinopteri > Characiformes > Prochilodontidae > Semaprochilodus > Semaprochilodus insignis. Next base: position 4,567,266 of record CM067485.1, read on the forward strand.
TGTACTACCATTCAAAAGTTTGACATCATCTGCTGTAAATACAGTAAAAACAGTCTTTGTTATATTACTAATTTATATATATATGTATGTGTGTGTGTGTGTGTGTGTGTGTGTATAGAAGACAATCTATACAGAAAACAATACTATCATAAACTATGGGGATTTAAATATAATAAACTGTTTACAAAATACTGTTTCTAGATGGTCTGTTCAATATTTTAAGGACTTATTTGTTTGTATTATTATGTGTCAATTTTTCTGCCTTGAAGTTTAAACTCTGCATCATTTCAGTAAATTTAATATTACTTTAATTTTACTTTAATTTAATTAAAGGTCAATTTTCTATGTGTTTTTCTTTTACAGATCTCTCCATCATTCTGAACCCTTGCATTTCTTAATGCTTTCGCAGCTTAACAGTATTGACGCATGTAAAGAACAGGAATAGCGTATTAGAATCATTTTATGCACTTGTCTTTAACCAGATTGCTTTTTATGTGATTGAAAACATTGATTTCCACACTTTTGAGCTGCGATTTTAAAGCATTTGCATAATTATACAATTATAATTATGTAATTACACAATAATAACAACATAATAACATGCATATAGTTCAGTAGTTTAGCAAAATGCCAATAATAAACCTTCCTAATGTGTTAATGGTCTTTACTGTTGCTAAATTAATTAATAGACTGGCCGGCACAGGGCATTTTAGGATGTGAATGAGGCCTTGCTGGCCTCTCTCTTCTCTGAAACGCTGAATCCAAGCCACAGCCAGCGGCGCACTTCATTTCCCCTCTCTCTGTCTGCTCATGAATAGCCCTGTTTGTGTGGTAGTCATGTGGACCCAAACACAAAATAGTTACCGTTATAGCTGCACTCCCCCCTTTTTTCCCTTGTCCCATGACATCTTATGTACAGACTGTGAGGAATTTGAAATGTCCAAAGACAACTGATTTCTGTGGCGAGGAGGTTTATTTTTAGTCTGTGTCAAAAAGTTTGCGGTGTTACTCGCCTGACTCCATCAACATGTAAGCACGCCGGGTGAAAAGGAGCTCGTTAAAAAGTCACATTCATGCACATTCATGCAGTCCAGATCTATTCAAGTGAAAAGAGTTTTATCCAAGCATGTTAGCCAGATGGACATGGGTAATAGAAACCGTATTTGGATGTGGAAACATGGCATCTTTTTATGGAACCTGCGTAAAGAATGACAAACAACAACAGGCTTATTGTTGGTGACACTTTGCATATCGTCATGGTATTCATAGAAACCATGCCAAAGTAAATGTTTGGACACGGCTACTCATAGAAGGTTCTTCTCATTTTTATCTTAATGCTTTACTTTAGAATAAAAGTGAAGACATCAAACCATAAAACAGCACTCATGGAATTATACAGTCCACCTTAAAAACCCTTATATAAAGAACTTTACAAGAGGATAAAACAGATTTCTTAACCTGCAGTGGAGGCTGATAGAACAAGGTTTATTTCCAACCAGTTTTGGATCAATTCTATTGCTCTGTCCATCATGAATATTCACTATATCCATCCATTCATATATATTAGAGGTGGAGATATGGCAGAAATAGAATACTGTGATGTATCAAGAGTACACGTGGTATATCAGGATATGTACTGTTTCAGACATCTCATCAGTTGGAACTGTTAAGTGTAAACCTGTAGAGTCTTTAAGATCACCAACAACATCCATTTAGTTGGGTGTGTCTAAATGTTTGACTGGTACTGTATATAAACAAGATGAGTGTCTGACTAAAGAAAAAGAAAAGCAATAAAGAAGGAAAAGTCCCTCGAATTCACAGAAGTTCAAAGAAAACAAAAGGAAAAGGCATTGTCTTTCAGTGACCAAGCTAGTTCCTCACCACTGTTTGTGCACTTTGTACTAGTGTTGAGTCATGTGAGTGAGGTTACCGAGTTGACTTCCTGCTCAGGGAAGTTCTAGCCAGTAGCGTATCGTGACAACACCTGTGAGCGAGGGTGTGCCTCGGAACAACGTGATAACACTGTTTGTGTTCTGAGAAAAAAAAAGAACACTTTCATTAGCGTGGAAAAACACACCACCAGCATCACTCCCTGAAACCCAACCGAGCCTCAAACTCTAGACCTACATATATCATAATCAACAAAGGAACCAGAATAAAGACTTCAGGCTACTTCAGGATACTTTCAAGTCAAGGGTTTACCTCACATGCTCTTTGCAGGCAGAAGGCGTGAAACCAGAGCTTCCTTTCCATTGTTAATGGAAGGTATTTTGTGACCATGGTTTACGCAACGGGGAAACTCTTGTAGCTCTTGTACTATGGACCCATCCATCAGTGCGTATTGCAGTCACTGAAATGTCCCACAATTTTCATGTTGTTTTATGTTTGGACATGTTTGGTGTCCAAATGCTGCTTCTTTAGTTTAGTGCTGCAGAAAAAAAAACATTAGAAGGCAATAGTCTTTTCTGTATATACACTCATCATCAAAAGAATAGTTGCACCCAGAAAGAAGTGTGGGATTGGAATGCCATTGGGAAGGAAGATAAAGGTTACAAGGAACAATAAATGACGATTAATTTAGACTGATATGGGCAATATTTATTAAGCTACGCATACAGAAGTAGGGTCTCTCAGTATTGTGTCCGGCCACCATGTTTGCTAACGCAACATGCCAGACGTCTCAGCATGGAGTTGTAGAGGTTCCTAATGGTTGCCAAGATTGACAAGGGTAGCTGCCGTAACAGTTTGTATGCATGTAGTCCTGTGTTGTGCACCTATGTTTTTGCTGTGCTAGCCAGCGTGGACCAGAGCTGGATGGGTTCCCCTTTTAAGTGTTGGTCCCTATCAAGGATCCTTCCTCTTAGTCTTTCCTTGGCAGTGCCGCCCTTGGTACAATCCAACTTCCCCTTAGCCTCAGTTGGGTCAGGGGATTTTGTTATTTTTAATTTCAAACGTTTGATTTATTAACATGTATCACCAGTTTGAAAATATACGATGTGCCATTATTTAGTAAAACAAACCTCATGAACACAACCCGTAGCATCCATATGTTTGGTGGTGTATTTATAAGCTTTTGGGGTCTAGTTACAGCAAAGATTTGGGTGACTATTGACTTCTAGTGTTTGTTAGCAACAATAGCCTTGTAGCTCCGGTCTCCGAAAGACTGCTTATATACGGGGTAAATGGAAATTTGTCTAAATTAGATTTTTCACCAAACCGTGCCTTAAGTCCCTGCCCCTGGAGAGGCACTGCCCTGTGCATGAATGCTTTCCCTGCTCTAACACAACCAGCTAATTAAAGCTAATTTAAAGTCCCTTCCTGAGCTGAAATGGGTCTGTTAGAGCATGAGAAATCACAGCAGGGCTACTCCAGGGCCAGGGTGGAGAACTGCTGTCCTACAGCTTTAATTCTTCCTTACAGTGGAGTGCCTGGACCCCTGTGATTGCTGCATCTAGCGATAACTTTGTAGCCCAGCTTCAAGTCTTGATGTTAGTCTTGAAGTTAAAAAAGCTAACCTCATCCTACATTATCTCAGAAGGGCGACCTCAGGTAATCAAGTGGCAGTCATGCGAGGAGAGAAGGAAGGAGGTTCCCAGCGACATGACAAACCGGTATTTAAAAATGAATGGGCTCTGAGGGTTCTCCTTGGCGCCACACCATGACCTCACCTCCATTGTCTTCTCTGCCACTAAGTGATAACATTCTGAGTCAAGACAGAGACGCCAAGGCCACTGCTCGTTGTTCATTCGCCCCTGTTTCAGGCATGGTTTCATGTGCTGCCGTTATCAATTGCTTCAAATTTAAAGGCCAGTTGTTTATTATTATATACAGAAAAGCCCACACAGGCCTTCACGTTCGCCATTGCCTCATAGCACGTTGTGGTGCACCCACTGAGTAGGCTGCCAACAGTCACAACACAGGCTCTGAGGTCTTGTTGGGATGGAATTTGCCATGTTGCTGCAGTATATATTAATAGTATACTGTTAAATAGTATACTGAAATATTACCCCAGAAAGAATTGTGTGTCCAGAATTGCGGTATTCACCAAACAGTAGAAGATGAGTACCTGGGTGCTTTGCTACCTCTGCTCAATATCAATTATTAATATAACAATGCTAACACTGAAGATGGTTCAATCCCATAATTCCAGCTGCACAGAAAAATGTGAGGTGATTGGACAACATCATGCCACTGTTGTCCCAACAAGGTTAAACATAACTAACATACAGTAAATGTCACCAAGCACTTTTACACCTGCTCTTTCGTGCAGTTCTAATCTAATCAGCCGATGATATCGGAGCAGTGCAGTGCATACAGTCATGCAGATACAGGCCTTCAGGTAATCTTTACATCAACCACCAGAAAGGAGGAAGCATGTGATCTTCGTGATTTTGGATGTGGCGTGATTGTTGGTGCCAAATGGGCTGGGTTGAGCATTTCTATGACTGATATGACCCTGGGATTTTCACAAACAACAGTATCTAGAGTTCACTCAGAATGGTGCAACATCCAGTGAGCAGCAGTCCTGTGGATGGAAAGTGGATGTTGCTGAGAGAGGTCAGTGGAGAATGGCCAAACTGGTTTGAGCTGTCAGAAAGACTTGAGTAACTCAGATAGACACTCTACACATTTGTGGTGAGCAGAAAAGCATCAGGACATCGAGCATTGAGGTGGATGGGCTACAACAGCAGAAGATCACGACAGGTTCCACCATTGCCAACCAAGACCGGAAAGCTGAGGCTGCCGTGGGCACAGGCTTTACCCTACTGGAGAGGTGACGACTGGGAAAACAGGCCCCGTTCTGGTGAATCCCAATGAATCTGCTGAGGTACAAAGAATTTGTAGGCTTAGAATTTGGTACCAACAGCATGAATCCCACGGACCAAACCTGCTTTGTGTAAACAGTCCAGGCTGGTGGAGGTGGTGTGATGGTGGAGCCACAGCCTATTTGAGTATTGATGCTGATCATGTGCGTCCCTTCATGGCCACAATTTACCGTTTTCTAATGGATATTTCCAGTATGATAATGCACAAAGCATGTCAAAAGTTATCTCAGACTGTGACAATGACTTCAGTGTTCTTCAGTTGGTCTTCCCATTCACCAACTCTGAATCCACAGGAGATTTGCATTTTCATTTTCATTAAAGTGCACCTGATACATCTGCAGGAATTGCTTGATCCAGTCAAGTCAACATGGATCAGAATGTCAAAGAAATTTTTCCAACATCTCGTGTTATCTGTGCCACAAAGAACTGAGGCTGAAAGGGAGGCCCAGTATAGTGCTCCTAATAAAGCACTTGGTTGGTGTAAATGCTGCTGACAATATGTGTTTTACGCATTTAGATACTAAAGGTTGCTATATAGACACATAAGATATATAGGTAGATCATGAACTGTGTATGACCCCCCCACCCTCATCTGTTCCATGGCCAAGTGTNTGTGTAAACAGTCCAGACTGGTGGAGGTGGTGTAACAGTGTGGGGAATGTTTTCTTGGCCGTCTTTGGGCCCATGAATACCAATCAATCATTGCTTGAATGCCCCTGTCTGTTTGAGGACTGTTGCTGACCAATCGCATCCCTTCATGACCACATTATTTACCATTTTTTAATATCTAGTTACAGCGTTACAGTGCACCATGTCACAAAACAAAAGTCATCTCAAACTACTGGTTTCATGAACATGACAATGAGTTTAGTGTTGCTCGGTAGCCTTCTCAGTCACTGGATCAGAATCCAACAGAACAGCAATGTCCAATACTATGTGTGAAGGCCTCTATGCTTATCATGTCCTTAGTACTGTACCTGGTACATATACTGTTATATATTGTTAATAATATTATGACACACAAAGACTAGTTCGTCTTTTATTCATTGTTACCTAATTTTCTCCCCAATGTAATTGTGTCCAGCTCCACCCTCTGGCTACATCTCTCCCATCACATGATGCTACCAGAGGCAGCCTGAAGGCTAGCACGAGATGTGTGAGGCTCCACTGTATTTTTCCAACCTCTGCTAATGCAACATTGTTGCTAAGTGATGAGAGGATCCTACCCTTCCAGAGAGAGCGAGGCCTTAGATGGCTGTGGCATCACTAGGGACCAAAGTCTTAATCTCCTGACAATAGCATCAATGCAATGGTCTGTCCTGTTAGCCTTTATAGCACATGGCATGCTACTTGGCAATGCTAACATTATGGTCTTGCTGCATTACAAACTCAAGGTGGACCTGATTGCATTTTAGTCAGATTTGACTGACAGTCAATGGCAGAGACCAAAAGCAATGACTTGAGTAAGTATAGCCACAGCAACACCATGCAGGGAATGCGCTACAATATCGATTCCCTCGCTGCTCTCGTGACTGTAAACCACAGCTCTCCACCTGCCTCCACCTCATTAAAAGGGACCCATTCTGGGTTCAGACCTACAGGACCCCCTGTCAGACCGGTGCTCCCCCTGTTCCGCTTCCTTCCTCTCATCCGTGATTAGGCGCGGACGCTAGTTTTTATAGAGACTGCCGCCAACTAATGGCAGCCAACGCAGGCTTTCTCGCTCATTAGGATCTCACACGAGCTAAACAGTTTCCTCAAGGCCAGTCTGAACGAGCACCCCATTGCCCCCCTACTGCTAACCGGGCTTCACTTTTATGATAGGCAGGGGTAATAAACGGAGGAGGTGCCAGGCCTGCTTCCTCCCCAGAGTGGCTGTAAAAGGAGAAGGCTTTATTGGCTGTGTTTGGTCAGACTCCAGACATGAGGGTCACGCAGGAGCCACCATGACCCCTGTGGATCTGGGTGAAGGTTGTTAGTTTTTCTCTTCTGCTGTGTGGGCGGGTGTGTGTGTTCGTGAGAGTGTAAGTGGTAGGTTGAATTATTGACAGCTTTAGAAAGCTCTCCTGTTTTTAAATGCGTCTCGTTATAAAAAAATAACCTCCCAGTGCCAACAGCGCTTGGGGGAAAAGAGCTCTCGTTCCTGCTCTCCTCGTTAATTATAGCACACTTACTGTAAGTGTCTTTGGAGTGTGAACGGCAAAAAGAGACCCTCTGAACCCATTGTGTGAGAGCGTGCAGGCAGCTGTATCTCTTTAAGTTGGTGTGGGGGTTGTGGGTACAGTAAATAGGGAACGAGCATAGCCACAACATGCCAGGCTCTCTTAATAACAGCCTCTACACCCCAAACCTCTCTCAGCTGCTCCCTACACCTGGGACAACACTCACTAGACTAGTTAATGTTGAGATTGTGGAGCAGGCTGGTCTTTTAGACCTTTCTCATTGTGTACAGTGCTAATCTCGATGACTTCAGAGTCGAGATTGTTGAGAATGCTGGTCTTTTAGGCCTTTCTCATTGTTATACAGTCCAAGTTTAGGGAATGAGCATAGCCACAACATGCCAGGCCCTCTGAATAACAGCCTCCAAACCCCAACCCTCTCTCAGCTGCTCCCTACACCTGGGACATCACTCACTACACTGGTCTTTTAGGCCTTTCTTGTCCTTGTACAGTCCTAATCTTGGTGTCTTCAGAGGTAAGATTGCGGAGCATGCTGGTCTTTTAGGACTTTCTCGTTGTACAGTCCTAATCTTGGTGATTTCAGAGTTGCGATTCTGGTGAATGCTGTTTTTTTAGGCCTTTCTCGTTGTTGTACAGTCCTAATCTTGGTGATTTCAGAGTTGAGATTGTTGAGAATGCTGGTCTTTTAGAATTTCTCATTGTTATACAGTCCAAATTTAGGGAATGAGCATAGCCACAACATGCCAGGCCCTCTGAATAACAGCCCCCAAACCCCAACCCTCTCTCAGCTGCTCCCTACGCCTGGGACATCACTCACTACACTGGTTAAGGTTGAGATTGTGGAGTATGCTGGTCTTTTAGGACTTTCGAATTGTTATACAGTGTTAATCTTGATGACTTCAGAGTTGGGATTGCAGAGCATGTTGGTCTTTTAGGCCTTTCTCGTTGTTGTACAGTCCTAATCTTGGTGACATCAGAGTTGGGATTGTGGAGCATGCTGGTCTTTTAGGCCTTTCTCGTTGCTGCACAGTGCTAATCTTGATGTTTTTAGAGTTGGGGTTGTTGAGCATGTTGGACTTTTAGACCTTTCTTGTCCTTGTTTAGTGCTAATCTTGGTGACTTTAGAGTTCAGGTCTGTCATTGTGTCGTCCTGATTTGGGTTTGCCCTCACTGTCGTTCATTACATATTACAGAATGTCACAACTCGGTATACAGTCTCGGTGTACATGTCTTTGTACTGTTATGAGGAAATGGAAAAGACAAGAGTCACCTATATATGAGCACTAAAATAGCTTCAAGCATCATTGCCACTCGGTTCACAAACTGCTTGGGGCTGTTATTCACCACCTGATAGCATTCCTGGCTGCAGGGTGAACCTGGTGAACCCGAACACCAAACAATATCATGGTGAGAAAAATAAACCATGCCCAATACTTCCAAACATTTAGCATGGGAATATGCTTTGACACAAAATATCCCATTTACAAAAATGCATCTTTATAAATATCCATCTAATAGAATTGTTTGTAAACCCATAAGAAAATGAAAGCTTTTCTTCCGTGGCATCACCTCAGGTTAGAGGGTTAAATATTTACATACAGTGCCCGTGTCCCTTCAGCATTATCATAAGGATCTGTACTGGCTGTCTTGGAGGAGAACTTCTTAGAACGTCGCAGACAAACAGGGTGAATATTGTGAAAGTTCAGGAGGTGAAGGAGGCGGAGTCTGTTTAGCTGCTGTGGCCTCTGGGTGACCCCCTGTGTGGGGCAGGGTGTGGCATGGCACACAGACAGCTGCCATACCTTCAACAGCAATTCACAACACGTCCACCTCTGTCACACACATTCCAGCCTCTTTCTCTCTAAACACACACACATTGATAAACACAAACACACAAACATAGATAAAGGCAAACACACACGCAAACTCAGAACACACACACTTTTCTCTCTCTGAAACAAATATAAAACAAAAATGCATGTTTTATTTGTGTGTATTGACATTGACGTACTTTGATATACACTCATCATCAAAGAAGTCATTGCACAAAATAGTTGCACCCAGAAGGAATCAACCAACAGGAATGAAACTTGGTGGGTAGGTTTGACATTGTGAGACTTTGCGAAAGATTCAAGTTTCACACTCTGCCGTGCGTGTGACGTAAGCAAGGACGGGCCTTATCGCTGTAGCTGATTGAACCAACAGCCACGATTGCGAACATTCATCGAGCAGTGATGCCCTCCGTGAGTCATCCTGTTAGTGCCAGCACCATTGGCATATGGCTGCACGACGCAGGACTACATGCACACAGACTGTTATGACGACTGCCCTTAACACCACTTCAACATCATCAAAGACAATGGTGTCGTGCCAGACTGTCATGGAGTGACTCAGTATGGCAGCGGGTCATCTTCAGTGATGAGTCCCGCTTTTGTCTTGGTGGAGACGGCCAACGATTCCGTGTGTGGAGGCACCGTGGTCACTCCCAAGATGAAAGGTTTGTTGTCACGTGTCACACGTCCAGAAGGCCTGGTGTCACTCCACCTCCACCCCTACCGCACCATCTGCAGGAACTGTGTGAGAATATTCAAGCTGCATGGGATGGATTATCACAGGACACCATTAGGAACCTCTACAACTCCATGCCGAGACATCTGTAATAATACATTAGCAAACATGGAGGCCCAACGCCATACTGAGAGACACTGCTTCTGTATGTGTAGCTCAATAAATATTGCCCATATATATATATATGTGTGTGTGTGTGTGTGTGTGTGTGTGTATTCAAAGTCATTTATGGATTATAAGACATAATAATCAGTAACTACTATAAATGATCTTATACACTGCAAAATATTATATCTTGTCATGAATCTTCTTGAATATATATGCAATGTTCATGTCTCTTTATTAGAGCTGTATTAGCTGTAAGAACATTATAAGATTATAATTCAGTAACTGCTGTGGGAGTAATATCTTAAGCGGATAACTTATGGGAGTAAGGAATTAGTCCCACATGTGGAATTTTATGGAATTCAAACTGTTTTTCATTCCTGAAATAACACCCTAGCATGCATTCATTCATTACTAAATTCATTCAGTCTCTCATTTCCTTCTGTAATGGCACTGCAAGACTGCTGAAACGCAACATTATCCAGCAGAACGTTATGTAAGAAGAGCGGGAATGCATGTGTAGGTGGGCATTGAGAGAACGGCCTTTATCCCAGTGGTTTCTGGCCAGGAATTTTGTTTTGTCCCCTTTGTAATAATTTTTGCCAGGCAACGAGTCAGTCTGGGAAGTTCATTTAAGCTTTGCAGGCCAGGCGCGGATTTGAGAAGTTTAAGACCGGCTCAGCAAGACTAAGGCCTTTTCCTCATTGTCAGAGTCACATCTAAGTGCTCCGAGCTCGGCGTGGACATTCAACTGGAACATTCCATGCTTATCTTTGCATCGCATGCTCTCTCTCATTCAAAAGCTCAAAGCTGACCTCTTGACTCGACTGTGACCGCTCTGCCTCACCCCCAGCCAGCGCTCTGAAAGAGGGTGACAAGAAAAACAACCTCGCAAATCCCTCAGGAAGCTCCTGACCCTTGACCTTCAGGCCCCTCAGAGAAGGTTTTGCTTTCACACCTCCATCCCGCTGCTAACGTCACTCCAAATACTTTCAAATAATGCTGGCTGCCACTCAGACTCGGCCTCTCAGACTAACCCACACACGCTCATGCAATTCTAGAGTTATTACTACCATTTTGCAATGCTATTCCAATGTAATTACATAGTTATACATTTAAAGGGCCCATGCTGTATCTTTTTTATTTTATTTGTCACTAATAATTCCACTAATAATGTTTGTGTGGGTTTATAATTCACTTCTACATGACAATTTTCCAACTGCTTCTTTCCCCTTAGAATTAAGCGACTCATTTTTATTACTGTGCCTTTAAGACATGTATATGTATATGTAATTAAGCTCTTCTGATTGGCTGCCCTTCAAAAAACTGTCCTGGCTGAAACACTCTTCTTCGCTTCACTTCACTTCGCTATACAGTAGGCACACAACAAATCAAAACCTACACACACTGAGCACTTTATTCGGTACCTCACATCTACACTCATTGTCCAGTTTAGCATCTCTATTTGCCATATAGGAGCACTTTGTAGTTCTACAATTACTACAAACAGGTATGCAGAGAAGAAGTTTCATGCTCAGGCGTGCATTTGACGTAAGGATGGGCCTCGATTGCGGATATTCAGTGATCAGTGATGCCCTCCATGAGTCATCCTGTTAGTGGCAACACCATTGGCAGACGGCTGCACGATACAGGATCACATGCACGCAGACCGTTATGATGACTGTCCTTAACACCACGTCAACATCACCAAAGACTGTAATGGTGTGGTGACAGACTGTTATGGAGCGACTCAGAATGGCAGAGGGTCATCTTCAGTGAAGAGTCCTGCTTTAGTGTTCATGGAGACGACCAACGAATTTGTTGTCACGCATCCAGAAGACCTGGTGTCACTCCACCTCCACCCCTACCACACAATCTGCAGGAACTGTGTGAGAATATTCAAGCTGCATGGGATGGACTATCACAGGACACCATTAGGAACCTCTACAACTGTTGCATTAGCAAACATGACGGCCCGACGCCATACTGAGAGACACTACTTCTGTATGTGTAGCTCAATAAATATTGCCCATATCAGTCTAAATGTATCATCATTTATTGTTCCTGGTAACCTTTATCTTCCTTCCCAATAGCACTGCAATCCCACACTTCCTTCTGGGTGCAACTGTTATTTTGATAATGAGTGTATATTTCTGTATTGACAACTTTGTATCTGCACTTCTCACTTTTGTCTGTATGTTTAATTGCCTAGCAAAGAGAAAAACTAAGCAAACATGTCATAAAATGTTCTTCAAAATTCAAATAATAATAATACTAATGTACTCGGTACTGAAAGGTCACTTTAAACCACTGTAGTTATTAACCCTTCTAGAGGTTAAAGGGTTTCTCTATCTGTCTGTCTGTTTCCCTCTACTTCTTGTCCTCCCCCTTTCCCTCTGCTTTCTTTTCCACATAATGCTTTATTCTGACCCCCGGAGGGGCCACAAGCTGAGGAGTGGAACAGAAGCAGGAATCGTGAGGAGGAGGAGTTATGGAAAAGGGGATTAGTGCCCTTCATTGTCCTGCTTAATCCCACCATTTCACTATCATTTAACACCTTTCAAAGAGCATCACTAAAGCCCATCCTCCTCTACACTTCCAATCTGCTCTGGCCTTTCCTCCTCAGACAGCGTGAAATCTGTTCCCCAGCCGGGGCAGGAAAAGAGGGGGCAGGACACGTTTTGGGATGGGGGTTCGGGTTAGCGGCCTCCCCCGGCCCCGCTCCTGACCCCTTCAGTGCCGCCAGACGCAGGGGCCCCACCAGGCCCTTTGTGCTGATTGATAGCCCTCTGCTGTAACCTAGCAGCGGCATTCTGTGGGAGAGAAAGCACACACGCTTCACTAGTAAAGCAACCCCCTTAACCGCACCCCCCTACCCCTAACATCTTAACGGCTACTGCGCTAGCTAAACAGTCAGTGGTGGCACTCGTGTTAGGGGGGAAGAGGGTCAGTGGGTCTGCTGGGGCAGTTCAGACGTTTGGAAGTTTGAAGTGCACAGACATAAAGATTTGTCAGTGTTTCATATTGAAACAATGTGATGGAGGACTACTGGTATACAGAACATCCACCACATTTCTGATATCCATCAAAGATGTGGAAAAGCATACAAAGTATTCCCAACATCCGGTCATTCTAAAACCAGGAATTCTGAGTGGTATTGTAATTGCTTTATGGTGTTTGGGTCAGTGAGGGCACTGAAAGCCCAGCAGGGCAGCTTTACTCTGAGTTTTGGGCCGTCCCCTCAGCCACCTGAAAAGAATTCATTTCCCTCATCCTGCCGTGCTTCCTCTCCAGCTCCTCCTCCTCCTGAGGGGCTGCTTGAGTGCAGATGTCGCTCACGCTGCTTTCTTTCAGCCTTTCTTTCTCTCGTTCTTTCAGGACCTGGTGGGTTGAGGCCTGCTAGTGGAGTGTGTGTGTGGGGGGGTCTGTAGGCTGTGGATGTAGAGGGTGGATAGATGGATGGATAATTGATGGATGGATGGGTGTAGAACGTAAAATTGTGTTTAGAGGATGAAGAGAGAAATGGTGGGCTGTAAAAGGTGGAACTAGCACCTGAGCAGAAGGTGCCAGGTGTGTGAGGTCTGGAAGTGCTGCTTTGAAGTGTGCAGCGTTTGTCTGAAATGTGAGTCCCAGTACACTTGCCTGTATTTGCCCAACATTGTGGAGTAAAAGACACACGTCTTCTGAGAGATGTGAACAGAAACACACTGGCATCATAACTTTTGTAACACTCCCAGTACAGTCTGGGTCTTTCTTCAGCAAAGATTAGGAGTTAATTCAGCTCAATTTGGGTCTTAGTCCAGCACAGTTTGGGTCTTAGTCCAGCACAGTTTGGGTCTTAGTTCAGCACAGTTTGAGTCTTAGTCCAGCACAGTTTAAGACTTAGTCCAGCACAGTTTGGGACCTAGTCCAGCATGCTTTGGGTCTTAGTCCAGCAGGGTTTAAGTCTTACTTAAGCAAAGCTTAGGTGCTAATTCAGTACAGTTTGGGTCTTAAGCCGGCACAGTTTGGGACGTAGTCCAGCATGGTTTGGGATTTAGTCCAGCACAGTTTGGGACTAGGTCCAGCACATTTTGGAACTTAGTCTAGCACAGTTTGGGTCTTTGTCCAGCAGAGCTTGGGTCTTAGTCTAGCAGATTTTGGGTCTTAGTTCAGTACAGGTTAAGTGTTAATCCAGCACCATTTTGGTTTTACTAAACTATTTAGGAAACAAAAATCAAACTTTGCTGGACAGTGCTAGATTATGCCCAAGCTATGTTAATCCAAGACCCAAACCTTTACTTAACTAAGGTTCAAACTTTGCTGGACTAAAGCCCAAACTATGCTGGACTAAGGCCCAAACTACGCTAGACTAAGGCCAGTATTACAGTATTTGGAAACTCTTGCTCTAGAGTGGATGTGATGCCACTCATTCTATCCACTTGTAACCTCACATCAACAGAGCAGAGTGACCAAGACACGTCATCTGGCCCAGAGGCTAAATACAGTAAAAGCTAGGACCAAACACGTAAGAGGGAAATCTCACCACAAGCTAAGAAGGAATATCATGAAAACCAAAACCATACAGTGATGACATTTGCTGGTGGAAGTTGTGACTTGGAATGATCTTGACCTATTTAACTGGGCATTCTCTGAGGTTCCTCAGCTCGACTCATTCGGGAAGTATGCAGGCTGCAGAGATGATTACCCACTATATTCAGAAACAGCTTAAAATCAAAATGCATGATTTAATAAGCAGTACTGACTCACGTTCATTCTAAGTACCATCACTGACCTACAGGTCACCCAGAGGCCCGCACCAGCTGAAGACAGCAATAAACCCAGAGCACTATCCTGTTCCCAATAATAGGAAAAACAATAGCAACTCACAGCTATCATGATGTTATCAAAGCTGTCTGAGGCTCCACCCCCTCCCCTCAGCAGAATGTAGAATGGGTTGAATGTGAGGTCAGAGCAATTTAACACCACTTCACCAAGTGAGGAGGAAGGTCACGCCTGGCCAGGTGCTGGTCAGTTTACTGAGGGGCCGTCCACATTCCCCGGGTGAATGTGTATCTGTGATAAGTCAGGAAGTAAAGCTGTTACGCTGGTAAATACCAGCACACAGAGGCGGGCCAAGATGGTTCTGGTCTTGAACGTATCCTTATTACATATAGGCACTTACGTATCATCACTGTCAATAAACAACATAAAATAAACAAACGTGTTTCTCCATTTTTTATGGTTTGTCTACATCATTTGAACACACCTGCTGTCCTCTACACTCTACAACATTTCATGATGAATGGACCAATACAAAGTACTTGGAATAAGACCTCTTTACATTACCTTACATTACAAGTAAAGCAGGTTTTCATCATCTATAAACTCTAGGCCTATAAACCTACTATTTTGGAGATATATGTTTTCCTTTGGACTAATTATTAATATGAAATACATATGGGGAAAAAATATATTAGTACAAAGGCACTTACATATCATCACTGTCCAAAGTCCAAGTATCTCCAAAATGGCAATTTTGCAGGAGAGGGCAGAAACCTCATTTAATATCAATGTAACTCAATGGAACCAGACTTTTTTCCCACAGTGCAATTTTCACACAGTGCAAACAGCAGCTGCTTTGTTGAAATGATGCATAAAAGTGAAAATCAACAAAAATGGAAATACATGTTTTTCATTGGACAGCAATGATATAAAACACTGTTTGCACACAGTTGGCACCTTTACTGGAGAGAGCCAAACATTCTTTACTTTCAATGTAGTAAGTCAATGTAAAGACATTTTATTTTAAGCTATTCTGGAGCATTTCTATTGGTCCAATCATCTCAAAATTGTCACATGATGTAAAGGGCAGCTGTTCAGTTCAAATTATGCAAACTAAAACTAAAAACCAGCAAAAACTGAGATACTTAGGCAACATTTCTTTGGACAATAACGATAAAGGACATTTTAATATGTACATAGAATACACACACACACACACACACACACATATATATATATATATATACATACATAGAAGCTCTTACATATCGCAGCTGCCAGAACAAAACCATGTATCTCAAAAAGGGTAATTTCACAAGAAAAGAAAAAAAATTTAACTTATAATGTAAAATGTTGTTCCAAGTAATTTGGGATCATTTTTATTGGTCCTTTCATCATAAAACTTTAACATATTGTAAAGGACAGCTGGTAATGTCAGATTATAATAAAAACAACTGAAAATACAATAACAGAGATAAGAGTATTGTTTTGTCAGTACTAATGACATACATGTTTGGGGACACATGTGGGGACCAAAACCTGTTTATGTACTGATGTTGTGAGGAACTTTCTTCCTTGTGGGGTTCACAAGCTGTGTTCCCGTAATATGAATAATTCATTTTAGAGCGAAGACATGATTTAGCTTAGGGTTCTAGCTTAGGATTCTTAGGCCAAGAACTGCCTACTAGCAAAAGAAATGGAAATTTGTGTGACACACAAACTGACCAATCACAAGCCTGCTGTTCGGCATGAGGTATAAAAGGAGGCAATCTTGAAAATGGAGTCACGACATAAACAGTCCCTCTGGAAACACAGAAGTATACAATGGGTGAAGTGTCTGTGGCTGAGATTATCCAGAATCGGAATGCAAACTGAAGATATCACTGTCTACGTGTGGGCAGAGCGTCTGTGATTGAGACTGTGGTTCACTAGGCTGAACTTAGCGGGAACAACGAAACTTTGAGTCATGTCAGACCAGTGCAAAACGATACACGGAATTGCGTTTCCGTGGATAGCCAATTGGAATGCAGCTGGTGGAATCCTGACAGTGTGGCTAGGTTACCACACTAAAGAACAGACTCACCGTCTATGTGTGGGCAGAGCGTCTGTGGCTGAGACCAGGTTTAGGCTAGTAGCAGTTGTGTTTAGGTTTGGGTAAGAGAATGTAGGTCTAAGTAATGTCCCTACAATTCACATAACCAAACGTTCATGTGTGTGTGGAGGTGTTTAAGCTGAACTAAAGTCGGCCTGCTGGCTTCGGTCCTGTGGCATGTGGAAGGGAGGAGGTTGAAGCAGTGTTGGGTTTCACAATGACCAGCACACTGAAAGAAAAAAAACTCACTGCTTCCTGTGGCTGTGTGTGTGCGTGTATGTGTTTTGGCTTATTTACCAGGGTATCTCTATGACAGCGAGCCAGTATGAGTCACCTCAGGCTTGTGAGATTTTGTTCAAGGTTCGTCTGATTGATGTGTGTCGTAATAGTCGCACTATGCTATCGCATGACATTTAATCTCTCGATAGCAAAGTTATTTTAATCTAGGTTTAATAAGGTCACTACTCATTCACTTCCCGTGCAAATACTGCACATGCCCGGCCCCTCACAAGCACAGTGCAGTTAAAGTGTTACAGTTATAGGATGCCTTTATGGTTTCATGGATACTTTATGGAGAAACAACACCAATATTTAGCCACAAATTCAACTCTGTGTTCTGACTTTGCCTTCTAGGAATGGGAGATAAACTGGAACATGTGCAAAGAAGGAGAGATCAATTTGACATGTAGTAACTGTGGAGCATATTAATTGGTAGCTCTGTACACAAAACTCCAGGTAGGATATTTGGCTATTAAATCCCCTTAATCAAAAATACTACCAGAATTAAACGAGGCAGCTTCTTATTCAATTTTTTCCTGTTCCACCTTAAATGGTGCAGCACACGGATTGCAATGCTATTGGGAAGGAAGATAAAGGTTACCAGGAACAATAAATTATGATAAATTTAGACTGATATGGGGAATATTTATTGACCTACACATACAGAAGTAGTGTCTCTCAGTATGGTGTCGGGCCGCCATGTTTGCTAACACAACACGGCAGACGTCTCAGCATGGAGTTGTAGAGGTTCCTAATGATGTCCTGTGATAATCCATCCCATGCAGCTTGAATATTCTCACACAGTTCCTGCTGATTGTGTGTTAGGGGTGGAGTGACACCAGACCTTCTGGAAATGTGACATGTGACAACAAACTGTTCATCTTGGTGCTGACCACGGTGCCTCCACACACAAATTTGTTGGTCGTCTCCACCAAGACAAAAGTGGGACTCATCACTGAAGATGACCCACTGCCATTCTGAGTCACTCCATGACAGTGTGGCACGACACCAATGCAGTCTTTGGCGACGCTGACGTGGTGTTAAGGGCAGTCGTCGTAACAGTCTGCATTCATATAGTCCTGCATTGTGCAGCCGTTTGCCAATGGTGCTGGCACTAACAGGATGACTCAGGAGGGTAACACTGCTCGCATGTAATATATATGGGACATATTGCATATAGGTACTACTAGGTAGTAGTAGTGGTGGTAGTAGTAGTAGTAGTAGTGGTGGTGGTAGTAGTAGTAGTGGTGGTGGTGGTGGTGGTAGTAGTAGTAGTAGTAGTAGTTGTGGTAGTAGTAGTAGTAGTAGTAGTGGTGGTGGTGGTAGTAGTAGTAGTGGTGGTAGTAGTTAGTGAAAGTAGTAGTAGTAGTAG
>CM067485.1:4612832-4638400 GCA_034552555.1 Semaprochilodus insignis
GGATGGAACGGGCCGCGTCGATGAATTGTTAATGAGTTTGTCATTCACAAAAACGGAAAGGAATTTCCGCTCCGGATCCGAACGACTGCAAACAAACAGGAGGAGCCGCGCTTCAGGGCGGCTGACTGAAGGGGGGTAGTAGGGGGGAAGGCGGGGACGAGGAGCAGGAGGCTTTCACTCCGGTTACATACTCCGCTCAGGACCGAGCAAGACAGTTTAAACAAAGAGCTGAACGAGATGTTGTTTATGGTCGAATTTCAGGGGGCGAAGAGAGTCATGCTGGGAAATGTAGGCTGGTGTACAACTGGCAAAAATCAATAGATCAGTAAAGGAAGAGTTTAATCCCAGCATGCTGCATGTCGAACAGTCTATACATGACGAGTTATTAAAGAAGAAAAGGTATGGCACTACTGGCACTGGCAACCTGCAGTGAGCCAAAGGTTGCCCATACATGCATTTGGCCCTCCTGTCCCAAAACAGACCTGGTGCACTTCAGGCACAGATACAGCGGAGTTACCTACTTTGACTGACACGTGGCCCTAATCTGGTGCAGATGTGGCCCACATCTTGCAACCGAGAGTGGTTCGCCCAAGTGCCGTCAACCCACCTAGCAAATGAAAAGGGGACATGTGTGCCAGATTTGGGCCAGAACAGTTTTGCTATCTGGGTCCTACATAATCATATGATTGGCATGTACACGGATTCATGCAGAGTGGTTTGGTGTAACATACTTGGCTGTACAGAAAGTTCACTCACAGTGGTGGTGATGGGAACCAGACTTCCAACTCCTGAAGCTCCCCCACAGAATGGTTATGAAAACGCTGGCTGAGGTCTGACACGTTCTTTTCTTGTGTTTTTGTGATCGAGTTTTTTGGCTCAAATATTTATTTTAATTAATTTATTTTAAACCATGCTGCACTGTAAAAAGTGCAACCTAAAAATGACTTCAATTTGTTACAAGCAAAAGCGTTACCAAACTCAAAAAGTTACTTTGATTGAAAGTTGAATGATCTTTTTTCTTTTTTTTAAAAGATGAATAAACCTAATTCATTTGCTTGTTGAAGTCATTGTTTTAGGTTGGACAACAAAATACTTTTTACAGTGTGTGAGGCAAAAAGCAAGAGTTGGTCAACCAAACACTAACAAGCATAAAGCAGCATAAACCAGTATGCTGGTCGAAACTATTTTTTTAAGCAGGAAAATAAATAAATGAGCGAATAAACGAATGAATGAATAAAAGAGTGTGTGGCACAATGAGTACACGCGCTTTTGTTAATAAACAAACGGTAACTCTTCATTTTAAGAGTGCCCTGTAGATCATCTACACGTGCTTTCAGGCGTTAACAGACGATCTGTAGAAACCCAGCTGATCAGCGGGATCAGGTTTGGTGCTACAGAACCAGGAACACTCGTTAACTCAAAGTTCGCTCGCGTTTCATACACTTTTGAGTTGAACGTCACACAGTGAGCCCCAGTGCAACGAATAACCAATAATAACGCAGCATAGTCCTAATTACAGCGTCATCACGTGAACTGCCATGCTGTATGTCTTGCGTTCGTCTATTTTATGTTTAGTGTTTATTACATTCAATATACTCTTGTTTTACTTGTAATCTATTTATCGTTTAATGTTTATGTGCTGCACCTTGGGTCGGAGAGTAACGCTATTTCAGTCCTCTGTATGTCTTGTACATATTGAAGTTTTGACAATAAAACTACTTGACTAGATAAATGTCTGTCAGTCATCTGCCAGTAAAGTCTGAACAGTGAGCAGAGTTTCGGCCTCATGATCAGATGATGGTGATGGCTCTCTGGGTGTTCAGCAGGCCTGTATCCTGTCTATGCTGATGGTTCAATAAACACATTAGCGGAACCATCAGCGCAATTTAGCACGCGGGACACTTCCGGACTCGCGATTGTCACGTGCTTCGACCGTTCAGGACGATTTTACTATTTATTAATGTGTTCCTTTTCATGATCCCAGCTATCTACCGGCGATCTGACAGAGGAAACAAAACACAGGAAAAACACTTCATATTACCCAGACCAGACTGGCGCTTTGTACTTGATCCGAGGCCGTTTGATGTAGCCATGCCCCTCAGCACAGCCTGTGAGGGTTGGCGTTAGGTTGTTGTTATTGTTGTTTTCCGTGATAGTGTTTAACATGAGAATGCAGCAGCTGCGGACTTATTATTGGGGGAATATGGAAAACTGTCTTTCTCAGGTTTAACGAGCCCATAGTATATATTTTACCCATCCCTACACCCAGATCCACTTACACCTTCTGTCTTTGGTTTTAGTACCACAACAGTCTTCATTAACCTCTCTCTAGGATTTACAACTAAGCAGATGTTACTGTGCCTTTAAGATTGAGGTGTGTGAATGAGCTTTGTTCTTATTGGTTGCCCTGGATTGTGCAGTCTTGCATATTACACATATATATATAAAATGTATTTTTCTATAAGATGGGCCCTTCAGAAATGTGCCTCTGAGGGAGTGATGACTGTAAGCGAGTGGAAGTATTTCAATATACTTCACACTGTGATTGTAATTATCATTAGTAACCTACTTAACAGCTAAAGTATTAGTCTTCTGGTGAAATGACCATATAAATAAGGGATCAGTGTCGATAGTAGGCAATACGCACATGTTCAAATAACCCCAGATAGAGTTATATATACTACAGTACTATATATATATATATATATATATATATATATATATAAATCAGTCAGAGCGCCACAATCACCACAGTTCTCAGTTTGAGCAGGACTAAAGCTTCATATCCATGCGGTTTCTGTCAAGCGGAGTCCTACACCCTGTAGTGGTCTGGTGTTTGTAAAACAGAGTTTTGTCATGTTGATGAAAAATGAAAAGTAC
This sequence comes from Semaprochilodus insignis, assembly GCA_034552555.1. NCBI lineage: Eukaryota > Metazoa > Chordata > Actinopteri > Characiformes > Prochilodontidae > Semaprochilodus > Semaprochilodus insignis. The sequence continues at coordinate 4,615,713 of CM067485.1, forward strand.
GAGGAGACATGTTCTCAGACACGCCGTCTCCAGTGGCGGCCACCAGTCAATTGCCTTTAATAGTCCATTTAGACCTGCCATTCACATGCAGAGTGACCCCGCAGGTGAAAAGGTGCAGCGCTTTTAACATAGGATGCATGGCGGGGAGCTCGCTGTAACAGTCATTATCCTGTAGCTTTCAGAACTGCTCTTTTGGAGACTCAGCAGCGCTCCGGCTTTCTCGCTTTCCGTTTAGACTACACCTTGTTCTTGCCCCCCCCCCACCCCCCCACCCACCTCTGAAACACCTGAGGGTTGTGAGTGTGGGCGAGGCTTTGTCTCAAGCTGAGGCTTTGTCTCAGCCATCTCATCACCCGCATTGAGGCATTTCTGTTGATAGGAGCTCCTGATCTTGTTTATCAGCAAGTGCCAGCCCTGGTTTCCAGTGGATTGTTGATAGGGCACAGTGGAATGCACTCTGGTGTAGAATTTCTACGGGATAGGACTGGAGCTGTTTTCTCAGGCGGAGAATTCCTGTAAAACTTTAGTCATCGATTCATCATGCAGAGTGGTTTGAATTTAAATCGTACATCATGGAGAAACTTACTGACTGATTTCTTTATAGTGGTGGTGATAGGTGAACCCAGGGGTTGAGACAGGGACAACACAAATATAGCCATTGTGTTTAATACACATAAAGACCAGTGAACCTAAATGTGCCTCCTGAGTTTTGATATGTAGTGTCGATGATGGTAAATCAACAGAAAAACTGGAAGGTCTTCTACTAGAGAATGTTTTGCCTTACAACACCCTGCATGTGCCTCTCCACCATAGGTTTTAAGCCAAAATCGTATCTCAGAACTATCAGAAAACAACGGCTTAGGCATCACCCAGACAGCAAAATGGTTCTGGCCCACATTTCCCATTTTCATCTGGCCCACTTGCCACTTGGGCAGACCACTCACAGTTGCAAGATGCGTGGCACATTTGCACCAGATAAGGGCCAAGCGTCAGCCTAAAGTAGGCAAATCTGCTATATCTCTGGACCAGATCTGTTTTGGAACATGTGGGTCATATGAGTTTTTAAATATACGGGCCACTTTTGGCTCACATGCAGTTTGCCAGTAGGCAGCGCTGGTAAACTGGTGCCAGAAGTCGACCAGATCTGTTTTGGGGCAGGTTGGCTAAATGCATCTTTTAAATAAGTGGGCCACCTTTGGCTCACATGTAGATTGATAGTATAGAGAGTGGGCCAGCAGTGCCATATCTTTGCCACATGTGGCGCTACATCCGCAAGCTACCTGGGCAGGCAGCGTACTTGTAACCCTTTTGGCATGCAGGAACTAGTGCACTATGTGCATGCACTGAAATCACTTCAGAGGTTCGGTTCCTATTACCACCGCTGTGAAAACTTCTAATTTCTCCAGAAAGGAACATTTCACAGCAATCCACTCTGAATGACTAAACCACTTAATTATGGAATTCCCCTTTAAATACCCAGGAGGAGGAGGTAGTTTTTAGAGGACGTCTGGTTCCTATCACCAGCACTGTGTATGGTCTATTAGAATGTAGCATTTCTTGTCAAACCCACACGAATAACAGTTTAGCCATTTGATTCTGCAGAAATGTGGAAAAGTCAAAAGTGGTCTCCTCTAAAAGTAACCAATGGTTCTTTGGTGACATTCCATAGAAGAATGACTTTCGGTTACCTGGAGTACTTTTCAATGAATGGCTCTGAAAGGAGAGTGAAGAACCTCTATGAAGTCCAAACGCATCTCCACATAATGTATTGGAATTAGCCGAGAACCATTTAGGAACGTGTCTTCCAGAGTGCTTCACTCTAGCACTGTGACTGGAAGCTGCCTTTGTAAACAGCAGGAATATTGATCCAGGAACAGGTTCCATAAGTCAATATATGAGCTAAGTGAATGTGTGCAGATGATACCTGACCCAGAAATAGGCCTGTTATCAGATACAGTGCAAGCCTAGACTTCCACAGTGCTTTAGATATGGACGTCTCCAGTTTTTCCACCTTAGGTTGCATTAATCTATCACTACAGAGCACGAAGGTCTACAGGAAGGCAAATGTTTTTGTCTAACTGGCAACTTATGTGTGCCTACCACTGCAATCAGTGAGCGGAAATATCAGCAGAATCGTGGTAAACGAAGTGGACTGTAAATTAAGTGCACAGTTTTTACACCATGGAGCTGTTTTTACACTAACAATTAAGCTTCTTAGACTAATGCAAGTCGTAAAACAGTGAAGCTGCCATTGTGTGCCATTGCTGAAGGGCTTGTGTTGACAATGTACACCACATGAAAGAAAGATAGAATGGAAAACTGTATTTACATTGGTGTAGTTGAATGAGGAGTTCAGTACATAGAACTGACACACCATGTACTTCAAGCACTGTTGTTCCTCCTTTAAATCCAAATCCTGCATTTACAGAGGAGGGCGGTAAAACAGGCTAATTCCAAAATCCTAAACTGTTATGTAGCAGTCTGGACTCTGTAATATTTAAAGAGGAACGAAAGACAATGTGGAGAAATCTATCATTCCAGGCTGTGAAGGGGATGTTTGACCCTTTCCAAGGAACTGAACTGTCTGCAGTACATGGTTAATGTTCATCCATCAGCGAAGCTGAAGTTGGTGTCCTATTTGGCAGCTTCTTAATCAAATGCTCCATTCCACCTTAAATGCCACAGCTTGTACAGGCGCCAGAATGTAATTGCGGCACCATTTAAGGTGGGATGGAAAATTTGTGAAACAAGCTGGTGCATAGGAACAACTTTATTTGACTTTGTGGCGTTGTCGCTAGTTGCTAGCTACTAGCAAGCCTCAAGCAATGTTAGCTTGGCTAACTAAATAGCGCAACGACCTTCTATGTGCTTATGTGTTATTGTTGCCCACAGTAAACCAGCAAATCAGAGCAAAACTAGTCAAAGTATTGTTATTCATGAGCTCACCAAAAGAGGGAAAACAGCTCGCTTCATTCTACGGCCAAATCATACGGTGTAAACAGGTGTGTAAAACCACATCTGGGCGTTTCTGTAGTTACATGCCTTCTGTGTAGACATCAGCAAACTATATGCAGGGGACTGAATAAATGTATTCCATGGACCCTTTGACACATTCATATGACTATGTACAGTTAAGTCAATTATTGTTTTGTGCCCCTCCCCCCTACCCCCTGCCCCTTGCTCCTTGCTCCTTAGTATTGGCCTGAAGGGCCACCAAGGCAGGCTCAGTGGCTGAGCAACCCTGTTTAGACGGAGTAGTTAAAAGCCACTTGAGTGACGGCGTGGTCATATGTTAGACTGCAGCAGCGTTGCTATTGTAGTCTTCCTGGCGGCTGTTCCGTGACTCCACCCTCTCACTAGTCACGCAAGTGCCAACAAGTGATATTCGCACAGACTACAGTTAAAAGTTCAGGCGGCGTCAAAAACAGTGGGCTGTGGGCCATTCAGGTCATGCAGGCAGCCGGCGGACTGATAACAGCTCGCCTCTTCCTGCTATTATCACAACAGCACTGATGCGATCTAGTGCGTCAAAGCCCGCCATGCGCGGCCCTGCACACCGCCACAGTGCGAGGCTGTAGGATTCTCACAAAGACACTGTCTCCTGCTTTGCATCGCATGCTAAATGAGTATAACAGTCTCTGTAGTGCTTTAGAAGTGGGGAAACTGACTTGTTAAAAAGAAGCTGGCCATTGTTTTCCTCTATACAAATGTATTCAAATGAATGTATATGGGAAATTCTGTTGGGGGTGGGGGGGGGGTGCAAAGTGTGTTTGGGAGGCAAGCTTCCTCAGCTGGGAGCACCCTCCTTCTTGACAGACTACAAGCTCCCAGGGTGGAGTTGCTGATGCCGCCACCTCCCCCCACCATTCACGCCCCCCTTCCCAAGTCAGACTGAGACAATGATGGCTCCACTTTAATCATCCGGCTCCATCCCGCTGCCTGTGCTCCATGTCATCTGCCCTGTTGTTTCCATCTCTGCTGCGGGGACGGGTGGCTCTCAAAGCCTTTTACGGGTGAAAGGTCACCCGGGGTGTGCTGGGCTTCACCAGGGGCTTTCTCTTCCTGCCCACCTCCTGAGGGACAGGGGGAAGTTCCTGTTCGCTGGATATTTAATTCATCTCCCACTGCCCGCCATAACCATTGTGCAGCTTTGCGTGCTCGATCCTGTAGGGAGTTCTGCTGGTGTCCTGTCCTTTGTGTGATCATACGGGTACACAGAGTTCCAGAGAAGTGAGCTTGAAGACAATAAAAGTTGCTCCAAGAGGCTTTTATCACAAGGCATTTCAATACAGACTGCACTGCATCGGGCAGCCAAGAAAACTGTGCCCTTTTGGCTTGTAAAAACTCTTTATAGCATTAGAATAACTATAAATACACAGAAATATGGCACATGAATATCTTGCTTTAAGAAAAGTTATTAATATGTGCAGTTTTGTGTACATATTTTGTTGTATTACAGAAAATAAATGAGCACGTCCTCTACAGGGAATTTTTCTATTTATTAGGAATATTATTGGAATATTTATTTGGAATGTTATTGGAATACTGGACAACATTCTGGATACAATCCCCACCCCCGTCTGTATGTCAAATTCGCCATATAACCACTAATTGTGCATCAAATTGTGCAGAAGTGTGTTTTTCTGTAGGTTGTCAGTTGTCCAGGGAGCCCAAACTAAGGCTAAATTCCTAAAAGCTCCCTGTACCCTATATGGTGCACTATATGATTTATGAAATGTTGGGCTTCTAAACCCAAACAGTGTACTATATGTCCAGTAGGGAAATGTGCACATGTGGCTGAATCCCAAATGACTCTTTGTTAGACAGATAATGTACCGGTGGGTGTCGGAGTTATTATTTTAAGACCTATGTAGTGCAGTACGTAGAGGGTAGCGTGTCATTTAAGCTTTATTGGATAGTAAGCGTAAATACTTCCTTGAGGAAAGCTTTGGAAAAAGTTAGACTCATTCACATACATCAAAATAAAATGCTTTTTTAGACAAATAAATAATTACTTGCCAGATAAACAGATATTCATTTTTTCAGAGTGCCCTTGGACTTTTGCATGGTACTGTAAATTTTAGCTCAAAGGAACTTCGATTGATTGTATGTTGCCTGTGGTATATCCATAAATTTGCTGCTTTTGGAATGGAATCCTTTCCCTCCATTTTTTGTTGTTTTTGACACAGTCTGAAAATGTCTGTTGTAATTTATATTGTGGGTAAATGGCCCCAAAACGACTTGGGGAAAAAAATCTGGTTCCATTGACTTGCATTAAAAGTAGTGTAGTTTATTTTCCTTCTTCTGTAATGATTGATTGATTGATTGATTGACTGATCAATTCATTCTTTCATTCATTATGTTTTTGAACACAGTGGCTGTCCTTTACACTGTGTAAAAAAATATGTAGAACGGACCAATAGAAATGCTCCAAATAGACTTGGAATATGATATTAGTATATGGTATTGAATTGTTTGAGAGGGGGTTTGTGATGACTGGCCAACAACTATCCAAAAATATTTTGCTATTAATGCTTTTTGCCAGCATATCTACATGTGCACATATACCAAGTGGTAAACCGCGAATACTGAGCCATGCATTCTTTCATTCATTATGTGTTTGAACACAGTGGCTGTCCTTACACTGTGTAAAAAAAATATGTAGAACGGACCAATAGAAATGCTCCAAATAGACTTGGAGTAAAATCTTACAGTGTATTACATTAAGAGTGTTGAACTTTTGCCTTCTCCTGAAAAGTTGCCATATTTGAGATATGAGATTATGTACTGACAGCTAGGATATGCAGACATGGTTCAAAGGAATGGCTTATGTGCCAGATCTGTACTTCTGCAGGTTCTATCTTGAATGCCCGGCTCATACAGTGAGGGAAAACAAGTGAGCAGGCACTTTTGTTTTTGGTTGTTAATTGTTCAATAGTCAACAGACAAAGTAAGTTTTGTGTTGGGGAGGTCATTTACTTATCTATGTTTAGTTTGCTCGCTTAGATGAGGTTATTTGACCTGTGCAGCACTTTCGGCCTCGCTGATTAGAAATACGCTTTATAAACAAATGTGACAAGTTTCAAAAGCTCCACCATCATGTTGATGCATGTCAGTAAATTGCAGCAGGCCCTTCCCATGCCTGTCTACCTGCGAGAGTGTCATTGAAGTGACACTTGTTTGCATTCTTGCTTAAAGAGGAGCACGGCCTGAGGCTAAAGGGAGGTGGGCGTTCTCGTGCACTTCTGCCTAATTGCGCTTTGGGGTCCGGGCTGGGTTCAGCGCGGCGCTGCGGGGACATGCTCCGAATTGCACACTGGCTGCTTTGACCAAAACAGGAAGCAAAGCCCTCAGGGCCTCCCCAGAGAAGAAGGCGCCCCGGCCAGGACGGCCACAAACAGGATGTGCTGCGAGAGACACAGCCGGACGCGTCCACAGGCTGGATGTGCAAGCTGTGTTGATGCACAATGTCCAGCTGAAGCGGAGAATGTTTACAAGACGGGCTCCACTCATGTGCAACAGTAAACCATGAAGTCGGGGGAAACGGTTTGATGAAAGGTGTTGCCACTTCATGAATCAGGTAGCATTGAACGTTCACTGGAAATAGACATGCTTTGAATTTGCTTGACTCAAATGTCAGTCATCAACAATATATTAGACTTCTACTGAGGAACGCATGTTAATGTACCCACATCCTCAAAAGAGTAGCTGAGCTAACAAACGTTGCACCCAGAAGGAATCAATCGACAAGTATGAAGCTTGGTGAGTAGGTTTGACATCATGAGACATGCGACACGCTTGGCCGTGCATGTGCTGTAGGCAAAGACGGGCCTTATCGCTGTACTTGACTGACCCAACAGCCATAACTGCAGACATTGAGTGAGCAGTGATGCCCTTCATGAGTCATCCTGTTAGTGCCAGCACCATTGGCAGACGGCTGCATGACGCAGGACTACATGCAAGGAGACCGTTATGACTCACGTCACCACGCCAACAACAACCAAAGACTGCAATGGTGTCGTGCCAGACTGTCATGTAGTCCCTCAGAATGGCAGGAGGTCAGCATCAGTGATGAGTCCCCGTTTGTCTTGGTGGGGGTGACCAACGAATCCGTGTGTGGAGGCACCGTGGTCAGTGCCAAGATTAACATTTTGTTGTCTCACGTCAGACGTCCAGAAGACCTGGTGTCACTCCACCTCCACCCATACCGCACAATCTGCAGGAACTGCATGAGAACATTCAAGCTGCATAGGATGGATTATTGCCATTAGCAGTTCCATGCTGAGACGTCTGGCATGTTGTATTAGCAAACATGGGGGCCTGACACCATGCTGAGAGACACTACTTCTGTATGTGTAGCTCAATAAATATTGCCCATATCAGTTGAAATGTATCATCATTTATTGTTCCTGGTAACCTTTATCTTCCTTCCCAATAGCACTGCAATTCCACACCTCCTTCTGGGTGCAGCTATTCTTTTGACGATGAGTGTGTGTTTTCTACTGCTGATAGCTGAACAGTTTGTACCTAATGGCCATTTTGATTGTACATTACATAAATGAAGGGTGGGCTCTGACATTTGCACAGTATGTGGGAAATGTCATTCATGTGCAAATGACCACATTTGACTGGCATTTTCTCAAACCTGGACCTCCTCAGTCTTAAAACATAATAATAGACAGCCATTCTCTGACCATCAGTGCATGCAGTGGCCCTGATCAGCATAACTGGACTGAATATGAAGGCCTGAATATAAGACCATTATCACTTCACGGGGTGTGTCTGGACCGATACACAAAAGCCCATTGTAATGGCATTTCAGGACACCTTGTCCTCAGTTGTTTCCATAACAACGAGCAGCTTTCACCTCTTTCTTAGACTCATTCTCAGGAATGCCCCCTGAAACAATGCCCATTACACTCTCTGTGAGACACAGCAGAACCAGGCCAGTGCACCCCCTGGCCTCTCTCGCTCTCTAGATGATTTCAACACATTCCTGACGGATGATTCTGGCTGTTGAGAAAGAGCGGTCTGGAAGCCATCGCTCCTCCAACAGCTGTTTTCCGCGCCTCCTAAACAGAAGTCATGCAGATCTTGAAATATGGCAGGAATTTGTAAACAGGGGCGGGCTGCTTGGGGGGCCCGGGGTATCCTGGGTAATAACTGTGTGAGGGCAGGCGTATGTGTGCAATGGGGGGGTTAATTAAAGGAGGGCAGGATGAGGGTTATTATTTGTTTGTTGGAGGACTGCAGCGCCTGTGGCATGTAATCACAGCGTCCGGTAGAGCTGAGGCGGGAAAATGCCACATAAAGAGCTCCAGGTCCTCGTGCGCTTCGCAGTGGACACCCACAGTTTGGAGCTGAGGCAGAGGAGGGGGGGCGGAGACCTGCGTGCTCAGTGGAACACAGTTTAGTTCAACATAGCTTCTACTAACAGCACTATTGCACCCTGCCCCGGCCTTTTTTAAAACTGTGGACTGTGGACTGTGGCCTGACCTGTGTCCTTAACATAGAAGGCCCTTTCAGTAGCCTGATATTGTATCCTGCACATATGTATATCAGTATCTTAGCCATTATGTTACAGGGAAATAGAGAGACTTATAGTAATGTCCTTCACACGACCGCTGCTTATTTATGGCTATTATTTCTTTGCACATAGGAATTTAACCAATCAGGCCACATACAGTTGAAACATGGGTTTCTTTTTAGATTAGCTTCTTTATATGTCATTTCATGTGAGTTCACGTGAGTGTGATATTAGTATATGGTGTTGTATTAGTTTGAGAGAGGGTGGGTAATGAATGGCTAACAACTATCCAAAAATATTTTCTTTCTATTGTCCAACAAGCAAAACAGCAGGGGTTTTGCTATTAATGCTTTTTGCCATGCAAATCTACATGTGCACATATACCAAGTGGTAAACGGTGAATATTGAGCCATGCATGTGAAAACCTCAAATAAACAAACTCTATGACTAGCTTGTTTCTGATAGCATCCTTGTTGGGACTCTAATATCTTGTTCATCCATTCAGCAATTGCAATTGCACATATTGCATTGCATTTACAGTGTGTGTGTGTGTGTGTGTGTGTGTATATATATATATATATATATATATATATATATATATATATATATATGTGTGTGTGTGTGTGTGTGTGTGTGTATATATACACTGTGATGGACTAGAGGCGTGTTCAGGGTGTTTCCTGCCTTCTGCCCAATGTGTGCTGGGATAGGCTCCAGCACCCTCCGTGACCTGGAAGCATAAGCATAAGATAAATGAATGAATGAATGAATGAATGAATGAATGAGTATGTACATTGTATGATGTGGCTTTACAGTGGAGAGCTCTGTCATTAAGTTCCTGCTGCTGTTTCTAACTGGAGCCCGCTGAAACGATGGCTTGTATTTACAGTTACAGTGACGTATCTAGACGTGCCACAGAGCTTAGACTGATGTTTTTGTTCCTCATGAAGTTGGCCTATTATTATAAACCAAAATTGACCATTTATTTGATTCCAAATTTAAAATGTATCCCCCTCTAGCCAATGCCAGGCAATGGCAGCGCTTGGCTGCTCCAGAGCACTTCATTCTATTGGTAATCCTCCTCTATGGAGATTATACTCGCTTTAGAAGAGAGAAGAGTGTGCCTATACACTTTACACACTGTGCAGAATAGGTGCATTGCAGGTGCTAAACCAGTCTTTCCCAGCTCCCATATTTTGGCGTTTTTCCTGCTGTAATAGGACTTATCCGACTAGATAACTAAGCTAATCATCAAGCCCTTCCTGAGATGAAGGGAGCAGGAAAAAGACTGTGTGCATGGCAGAGGAGCTACAGGACAAGGACTGGAGACCACTTCAGTTTGGTCAGAATTTTCCTCATAGTTGTTATCTGTTACGCTACTCATACAGAAGTGGCAACACCCAAATCCAACTCCAAGCCTAACAAAGACATACGAGCCACAAGGACACAGTGCCGGACCACCCACCAGAACACAAGCACACACCGCATGCCCATTTTTAGCCAGGTAGGCCGAGTGAGCCCCGGCACATTACGTCACCGCCTGAACACTTTGAGCCGTTTTTTTTTTTTTTTTCAAACAAGGCGCAAGTGTTATTTAATTCAATGTCCAAGGTAGTCGATGGTCTGGAGTGCTTAAAGCTGGGACGGCAGCACCCTGATGGGACATTCAGAGCGGTCCTTTTCTTCTCCTTCAAGGAGAGCTGATCACAAAGGTCACCCTATGCCGGGGTATAAGGATGCAAAGGCAGGCCTGCTACATATTATTAACTGAAGCACTCTGCGGGAGGACCACCCACAAGGTTACTGGCAATTCCAGGCCTTCAACAGGAGCATTGTTTTGGTCTTTGGAGAAATAATCAGATATTTGTTTTACCCAGATCAGGATCTCTTCAAACAATTAGCCAAAAAGAGCTTCTAATTTAGCCTGAGGCGAGAGGCAAATGAGTCACCGTGTCCTCAGAGACTGGAGACACACATCATTTACTTTTTAGAAAGTCCATTCAGGCCTTGAAGAGAAGGACAGTCCGAAGTGGGAAGGAGGTTATTCAGTAGCTACAGAGAGCTGAGCCTCATTTGAGTCAACGTTTGAAGCTGAACCTGAGCAGGACTGCAGAGCTTTTGGTTTGTGTTTGTTCCGTTGGATTGAGAGCAAGAACATCTATTGACCACTGAGCTGAATGAGAGATGGAGGAAGCTAATTACAGAGGCTGCGGCTGATCCGGCTCCAGCTGGGAAATGTCCACAGTGCTCCGCAAGAGTCACTGGCAGTGTGTGAGTGCGCGTGTCAGCGCTGTCAAGGTCAGGTGGAGCTGTGTTTTAACAAGAGGCAGGGAGCAGATGGGACCCAATCAAAAAGCCTCTCGTTTTCTCTCCGGCTCCAGGCCGAGTGAAGAAAGAGGAGAGGGGACGAGGGGTTTCAAGGTTTACTGTTCAAAGTTGTCACGACTGTGAAACAGCTAGAAGATGCACTATGTGGCCAGAAGTATGTGGACAACCTATCCGCTCTTCAGGAAAGGCTTTCTCCAACATTTTGGAGTTCGTCTGTGGGTATTTGTGCCCATTCAGTCAAACTCGTGTTGGGTGAGAAGGCTCACAACTGACGTTTCAATTCAACCCAAAGGTGTTCAGTGGGGTTGAGGTCAGGGCTCTGTTCCTCCACACCTAACTCATTAAACCATGCCTTTATAGAGCTTGTTTTGGTGTGTCCTCCTGGCATCCATCAAACCCAGATTCATCCATCAGTCTGTCAGACAGTAAACCATGATTCATCACTCCAGAGAACACATTTCCACTGCTCCAGAGTCCAGTAGTTGCCAGTGTTTGTCTATGGAGATGTCCCATAATTTTTCCATTTGTTAGCAATAGGTGTGGCTGAAACACCTGAACACAATAATTAGGAGGGGTGTCCATACACCTTTGGCTACATAGCACATGTCTTTACTTCACAAATATGGGCAGGTTCTGGTTTTGAATCCTGGTTTCTCTTGTGTTTCTTCCTCATGATCTTGGGAAGTTGTTCCTGAGTCGTGGTTTCCTTCAGTTGTTCTTTCTCATGCTCTTAGGGAGTTTCTCCTTTTGAGTCTTGGTTCCTCTCAGTGGTTCTTCATACTCTTAGGGATTTTCTCCTTTTGAGACCTTTTCTCCTTTTGGTTTTTCCTCATGATCTAATAGGGTTTCGTACTTTTGAGTCTTGGTTCTTCCTTATGATTTTATGTTTTTTTTTTTCCATTCTGGTTATTGGTTCCTCTTACTGGTTCTTCTTCATGATCATATGGGGCTTTTTCTTTTTGAGTCTTGGTTCCTCACAGTGATTCTTCCTCATGCTCGTAGGGAGCTCCTCCTGCTACTTTGCCTTTGTCTTGCTAATTTGTGGCCTGTACTCACATTTCTTGAAAACCCAAAGCAAACAAGAATAAAAAAATGATCTCCTTAATACGTCTGTAGTTTCTCCTTAACAACAATCAGATAAGATGGAAAGAGAGGGAGACTCCTGCTGCTCAGATATTTCTCATGAGCAAAATACCACAGTAATCACATGCCTCCTCCTGAGTTTTAGTCCAGATCTCAGTCACACATTGTACTGTGATTTGCCAAAAGCTCTCATTTTCATCTGCAACTTTACTCACATCTCTCCTTTATGCCATGCTATTTCTCCAAAGGTATATTAGGAGTATTACCATTAAGTCTCGTGAGCCACCATTCAGCAACATTTCAGCAACAGTGTTTTTCCTCTGAGAAATTATTCTGAAAATAACAGAAGTAAAAGTGAACTGGGCGTAACTGTCAGCTTCTTAAAGACCAGCACGAACCGTCCCCATATGCCAGATTCATTTTAACTTCTCACATACAACATCATCACTTGCGCCCGTTGGAACAGAAGGCCCAGAACAGACGGTACTCTCTCCTGGTAAACATCATTAGAGGATCAGTGCTCTCCTGCCTCAGTGACGTGTGAGGGCAGCCTGCCGGGGGGGGGGACCTTTGCGTCCACATGCCGTCATCCCTCAGCCAGGCACGCTGCCCGGCTGGTCCCGTGCGCAGCAGCATCTTAAAAGATTAGAAAACTGTTCTAATGCTGCTTAGCAGGAAAAGCACTTTGGAGAAAACACTGTGTGGTCACCTGACAGAAAGTGACATGTAAGCCCACTTCAGAAAAGTCCGAAAACTGTACTTGACACAAACGCTAACAAGCATCTGAACACAAGAGCTGCTGGTCATTTATTTAGGTCTATTAAAACGAGTCTAGCACATGTATATGCCAATTCTTGGCAATAGGGTTTTTTTGTGTCTGGAGCCAAAACAGGATGAGACTATGTGAAAGGCTAACATAAATTAGCTTTTGTTTTTGTGAACAAACCCTCTTCCTGGCGTCAGATTATGAGGCCTCATAACAGTACCTTCATTTCCTGGGTTGGGGGGGTGCGGTTGACCAGCCATAAAAGGGCAGAAGTTTCAGAATGACCCATTCAGTGAAGAAATCCAAGGAATTAGACAAAAACAACTCCCAAATAAAAAAGATGATGCTAGCTGATTAGCATGCTAATCATTTGGCAGGGGTAAAAATTCAGGCTATTGAAGTTGATAATCAAACGCGAGAACTTGATACTGTTGTATTTTGCTGTGTTTCAGGGCTTTGAAAGGAATTCCATTATTATTATTTTTGATTATGGTCTTATTAAAGATTTTCACAATTTTCACAGACAAAAAAAAGAAAAAGGAACGGATAATACTAGTCCCCTGAATCTACCCACACCTCCCAACCCTCAGACCTACATCAACAAACTGTATGTCCCAAAATTACATAGTTAAAATACGTAATATATGTAGAGATTATATGGATGCATATGTATATTCATATACTCAAGGAGGCATCTACACACACACGGACACACACACACACACCTCTCTCTCTAAAATATATATATTTACTTTTTTCTTTAATTAATTAACTTTTTTCTTTAATTAATTAATTTATTATTTTGTTTTGTTTGATGTGAAATTAATTTCTCTGTTCTAGAGAAGTTTAGCGAGTCACAACAATAGCAGCAATAGGAACCAGACTTCCCTTGAAGGCTCCCAGAAAGTTTATATTTCAAATGGCTATGGGTGAGATGTTGCTTCACAGTGGTTTTCAGATATTAATTTGACCTAAATTGCAGCCTGATTTAGCACTAGTTATAATGATCAACACCAAATATAAAACTCAGCGGCTGCATGCAGGGGCGTGTGTAGATTCACTGGTGGTTTTGGAAGGTAAATAAAATGGATATATTTGTGTTCCTATCACCACCACCACGGTAAAGAATCAACAATGAACAATGAACCCCTCGGAACGACTGGTAACAGTTTTATTTCCGTATTTTGCTGCAGAATTCCCCTTAAATAAGAATGCTTCCGTACTGCCTGTTGAATTGAGTGAGGAATTCATTCACAGCACTGGGCTGTGGGCCACCTGCGGCTAAAGCGGCGCGGAGAGATGAGCGCCTGGTGACCACACGGCTTCCTCCGCATGCGGCTCCACTTCCCCGGGCTCCTCTTATCCTCTTCTCTTTTTGTCCTCCTCCTCTAGATCCTCTCATCTCCTGCTCCCCCTCTGTTTGGAGAGAAGCTAGCCGACAGATGGGCTCGGACTCTCCAGCAGTGGGAGTGGGATTTAGAAAAGTGGCTAATCTGAAACAACAACAACAGCATTTGGCAGGTAGAAGCCTAACCTGAACCCCAGTGTCTTTCTCTCACTCCCTCCCTCCTTCACTTACTCACCCACACACCACCACCACCACCAGAGGAACTGCCTGATTAAAGGGTCAGAGAATTTGGGGGTTTGGCTAGAACACCTGGTGAGGATTATAGACAAGGATACACATGCGCACACATACAAAGCCCTCTGTACTCTAGGCCACTGCTTTGTTGGCACTTCTTGGGATTAGTGGGGCCTTCCCACAACACACCTGTGCACCAGTGTGAGCTACTGACCACTCACTTACATAAAGACAGGAAGAGGACATGACATAAGTGGACTAAGCACTTATTATCCAGCACAGTGTGTCATGCAAATAAAAAAAATGAGGTAACCAAGCCGAAGCCCTAGTAACTCAGCCGTTGCATAATATACAAAGCAGAGCCTGGAGCAATTTGAGGATGAATATAAGTAGCACACAGACAAAATATGTCATTATATATGTAACTGTCTTGAAATGTTTAAAAAGTGTATCTGTTGTTGTGAAGGCCCAAATACAGACTACATATAAAAGAGATCACATAGGGTCAAAAATTAGGAAATAAATGTCTCTATAGAGGGGATTAGGGGAGGTGGGGTAATATACACTCACCATCAAAAGAATAGCTGCACCCAGAAGGAAGTGTGGGATTGCAGTGATATTGGGAAGGAAGATAAAGGTTACCAGGAACAATAAATGATGATAAATTTAGACTGATATGATCAATAATTATTGAGCTACACATACAGAAGTAGTGTCTCTCAGTATGGTGTTGGGCCGCCATGTTTGCCAACGCAACATGCCAGACGTTTTGGCATGGAGCTGTAGAGGTTCCTAATGGTGTCCTGTGATAATCCATCCCATGCAGCTTGAATATTCTCACACAGTTCCTGCAGATTGTGCGGTAGGGATGGAGGTGGAGTGACTCCAGGCCTTTTGGACGTGTGAGGCGTGACAACAAACCGTTCATCTTGGTGCTGACCACTCTGTGTACATGCAGTCCTGTGTTGTGCAGCCGTCTGCCAATAGTGCTGGCACTAACAGGATGACTCATGGAGGGTTTCACTGCTTGCTGAATGTTTGCAATCGTGGCTGTTGGGCCAGTCAGGTACCACATTAAGGTCTGTCCTCACTTACGTCACATGCGCGGCCAGCATGAAACTCGAATCATTCGCATGTCAAAGCCTACCCACCTTTTTCTTAGTTTTTCCTCAAGTAAGTTTAGTTGTGCATGGCCCAGATCCCTCGGGTCATTCAAGTCTGTGGCAAACCTCAGGACGCACAACCCTCAAATCCAGAAAACGAGCGAAAGGTCTCCTTAGAGGTCAGATGCTTCTGATAGGTTTAGGTAAGTCATTGTATAACATAGCGTATAGCCTACAAGTAAAAAATGTATTAACTGAATAGGCCCTAATAATGCTAATTTCTATTAGCCTCCCTATGGGATTTTAGGAGCAAGCTAGTGCTAAGCTAATTAATTTTAAACCACTCTAGTTTAAATACTAGCATTAGGAACTTGTAAGAGACACATTTTGCAGTGACTTTCAGTGAAGAGTCTTGGCACAGAGCTGCCACTCCTTTCCGTTTCTAACGCCTCACTAAAACCTGGTTATAGTCTGTATTCGCCGTCAGTCACATATCTAGGTCTAGCATTCTGACAAGTCTGGCCCCTTCCAACATAAATCACAAAACGACTGACTGATCCAAATGATGCTGTTCCTGAATCTGACAAGTTAGGTCTTCAGTAATCTACTGAAGGCCTAACCAATGGGAAAGTTCACCTGGCTGTGTCCACCTACATACTAAAGACATTAATCCAAAACTTTGTGAAACTTAAGAGCAGTGCTACAAAGTTAGCTAGAGTTTAAACACAACAAGCATAGTTACATGCAGCAAAAATGAAAAAATCATTATGCCTTCTCCGAAGACCTAGACCAAGAGAGTTCCTATCCTGTTTGGTCTCTGTGTCTGTATGGCTGGAATTAAATTTACATAGCATTTGTTTCGCTAACAGCAGCTAAATTGCCCATAAAAAGACATTCCCAGCAGGAAAGAACATGAGTCACTCAGGTGGGATGCGTTTGAGCAGAAGTCATCTGTCAAATCACTTACAAAGGGGTGGGTTCAAATATGGGTCCCCAAACCATTTGTCACGGTTGCAGTTGCTGATCAAATAGTGTCTTTGTTCATGTTATAGATTCTTGGACAAATTAGGTTCCAAAATGAAAGCTATAATGGACAGTAAGGAAGCCCATGCAATGTTTTATTGTAGCTACTCGAGGGCGTGTATGGATTGCCTAAATGATCTGAAAGGATACAATAAACTTTCAAAGTGAAGCAAACCAATCCTAACACAGCCCCACTATTTCATAGTCTGATTTGTTCAAGCTCTTGCACCCATATGGAAGCTAGACACCAATAAGGGTACATCCTGAAGCAGTAAGTAACCAGACATTTAGCTCATTTCCTTAGCAACTGTCATGTCTGTAACCATATAGGTCTCCTTTATTAAAATAACAGAACATAGTAACTAAAGCATGCTATTGTTCTTTTCTGTTTATTTAACTTTACCTACTATCTCTAGTACAGGATCTGAGCACTTGGTCGGCCACTGAATGAAAGTAAACAGGATGTAAAGTGAGAGTTGGAAAGTGCTAGAAAGGGAGAGCTGGTCAGAACAGCCAAGAAACAAAACTGTGACCTTCCTAACTCACCGGCGGGCTAAAGCAGTCCCTTCAGCTGCCCAATCCAATCAGAGCGGAAGGAGGGTGTGAGGCAGGGCGAGCTCTGCGGCCCTCGGGCACGCACACTCCTTCGGGATGAATCGACAGATGAGCCATCTCATTCAGCCAGCTCATCATGCAGGCTGGCAGGAGGCCTGTTAATCCGGGGCGAGGGCCGAGGGGAGGGGGATTACCTGGGCTTGTCCACCTGCCACAGTCAGGACCCACTACCACTCAGGAGCCCACGGGAAGAGGCCCAAAGACCGGCTTAAGCAAAAACCATTAGACTGGAGATGATGCAGATGGAGTCCGGGACGGAGGCACCTGACAGAGCAGGCACATGGACGCGGAAGCCGGGAGTGCCGCCTGTGACACGGTCACGACGTGATAGATGTCGCAGCAGAACACATCACATTTACTACAGCGAAGCCAGAGAGCGTTACAGCTGATGGGAGGGGCGTGTACACATATGGTGCAAGACAGGGCCTACAAGATGTACAACAAGCACAACCTCAGCCTTGTTGGACAAGAAGCTTTTTAGCATTTACTGATGTTATGAAAAGCCTGGAATTAATTTTATCTAACACTGATTTATGATATGTTTGCAATGTTATCATGAGTATTAGGGCAGGTAAACACCGATCAGGCACATCAATAAAACCACCTCCAATTACACTCACTGCCCGCTTTTATCAGCTCCACTTACCATAAGGGAGCACTTTGTAGTTGTACAAGTACAGACTGTAGTCCGGCCCTTTCTGTGTATACTTACCCATGTCACCCTGTTCTTCGATGACCAGGACCCCAACAGGACCACCAAAGAGCAGGCATTATTTGGGTGGTAGTTATTTGCAATGCATACCACATATGCAACAAGATATTTGGCTTCCTAGCAGCAGGGTTATCATTTGCTTGCTAACTGAACAATGATTCTCATATTAAACCCTTAGAGTCTCAGTCTACAGACTACTGCAGATGTGTGCTAGCATGCTTACAACAGTGCTAGTTCCATTTTCCGTTTTGGCTTGTGTTGTTTTAATGCCACTATGGCTGACTAGGCTAATTTAGCTACCGTTTTAAAGCTATTGCTAAAGCTTTAGCTTCAAGGACACACGTGTGAAGGGGAGTACTACCTTGACATTACAAAGTTTCTGGACCCTTAATTCGATTTTATACACTGTATCTACACAGTACACACACACGGATCAGGCATAACATGATGACCCCCTTGATGTATCTACACTCTTTATCCGGTTTATCAGCTCCACTTACCACATGCATTTCAATGTATTTTTTGATCTAGTTCTATAGATATAGGTGTCAGAAACCACACAAACTTGTGTGTTACATGGTCTGACGCATGATTTAATATGTCCAGTCTTTGCCAATGAATTACAGTGGATGTTCTTAGATGAGAAGAACGGGTGGAGCTTGATTTTCTCCTCTCTCAAAGATGAAAGCTTTGGGTGCTGTTCATCTGATAGGGACAGTTTTGGTGGTCTACCAGGTGTTTTTTAGGATTCCCGGGACTTTCTCCTTTCGTTTGCAAGTGGTTTACCATGTATCTAAACTCCTCTCTTACTCTCGCTAAACTCCTGAATATATATATATGAAGGGCGGCCTCTGATTGTAGGCATACACACAGACTGTGTAGAGACTGTATGCAGCAGCAGAAACAGCAGTAAAAACATTCATCCATTTTTTTCCCATAAAACCATTGAAAAAATGTTTGCAATCAATGTCCAACCCTTCACAAGTAGAACTCCGACAACAGAAGCATTGAGAGGTTCCACTTGCTTTGATCACGGTCGTCATCAACAGCCCCGAGGCTGGCTGGGAAAAGGTCCAAGTGTGAATACAGAAAATGCATCTTCAGTGACATGTTGATATTCATCGACTTGAATGCTTGAAGCATGCCGTCAACCAGTTGAGCATAGTTAATACTGAAAAATGAACAATTGAATGCACAGTGTCAATCGTTCATTGGCTGGGCTGGTCAAATATATGGTTTCTACCAAACCCATTCTAAAATACTGGAATAGAAAAACATACAAAGCAGGATTTTACCATTAATAGCATTGTAGCATGGGATGATATAACCCTCTTTTTACTGGTACAGGCCTCTGACAATAGGCCTCTTTGGGTTTCATTGGTTGTTCTAACTGCTTCTGTCCAATCTTTATTCATATTGCCCTCATTGTGTTAATGTTTTGCTATCTGCTATGTCAAACACAAGAGGATAGGTTCCACTTGGTGTTTAGTCTCAAGGTTTCTTGCGCTTAGGGAGTTTTTCTTGTCACTGTTACTCTTGGCTTGCTCACTTGAGGTTTGGACCTGGGCTGTAAAAACAGTATATAAATAAACCCAGAACTGAGTCTTGAAATTAAAGGAACATCATATGGCATGAAGAACTTACAGGGAATTATATGTTCTACTGGGTTAATGGGCTGCTTATAAGAGTATTTAGCCCTGATTTGTAAAGTGCAGGTTTATAAACCTTTACCCGCACCATCCAGCAGGGTTAAGACTGACCGCCTGAGTCATTTCCAGTATAAAAACAGGCAAGGTCAGGTTTGTCCAACAGGTTGTGGAGGGACAGGAAGGACGTTGGGGCCTTTCAGTCACCCCTGGCAGCTTCTCTTTCCCAATCCCATACGGGAGAGGTGGGGAGTTCCGTATTATCGGAAACCTGTCCTCACACTTCCTCTTTCAGTGGAATGGAAACGTGGGAGACCGAAAAAAAGGGAAGATATCCATGAAAACCGGAAACTCATGAGACTTTATGAAAACAAGGTGATTTGCAAGAAAGGCCAAGAGCAGGACACGGTCTTAAACGGAGCAACTGCAGCAGTGTCCTCTTGGTTTAATGATCTTTAACATATGATTAAAGTCTCTAACTCAGATGCACACATGCAAATAAATCTGAGAGTCCTCTGGCAAGAGATTTTCAAGCATGGCTGGCAATCTAAACCGCTCCGAACCATTCGCACCAATGTTTCACACTTGCAAACGGCGCTCCCGGTCCAATTAACACCCTCACTGGAACATCACACGGAGAGTAAAAAACAGACTTCAGAAAGCAGGCAAAGACTGTTGTGCGAAAAATCTGCAACAAAGACGTTTAAAACAGGTACCAAACTCGAAAACGTCTTTTGTCCTTTTCCTGCTCCGTCGGAAATGTTAAGTGCAGCTGCGGCGGTTATCGTACCTAAATGGCTTTTTTTTTTTTTTTTTTTTGAGCCAGCCGTCTCTCCTTTCAGGAAGCAAAACAGGTTCTTAGCATTATACAATCAAAGGAAAGCCTGAGATACTCGGGGTCAAAGGATTTGCTATGGGCCATGCAAGCGCTCAACTTCAAAAGGAGCCAGACTTAGAAAAACAGAGCAGAAGATAAGAGGGCAGAGATTTGTCAGCAGACGGGAAAGTCTTGTTTTAAATGCACACATGATTGTGGCGTTGAGTGAAGACGAAGCGCACAAAGACACTAAGGAGGATCCCAAGGTTTTAGGACCTTTTAAAAGCCCTAATATGGCCGTATGGTTAAACGTTTAATGGCCGTCTTAGACAATTCAAATATCAAACTCGACTTTCCATATGTCATTGCTGTTTTTATTTCTTTTAAGTCCTGTGTGGTCCACACTCACACAAATGGTGCAACTAAACTGGTCAAGCGAGAAGGTGGGATAGGGTCAACTGGTTACTAACATGAAATGCTCTAGGGAGACATACAGGGACAGAACTGATCACAGTGGTGGTGATTGGAACCAAGAGTCTGAAGCCATTAATGCCTTCAAAGCTACATTAAAAGTTAGATGACAAAGTTAAGACATTGTTAAGACATTGTTTTAGGGCAGTTTTAAGAAAGTTTCACCCGAAAATCTATTTAAGGCGGAGAGGTACCTGCATAGCGTTGTAAGGCAAAATAGTACCCAAGAAAACCGTATTGTTTTATAAGATATATAAGATATATATTGTTTAATAAGATTTACCATCATCAACATTACATATAGAAACAAGACACATTTAGGTTTGCTGGTCATTTTGGATAGTAAATAAACTGGCTACACTTGTAGATATTGTGACCCCTGGTTCCCATTACCAGCACTATAAAGAAATACAATCAGTAAGTAAGAATTATTATTAGGAATTGTTTTATAGAGCACATTTAGATTACACCCATTTCACCAAATGTGCTTCCATACAGAAGACCCATTTAACCCATCCGCAAAGTGAAACACCCACACACACTAATGAACCCACACTAGGGGGCAGGGAGCACACGTGTCCACAGCAGCCCTATCCATGGCACACAGGGTTAGGTGGGGGTTAGGTGTCTTGCTCAAGGGCACTTCAGTCATGACCTGTCAGGTTAAGGAATCGAACCAGCGACCTTCCGATCACCAGGCTGGTTCCCTAACCACCAGCCCATGATGCATTTCACACTGAGTAACAGCTCAGAGTTCTCTACAGACAGAATGTAAAGTTTGATTCCATCAATAAAATAAATGAAGAACTACAAATTGAAAATTTGTTAAAAAAAAAAAAAAAATTAAATTGTATCTACAGATCTCGACATGCCTGATGTTGTATAGATAATAGTGTTTCATACAATGTCAGAAATCAAACTGTTAAGGTTATCCAACATTACTTCATAAGCTTCTGTAACTTGTAGTTAAGTTTGCCTCGTAGCACAAGTGCAAAACTAAGTGTCTTGGCTGATCGACTACATTTGAATGCCAGCTCCTGCTTTAAATGGCAACCCTGTTCCATACCCATTTACACACAGTTCCACCCAACCGCTCCTGCTCCATCTCTAACCCAAATACAGCCCGCAGCCCTTACAGGTGGATACAGAGCTTTCAACTTTTTCCCACTGGGTCTATTTTTGTTTGCTGAGGTAATCTGTCAGCACACTTTCGCTCCTAAAAGCCAGGGACACCTGAACAGGTCTGCCATGTGCAGGTGTCACCAGAGACAGATTGAACACCGCCTCTTTCTCTCCTCCTCTTCTTTCTAACGATCCTCTCTCACCCCCACCCCCACATGCAAACCTAGTGTTTACTCTTCTTCCTCCAGGGCTGGAGGTTTAGAGGGAATTTCCTCAGATTATTGCTGCACCACCCCGGCTTGCTAACAGGAGGAAGGAGAGGAGGCCTCTAAATCTGCGCTCTCCTGCAGGAGTGCGTGTGCATCCTGAACACATACAAACACTCATACACCTGGCAAAGATGTTCATCCGGCAAAGGCAATTAATGGGAGTCTGACTTGATTCTTTGGGGTGTGAGACTCTAGTCAAGTCAGTGGGGCGTAAGTCAGAGACGAGACTCTAGGCTCTGGGGTGCGAGTCCGAGTTGAGTCTCAAGTCTCTAGGGTGCTAGTGTGAGTCTCTAGTCTTGAATCTCTACACTGTGAGTCAGAACCTTGAGTCTCTAAAGTGCCAGTGTGTTGAGTCTCTAGGGTGCGAGTCAGAATCTTGAGTCCCTAGGGTGCCAGTCTGAGTAGAGTCTCTACTGGGTGCAAGCCAGAGTCTTGAGTCTCTAGGATGAGAGTCAGAGTTTTGAGTCTGTAGGGTGCGAGTCAGAGTCTTGAGTCTCTGGGGTGCAAGTCAGTGTCTTGAGTCTCTGGTGTGTAGGTAAGAGTCTTGAGTCTCTGGTGTGCGAGCCAGAGTCTTGAATCTCTGGTGTGTAAGTAAGAGTCTTGAGTCTCTGGGGTGCGAGTCAG
>CM067485.1:4648329-4667745 GCA_034552555.1 Semaprochilodus insignis
TCACTCACACCCCGCAGGTATTTGTAGTCCCAGCATCCTCATGCAGCGCCATCTGTTTACTACCACCTTAAACATGCAAGGTGACTAATATTGGCAAAATAGTGATTCTGATGTGAAAATGTCTTCAATAATGGTGATACATTTTTAGATTTTTGCCACATTGTCCACTTTAGTTAAAGTAGGTGCAGTGAAAATGCTAAAATGTGCTGAGCGAGGCCTCCTAATCTAATTTTTTCATGGTGATTTTTCAGTAAGTGGACGCTATGGGTTCTCTACTACTAGCTACCACTCAAACACCTGCTATCCCGCCTACTTTGGCTGAACTCTGCTGACTCTGAGGCTGAAAGCTTTGCATCAGAGCATGGGGGTCTCTGACCCTCAGGGCCATGCAGCACTAAGACACGGCTCATCACCAGAGTGGGGAGACTGAGTGGGGAGGGGAGTCCACACATTCCTGCCCTAATGCAGGAAGAAAATCGATTGCAGCCCCTTGCTTCCTGTGCTCCATCCCAACTTCAAAGACCAGGCCAGGGAGACAGCACCATGGCCTGGGAGGGGAAGAGGGGTGAATGTAGGGGGGTGTGGGGGAGGAGGTGAACAAAGCAGTCAGTGTGTAGTACAGCCAGCTCGTGGGTCCCTCCTGCACCCACCGGCCACATCTGGGAAACATCTGTTCACGTCGTTTGTAAGTGCCTCGCTCTCCAGACCTAGATGCTTCTTCAGTTTTTTTTTCCTTTCGTTCGCTCTTTCTTCCTCACCCCCCCTCCAGCCGGATCAGCACAGGAAGCCCAAGTGCAATTGGGCGGAAAGAAGCAAGGATAACAGGGCTCGCCTGACTGCCAATCAGAGTGGTCTTCTGTCTGGGTCTCTCTTAGAAGTCCAGGCTGAACGGACATGAATCACTGCCATAAAAGCACAGGCAATGGGGGCTTAGTGTGTAGCTTTAGTGTAATGGCTGGTTAGATAGATGACTAATTAATGATAAATTTAAACCATGAAGCATTGAGTTTCACTAAAAGGCCAGTGCACAGGGTCAGATAAAATTTCTCTCTCAGCATCTTTAAATCTGATGCTTCATACTACAAAGGTTATGTAACATCCATGAATCATCTATCAGTGTTGTAGTGTACGGAGACAGAATTAGATTAGGTCTTTGTAACTGATCAAGATGATTACAATAAGAGCCTGACCTATATAAAACCTTTTACAGCTGATACCAATACTGAATTTAAGGGAACAGAAATTCCAGCATTAATATTAACCAATAAAGTATTATATTTATATTTTAAAATTTGATTTTATCCTCCAGTAGTTTTAGCAACAAAAACACTTTCTAAACTTTTTAAAATTAAAAAAATAATTACACACACACACACAAAAAAAATTTGCTCAGTAAAAATAGTAGTTTCAATGATAAACAAGTAGTGGTGTACAGTAACTCAGTAAGTGTAGTGTGTTAGTGTACTGTAAGTAGTGTGTTGATGTACAGTAACTCAGTAAGTGTAATGCGTTAGTGTACTGTAAGTAGTATGTTGATGTACAGTAACTCAGTAAGTCTGATGCGTTAGTGTACTGTAAGTAGTGTGTAGGTGTACAGTAACTCAGTAAGTGTAATGTGTTAGTGTACTGTAAGTAGTGTGTAGGTGTACAGTAACTCAGTAAGTGTAATGCGTTAGTGTACTGTAAGTAGTGTGTAGGTGTACAGTAACTCGGTAAGTGTAATGCGTTAGTGTACTGTAAGTCGTGTGTTGGTGTACAGTAACTCGGTAAGTGTAATGTGTTGGTGTACTGTAAGTAGTGTGTTGGTGTACAGTAACTCGGTAAGTGTAATGCGTTAGTGTACTGTAAGTTGTGTGTTGGTGTACAGTAACTCGGTAAGTGTAATGTGTTAGTGTAATGTAAGTCGTGTGTTGGTGTACAGTAACTCGGTAAGTGTAATGTGTTGGTGTACTGTAAGTAGTGTGTTGGTGTACAGTAACTCGGTAAGTGTAATGTGTTAGTGTACTGTAAGTAGTGTGTTGGTGTACAGTAACTCTGTAAGTGTAATGCGTTAGTGTACTGTAAGTCGTGTGTTGGTGTACAGTAACTCAGTAAGTGTAATGCGTCAGTGTACTGTAAGTCGTGTGTTGGTGTTTTGACCTGTTGGACAGAGCTTGGTTCTAGTTAATGGAACCTGTTCTCCTTCAGTGTTCTGTGCTTATGATCATTTGAATAGACATCAGACTCATTACTGACCTTCTATTAAAGACTAGTGGACTGAGAGACACTGGAGTCTCTTCACCTAAAATGAGCTGATTAAGAGTCTTGTTCCAGAAATGATAATAGGACGTTAGAGCCATAATAAATCATGCTACTGTTAATCTCCATACTTAAGTACATTTGAAGGGAAATACTTTAGTACTTTTACTCAAGTGGAGCTCTAAAGGGAGGAACTTCTACTACTACTACTACTACCTTTACTGGTGGAGTATTTTACCTTGGGGATAGCTACTTTGATTTAAGTTAATATATCAATATATCAGTTAGGCCTTTGTTACAACAGCGTTCTAGAAAGGTACATATTCAGTTGGCTGCCAATTTGCTGAAACAGGCCTTATACTGCCCCTTCAGTGCCTATTAACCTGGTTTGTCCCCCAGGCCCAGTGAGACGCTTCTCAGACGAAACTATTCCACCTCCAGATCTGCATGCAATCATTTGTGCAAATCCAGGACCATGGGCTTGGAGTACAGTTATATAATAAAGACCCACGCATTCTACTATCAGCTGCCAAAGCCATTGCGAATTAGCAGCATGAGCGTTCAAATATGGTGGTGTGAATGAGTGCAGCGCACCATATATAGTCAAATGATGGTGTGGCCCTGGCAGTTTGTTCAGTGGGTCTGAAGTGGGCACAGGTGGGTCATTACAGCTTGAATATAATCATTCAGCTTCGAGGACAGACCCATGGCCATTATGCCAGCCAGGCTATAATTTATGTCAACAAGCTTGCCGGCTGCTAAACAGGTACTTGGTCTCTACTGGGCCAACGGGGAATATTTATGAGCTCCTTCAGCCCCGCAGAAAAGCCTCGCCAAGCCTTTGAAATATCACACAGTTCCCTCGCACTGCGCCCCAGAAACGGAATGTTTTGTCTAACACCAGGAAAGATCAGACGGATTGTGGAAATCGTGTCCTCTCTTAGTCCCATTGATAAAACAAAGGCTCGGTCATGTGCCTCCTCTCCCCAATATCCTCTTGACATTATTTCCCCAAATCTGGCAGATTTAATGCGCTCCTTTGCAACTAAAACCTGACGCCTGAGCTTTGTTTATAACACCAACACCGTCTGGAAATTTCACAAATGGAACCGTAACTGTATGAGGTTTCAACAGTCAACAGTTTCTTTAGCTGGTGATAAAAAACTGACTTATTGCATCATTTGGCTGTGTTCTACACTCCTATATTGTACCCGGCTTGGACATTTGGCTCTAATAAAAACTTTTAACTGGTATAAAGCACTGCAATCATGTGAAGGTTCTTCAAACTTTAAAATGGTTCTTCACACTTGCACTTTTCATTTAGAAAGATATCCTTGTAGCTCCAGGTTAAAACAAAAGAAGAAAAAAATCGGACATTAAACATGTCTTGGCTGATCTGTTGCATCTGGGCTAAGTAGAACATCATGCATGTCGATATTTTGCTGAACCATGAGGGCATCAGAAACTAGTGTCTTTCATATCTAATGTCTCCCGAGCTTCTAATAAGCTCACTGGACAATAAATGAGTCACCTGTGTCTGAAACGTACACAACAGTGTCTAATAACCTCCATGAGCACGAATAACAGCTATGATTGGATTTGGCATGTACTGGACAAGTTTCTGGATGTAGGCCACATCAAATGTTCAGACACTCTTGCATCAAACAATTGTGCAGTCGCTTTCCCTGGCACAATTCCGAGGAGAGTTTCCTGTAGACTGGGATTTGTGCCACTGCTGGTAGACCCGTATGACCGTACGCTTCCATACACCTGCAGATTCAGCTACTTCCTTCACACTATGGTCTTTGGCCGGCCCAAATGCAGTCACTCCTTTTAGCCAATCATTAACATCTGCCTTGGGGCCATTTTCCACACATGGAACGAGACATTCACTGCACTGTACCACCTCTTCCCAATCTATGAATCCCGTCACTCACACCCAGCAGGTATTCATAGCCCCGTCATCCTCATGCAACACCAGCTGCAGCAGCCTGAAGTTACTCCCAGCTTATCATTACTGCCACTAACAAGTTTATAAGGAAACGGCTTCTGAGTAGTGCCACTCTGAACACAGGTAAACTGTAAACCTTCAGCTGCACTGAGGCCATTAATAGTGTAATGCCTTGTCTTGTCTTGTCTAGTCATTTTACCTTTATTTAACCAGGGTACATCACAGTGAGATTGAAAAATCTCTTTTTGCGAGTCCTGGCCAAGAAGGCAGCACATGTGACAAGGCATCCTGTGACAGGGAAATGTTCTCGTGATGGAGACGAGAACATTTCCTCGTCACAGGATGCCATGTAATGCCATTAAAGTGAGCACTCCCAGCACAAGGAAATCCTTATTGAAATCAAAGGAGGCATTAGCTTTTGACCCACCTCCCACTCCCTCCTAGTTCATTTCAGCCGTCTTCCGCTCGCTCTCTGTCTGTATCAGTCTCTGTGCAGATCAAAGTCTGATTTCCGCTGCGTAGAGTACCTGCTAAAGGGAGGCTAATGGAGTTAAAGCTCCTCTCTGGCTCCACTCACTGCTCTGATTAGGTTTCATTTTGGTGTGCACACAGCTTATACTTCCTGTACTATTCACAATAGATCATATCATGTCAGGAAACGATCGTCCATCTGGTCTAAAGATCTACAACATGTATTCTTCTTCATTGGAAGACGCCGAAGCAATGCGTGAAAAGGTCGAGCGTTACAGCCAGCTTAAAGCACTGCTTATGCTGTAGCCAGAGCCGTTACGAACACTCGATTAAATCTAATTAAAATGTACCCTCACAATAAACTGGCACCAATCACCTGTTATATTACACCACTTTTGTTATTATACAGTACTGCACATAAATCAGAGGCCACCCTTTATTTATTCAACTGGTAACACTTTACATTAAGCATTGACTGATTAGTATTGAAGTAATGCAGTAGCTAACATGAAGTAACACATGAGCAATGGACTAATGAACTAACTAAACACGTAAACATGTAATTGTTACACGCTTAATCAATATTAGTTAAGCATTGTAACCATTGTTAAAGTATTACAACATGTTCACTAATGTATTACATCGTGTTAGTTAGTCGACACTTAATGTAAGTTGTTATTATTACATCTCTGGTTAAATGTGGCATTAAAACATGCTATTTATTTTCTCAGCATCAGGAAAAAAGGGCAAATTAGACACATACAGAAAAGTTTTTGTTTCTCTATTTGCCCTAATTACAGCTTCCACTCTCATTAGGTGGCTCGTTTTTAGCCTTTTAAACAAATCTGCAAGGACAGTTTTCTACACCGCCAAACTTCAGTGTTAGAGGTTGGTTGCAATTTCCAGTTTCGGTTTCTTACCATCCAAGCAACACAAATTTAGAATCACTAATCCCTTAAACCTTACTACACATCTCTGATGTCCAGTTTTGGTCACAGAGCAACTCTCTTTTTCTCTTCCTCGCTTCCTCCGACAACGTCTCCTTTAGTCTCTTCGTAGCCTCTGCCTTGACGTCCGTGCTGGGAATACTGGGATAGTTTGTTCTTATAGCTTAGTTAAAATGTAATGTTGGTGTGTAACGTGTTGTTGCGCAGGTCTCATGCCAGCTCCTCCAAAGATGTGTAGCTTTACAGCAGGCCTTCCAGGCTCGAACTGTCAATGCCAGAGACGCCCTTCTCTCTGTTGTAAGTCAGTGTACCATCAGAACGATCTGAAGCTGTTATTTTAAGGTGAAATTGTTACATGCTTTAGAGGTCACATATTCTCTATTATTGTTTATTTTTTTGAGCTGTTTCCTATTTTATGTAGATTTTCATCTTCCTCTAGCAAGTGGATTATCTAATATCTAACCTCCTCAAAAATATCTCCTAAAAAATAATGAAACGGTGAAAGGTAGCCTCTGACCTTTAGAAATTACTGTACATACAGTCATTGTCAAAAGACGAGTTGCACAGCGCCAAGATGAACAGTTTATTGTCACATGTCACACGTCCAGAAGGCCTGGTGTCACTCCACCTCCACCCCTACTGCAAAATCTGCAGGAACTGTGTGAGAATATTAAATCTGCATGGGATGGATTATGATAGGACCCCATTAGGAACCTCTACAACTTCATGGCGAGACGTTTGGCATGTTGGACTAGCAAAGATGGCGGCGTGGCGCGGCGCCATACTGAGAGACACTAAAATGTTTGTCCCTTAATTATGTCTATTTATTTATTTATTTATTTAAACAGTTTTTTAAGTTTAAATTTATTAAGTCCCAGCATGTTGCATGAGGATGTCGACATTTCAATAGAACAGAAACAGCACAAACTCACCTACAATAAAATGGTGCTCCCTTAATTTGCATTGAAAGTTAAGAATGTTTTTCTTTCTCCTGTAAAATTTTTGGAGATGTGAGGTTTTATTTCAACAGCAGCATTATATAATAATGGATTACAATTTGATAAATTAGACACCAAAAAAAGTTGTTGGTGCTTTACTCAATATGTCAGGGATTACTATATTATGCACCACCAGTTCGGTTCTATACCAGTCAAGTTATCTAAATGTTATATGTTGCTTTTTGAAGTTTTCTAGGTTTCCACTAACCATTTGAAAGCTACGTAACTGTACACGAATAGCATCCTGAATTCATTTTCACACATTTATATTATAAAGCAAATTGTTTTTATATTATTGAAAGCAGTGATTCCAAACAGAAGTGCATCTACATGCATTGTAATCAAGACTTCTTAGATTACTGAATCACTAATATAAACAATAGTGACAGCCCTGGCACAAACCATAACATTACTAAATCATATCATGCCGCAGGACCATGACTGCCTTCGCAGATGTTCCTGTGAGTTGTCCATACCCGGCGAAGTGAGCAGAGATGACCGGTGACATTGGCTAGCACAGCGGAAATGTGAAACCAACACTTGTCACTTTGAATGTAGGCCACTTCCTGTCGGGGGACATGAGCCACAGCTGTCTGCAGCTTCACGGGACAGAAGGACAGGTCAGCGAGGCCCAGGGCCGAGGCTCTTCTGCATTCATCAATCTCACTATTTAAAAAATAGAATTTCCATTCAGACCCTGTGCCAGAAGAGTAAGGGGAAACGGACCCCCCCTCCGTTTTCCTCACTCTCTCTTCCTCCCCCCGATGCATCCTCTTTTTCCATCTCTCTCTCACCACTCTTCACTCGCCCACACACTGGCTCCAGGGCAGATAAATATCCGCTTCCATGGATGCCATAAAAACTGCACCATTTTATAACCAGCTTTGTGACTAAGAGGTTATGTCATATTTCGATTGGGATTAGAGTGTGCACCTTTAGCGGAACCGGTAATCAAACAGGTACCGCAATAAAACCTGCAGATCGATGGCAGCGTGCAGCTGGACAAAGTGTTCCCTTTCTGTCTCCGAGCATGGTCAGTGTGTGTCCAGCTGCATCACATTATCAGTTTCCTGCACCTAACGAAAGACGAGGCCACAGGATGCAAGTGGCTTATGCAAACCAGCCTGCATGACCAACAAACTGCTTACTCAAGTGACAGATCGCTCAGGAAACTAACGATACGGGCAAGAAAAGGGCAGATACTGGCCGATATTAGCCTGCGGATGCCTCCGAATGCCTCGCTGGAGGAACAGGGGGATTCCTCTGCGGAAATGGGAACAGGCTGGAAGGAGGCAAAGCTGCATTCTGACCCAATTCCCGGCTGAAGCACAGTCTGTCGCTGAGATCCCACTGAGCGGATGAGTCATCAGCTGAGAAGGAGCGAGCGCGCGCGCTGGTGCACCGGCCTCAGAGAAACACTTAGAGACGCAGTAAATTGCTCAAAACACGCCGAAAGCCGTTTGGCCTGCTTGTGATCGGCTCAATCCCAAAACAATCCATTCCTGCACACAACAGAAGGGCCTCTAATGTCCTGTTTCGCAAGCAGGAGCTTGAGCACTCCATATGCATTGGGGCAGGTGGGCCGTCATTACACTGACATGCCCTTATTTCAGCCTTTAACATGTCTCGGCATAGCAATGCAGAGCCTAGCAAACAAGCACCTGGGGACCGTGTCCATTCGCAGCACACTGCAATGTTGAACTGCACACAAATCCTTCCAGTAATTTTCTCTTAAGAGCCTATGACTCACAGAGCTCAGCTAAGTCGTGATGTGAAAATGCAGCGTTAAATAACCTTGCGAGAGAAGGCAGGAGCGCGCCGTGCCGTGCTCGCACCTCAAACGCTTGTTGTGTCTGCCGTTCAAGCTGCTGTTATTGTTTGCGTCCTGTTGCCAGCCAGTTTCTCCAGAAGGCGGGCAGGGTTAAACAAACTGGCCACGCTGCTGGTATCTGTGAATCTCTGGCTAGCTTCCAAAGGAAATTTAGCCGTCTTATATAAGACACCAGCGAAGATGAGTCATCAGGAGAAATGTGAAGATTAAGCCTCTCCACTGCGTGCTCTCAAAACACTGGCTATTGTTGCAGCTTGCATGTCAAAGACATACGCCAGGGCTTCTGACATTCATACATCCTTCAGTGAAAGAAGCTCAAACTGTACAGGAAGAGATAAAGCAACGTGGAACTCAAAAGCCTCAGTATGACTCACGGATGCTTTTTTGACTGCACTGCAGAAAATACAACTTGGCGAAAAGCTGAAGTGAAAGCGGCTCGCACAAAGGCATGTGGGCAGAATGCACAGGGCCATCAGCATTAAGGGTGCATTAAATGGCTCAGTGGGTCGCCATTGACTAGCAGGCACACTCCCTCTGGGACAAGCAGCTGAGGAGCAAGTGATACCTAGATGAACCCATGCAGCGTGACCCATCAGGAACAACAAAAGAGCAAAGGCTTCTGAAGGAGAGAAAGAAGCAGGTTGTATGTGAGAGCTAGCAGGAGAGGAGGAGAGCAAAGACATGACGATGAGCCATGTCCCAGTTCAGATTAGCACTGGTCTCAGATCAGTTGTAAATGATGAAATACAGCAGGGTATTTTCAGAAACGTTATACTTGACCATTGACATAAGCATGGGGTCATATGCTGTCATGAGCTGTCTTTACAGGTCGGGAAGGTGTCATATTATCATTACTGGTAATTATCATAACAGATGTCATTTTGTTTATGACAATTACGCAGATAACACAGTTACAAAGTGCACACTGCATACAGCAATACTCTTTAAAATGCAACAGTGAAATCATTTCATCATTAGTATATGCACAAACTAAAGGAAACCCCCAGCTGATGCGCTCGTTTTTCTTGACTCTTCTGACCCAGTTTTTTAGGCAATTCCAATTGTTTCCAGGCATATCTCCTCCTATCACGTGATGCCACCAAGCTGTGGTGAAGGCTAATGTCTCCCAGATGTGCCACGCTCTACTGCATCTTTTCAGTGGACAGCTCAATACGCTTTGAGGAGGACACTAACTGTTGTGTCATCTAACAGAGGCCTGCATTAGCCAGCATTCCACTGAGTAATGTGGAGAAGGAGGATCATCATCCTACAAACCCAGACAAGGGGGAGCACAAATTTTTAAAGGGGTAGTATCATGCTTTTCCGGTTGTTCCTCTTCTTTAGTGTGCTGTAGTTTTTGTACATGTCAATAGCTTGCAAGGTTATCCAAAGTCCGAAGAACGCTCCAGAGTAAGAAAGCCTCTCCCACAGAAACCGCTTCTCTCAGCTGCCTGAAACAGCTCATTGGAACTCCAGCGCTTTTCTCTGTTACCAGGTGACATCATCTCGTAACACAATCTTTAGTGCCTGCCCACCTGCAAGTTTGCCACACCCTCACACAACACACAAATAGCTAAAAGAGTAAAGTCTGACTACTCTGAAATGTCTTTCTCGGGTCTAGCTTGCGAAGACCGATCAACCAACGCATTCTTCTTGACTTTCCGGAAGGGATTCTGGCTCAAACCGATACAGCAGAACCAGAGCCACTGTAAGAATAGCCTCAGTGGTGTGGGGGTGGTACTTGTAGCAGGGCGCTACACAGAGTGGGCAAGGTGGCCAATCAGAGCACACCGGGCTCATCAGGAGGTGGTGCTTAAAGACACTAGAGCTCTAACACACTGTTTCAGACAGAGGATGAATACAGATGTACAGCATGAGAAAAATATTGTGTTCCGTGGAAAACTGAAGCATGCAAATCTATTCTAGTAGACCCCAAGAATAAAATTATGAGCACAGAAAATGATCATAATAGATCCCCTTGCATTACTTTCACATTTGAACTTCCTCTAAGTGAGGTGGCTTTGACAGGCTCTTTTACTGCCAAGGTCAGTGATCTGCAGGGAAAGATCAGTGGGGCTACCCACTGCATGTCAAAAATCTTCATTCTGATCAGGCCTCAACTGAAAACATAGCTTGATCGGCTCTAGTACCACAGGCTTTATATGCATCTGCCAATCCAAAGCAGTATGGAGCACCATAACACAAGAGACGGAGAGAGTGGGAAAGAGAAAGACAGAGAGAGAGAGAAAAGGCAGACTGTGTCTGTGTGTTTTATGGGCCAGGGAAGCAGACGGTGTGATGTCTGGACCAGGTGAGCTGGCTGGGCCGCCTCTCCTGGCAGATACAAATTAGCGATCGTGCAGGAGCCGCAGCGCTTCAGAGCAGGAAGCCATTACGGTGGCATTACACAGCGGACGCAGGGCAGGAAATTAAATCCGCCTGTCCTCGAGAAACTGATGTCACAGTTCTGCCTGTGGGTAATTGATCATTACTGCCTTCCGCTGGTTGAGACCTGGACTGAGGTGACCGGACGGGTCTGGGTGTGAGGAGTGGGTAGGAGATGCTGTGGTGAATGAGCAATATTAATGCGTCGCAGACGAAAAACACAGCATCCTCCAAGTCTGTTCTGAGCCTACCAAAAAGATCATTCATCAACACAAACAATCCAGAGAGTGATGTTAGGGAGAAGGGGAGGGGGTGCAGTTTAACTGTGGATGAAAATGTGCAGAGGTGTGCTCTCTGAGGAGGATGTGTTCACAAGCTTTTGCAGACGACTGCAACTCCAGGCTCTAAGAATGCGATAAAACGTTACTGACTGATTGAATGAATGGAAGAAGAAATGAATGAATGAATGAATGAATTAATGAATTACACAAACAAGTGAATGAATGAATGGATTGAATTGCACTGGATGCACGCAGATGTACAGATAAAACAAACGAGTGACAGAAAGCCACCGCTTTGGTAAACCTGCAGGCTGCAATAAAAGGCAAATGTTGGTTTAATGCTCAACCTGCCGATCACACAGCCAATCATTAACATCAGGGTCAACAACCCATGGTGACTCTGTTATCGGCCTGAGATATAATACAGCCAACTGACACCTCATTCAGCTGTGTTTGAACAATCCCTCATCCTGTGTGCTCTTCACACCAGATGAAACCATATCCGCTTCCCTTATGCTTTTACAGGCAGAATTGTGGGTGAGAGATAAAGAACCGAGAGAACATGTGCACGAGGTGGGACGGCAACTTTACACACACATCTGCTGAGCACAGTTTAGCCAGTATTGTTAGACCAAGTTAAACATACATATCGTCGGATGGAAAAGCACTATGAAGTAAAGAGTAACTCTGCCCTGAACACTTTCTTCTCTGAAAAACAAACACCGAAGGCCACTGACGCAGTTTACACTGCACGCTATCTGTTACTAACTCTAAATTATACTGTCAGTGGGGATTCTGGGTGTGGGGTTAGGCTTGATTTGCATCTGTGAGACTGAACCTACATTATAACATGTATGTTAAATAATAATTTGATTCAATTCAATTTAATTCAGTTCAACTTTGTCATTATACAAATACTGGGTTGCACAGTACAATGAAACACTCTCGGGCTACTTCTCCAGTGCAGTAATTAAAGAATGGATACACAGTGAGTAATAGTGCAAAAACAGAAAGGCAGGAGACACAACACATTATGTGCATAGACAGTAAAACAGATGTGCAAGAGCAGTAACTGTGCATCACAAGGTTACTGAGGTGCAAACAGAAGTTAGCATATACAGGAAAGCAAAACACAGCTTAGTTTAAGTGTACATGTCGGAAGGTACAGTATGTTGAGGTAGCCAGGTGTGCAGTTAAGCATGTGGTCGTAGACAGTAGATGCACATATAATAGTTTATATAATAGTTTAGAGGATATTACAGCTTACAGTAGAGATGTTCAGTACATGAAATACAGTAGAGATGTTCAGTACATGATAGACAATAGAGATGTTCAGTACATGATAGACAATAGAGATGTTCAGTACTACAGCCCAGAGGGCTAGTGGAGCACAGTGTGTAGTTGCTGGGGTAATCAGGGCCATATCAGTCGTGCTCTTATGACTTACGACTTATTTTATTTTTTTAGACGTATATATTTGTTTGATGTTAGCAAACAAACTTTACACAAGACGCAAAAAATGTGGACTGTTATTTTTTTAAACTTATATTTCATTAAAATACAATGTCATACCATTTTAATCCAAGTCATTATGTCTCATTCCTATTGGTCTATAAGGAAATACTGGCACAGGTGGCATTTTCAAATTACGTGAAATAAAAGCAAAAGAAATTAAGATTAGGGACGTGCAGGGGTACTCCTAGTCCAGCAGATGTGAGCTAGACCCAGGAAAAAAAATTAATTGTATTTCTCTGACAAACATACATATCTGCACATTATCCACCTGTAGGACGAGCAGAATTAGAATAAGAATTACAAATTTAGAACCATTGACCACACAGAGGAATCTGACCTCCACATTTAACCCCATCCGTGCATGCACACACACACACACACACACACACGTGAACATACACACCAGGGGGCAATGAACACAATTGCCCTGAGCAGCTGGGGGTTAGGTGTCTTGCTCAAGGGCACTTCACTTGTGTCCTGTCAGCTCCGGTCACCTTCCAGTCACAAGGCTGGTGCTCTAACTTCCAGCCCATGACTGCACCCCCCCGCCCCCCACTTTTTTTTTTTTAAACATCAGCATCCGTTGCTGCACTCATTAGCTTGGTTAGCTCATTAATATTCAGAAAAGGCCTCAGTTTCTTAAAAAACAGAAAATCCAAGTTACTGATTTCCCTCAGCTATTTTTAAAGAATAATAAAACACACTTCCAAATGTACTCGAGTATCAGAATCAGTCAAAATGCACGGCCCTGGTTCTGGCAGCGATGATGAGCGTGTTACTGACTTTAAATTACGTTATTTTATATATATACTCACTGTATATTGCGTAAGAAACGGCAGGTTACAATGGGAAATTCCTTCATAAACTATCACAAGCTTCTATTTCTGCTTTGTGCATCTCCTTTCAGTTTCCGTGCTTCACAGCGTCCCTTCAGTTTCCTGAGTTTTCGTCTACAATACATGCTGTTCTTCTGCTCCATTTACACACACATTTCAATGCTCTCCTGAATCTGTCTTTGTTTTTGAACTCTGTAACTTTCTGTTCCTCTTTTTCCTCTGCAGCTCTTCCACTTATTGTGAACTGCAGTAAGCACTCGGGTTTCCACTCTCCACCCTCCCTCCCTCTCTTCCTCTGCCTCCTCCAGCCACTTCTGTTTTTAGTTCTCTCTCTCTCTCTCTGGGTGCAGCTGTGGCCAGGACGGGGCCAGAGAACATTGTGCAATTGCTGCGTAAGCCAGAGGAACATTGTAAGAGATTGTCTGGTCCACAGCCCACTGACAGCATACCTAAACGGTCCAAGTGCATGACATCTGCATGGACACAAGCAAATTACCAAGGAGCTCCAAGTCCTTCTTTTACGAGAGAGAGAGAGAGAGAGAGAGAGAGAGAGAGAGAGAGAGAGCGTGAAGGGATGACACTGAGCCTGGCTCGGGCAAACCATGCACGTTTTTCAGCTAGCTTGACAAAACATCAGCTATAAAACATCCCTATGGAGGGCACAGACACCGAATCTGTATCTCCACAGTTTCTCCCCCCACCTCTCATCATCTCTCCCCAATTCCCACTTCCAATCGTGATGGCTAACATGTGTTAATGTTGCACATATTCATACAATTATCCCATTTAGAAATCCTCTCGCAAATGTCTGCCCACTTTTTCCATGTTTACTCCACTTCTCCTAGACTTCCCCATGATGCACTGGAGTTGGAATCAGAGCAACAGATTTACTCAGCACACATACTATTACATCTCCTAGGGTCTAAGCATTGAATTCCTAAGCAAGCTAAACTCGACATTCACTGGAAATAGAAATGCATTGAGTTCTGCTTGATTCAAATGTCAGACATCAACAATATATTGGACTTTTACTGAGAAACAGTGGAAGCGTACGTTGAAAAATTGTGTTAACGTATACTCATCAGTAAAAGAACAGTAACACACAGGTACAAATAGCTGCACCCAGAAGAATTCAACCAACAGGAATGAAACTTGGTGGGTAGCTCTGACATTGGGAGACATGTGAATGATTCAAATTTCACACTTGGCTGTGCATGTGACGTAAACAAGGATGACTGCGGACATTCAGTGAGCAGTGATGCCCTCCATGAGCCATCCTGTAAGTGCCAGCACTATTGGCAGACGGCTGCACGACGCAGGACTACTTGCACGCAGACCGTTACAAGACTGCCCTTAACACCATGTCAACATCACCAAAGACTTTACGGCATTTAGCAGACGCTCTTATCCAGAGCGACTGACAACCGTGCTTAGTGTTCCGTCGGATAATGTTTCCCAGCTAGTATAAGTAGGTTAGGAGAAAGGCAGCGGGTCATCTTCAGTGACAAGTCGTCTCTTGGTGGAGACAACCAACAGATCTGTGTGTGGAGGTACCGTGGTCAGCGCCAAGATGAACGGTTAGTTGTCACACATCACATGTCACATATCACAGCGACTCCACCTCCACCCCTACCGCACAATCTGCAGGAACCATGTGGGAATATTGAAGCTGCATGGGATGGATTATCACAGGACACCATTAGGAACCTCTACAACTCCATACCGAGACGTCTGGGATGTTGTGATAGCAAACATGGTGGCCCGACTCCACACTGAGAGACACTACTTCTGTATGTGTAGGCAACTTTACAGGAGTGCGTAAAAGCCTCATTTAATGTAAGATCAATGGAACCAGACTTTCTTCCAAGCAATTATGTGCCATTTTTTTTGGTCCATTCATCATGAATTTTTCACACTGTGAAAACGGCATCTGCTGTGTTCATATGATGCATAAAAGTAGAAATCGACAAAAATGGAGATACATGTTTTTTCTCCGGACAGCAACGATATGCAGGATCACAAATGGTCAACAAAGAACACTTCTCTGAATCTCAACAATTGAACTGCAGAAATAATAATAATAAAAAAAAAAAAACAGGTGGAATCCCCCTGCAGTTGTAACGCCACCAACCTCAGACGACTATGATTAACTAACTACTAGCGTGACACTTACTGTGCATGCAAATATGTGACCTGAAAAGAGTGTTAATGTGTGCAAGAATATGAAAATGATACTGAACTTCTGACTGGTTAGCGTGCATGTTTTACATAAGTTCCTGTAAATATCGGTGTGTCGTGTAAGCAGTTCCCTGTGTACATGAACAGTGAAAGTACAGTGTCCCGCACGTAATCAGATGCTTCTGCATGTGTGTAGCAGACATGTTTATTGTATGTACTGCTGTGCAGAGTGCTTGCGTGTGCTCTCGCTGTTAAGCCCGCAGCTCTGCAGTACGAAGCAGAGGCGAAGTGAAAGTTCGGGCGACTGATTGACAGCTGTAGCCGTAGGTGGCATGAGGCCCAGCTGAGCCTGTGCCCTTCAGAGAGCCCAGTCAGAGAGTGTCAGGCACAGCGAGTGTGTCTCCGGGCCAGCGGGGGGTTTTTCAGGCCTGCCATTAGCCCTGCAGCCACACAGCGGACACTCACTTCTATAGCCAAGTACCTCATGCAACACTTACTCGCTGCTGTAAAAAGAGAGCTGAGTTTACTCTAATTCTTTGACACTGGCTGACATGGGTCATTCTTCATCTGCTCTGCAGCTTAGGCCTGCCAATTCATGCCAAAACTATAAGAAGTGGTTCATCCCAAACAAAGTGTGTGTGTGTGTGTGTGTGTGTGTGTGTGTGTGTGTGTGTGTGTGTGTGTAAATGTACTGGAACGTACCTAATAGTGTGTGATACCTCCACACACACTAATAACAGCTGTGATTGGATTTGGCTTGGACTGGACAAGTTTCTGGATGTAGGCCACATCAATGTTCAGACACTCTTGCATTAAAGAATTGCACAGTTGGGCCAGATTTGGTGGATACCTTACCTGGCACAATTCTGAGGGGAATTTCCTGTGGACTGGGATTTTAGCCACTGCTGGTAGACCCGTATGACCGTACGCTTCCGTACACCTGCAGATTCAGCTACTTCCTTCACACTATGGGTTATGGCACTCCCAAATGCATCACTCCTTTTAGCCAATCATTAACATCTGCTTTGGAGCCATTTTCCACACATGGAACGAGACATTCACTGCACTGTAGCACCTCTTCTCAGTCTATGGATCCCGTCACTCACACCCCGCAGGTATTTATAGCCCCATCATCCTTGTGCAGCGCCATCTGCAGGAGCCTGAAGATACTACCACCTTAAACACGCAAGGTGAGGTGACTAATTTTTTGTCCAGTGAGCAAATATACACATATACCTGTCTAATTGTGAGCCTGTGTAACCTGTGTAATCCTAAGCGAGAGGTTCAAAAGCCATCATGTAAAAATTAGTATTGGCCATTTTTGGCCAATCTCGGAGAATTTTAAACATGCCATATTATCGTGCACATTTCATTCACGACTTACCACTGCAGATAAACTGAGATGGTTCAACTGAGTTTAATCCATGAACCCAGACAACCCAGATTAATGTTGCATTATCTACCTAACAGGATAATGAAATGAACCATTGCCTACACACACTCTGAACTTCTCACACTTTCTTGTGTGGAGTCTAACTCTGTGATGTGGTGGAGTTGTTCCCGTCCTTACCGCACAACATGCTACTGACTTCCTCTACCTCTCCCTTCACAAGCACCACTGACTATAAGCATAAAACATGAGTGCTGATACGGTGTCTCCTGTAAGTCCATAAATATGGCCAATTAATAACAGAGCCTGCTGGATGTGTTCCCTTTATATTAGGGGTTGGCAATATGACAGTATTTATTGGTGCCAATGATAAATGACATTGGATTATCTCACGATATGGTTTTCTCAGCAAACCATCAGTCAGGATACCATCAGTACTTGCAAAACGTGGACCAAGTGCAATATCCATTACAGAGAGTAAAATTAGACCTGTTTTAGTGGTGTTAGTGGAGCATGGTATATGAAATGCTGAATAAAGGAGAGTTAGGGCTCAAGTCAGCCCTATCTGTTATGACATATAGGCCCCAATATGGTGTACAGAACCAAGACAATTCAAATACAGTATGTTGTACGAGTTAAGCAGAATTCTTTGTTTATTATTAAAAATAGACAAAATCCCTCATCATTATTGTTGCTATATCAAATGGTTGCTAAATATCAAATTTAACTGTAATATATCAATAAACTTTCTAACCGTAGCTAGAGCCAGATATGTCATGAATGAGGGGGCCGGTTACTGGTTGAAAGCTCAACGCCCAACATGAGGTCTGTTTATGGACAAAGTCCCGACCATAAAGAAAAAGAGCCAATCATCTTGTTGGCTACGCCGCAAGTGGAGAAGCGTTGGCGTTATTTTGGCGCTGGCGGGGAAATTCCCCCCTCCTTGGAAAGAACAAAACAAGTCCAAAAAAAAAAAACCGTGTTTTTGTGCATTAGTGAGCCAAATGCTACAAACTATTTATAAGGTATTTGTCAGATTTTATCAGTCACTTTAATCATGTTTCTGAAACGGAAATCTGAGTTTCAGTTTTGAGTATTTTGGTCTCCCCCTTATCTAAGAAATAGAAGCCTGGTGTTGTTTGGGCAGAAATAACTGCCCGGTGGAGCTGCAAAGATGGTTGCACAGTGAACAGACTTTCCTATAAGTACTGGCATTGCTCAAGAGAACAAAACTGACTCCACTGCCACCATACCACATGATAACAGTGGAACAATGGTGGCCTACTCGCAGACGTCCCCATTTGGTTTATCGCATACTTTAATAGTACTTTACATGTACACAGTTTTAAGGCATATAAGCTGTAACAGTCAGGCTTCCTCCGTATAGTTATTGATAGTATTTTGTAAACGCGGCTGTACTGGGGTCTGTTCCAAACTTTTTAAACTTTCTAAACTATTTTTATATTCACTTCAGATCTACATCTGTACATACCTGGAATATTATTTTATTGTAATGAATACATCATGTTAAGTTTGTCTGGTCATGTCTTGGTTATCACCTGTGTTGGAACACTGAGCAGTAGCTCTGTTCACAGAAATATGTTTAGAGAAGGATCCCATGTAGGGTGACTATCAAAGGTTTTGCTTTATTGCTGGGGGAATGTGTGTCTGAATACCTACAATGCTGGCAAAACTGGCAAGATCATAATTGGACCGGCTGAACTGGATGCAGTACAACACAGTGTATTGTTTATGGCTGATTCCCTGGACATAGACTAAGCCTAGTCTTGGACCAAACTGCAGTGCCAATGGTAAATCTACACTGGAAATTAGGCTTATTCTGGGAAACTGGCCCATAATTTTTATTAGCATTTTTAAATGCGGCACTACGAATGTGCTATATGCGTTTCTGCGTAAATTGTTAATGATATCAGTACTCAAAGAACACTTCAACTGCATAACATGATTTTACTCCTAGGGAACATAAATTTGTCATGTTTAACTGGATTTTCATCTGCCTATATGCACTTTTTCTTTTATTGTTGTTCATATCACAATGTATCTAAACTCAAGTATTGTGAAAATGTATCACACTGACACACAGCTCTGGAAAAATTTAAGAGACCACCTCAAAATGATCAGTTTCTCTAGGTTTACTGTTTCTGGGTTTGCGTTTGACCAAAATGAGCAGCTTTGTTTTATTCTATACACTACTGGAAACACGTCTCCCAAATTCCAGATCAAATATTGTATCTGTTTATTTAGAAAATCACTAATGGCACGCCTCCGGAAGCCTGTTTTATGAACCATGCTCGCTGTGCATTTCACCCCAGCCACCGCTCGTCAGTCTTTCTGTAGGTCACTTGAGGTCATCTTATGGTGGTTAAGTGACATT
>CM067485.1:4667788-4740052 GCA_034552555.1 Semaprochilodus insignis
CGCTCTGCCAGTCTGTAGCTGTGTTGTCCTGTGTGTTTGCTGCTTGACCTTGTTCTTATGAACCAGACGCTCACTGTATCTGCCAGTAAAGCTAGAACCCAACCTTCTGTTCCTCACTAAGAACCAGCGGTACATGTGGAGATGCTGATTTAAGAAGAAACTGGAGTGGTCTCTTATTTATTTCCAGAGCTGTATTTCTGTCATATTGCCAATCCCTACAAGGCACTAGTGGCATCTCTTCCAATGTCCAACCTCGGAAAAACACTAAAAATATACTTTAAATAATACTAATATATAATACTACCCATAGTACAACCATACAGTGCAACCATATAGCTACTTTCCACCTAACCAGCACTACTCAGACAAACACCACCACATCGTTATGGCTGCTCACAGCTGACAAAGGCAGTCAATTTGTAGATGGCGAAACCACAGCAGCCTGTTTTCACATCATTCCAGTGGCACAACCACGATCATGTGCTTTTTTGATTGCAGAGGTGTAAATGCAAGTCAATACGCAAGACACACAGCACATATCAGCATGCTAATGTGTGTTCAAAAGCTTAAATGCATGTGACGTGAGACTGCTGCTTCCCAGGGTGGGCAATAAAAACCAAAAGTAGATCACAATAGCTAAAGACATTTATATGATACATATCCATATCATTCTATTTTTATTAGGGGTGGAGGAAGAACTGATACAGCCTAGTATCATGTCATTTGGTGTGGCAATGTTGTATCGATACACAGACACCAAGCATCAATATTTAATTATATAATTGTAAATTAAGGGTTTTATGACCGTGTTAGTCTATCTGCTATAAAAATGACTGAGGTGAGATGAACAGACCTGTAAACTTTCTCTCATTACATAAACCAGATATTGACAAAGCAATATAGTAATACAGTATCTAATTTTTTATATGTGGGGACAACATTTGCAGCTGAAAACAGTAATAAATCTAAATACATTGCAATACATGTTACCGCAGCACTCAGAATATCACAATATTAATAAAAAAGTTGTAGTAATACTGTACTGCCATAATAAGCCACCAGCAGTGGCAAAAATCCCAGTCTACAAGAAATTCTCTTCAGAACTGTGCCAGGGAAGGCATCCTCCAAATTTGGCCCAACTGTGCAATTCTTCGATGCAAGAGTGTCTGAACATTGATGTGGCCTACATCCAGAAACTTGTCCAGTACATGGCAAATCGAATTGTTATTGGTGCTCGTAGAGGTATTACAT
The DNA here is from genome assembly GCA_034552555.1 of Semaprochilodus insignis. Lineage (NCBI taxonomy): Eukaryota > Metazoa > Chordata > Actinopteri > Characiformes > Prochilodontidae > Semaprochilodus > Semaprochilodus insignis. The sequence goes on from CM067485.1 coordinate 4,669,040, forward strand.
GCCATAAGGTACATTTCAGTCGCAGGCAACAATTTGTTTTGTCTGTCTAATGTCAGTAGAGACATTAGATATGAAAGAGAGTCATTGTTTTTGATGCCCACAAAGACAGCTTGGCCATATTTCAGCAAATATGAAATAAACATGATTTTCTGCTTACCCCAGATTAGATCAAGACATGTTTGATGCCAAATCGAATCACAGCTGTCATTCGTACTCGTGGAGGTATTACACACTAATAGATACGTTTCAGTCACAGGTGACTCATAGGTTTTGCGTCCCGTGAGCTTATTATATCATGGGGCCTTTGATGATTCTCACCCCCAGTTTTGACACGCAGACCAAAGTCCATGGGTCCATATTTAAAAAGAGCCATTCAAAACTACAAACACATCTCACATACTGTGCTGCACTAATCCAACAGGACTAATTATGCTCTCCCAGTTGGCCAGTGTACTGACGGTGGTATCCACAATATGCTCACAAATGTTTACTGTTTATCACAATAATACTGTATAATAAACATAAAACACTGTCATAATGCCCACTCCTGGCTGCTTTACAGGTGACCTGCAGCTCCAGCACCCACAGTAAGGTCTCCTGTGCTGCGGCTAGTCCCAGACTTCAACAGATGCTGTCTGACTGACTGTAAGCTGACGTGTGGCATTTCTGAAGTGGCATTGTCATGAACAATGACAGCTTCAGTTTCCCAGTCTCCTGCAAGCCGATTAGATCCAAACGCAATGGGGGGGGCGGGGGGAGAAAGCCTGTACTGGCCCCTTTCTCGAGACTGCATTTCCCACCATCCAAGCCCAAGGCTGAACCTGTTTGTTCAGATCTAAAGCCCCGCAGCAGCCCCATAAGCCCTCTGGCCCTGGAGAGCCTTTGCATTCCATTAACATGAAATTAAGAGCTTGTGGGTAAGCTGATGTACCCCTAGTGTAGCCTACAGAGAGATACCGATTCACGCTAAAATGTCACCATTCTATAGTCATTTTGTGGCCTAACACAGAGTTCCTTCCTTTATGCTGGTGGGCTGTGAACTTGCAAGGACATGCAATTTCTCTGCGGCACCTGAGTAAACATTTTCTGCCCTGTGATGGACTGGAGGACTATCCAGGGTGTTTGATGCTTTGAGGCTTAGAAAATGAATGAATGAATGAATGAATGAATGAATGAATGAATGAATGAATGGGTAAACATTTTTTTAAATCAAAAAATCCCTAAAAATAACAATATAAAGTAGGAATTGACCATTAGAGGCACTGACTGCCAAGTCTGAGGAGGTTTGCTTAACAGAGCATGAAACAAAGGGTCAACAAAAGGTCCAAGAAAGAATCTGCATGGATCATATTTTACCCTTTCATAGATGTTTCTGAAACGCTTTTTTGATCAGTTGTTCATCCAAGTTGGACACTAAAGCAAATACCAAGTATATACTGAATGAAGAAACAGATGTAGCAGAAGTACATCACATATTACAAGTCTCTGAATAGAAGGGTCCAAACAAGGACCTGTGAGTAAGGGTGTCATCTAAGAGAAGAATTTCATTCTCCCAGTGCCAGAGAAGTGTCTTGTGCTGAACCTGAAACCCAAGCCCAGACAGCGTGACTTTCCCACCGCTGGGACCGGGCAGACGCCTTAGACAGCAGTGAAACCGCAAAGGTTCGGAGAACCTCCGGGATATCAGATACACAAGGTTTTTTCAAAAAGTGCGAAACGAGCACCTATTCTTAGCCTCGGCAGAAAGGTGCTGGGATCTCCTTCCCCCTGACAGCCTTGTAAATAACCAGGAGTGCCAGCTAACCATGAGGGAAGCGAGGAAAGGAGTGCCGGCAGGGGGGGTGACTGGGGAGGGGAACAGGAAGAGAGAACGGTGAGGCATCTGTAGAATGTGCTGGAACTCGAGCTCTAAGCCTGATCCATTCTTGTACCACCGCTTAGGGGAGGTCAGCATAGGTCAGGGCAGAGAGTGGGTGAGGAGATCAACGAGTCAAGCCTTCAGACAGAGAGGCGGATGTTTTCCTATGCACTTTAGAGAAGAAAAAAAAGATTGTGGGGAGGATAAAAAAGTAAAAGCACTTGTGGGAGAAGGAAGGAAAACAGAAGATAAGAGGCATGTTCCTCACCGTCCCTGAAATTGCACCACCTGTGTGGGTCGGGTTAATGTCAAGCAGATCTCCTCTCCGTGATAAGGTCAAGTGAGGATGGTCGTTTACTATACTTCTTTGTCTTAGTAACCCTGAGGTCTTTCGTGTTCTCGCAGTAAAAGGTGGCTGAGGACCATAACAGATGATCATCCCGACCATGGAGCAAAACCCCAGATTTAGAATTATTTTCGATCGGGCCAAGATAATTTGCCTCAAAGGTCCACTCTGCCGCAGAAGCGTTTTCAGCTTCAAATTTCCTGAGCAAAGAAAGTTACCTGCTGAAGAAGTTGCAGACAAGGCAGCAATCCTAGTAGAGCCATATTAGCAATTCAGCGTTCGCCAGAACGACATTTAGAACTTTCCTGTGTTGATGGGGAGGACACTGCGAAACAGTGGGAGGCCAAGGCGGACACTTTAATGATTGTCACCCAAGGATTGAAACAATGAGCCTTCTTCAGACAGACATAACAAGACTAAAACAATGCAAACAATGAAGAACTTCCCCTGTCCAGGGAGGGTTGCCTCATAAAAGATGCAATTCAAATTCAAAGCACTATTCTTCTCCCCTCCAAACATCTGATTCACAGGTGGCTCCGAGGGCGGAGGACTTCCAGAGCGACTTGCTGCCAGTGAGGTGATGACCCTGTCCTAACCCTCACCCTAGTTAAAAAGCAATATCCTTCCTCCACAACACCTGTGCACCCACAAAGAGATTCCCGTACTTGGTCCGTTGGGCCAACCTGCCCACTCAAACAGGATCCCATGGATCCTTTTGCATGTCCACTGCAGGCTATACTTGGTATTCTGTGCAATGTATAGCTCTTTACTGCAGGCAGGTAATATGGTAGTATGCTGTCCTGTCTAGCCAGACCTAAAGCAGTCATTACCCCTATCCACTCCTCAAGACATCCGTACCCATGGTATGGCAAGTCAGGAGTCAACCCTCTATTACGTATTTTGCACACAAGTGGTGCATAAACTAACCTCACCCTGCACTTAAAACTTCACAGTCAGACCCATTGTTGCCACATGACCCCCCCCATTACCATTGCAAGCAGAAGCAACTCGCACACACTCCTGCCTCATTAAGGCGTAAGCTCGTTCCTGCATGCGTATTTACACGTGTCGTCGGCTTCCTTTCCTTAACGTCAGACACAAGTCAAAATACAAAACAAGCACATCGCTGAGCACTGCAGGGCATCAGAACATATGACTCCCGCCGGCGTCTCAATGAATCGCGGGGACACACATTTTGTAATTTGATTCCGCTTAATCCGATTGAACCGTGCAAAATCGGCAGACATCACTGGAGCACTTGTTAAGCATGTTTCCCGACTGATTGCCCTCACATGAGCCGCTCTCTAAATAACAGAGAGGGAGACAGCAGCAGAGTGAAGAGCAGGTCAACACTACTTTCCAGTGACTGGCCTTTGAAGTCCAGAGTCTATTCTTCCAAAAGGCAGCAAGAGCTTTTAAATACACAGATCGGAAAAAGGGAAATCACGATAACAGGATTCTGTTTATTTATGCGACTAAAAAAATGTAAAGTCTTGAAAAAATAAAGGTCTTGAGTGGTCATGAGGAAATTTGGGGCACTCAGTTAGGAATCACTGGGATTCCTGTACTATCAATTACGCATGTAGGTTTAACTTTAGGCTTTAACTGAAAAGCCTGAATACAGCCTGAGAACTTTCGGTCTGAGCTTGACCCAGCATCAAACCTGAAGGTTCGAGTCTGAAACTGACCAAGTCAGCCCGATAAACCCTCCTGTCCTGTGGAGCCTTTGAATTCCATCAACATGAAATTACCAGCTGGTAGGGAAACTGATGTACCCATTATGCCGCCTACAGATGGATATCCATTCATGTCACGACTTTGCAGGAGAAAACAAAAAGGACAAAACAATGAAGTCACCTGTGACTGAAACGTACCTAATAGCATGTAACACCTCTACAAGCACCAGTAACAGCTGTGATTCAATTTACCATGGACTGGACAAGTTTCTGGCCAAATCAATGTTCAGACACACAATGAATTGTTCAGTTGGGCCAGATTTGGTGGATGCCTTCCCTGGCACAATTCTGAGGAGAATTCCCTGTAGACTGGGATTTTAGCCACTGCTTTTGGACCAGCAGACCCATACGCTTCCATGCACCTGCAGATTCAGCTACTTCCTTCACACTATGGTCTTCGGCACACCCAAATGCAGTCACTCCTCTTAGCCAATCATTAACATCTGCTTTGGAGCCATTTTCCACACATGGAACAAGAGATTCACTGCACTGTAGCACCTCTTCTCAATCTATGGATCCCGTCACTCACACCCCGCAGGTATTTATAGAGCCCATCATCCTCGTGCAGCGCCATCTGCAGGAACCTGAAGTTACTACCACCTTAAACACACAGAGCGGCTGATTGTTTGTCTGGGGAGCTTATTATCTCACCAGAGGTTATTTTTGTGGCTCCGTCGCAAAAAGGCTTTAGAAATTGGTTGGATGTTTTGCTTGAGAGCTTGAGGTCTAGACTCTTTCTTTTCTCAGTGAGGACCTTCTTGAACAGCTACACATCCTTTCAGACCTCCATAGCGCTGAGGTGTCTTCTCATAGTTGAAAGAAAGGATGTGGATGTTTTCAGATCTGAAGCAAGAGTGGAGCTTGATGTTCTCCTCTCTCTCTCNTTCTTTCTTTCCTTCATTCACTCTTTCCTTATTTCCTTCCTTCTCTCTTTTCCTCTTTCCTTCCTTCAAACTTTATTTATTTTTTCTTTCCTTCTGTCTTTCTTTTCATACTTCCCTTTCCTTCTTCCAGTCCTACCTTCACTCTTTCCTTCACTCTTTTCTTTTTTCTTCACTATTTCCTTCTTTCCTTCCTTCATTCACTCTTTCCTTATTTCCTTTCTTCACTCTTTTCCTCTTTCCTTCCTTCAATCTTTATTTCTTTTTTCTTTCCTTCGGTCTTTCTTTCCATACTTCCCTTTCCTTCTTTCAGTCCTACCTTCACTCTTTCCTTCTTTCCTTTTTCTCCACTTTTTCCTTCTTTCTTTCCTTCCCGTGCTCACTCACTCACCTTCTAAAACACTATATCCTTCTGGGTGGCAGGGGGTGCTGGGGCATGTCCCAGCACTCATTGGATGGAAGGCAGGAAACACCCTGAACAGACCACCAGTCCATTGCAGAGCAGACATCATCATCATCATCATCATCATCATCATCTTCTCATAATGCAAAACGCAAACTCATCAGTCCCAAGAACTTTACTCCTCATCTCAGACGTATGTCTTGATTTGGTGTTTTATTTTCCTCCTTTTTTGTCGTTTTTTCTCCACTGCTTGACATCTACATATCCTTTCAGACCCACAGTGCCAAGACTTCTCATAGTGGAAAACACACAAACAACGGTGGAGTTTTCAGATCTGAAACAAGATCTCTCACATCTCTCAAAGACGGAAGCTTTAGGTGCTGTTTATCTGACGGGGAGGTTATCAATCATTTTTTGAACTTGAGTTTTGGAAACTCCTTTGATGGGTTCCTCTTCCTTCTGCAGGAGGAATATCATATATCTGAAAATGACAGACCTGTACTTGTGGTCTCGGATGCACAGTACTGTATGCCTGTCTTATTAACTCATTAGCTACGATGAAAAACGTGCTTTAATCAGCATGAAGCAAGAGTCTATGAACTTTTCCGATCCTGACACAAAAACTGGATTTGCTGTCGTACACATGCAGTTTGGCTCTTAACAGGCCTCCACATTCCTGAACGTTAAGGTTATTAGTTCTATATTAGAAGATTAATATTAATCTCTTCCTGTACAACAAAACAACAGCGAACCCTGCCACCTTCAGAGGGCTTTTTGACTTTGATTTCCACTCGGGTGATTAAATTTGCTTTGAAATTACAGCTCACCCTCAAACACAAAAAACAATGCGACCAATTCTGACAATTCACAGATTTCAGAACCTTGGAAAAACTGACAAAACAACAACAATAAATTCCCAAAAGCAAAGAAACAAGAGGGTCACTGTATAGGATTTAACATAAGCTCAACTCCACTGCTACACAAATACCAGATAATCTGCTGTTGAACTTGAGATAATACCAAATCGAATGCGGGGTAGCTGTGGGAACCTGCAGTGCGCAGTGAGCTAGCCACTAATTACTCCATAGTCAGACAATAGGAATGCTAACACCTAACTCCACTCAAGGCCTGCATTCCCAGAAAACCCTACGTGAATTCCCACCAAGGCTTTCAAGCACAAAAGCACAACTAGCAACAGCTTAAGCTACATCAGAACCACAAAACAAGGCAGCATCCACAACCAAACACCAGAGTTCTATGGAGAACTCATCAGACATTACCTGAATTAAAATGTATTTAATATTCAGTAGGAAAATCTCCTATAGCATTCTGCAATATGAACACTTATGCGTCTATCAGTCTCATATGTCTGAAGAAATCAATGAACCTGTGAAGCTGAGCGTCAAGCCCATGATAACTCAAGAGCGGCTTTGACCTCAAACTGCCAGTACCCGTGCACATTTGGAGGGTGTCCGAGATGGACGTGGGTGGCACGGTGACGCTAGCCCCTAGCCCCCCCCCAGCTCACCCCGTGAGGAATGTTGAGCCTGATGGTTAAACGTTCTTTAGGCAGGCTCTGTTTCCCCTCAGCGTCCTCCTCCTCCATACGGCCTTCAACATAAAGTCTTAACCTCATCCTCAACGCGCAAGGTTAATACATTTCCCAGAGGCAGACAGGAATGCCAGCGTTTTTTGTGTGCGGGGTTAAGCCTGCGGGGCCTGGGCAGGGCAGGGAGGCGCCGGGCGGCCTTCACAAGCCTGAGCCAGAGGAGGAACGGGGGAGGGGTTGTAGGCATGATGAGATATGAGGGTATGGAAGTTCAGAGGGTCATAGCCATCCCTGGCATACTTTACTTCGACCCTACATGCTGAACCCACACCAGAATAATCCGAAATCCGGTCAAGAAAGAAGGAAATAAAAACACAAAGCCGTTTAACCCTGTAATCTGCAGGTCATTCATTCAGTCTTTCATATTTACTGATTTACTGTATACAGCTTCTGTTGGGACACAGGTTCGGTACAGCAAATGTGTCATGTCTTTCCCTCCATAGACTTGAATGGGAGAATTATGGAAATTGTGTCATTCATATATACCATATCTCATTCTAGCACAATCAATGTATGATCTGTGGCCAAAAGTTCATATACCTCTCTTATGTTACCATGACAAAGGTTCACAAGCAGCCAATTAGCAAACATGTTAATGCCTCGATAACTTGTTCCATATTACACAGAACCCATTCTGACCCATTCCATGTTATGAAACGGTTGTTAAGGTATAGGTTACTGGTATTTTGACAAGAAATTAATTACATATGACACCATGTGACCTCTTTGTCACAATAATACTAATATTTTAAAATCTTACAACAAATGCCCCATAATTTTCCATGAAGGGGAAATGTATCTAAATCAGTATTTCCTCAATCAAGAAAATCACAGTCACAGATGAATCGACTATTAAATAAGTTGCCAACTAATCTGGTCATCGGTTTTAGTCGACTAAGCCGCTTAATCATGGCACCCCTCCTAGCAACTAGTAACACCCATGCAAACACCATGAACCCTATAGTATTTAGCAACAACACTGCAATACTGGGGAACGGTCCGAGCTGCACAGTCATGTTCTTTGGGATACATACTTTGCTAACTGGAATAAGCAAACACCATAAACCCCATAGGATTTAGCAACACCACTGCAATACTGTGGAACTGCCTAAGCTGCACAGTTCTTTGGGGTACGTACTTTGCTAGAACCTCTAGCAAATTCTAGAATTTCTATCCCAACTCTTATTCCAGTTCCGTGAGCTCTGTGTTGCGGAACTGGAATAAGCGTTGGGATAGAAATAGAAATTAATGACTTCCTAACAGGTGGGCCTTACCTCTAAAGCCCAGCCGGTGTTGGGTTTCAAACCCGTGACCCCCTGGCCCCTGGCTCTAAGGAAGCAGATTTGTTTTACAGCCCTTTTCCTTGTAAATCCTCCATACTTTCCACGCCGGAGGACACACACACAAAAAAACACCCCTCCATTTCATCATCCCTAGCATTCCGCTTCCTCCCTTTTAAGCCAGTCGCTTGAAAACCGAGTTCCAGAAACTCATCACGCCTGCAATTCTCTTTAAGCCTCTCCACACTAGCGACACCCAAATCAACAAAGACAAGGCCGAAAGAACGAGGGCAGGCTTTAAACGCTCCTGTTGTCATGCAAAACATCATTATTTGATGCCGATAAGCGAAAGGCGCGTTCACGTTTTCTGCATTGGGAACCATGTTTTGATGGCTCTTCCCACACAGTTCACTGGGGCCAGCTCCAACCTGCATTCATGGTAATGCTAAAAATAGCACCCACAGGTGAGAGAGGATTAAAGAGGGGGGGAAGAAAAGGAAAGGCAGGCACTCAATCATAAACTGGCACACAGTGGGTTTCCGTTGGAGCGGCGAGGTCATGGAGCGACGACCCCGTGTTTTTTACAGAGGCGCTGGAACTCTGAAGAGGCCGCAGCACCTGTGTCAAAGAGCACGTACACAAGCGGAGCGGCTTTAAAGTAGGCGAACGGAGACAAACCCGCAATAGCATGAGCCAGACTGAAAAAAGAAAGAAATAAATACATCCATTATGACTGCCTCAGCTTCCATTAACGGTCTCAAAGTATCACAGGTCTTCATATTCTCACAGGGATTGCAACAACAACAAAAAGGTGCTTCGCCTGCATGTATCATTTCCCTGAAAGGGTTTCAGTAAAAGCAGCTGGATAAACAACCTTAACAACTTGATATGTTGCATCCATGAGTTATGGGAGAATTACTCCTCTTTCTCAGTCTTCTTCTGTGTTTGGAACTTCTTCTCCATTGAACAGTTTTTTGCATTCACATTCATTTCCTTTTTTTTCACCTCCAAAGCATAGCTCATATTCCATCATATCTGTCCTACAGTGATTCTGAGCACCTTATAGATTCATTCATTACTTTACGTCTTGACTACTGCAGTGCTCTTCTCACTGGACTGGACTGACACAATTGCAGACATTCAGTGAGCAGTGATGCCCTCCATGAGTCATCCTGTTAGTGCCGGTTGCATGACACAGGGCAGCACCGTTACGACAACTGCCCTTAACACCACGTCAACGTCACCATAGACTGCAGTGGTGTCGTGCCAGACTGTCATGGAGGGACTCAGAATGGCAGCGGGTCATCTTCAGTGACGAGTGCCACTTTTGTCTTGCTGGAGACGACCAACGAATCCATGTGTGGAGGCACCGTGCTCAGCGCCAAGGTGAACCGTTTGCTGTCACATGTTACATGTCCAGAAGGCCTGGTGTCACTCCACCTCCGCAAAATATGCAGGAACTGGGTGAGAACATGGGATGGATTATCACAGGACATCATTAGGAACCATATCAGTCTAAATTTATCATCATTTATTGTTGCTGGAAACTTTTATCATTCTTCCGAATAGCACTGCAATCTGACACTTCCTTTTGCGTGCGACTGTTTTTTTGGGGGGTTTTTTGGACAACAAGTGTATAAAGCCCTACTTAACACCACACTGTGCTACGTATCCGAATTTTAGGGTGCATGTCCATCGCGCTCCCAACAGCTCTGGGTCTGCTTGTGGCACCGAACACTAGTCAACATACTTGATCATATGGTGATCATATGTGGAATCAACTTCCTGATATCATCTGAGCAGCAGACAGTCTGACTTTTTGTAAAGCTCTTCTTAAAACACAACCGTTTAGGAATGAATACTGAGGCTAATTTCCCTTCATTTGCTCTTCTTACCTTTACTGTATCATGCCTTACGTGTTTTTATCCTTGGAGCACACGTGTTCTTGTTTGGAGTACACGTGTTCTCGTGTGGAGTCCATGCGTTCTTTATGTTTATATGCCTCTTGTTTCCACCTACATTTCCTTGCTTTTGTCTCTGTTTCGTTATTGTCATGTTATCCTATTTTGTTATCTCACTTTCAATTACTATTTTTAATCACATTATTTTCCGTATTTTCCATCTGTTATGTAAAAAAAAAAAAAAAATCTCTCTGATCAGCTCGGCCTTACTACCACTGTCTGCTCCATCCTTGTAGCCTTGACTTTAGTCAATATTAGTGAAATGTCTCTCTGGGCTGTCTTAGCTGCATAACTGCACAATTGGTGAGGCATTAGGAGATGTGTAAAAAACACATGTTAAAACGGCCAAGAGCCTCTTTTGGTGGGGGAAATTCACCCACCAAATGCAGCAGATCTATTACTCTCACAACCCGCGCAGCCTTTAAAGACAAGAAAAGCTCAACGCAGGGCAGCATATAAGCCCATTATAAACATTCACCATATAGCTGTTTCCAGGGATGGAAGTGAGGACAACGAGAGGAGGGATGCTGAAGAGCAGGAGAGCAAGAGGAGAGCTCATTATTTGCCTTTGAGGCGTCCCTGTTACCTGTAATAGGGCCACGATGCTATTTTTAGAATCAGCGGTCGACGGACTGTCAGCGTATTTTTATCCCTGGCCTCTCTGGGCCGACGTATACCCTTGACAGTCAAAAGAACAAAGAGGGGTGGGGGTGGCGAGGAGATGGCAAGCAGACCTAAACTCGATTTGGATAAGGCGGTCATCCTGCTACATTTATCACGGCAACACTGATAGGCTCAGACAAGTGCTTTAGGAGTGCAAGTCCAGGTTTGGAGGAAGCCTCATGTTTTACCAGAAGGAAGCATCTGGTTTTTAGATCAGCAAGAGCCATTAAGCACAGCTGGCCCAAACGGCATTTTACAGGGTCTGAATAGTGTTTGACATATTTAAACGGAGCTTGAATCTTCATCTTCATCTAAAAAAAAAAAAACTGTTGAAACAGTAGTATTTACATTTCATAATGAACCACAATCTGTTCATTAACGCAGTTTAAAATGAGGTATTCCTAAACCATAGTGGCGACGGCAGACATGAACCTAAAAACAGCCACGGTGTAAGGCATATATCCCATCAAAGCTGTGTGTATGGTATGGTAGGGCTGCACAATATATCATTTCACCATCTATAATCTATAGACCTATAATGATACATTGTGCAGAACTACCGTTCACCTAGCTTTGAGGATGACGGTGGCTTCCATGAAAGATGGCAGTTGAGAAACCTTTGGAGAAAACCGATACTCAGCATGATAACATATGCAAGTATTGCGATCCTTATCCGACTGCCGCTTGATGGGATATATGCCTTACACCATGGCTGTTTTAGGACTGAACAGATGAACAGATTGTACAATACACACATTGCAGGACGTGCAGTGTTAAGTAAGACAGATTAAATCAAACATGGCATGCTACAACTTTTTTGTTGCTTGATACAAAAGAAAACTTGTACACTTCCTGGACTCTGACTTAAGGCTTCTCAAATATATAGAGAAGAGTAATCACGGCGTTCACCTGCCTTTGTTTGGCAGTTTGGTGCACTGAAAACACTTAAAGAGCACTGAAGTTCCAGAAAACATGGTTCACCCTGAGTGTGAAAAGATATATATTTCTCAGCTTTTTTATTATCAGTATTGATTTTATTATTACCCCCAATGGTTTTACAACGAATAACGTTTTTAATATTCACCCATCAGCCCTAACATTAAAACCACCTCCTTGTATCTACACTCACTGTCCACTTTATCAGCTCCACTTACCACATAGGAGCACCTTGTAGTTCTACAGTTACAGACTGTAGTCCATCTGTTTCTCTGTACACTTTGTAATGCCCCTTTCACCCTGTTCTTTTATAGTCAGGACCTCCACAGGACCACCACAGAGCATCATTCTCAGCACTGCAGTGACACTGACATGGTGGTGGTGGTGGTGTCAGTGTGTATTGTGCTGGTGTGAGTGGATCAGACACAGCAGTGCTGCTGGAGTGTTTAAACACTGTGTCCACTCACTGTCCACTCTATTAGACACTCCTACTTCGTAGGAGTTTCCAGTCCCCACCACTGTGAACACTTCTAACTCTAAGCCTCTATAGAACAAAGCGTTTCATATCAAGTAACTATGAATGACTAACATTCAAACCATTTAATGGTGGAGTTCCCCAATAAGCAGAAGCTAGTTTGAACAAGACGTTCTAAATACGGTTAAAGGAGATGGTAAAATGCAGAGGCCTGGAAGAATAGATGGAAATAAGGAGTAGCCCAGCAGAAGACAGGTCACGCCACCAATAACAACAGACATTAATTTTTAATTCTCTGTAGAAAAGGAATATAAAACCTGCTGATTCCAAGCAAAAAGACAAAATGGGTTTCTACTGTACGTTTCCCCAGTCAATGGCTTTTCTGCCCTTTTCTACATACAGAGTTTATTGTCTGTGGTAGTCGACTTTATGAAACAGATGCACCGGATAGCGATTAGGCTTAAAAATGCTGAAAGAGTCCATTAAAAGAGTGGAGGGTTGGGGGCGGCAGCAGTTTACTTTTTCTTTCCTGCTCTTTTTAGGTAAAAATAGCATTTCAATGTGCTGCTGTCTACGGCAAATCTAACCCAGCGGTGACACCAGAGGCTAACATGCTCTCGCTGCGTGGGTAGGATGTCTAACTGTGCTGCGTGTCCTGCTTTGCTGAAGGGAACAGAATTAGAATTCAGAGGACAAGCGTTAGCACTCGCTATCATTAACAATTACATCTCAAACTAGTATTTAAATACTCAATTACGTCTCCAAGGCACAAAAGTCACAGGGTTCAGAAAATCAGGCAGACAATGTGCCCTTCAGAATGGCCTGTGTGTGTGCGTGGGCTGAATAAGCAATGAGCCATCCAGCTCTCTGGTATCTTTAACATGTGGACTTCTCTTGCCACCCAAGCCATAGTACGCTGTGCAGAGCAGCAGTGTAAGGACATAGCACAGCTGGGGTACGCAACCATCTGAGATCCCAGGATCAACGCATGGATTAGTGGGTACCCAAGAGGCTGCAGGAGGCTCTTTCCGCTTCTTCACCCTGTCTGCACTTACAGGAAATGGCAGGGAAAAAAACGGCGTGGGTCATCAGCACACTAGTCCAGATACCACCCACTGTCATAACAAAAGCACTCAACACCAGCGAGCCTGTGGTAACACAACGGAAATATAGCTGCGAACTGCCATTACATAACCATAACACATTCTTAACACGCTTCCCCACACTGAAACACCTACTGCTTCCTAATAACCACACACGACTACATACACATGCTGCAAAACAAAAACAGGACACGTCGGTGCACTTTGCAGCACAAAAGGCGACTTTTACCAGCCAAAAATATGTGTCACTCTTTCACATGAGAAAACATGGATATAAAGGGCCCATAGCACGAAAAACGGAATACGGAATTTTCCTCACTTCTTTAAAACTAACTAGTTTCAAAACATACCGACACCCCAAACACTGCTTTGAATCCACTGTCTTTGTGATGCTTGTAAATATATGTTTAGTTTAGCTCCGCCCACTCAGACTGAAGCTATAAGGAGTGTTTCAGCCCAGACTGTTTTTTTTTTTTTAACGGGACACACACTTACCTACTTCACTTTGCTATACATAAAACCACACAAGTGTAATAAATGGAAGTGGGGGAAGAAAAAAGAAAACTGTTACTGTAGCTAAAACAACAAAACCTGGGAAACAGTATCACAGCTTACGAGTGGGTGTTGCCACCACATCATGGCACATTTCGCACAGTATCCTCTCAGATTTGCTCAGTTTTACGCAAAAGTTTGATCTCCCTCATTAAATTACATGTTTCGTTGGTTTTCTTAGTCAGTTAGTGAACACATCCTCCATAAGGGAATCATTTTTCTGCACATTTTATTGCACAAATTTTATTTATTTGCTGAGTTACATTTTTTAAAAATGAAACAAAAAATTGACGAGGTAACCCAAAGGCCCGGTGTGTGTTGTGCGGTCCGACTCAAATGTCACCCTAAAACCAAGACATCACAGTCCAAGTGTGCCCTGAAAGCTAGCTGAGGAATTGGTGCTGCCAGCTGCTGTAGACAGGTGCCACAAGACGAGTCACCTGAAGTTAGCATTTCTAAAAGACAAAATCAGTTCAACAATAAAAGCCGAGTTTTGTTTTCTTGTGGGCCGTTATGCTTTTCAGTTACCGGCAGGTGGGCCGCAAGGTTGAAAAGATCCCCTGAGAGCCACTGGTTTAGACTGCTGCCATGGTTTTCCAGGAAACCAGCACTGTAACACGTGACCGCAAATTGACTTCAGGGTTTAAAACACAGCGTAAAATCCATACGTGCTACTAGATGCTCAATTTTAAGTAAACTGAATATGTAAATCATATCTAAATCAGCCACACTTATAAACTGTATTAGTGCCAGTTGCATGTATTCCAGTCAAACAAAATGTGTCCGGTTTACAACCGAAACCGGCACAGAAGGTCTAGTACACCAGGTCCACTACATATGACTCTTTCTTAAGTCTTGTTAAGGTTTCATTCCTAACATCTTACCCCACACTAAAAGAGGATACCAGTAAAGCATTCTGGAACATTGGAAAGGTTGATTAGGCTGTTCATTAGGCCTTTTTCATAACTCAACTGTCCAAATAATCAGCAGATTCCTTTATTATTACTAACAGAATCCACACTACCGCTCTAACGGCACGTAACTACACGAACACAAAATATGTGCCCATTTTCTTTCACGGACTTCCTCCCTCACAATTTCTGCCCAATCAATAAGACTTCGTTTCTGGCGGTTTGGAGGAGTGAGTCCTCTCCCTGTAAGGCTATCTTTCTCCGTGTTCTCCCTGTGGAAAGTGAGCCTTCCCCTGGGCCGCTCTATCTTTAGCCACTTCCTTCCGTCACGTCTTGTCACTGGAGCCGATGGAAGCACTTAAAGCTGGCATCCACACCTCGCGGCCACCCAATCCCCTGCTCTTTATGCCACAGGAAGAGACTTTGTGCTCGTTTCCTGCCCGTCAGACTCACTCCACCGCCTCTAGCAACACGATACTGGGGAACACACAAACACCCACACATAGACACACACACACACAAACTTCTCAGGCAGATCATCTTTAAACTGATCAAATGCCCGTCAGTAAATGCCCATCACTTGCTAGAAGGCTCTAGATAAACGCTCTGTGTGTGTGTATTGTTGCACAATCTACTCAGAGATTCATTTTGTGCAAAAAGTTTCAAATAAAACAATAAAATTCACACGCATAACGCTGAGCAACAAAACGTCCAAAACAGGCTATAAATACAAACCTCACTCACTTTGATATAAATGTATTATTCATTTTGCCAGCAGCTGCTTGCATTATTTTCTGTTGGCTGATTTTGCAGTTACATGTATTCGCTTCTGCTTCTCACTTTTGGCCCGTTTTCACAGGCGGCGGGTCTTCGAAGAGAACGTACACCTGCACTGTCTATTGGTCAAATGATTAGGAGTGACAGGTCTTCTGACAGCAGCAATGTGCTGGTCTATGCACGTTTAATGTAGCGGTTTATCTTATTTATTTGTTAGCAAAGTAGCTAATGTTTTTAGCACGCATTTTGTTTTTTGTTTTTTTGGCTTACATTTCTATACTCAGGAAACGTGCAGGCTTCATTGACTCCACACAGGATTCTGGGTAACTCCAGAGGTTTGTTTGCTGGAGTTAAAAGCTAGTAATCAAGATGGCCAATTTAAGCTTGTATTTTAATTTTTAGTTGCAGGCCACAAACCAAAAAAAGGCAATAATAATTCAATAATTTTTCACAAATACTTATATGACAATTAATCATGAGGCAAAATGTGTTATCATTCATTTCTATTTTCTGCTCTTATTATTGGTGTTACAGTGATAATACAACGATGGTACTGAGTGTTATACTGTTATGGTCAAATGTACATGCACTCCTACCAGAGCCTGATTGTACAGATACACCAAATAATATTGATCAATAACAAAACTGCATGCTCTTATTTTATGAAAAAGAGCCAACAGGTTACTCATTAATAATTAAGCTATTTCTGCAATTAAGCAAATTCTGTAATAAAACATTTAATGCTGAAAAGCATGTGAGCTAAAGACTGTATAGTGCTGTACAAGACCTGTGGATCTGTCACTGTTGATCTGCTGCTGCACAAACTGTTTGAACGCACCGTTCTGTCCAGTGCAGGATTTCATTCAGAACTAGTTTATATCTTCATTTCCATTCATATTATTTCTTAAGTGGTATTTCTATTCCATCTGTGAACCAAAATTCCAGCCCTTTTTGTCCCCCCTTTACAGTGGCTTAGATTTCAGTCCATCACTAGTTTGCACTGAGACAACTGAGAGGCATAAGCTTCCATTTGTTGTTAGCTGAATTAGCTTTGAGCTCCAGTGCAAAACTAAACAAGCAAACTTCGGACACAATGCATGCCTGGGCATGTGTCACTGAACTACTGCTTTAAGACAGGACGCACTGCAGCTGTGAGGACACAGAGGAGATATGAAGGTTCTGAGTTCTCATCAATGGGCTGAGTGTGTCAAGCTCAGCGCTGACGTGCTCCGAGCGCCCATTCAGAAGCGATGGGGCCTGCTAATGCTGCGAGTGCATGAGAGTGCTTAAAGGCTAATGCACCAGGGAGAGCCATGCTGAGGAGAGCATCCAGCAAAGACTGTGTCATCTCACACAGGCACACGCTGGAAATGAAAGGAGAGTAGAGAGAGAGTCAGTGAAGGGGAAGCAACGGCAGGAAGTGTCACACAAAAAGGTGCCCGGGGTTAGACTTCACCGCGTCGCCTGCTTCCTCCTCTCTGTCCTCCCACGCACGCAACACAGGGGCTGCGGACTGAGGAAACTCTGACCTGGGGGACAGTGGGATGCACGAGGCCGGACATCTGAGGGTTTCCCTGTAAATACAACCTGACAGCTCCGGAACAGGAGGGCACCCTGAACCAGATTGAACCCACTTAGCAGCAGGCATGGTGTTGGTTAGAGACGATACGTCCTGTATGCAATTTAGTGAATGACAGAGGAAATGGAAATGCAGGCCCAGAATGGGGGGGGGTGAAAGAGTGCTAGAGAGGGAGAGAGGGAGAGCACAGCTGAAGTCATAGCATGAAATAGTCTATTATTAGGCATCGGCTCCGGTGGCAAAGTGAGGTCACTTTAGAGCCCAGCTTAAGGCACGTGTGTGTGTGTCTGTGCGCGTGTGTGTGTAGGGACTACTGGGCTGCTTTCACGCTTGAGCTACTACAAAGAGCACACAGGCAGAGAACATGGGAGAGGGACAAAAAGCAAAAGACTGAATTAGAGACTGAGAAACAGGGATAGGCAGACAGACAAACAAAGGAGAGTGGAAGAGTGAATTCTATTCAGAGAGAAATTGTCTGCAGGCCTGCACCATTTATATTCCTTAATAATTACTGTGATATTGGACTGGCAGTATTGATACTGCAGAAGATGCTATCAGCCACAGAGCTGTCTAAACAAATGTCAGGGTGTTTTTATTGCGGGCTCTCTGCATTCTGGCCAACCTCAGGTTCCAGATGAGCTCATGTGGGTGTCCGGATGAACCAAATGTATTCAAGTGGTCCAACAAAATAAACAAACAAAAACAACAAAATAATAGAGTTATTAACATCGTCACTGGATCATTGTAGGGGTGTAAAAATGATCAATAAATATCCACGCAATAAAGCATTACACGTAATAAAGCACATAAACACAGCATTCTTTTAGAATTAATAGCTTGTATGCAAAGACTGGTGGCAGACAGTGGTTCATTGTATGTTCTGTTTAAACCCCTGACTACGGTGGCCGAGAAAGCCCAACGCACTGCAAGTTAAAAACGCGCTGCAAAGTCACAAAACACAAGCATCAAAATGGCACGACATGCACAACATTAGCCAAACGCGCTGCAAGATCTGAAAACACAAGCATCAAAATGAGACCGCTTGCAAACTATTAACCGAACGCGCTGCAAAGTCTCAAACGCGCTGCAAACACTGAAAACACATGCAACTTCCAAAACACATGCAGAAAGCCTCAAAACACAACGGAAGTGTTTCCGAGGGACACTGAAAGTGGACGGACCCATTCAAGAGCGGGCTGCGTGGAAATGGACGTAGAGCTGAGACAGCCCCAGTTCCAGCAAAAGTTTTATCTGTTTATTAATGAATATTCAGTCGGGTTATTGGCCAGGTTCTATTTCAGGTTATATTTCGTTCCACCTTAAACAATGCACACCGAGTGACTGAAAGAAAAGTGGGTCCGTCCACTTTCAGTGTCCCTCGGAAACACTTCCGTTGTGTTGTGAGGCTTTCTGCATGTGTTTTGGAAGTTGCATGTGTTTTCCGCGTTTTGCTAATGTTGTGCAAGTCGTGTCATTTTGATGCTTGTGTTTTGTGACTTTGCAGCTTGTTTTTAACTTACAGTGCGTTGGGCTTTCTCGGCCACCGTACCTGACCAATAGAGAGCACTGTTGTAATTTATATTCAGCCATTAGACTCCAGTGTAAACAAGCAGCTTATACAAGTAAAGTAAATGCACCACTAACGATAGCATTAGCATGCCTATCCATATGGTGGTGATGTATTTTTATGCTATATAGTTAATACAGTTAACATAATAGTTTTCCTTAAACTAGATAAATTAAAAAAACACAACATATTGCCTTACTTACAATATCACAATATATCGCAGCATACTGAACCGTAACCCGTACTGCACTATCACCAATATCCCAACGGCTGAAGCAAGACAAAGTAGCACACATTTCACTACGTGGTGACCCAGCAAACATCTGAAACTGAACTCTTCTTCTAACTAAAGCAATTTTATTTCACAACCGTCAGACGGTAAAAGGCATGTTGACATTACACAACAGCTAGCAGCAGGTAGCAGCGGACGGCAACCCAGAAAATGATCTGGTTATCTACAGCAACAGTAACACTACTCTATGGCTCGAGTAAAAGCAGGACTGAATGGCTGTTGTTACATTGAGGTGCCTTTAAACGTAGAATGAATTTCAAACAAGCAGTCGAGAATATGAAGCTCACGTCAGTTCACCTCAATAAATGTGCTAATTTACTTCGATATACGCTCATTAATCAGCAAATATCATAAACTATGTCTGGGAGAGTTGTAGTGAGCAGCTGCTGGACTGCTGTGTCCCGAACCATAAACTTCTAGACTTCACCTACTACACTAACGAATGCACTTATAAGGGCATATGCACCATATCAGTATAGCGATGTGGCTATAATAACAATAATAAATAATAATAAACTAATAATAAAACTCAGCCACTTAGATTTCAGTTTTCATATGTGGACACTACAGCAGCAAACAAAAGAAAATAAAATATTACTTAAATACAACACTTTAAAGTATTGTTTAAAATGCTGTGTTATAACAAACTACGATTGTGCTGCCGAGGTGTCTACCGGTACGACAGCAGCATGACATCAGTGGAATATTATGAAGAGGTGCAGGACTTTATTTACATCATTTACGTTATTTACATCATAAAGAAACGCGAAAACAAAACATTGGCAGATTTGGCACACCCCTAGTGTTGTCTACATAATCAACCCTTATTTTGAAAAAAAAAATTCATAATAACACTACTGCCTAAATCTCTCGTCTAAGCACATTGCAAAACACTAAAGTATCTAAATGCCAATTTTTCCTATTATTGTTTAGACAGTACCAGTATCACTGCTGGGCTATTCATTTCATCACCACCAGGTGGGAGTACAACGTGCACGTCTGACATCCCCACATCACCCACAACACATTATTAAGCCTGGATCGCCCCCTGGTGGACTCGCCGTGAATGAGACTTTTTTTTGTGGGTACAAGACTTAAAAACAGTCGTAGACGAAGCACACAAGCCATGTACTTGAGCTCAAGTGAAAAACACCCAAGGTAAAATATTCCTCCGGTAAAAGGAGAAGTTTCCCCCCTTTAGGCCTCCACTTGAGTAAAAATACTAACTTCAAATGTACTTAAGTATGGAGAGTAACAGCAGCATGATTTATTATGGCTCTAATGTCCTATTATCATTTCTGGAACAAGACTCTTAACCAGCTCAGTTTAGGTGAAGAGACTCCAGTGTCTCTCAGTCCACCAGGCTTTAATAGAAGCTCATTAATTAGTCTGAAATGCCAAAGATCATAAACACAAACACTGAAGGAGAACAGTTTCCATTAGCTAGAACCAAGCTCCGCCCAACAGGTCAAAACAGGCTCAAGCGCTGTACCCTGATTGGAGGGCTTGCTTCACACCTCTTTCGTTTGGACATGTTACGTTTTTATGCACACATGAACCAAAAGGAAGGACAGATCTGGCCATAATGAAGTGGATTAAACAGTAAGTACCTTGATGACACTATAAACAACTCACAAATCTCCAAACTAAGTTAACTAACTAAGTTAATCAGCTGAAGCGAGACAAAGTAGCATACATTTAACTACCTGCAAACATCTAAACTGCACTCTTCTTTTTGCTAAATTCATTTTATTTCACTTTCAGACAGTAAAAAGTATGTTCACATTACAGAACAGATATTAGACTTTGAAATGTAGTGGAGTTACAGTAAAACACCCCCCAAAATAGAAACACTTCAGCAAAGATCCACCAAAAAACTATTTAAGTACTGTAAAACATTACATTGGCCAAGTTACTGTCCACCACTGGTTAAACAACTACTCAAGATCAAACTTGACTGCATTGCTCACTGCATTTGTTGCAGAAACTTGAGCTTGTACACTCACTAAAGACGGAATTCAGTAAAGAAACAATTCAGTACTGTGTTTTCTGTGAGGCAAATACTTCAAAGTAAATACAGCTAACTGCTAATGTTAGTAAGATCAGCAAATTCCCTAAACTAAACCACATAAGAGGACATAGCTACAGCCACCTCTAACTGCAGTCCCAGTTATGAAATACACATCTGCTGTTCTCTCCATTTAGCCTATATAACTAAATTCTACACTGATTCTGGAGGAGCTTCAGCTTCAAAGATTAATTCTTACCGTCATGGAGAACGGAGCCTCTCCTACCTCCACCACATGAGGATCAGCTGACTGGATGTCAGTAACGACAGGATTAATCTGAAAAGACACATGCAGGATGGTTAATATATTAGACACAACAGACCGGTCTGCTCATGACACAGTACGAAAAGCTCAGAAGTGCATTTCATTGATCGTCTCTTGTCTTGCATTTTTCCTGTTTCTTGGGGCTGATACAACATCTGGCTCATCTGTTTAGGCTGAATAATTAACACTGTGACAACACCCCACTGACATTGTGACAACAGCGACACAGGATGCACCGTTGCCTGAGCACTAACCTCAACAGTTCCGTTCTGGGTGTGGTGACGGTGGGGGGACCTGGGGTAGATGTCCGTCAGGTGAGGAGGGGGATCTGGGGTTACCCGCCTTCTGTGTCTGCTTAACACTTCCCTGTAGTTCAGTGCGTCAAAGTTGGTCTTCCACATGAGAACCTATGCAGACACTCTGGATCAGAACACGACCATCACCCTTGCAGTCTGAAGAAAGCACATCACAGCCTACTATGCTGCTACTCTATACCTGTGAATCAGCTCCACCAGAGGCAAAAAGATCACCCTCTCGAGAGAACGCCACTGCCAG
Organism: Semaprochilodus insignis; assembly: GCA_034552555.1. Taxonomy (NCBI): domain Eukaryota; kingdom Metazoa; phylum Chordata; class Actinopteri; order Characiformes; family Prochilodontidae; genus Semaprochilodus; species Semaprochilodus insignis. Next base: position 4,690,857 of record CM067485.1, read on the forward strand.
AACTGGACCCTGGGAGAAGACAAAACTTTGAGGCATCTGGTTGGCAACGGGCAATATGGCGAAATTTATTATACTCTCAGTACACCAGTCTTTTAATAGAAGGTCATTCATTAGTCTGAAACTCAAATGATCATAAGCACAAACACTGAAGGAGAACAGTTTTCATTAGCTAGAACCAAGCTCTGTCCAACAGGTCAAAACAAGCTCAAAACAAAGTGACCGCTGTACCCTGATTGGTGGGCTTGCTTCATGCTTCTTTCGTTTGGACATGTTACGTTTTTATGCACACATGAGCCAAAAGGAAGGACAGATCTGGCCATAATTCAGTGGAGTAAACAGTGACATATTAGACTTTGAAATGTAGTGGAGTTACAGTAAAACACCCCCGATATTTATTGTTACCATGATAAATTATGCCACATTAAACTTTTTCGAGCATTCTGTGGATACGGTTCACTGACTAAATGCATGTTCTAAGGCTAAGAGAACATAATTAGGCCTATTTAATCTGCTTATATTAAAGAGAACAACTAAATTTGAATGTGGGTCTTGAAATCTTGTGTTGTGTTTTTGCGATACTGACACCCCTACTTTTGCTCTATTCTCCATCAGGTGATACATTTTACACCACATGCGGTATAACTAATAGACAGCTTTGAGTGCTTCACCTTGTGGCCATGAAGAGTGTAAATGAGTCTTCCCTCTAGCAAGTCCAGGATCTTCACTGTGCTGTCACTGGAACCGCTGATCAGGTAGTTTCCAGACGGGTGGAAGGAAAAGCAGTGGATCGCTGCACTGTGGACTGAGACAGGGGAAAGTGAGGTCAGCGGAAAACATGGTTCTGATGAGGAGATCGGTTTAGAATCAGTTTAGCAGTACATGTTTAGCAGAGAATGGAATTACCTTGGTAATGTTGTAGGAGTTTGTTTGTTCGGATGTCCCATATTTTCAGTGTGTTGTCTGCTCCCGACGATGCAATGCATGTACCGCTGGCATTGAAGTCCACAAATGTTGCTGGCCTGTGGATAAAAATGAGGCGACAAACAAACACTTTTGGAGCGAGAGAAGGTCTTTGATGGCGACATATTCATTCTTCTCAGGTCTCCACCGCAAAACATAACAGAGGAAGTGGAAATCTCACCCGCCGTAGTCAGAAAACGTGTTGATGCACTGGCGCGTTGACGTGTCCCACAGACGAACGGTTCTGTCATCCCCACAGGACGCCACTAGTCGTCCATCTGGTGAAAACCTGAAACACAAACACTGACTGTGAGAAAAAGTAAAAACAGGTCTTTGATATACAGACAGGTGACAAACTAAAGGAAAAAAAATAGATGCTTCGGACAGGTGCCTTGTATGATACACTTAAGATCCTACCATGTTCTGTGAGATGTACAAACATGCTAAAGAGGATTAAGAACACACAAAGTTTTAAAGGTGTAGTTGCCTGTATCTACAGAAATTAGTTGGAAATGTATATAAACCACAATGTTTTTCGTCTATATGGGAGAGACAGTGTTCTTGACTGGGAATTTTGGATTGGGAATTGGGAATCCACCCAAAATGGGAAAAAAAGTTGGTACATGTACTTACTCATTTCAAACAATATTAACTAAATCAAACGCTAACTGCAAATATGCAAGACAGATTTTTAAAAGCTACCTTACTCTGTACACTCTGGGACTTTTCTGCTAATATGTGGTTAATAAATTAAGTGACTTTTAGTGATTCATTGTTTACTCCTATTAAACCATAACTTATCCAACCAAAACTGACTAGTTTAGAAAAGGTTATTAATGGTCAACTACGACTACAGCTGCAAAAAAAAACCTGTTATAAATCTAAAATATTTCTGGATTAATTAATTTATTAAGATAGCCTGACTAGAGTGCAATACAGCTTTTACGTCCCAGCTTGATTCTTCTTAATTTGCACACGTCACAATTCTGTATTCTTGCACTAAATGGCCATTTGCAGCCATTTTTATTTTCTGTGGACACGTCTGGGTTTGTGCGCCTCTCCTTCTCTTTCTTTCTTCACTTTTGTATTACAGATTCCTTTTGTCACATTGTACTGGATGTATGCAAATTCTACATTGTAAAATAATAAACACATATTTTTTAAAAATTGCTGAGAAGGTTCATTAATGGGGAACGGAAAAAACAGAAGAGCATCTGCTCCTCAGGTGTCAAAGCGGGGTGTACTATCAGACTGTTCAGCTAATTATAAATTACCTCGCACAGCGCACCCAGTTGGTGTGCCGGTTTAGGGAGTAGATGAATCTCTGCCGATGCACGCTCCACACTTTCACTGACTTGTCATCCGAGGCAGTGACCAGTCTATGACCATCACTAGAGAAGCTCACGCTGCGAACTGTGGCTGTGTGCGTTTTGAACACAGTAGACTCTCCTTTGCTGACATACGACAACAGAGGCCATTTAGACACACCTGAATAACTGGAGAAAAAGAACTGAACAAATTCTGAACAAACTTGAAAATCTTGACTTTCTTGCTCACATGTTAGGTGTCCAAAGTCGAACAGTCCTGTCCCTGGATGCAGAAGCTACCAAGTCACCAGATGGGGAGAAATGGACCGCAGTTATGATGTCCTTATGACCCACAAATCTAAAAGCCCTGGCTTTTGGGTTGAGGTTCCAGATCATCAGATTCTTGTCATTAGATCCAGTGGCTGGGGAAAAAAGGTTCACCGTAGTTAAATGGGAGCAGAACGTTGATAGACTTTAGAGAGGAATTCCAAATTACATAATCATGTTTTGTTTCAATACGTTGCCTGGCTTCTGAGACACTGTTTTATGGTATTTTCTGACTTGGTTTTGGCCTTCAACGCATTTAAAAATATTTCACTGACAGAGGAGTTTATGCAGGTCAAATGAAAGCCCAAAAAAACCCCACAATTTTTCAGATCAAATCACTATTCTTCATAATTAGAATTACAATACAAACTCAGAGGAGGCATATAGTACTGGTTATACTTCTCTAGTAGTCCTCCCAGCTTCTGGGTCCCATTGCCCTTCATCACAACACATTTCACAACAAACCTCTCTGAATGACTTTACTTACATCTTACCACCCAGTTATGCAGAAATGATAAGATTTTACAAGACAACATGGTCCTACATACCCAACTGCTTATTGCTGGGACTGAAATCTGCACATGTGATGGCATCTTTGTGTCCTTTAAAACACCTCTCCAGGGTGGGATCCTCCTGAAATCAGAATATATGTCATGTTCTGTGTGTGGACATGACTTACATCAGTCCCATCAAATCTGTCAAAGCAGATCATTTACAGACTACAGACCTAGTAGTTGAAAAATAAACAGAAACTTTTACTATAGATTAAGGCCTCTCAACCCAATAAGCGTTAATCTTGAGCTGAGCTTTGTGCTTCTTTATTTAGTACTTAGTATTAATACTGCAAATGTTAGTACTTGTAGTCCGGGAGCGAGTGCAGAGCAAGAATTTCATTGTACAGTGGAACTGCTTGTTTCTCTGCGCATATGACAACAAACACCTGAATCTTGAATCAAGCGATCTCTTCGTGCCCCTCCTAGATTATCTCACCCCTTCCAAACTAAGGAATAGCCTAATATTTAAAAATAATCTTTGGCCAGACCACAATCAGGTCTAAGCCTTTTGACTCCTATTCATTTACTAATTATCTTTACTGATCATTTAACTCATTATTCTCAAACCCATCCAACCTGACACACACAGAAAACACCACACACAGAGAGCCATGCAAGAACGACACAGCATAATTATACTACATCTGTAAGAAAGATATAATGTGCATAATGTAATTAACTATTATAAATCAGCCCATCTATTGTAACTGTTCACATGAGTTATATTGAGTTATGATGCCAACATAACTGCTGATTTCCAGCTTGTTGTTTTAGGCGAGCCTTCGTTAAATCACAACCTGACAAGACTTAACACTCCTGATTACTGACAGGACAAACAAACAGTGATGCATCCACCTAAGTCACACGTTTAGCTAGATAAGAAGCTGCTTAAACTACCATGAACTAACACAACAATGCAGTTAGTTATATACTCTGTTTTTTTCCAGTACCAAAAAAACTAACTTAGCTACCACCCAAGTTAGCTAACTAGTTAGCTAGCCAGCAACTTTCACATCAGCTTGTAGCAGCTAAATGAAAGTTATTTCCCACTTACCAAGACAGATGCCATTGGATTTTGCTAGCTAGCTAACTAGCTGGTTGCATGTCTTGAGACGTCCTGCTTCTGCTTACGTTCTAAAATTTCAGTTTTCCTCTTCATCAAGTAACGTAAACAGAACCTCTTCAGTTTAGCACGCTAGCTAAGTTACTTCCCATCTGTCAAACAAGGCGCGTTTTACAGAGCTAGTCCGAAATAGTCGAACGACGATAAGTCGATTCCGTTGTTGCGCTACTCCTTCGAATACATCTAAGCATTACAACTTTATGAACAGCTCGACTTCAAACACACGCCAGTCGCTTTCCTACGTTAAACCCCGAGTCTGTGTTACGTACGGCAGCTACGGGCATGATAAAGTCAGATTTATCCTACTATGGAGAGTTAGCCGATTAGCTAGCCTAGCTAGCTAACTTTAAAAAGCTTTAAAGCTTGTGGAAGGCATGTCATCTTAAGGCAGTCAGAACTGACAACCAAAAGGCCCTGAGAAGAAAGACTGTTTCGCTTGTTGGGCGAAATAAAACATGAAACGGTATTTGTTATGTAAGCGCTGAAGTACAGGATTTAGCTAACAGGTTGCTAATCAGCAACAGTTCGCCAACTCGGCTAAATGCTGCACGCGACTGTTGCTACGCAACAGCGGAATCAACGCGGACGTCGTATGAACAGCGTCGTTGATTGGACAGGCGAGCGAACGGGCCAATCAGCGAGCGTCTTGTTCGATGTTGCAAAGCTGTGAATTTTGATTTCGAGGGCTACAACGTTAGCCGTGCTGGGCTGCGCGTCTGGAAGATGTCTTCGAAACGGAGTATTGGCGACACAGAGGTCAGTGTTTTCAGGTTGCCTTTTTTTGTAGTTACTCACTGAAGCAGTCTTGAGCCGATAAAGCAGACTTATACAAGCTGACCTGGCTCGCTAAGAACGGTTTGTAGTAGCTGTAATGCTCCGGTAGTCATTTGACACCGTGTCTGACGCTTCCTGCGTTGCCAGCATCACAAACGTCGGTTTATGTGCTGGGTGATATATATTCTCTGCGTAACTAACATTACATTGTTTTGCTCGGTCTAAAATCACAAGCTCTCCATGTCTCCTCTGTTCCAGTTTGTTTTGCTTGGGTTACTCACCCTTGAAGACTGTTCGGGCTTGTATGAGTTAAAACATGGTGCTGAGGTCACTCAGTACATACATATCTGCTCTGTCTTTTTTGCAGTACCTGAAAAAGAGAATCCCACAAAATCCAAAATATCAACATGTCAAATCCAGGCTTGACACAGGTGACAAGTTTAATTCTTCCCTGGATCTTGGTGTAATTCTTTCCATGGGCCAAGCAGTGGGGCATGAGAGGGGGTTTGCTTCCATTAGAATCAAACGTAATAAAGGTCTATAATATTAGTCTCCAAGTACTAATACTGTTTGTTTTATAGGATCCAGCATGACAAAGTACATGGAGAGGCTGGAGGAGATAAAGAAGAGTAAGTACAGTTGAGGATGGATCAGTTTTGCTGTTGCTTGCATCAAGGACACCCACTTTCAGCAACATTATGTAGCAATATAACCTAAAATAAGAGCTTCAAAATCATTTTAATGGAACACTGACTGTCATTGGCACTCTGGGTGCTTTGTACCTTTCAAGAAGCGGGCATGAGACCTTTCATGAGTACCCTGAATGCTTTACGGCATAATGTAACCCACCAAGACCTATGAATCTTCAGCTATATGAAGAAGCTAGCTCTGTATTCCTGGCATGGACATCATGGAAGAGGCTGAAGAAGACTTTGTTGGAGGAAGTAAGCAAAAGAGAGAGTGACCGAGCAGGAGACCAGCATAAAACAAAAATCCGAGTGTACATCCCTCCTCCAGTGTTTTTTATGAAAGATTGTGACGTCGGCTGAAACATTATCCATGTCATCCCTGTCTATTGGAGTTTTGTAGTTTTTCCGGAAGCCAGAAATCGTCTAACCTGCGTGCATAGAAATGAATTCATCTGATGCCAAACGGTTTGGTCAGTCTTTGTCAATCTCACACCAAATAAGGCTGAAAAGTTTAAAGCTCTTCTTATAAAATCCTGTAAAATACTGTACCTTATAAGTCGACACGATTCTTTCTCTTCTGATGTTGTCTTTGCTGTTGTGCTGCACCAAATTCCGACTCCCTGGCAGAATCCGACTCCTTTTTGCGTGCACACGCATCACACAAGTATATGGATGCTACAGATTACACTACTTTTGTTTATGTATACATAAAAATAATAATTCCTATGTTTCTGATATGCCTGTGTGACACAGATGCACAAGAAGAGGAGTCAGATTCTGTGTCCTTCAGCTCGTCAACAAATGCACGTGTACAGCCTGTTAAGCGGGAATCAAAATGTGATTTGTATTTACGTCAGTGGTGTTAAAGTTAAATATACTCTGTAACTGTAGTGACACCCCAGTAGTGAAAAATACTAATTCTTGCATAATTCTGCTTTACATATGCATATTTTCCTTCATGTTAAATGACTGCAGTGATAGTTGAGGGTACTGAGAGGGCTTTAAGCGTCGTGAATAAGAGAAGCTGTGCCTACTGATATTTTCTTGCCAGATAACCTGGCTTTTCCTAAGAGAATGCCCACTTTGTCCACAAAAGCCATCTTGTTACGGTTTCTCTCAGATTTCTCTGGGATAAGCAGCACAACGATTCCTTGGTTTAACTGAATGAGCGGAGGGGGCCGATTGTACTGTAGATTACAATAATTCCTCTGTCAGGTTGTAGCCAGTGTAACCTTGTGTGGCAGTGTCCGTATTTGCTCTTTAGCAGGATGGATGGTGAGGCTGGCCTTTGGAACTCTTGCCAGCGTTAAAAGGAGACACGGGCGGTGTTCCTCTCAGTGTTACAGTGGAAGCTGTTCTGAACTAGAGCAGGTTGCAGCCTCTTCTTTTAGACAGTATGGGGGCAGATATCGGGGGGTTGAACTTGTGTGATTTGTTGGTTGACGGGGAGGGGGATTTTAAAAATGGTGATGCACAGGATCCAGGTGAGTGAGATGTTCTGTGGAAATCACTTTGCCTTGTTCTAAAGGTTGGCTTTATGACAAGTCAGGATGTTTAGTGTTGTGACACTGTGATTGTTTACTGTGTAATTGTGAATGTGTTTGCTCTCAGATTACAGGTATAGAAAAGATGAACTTTTTAAGAGGCTCAAAGTCACGACGTTTGCTCAGCTGGTGAGTTATATGTTGTATATTGTAGCATTTTATTTCAGTAGCTGTGTTCTTGGGCATACACCCACCTGCTGCTTTATTAGGTTCCTTATATTTACACTCATTGACCATTTTATCAGCTCTACTTACCATGTAGGAGCACTTTGCATTTCTACAATTACAGACTGTAGTCCATCTGTTTCTCTGCATACTTTGTTACGCTGCTCTTCACTGGTCAGGACCCCCACAGGACCACCACAGTGGAGGTATTCTGTGGGTGGTGGCTCATTCTCAGCACTGCAGTGACACTGGCATGGTGGTGTTAGTGTGTGTTGTACTGGTGTGAGTGGATCAGACACAGCAGTGCTGATGGAGTCTTTAAACACCTCAGTGTCACTGCTGGACTCAGAATAGTCCACCAGCCAACAGTGTCCTGCTGATGATGGACTAGAGGATGACCAACTAAAACTGTGCAGTAAAGATGAACTGTCGTCTCTGACTGTACATCTACAAGGTGGACCAGCAAGGTAGGAGTGTCTAATAGAGTGGACAGTGAGTGGACACAGTGTTTAAACACTCCAGCAGCACTGCTGTGTCTGATCCACTCACACACCAGCACAACACACACTAACGCACCACCACCACGTCAGTGTCACTGCAGTGCTGACAGTGATCCACCACCCAAATAATACATGCACTGTGGGGGTCCTGACCATTGCGGAACAAAGGGAATTACAGGGTACCAAAGTATGCAAAGAAACAGATGGACTACAGTCTGTAATTGTAGAACTACAGAGTGCAACTATATGGTAAGTACAGCTAACAAAATGGACAGTGAGTGAAGATATAAGAAGGCGCACCTAATGAAGTGGCAGGTGGGTGTATATGATGTTGAATAATCCTCTGTGAATGTGATTATTTACTGACTTGGTCTTTTATCAGGTAATACAAGTTGCTTCAGTGTCTGATCTGAACGAGAGCATAATGGATGAAGTGCCTAGACTTGAAGGTAACTCCTTATCAAGCAAATGCTTGGTGGTTGTGTGTTAATTATTATTAAAGAGACTAATATGTAATATTAGAGGTGGTGTGATACCTCTTTTTTAATACTGATACAGTATTCGGTCTTGAAAAACTACTAAGCTTTAAAATAAGCAATTTTAATAGAAGCACAATATCTAATATGCACATTTCGTGTCTACCCCGTCAGTCAACAACCCCACAAGAATCAATACAGAGATCACAAGATCACATCACAGTGTGTGAGCCAGAGCTATTTCAGGTTTAAGGGTGTAACAATGCAGTGTGAAATTGCAATACAGTGATGCATAACTGTGACAATGTGCATCCTGGGAGTTGAATTATACTGTCTAAACCAACTGCATTGATTAAACACAATTGGCATCAATCAGCACCTCGCTCCAGCACTCTTCCTGCCTCCCAGCTCCAGTGTCATTAGTAAACTGTGCAAGAACACCAACAGACATTATTTTTCTTTATCCAAATTTTGTTCAAAATATCATAAGATTACCAAATGGTGGACCCAGCATCGTGAAGCAAATCGATTCGTGGACTAAGTGTATTGTTACACCCCTATTTGTTTTAATCCAGTTTCAGATGTTGATATCCGCCCTGTACCGATACCTATCGATCCTGATGTGCCGTCTGAGTCCTTTGTGGTGTTTTGCGGGTCTTGTATTTCTTTGTGCTAATACTTTTCTGTCCTAGATGATGTTTTGGAGTCGGCAGAAACAGACCGCCTCTCAGATCAGACCAACGGCTCACCCCAGCTAACACCTCAACCTGTTAATTTCATTGATGGCACTGAGTCAGGCGACGCTGGGTTCTCTCCTAGATCCACTCTTCAAAGGTAGCTTCAAACTGGTATTCTCACTAAAACTCACTCAGCATTTGGATCAAATTACATGTTTTGTTGATTTTCTGAAAATAAGTTACAGGTCCTCTACAGAGAACTCGCATTTTAAAGCATAGTTCCAGTTCATTTACTTAATATGTTAAACTCCAGAAATTGTGCAGTAAGTTTGCGGAAAAAATCCATATTTAAGTTTCCTACAGAGGATGTGTTAAGCCAAGCATGTCATTTGGCTTAGGGCCCATCCGTCTGTATACAGACTTCTGTGCTTGTAACCTTATTCCTTTAATCCAGCTAGCCAGCATGTCTCCCTGTATATCTGAGCAGCTCATCCTCCCCAAACACCCCCCTCTATTGTACATCCACAAAGAGCCCACATTGGATAGTCCACTTTCTCAGGGCCCCGAGTTCCATTAGACCTGACCACTACTGAGGAGTGCAACTAGACTCCCCCTCAGAGACTCAGTGAGGTTATATTACGCACAGACAGCTGCTTCCAGATCAGTGAATCTAATAGTGGTTGTGTTCTCGGCCAGTGTGATCAGTGGTGTTGGAGAAATGGATTTGGATAAGAATGGGCAGAAGACTGTGTGCCTGACTCCAGTGCCTGCGCCCAGCTCTGAGGAACACCCCTACCTGGACTGCCCTTACCTGCTGCTGGATGTTCGGGACAGAGACCAGTATGATCAGTGTCATATCATCAGTGGTAGGTATTGAGCTTGTATGATCAATTAAATTTAGCCAAATAATGATCTGTATTGTCTGCAGAATTATCAAGACAAGCAATATCATGATGATCCGAATGTGGTTCATTTACAACATGGTGATCATTGTTGTCTGCACAGACCGCATGTAACACTATTAAAATCCAGTGGCTCTTGTTAAGATGGAACCGTGGAATGTTGGCACTCTTCCTACAAGCTTATTATCTTTGCAAGTGCTGTTCAAAGTATGATCTGTTTATGTTCCTCAAAGTGCAGTCTTCTTTATTGTATACATTTTTAATCAAATAGACTGTACGAAGCAGATAGTTGAGTGGAGCTATAGAAGAAAAACACCCAGTATGTGAAAGTATGTGTTATCTGTTGAATATTTGATATATTTCCTAAGGCTAGTAATAAATGGAAGGGTTTCAGATCTTGGGTAATTCTTAGTAGATTACTGTTTGGATTACGGATGACAATAAGCATTTTCAAACAGTTTTGTAGGGTTATGTTGTCATGACAAGCTTATTTAGGCGTCACAGCCTAATGAGCAATGCCCTACAATTAAGTGTTACCAAATACAAAATAAAGCACAATGTGATTTGTGTAATTGGATTTGGCATGTGTTGGACAAGTTTCTGGATGTTCAGACACTCTTACATCAAACGATTTTGCCATTTGGCCAGATTTAGTGGATGCCTTCCCTGACACAATTCCGAGGAGAGTTTCCTTTAGACTGGGATTTTAGCCACTGCTGGTAGACCCGTATGACCGTACGCTTCCATACACTTGCAGATTCAGCTACTTCCTTCACACTATGGTCTTTGGCACGCCCAAATGCAGTCACTCCTTTGAGCCAATCACTAACATCTGCTTTGGAGACATTTTCCACACATGTAACGAGACATTCACTGCACTGTACCACCTATAAATCCCGTTACTCACACCCCGTAGGGATTTATAGTCCCATCATCCTCGTGCAGGATACACACATAAGGGGACTAATTTTTTATCTGGTGAGCTTCTTCATAGGGTACAGAATTGAAATAGTAAATGAAAATTGATTGAATTGAGCATTGTGTGTAGATTTGGATTAGATTAAACCTGTTTAATGGATATCAGTCCTTGTAAGTCTTTAATGATCTTTTAAAAAGGTTTAAACCAGTCATATTCCCAAATGAAGATAATATTTGTTGTACTTCACTTTGACCTTTCATTTTAGGCTTATTTGGTTTGAGATTTTGAGCTTGATCTCTGTTTACAGCGCACAGCTACCCGATTGCAACCCTATCGAGAACTATGAATCCTTACACCAAGGAAGTGCTGGATTATGTATCCTTTGGCTTCCGTTTTGTCTAAAGTAAGGCATGAAGTTAATGCGAGTTAAGCGTAAGTTTAATGTAAGCAGTAATACAAGTATTTGTGGAAAGAAGTCTTGAACCATTTCACAGAAAAACGCCTCAGGAAAGATCATCATTCTCTATGATGAAGATGAAAGGATGGCCAGCCAGGCGGCCACGACCATGTGCGAGAGGGGCTTTGAAAATCTCTTCATGCTCTCGGGAGGTGAGACCTTTATAGCAGCTAATCATGTTCAAAGGATAGCAGGGTGGGCTGTATGAGGGTGTATTACGCGAGTTGGTGGGATGCGGATAAATGATCCTGAATTAAAGTCATAACAGTTTTGAACATCCTCTCTGTGGAAGGTTTGAAGGTGATAGCACAGAAGTTTCCAGAGGGAATGACGACAGGCTCTTTTCCCATCTCCTGTCTTCAATCTCCAACGGGCTCTTTGGGAAGGAAGTACTCCACACCCCGTCAGACACAGCAACCAGCTGAAAAGAAGTGGCGTTTCACTTCGGAAGACCTCGGCAAAATCCAGCATTATCTGGACGAAGTCCTTGTACCTAGTGAGACTAGCAGTAAGTGATCCAGTTTATGTTGAGATAAAGGATCTAAATTGAACACCCAGGAGATGCTTTTATTAAGTTGTTGTTATTTTGCTCTTCTCACCACATATAACGTCAAAACGGAACAAGAACTCTGTTACTCATTCATCAGTCGTAGTTACTGCTGAGTCCAAGTTACATGATATATGAATATTACTGACTAGTTTCTGCATTTCCCCCATATCAACACACATCAGTAAAACACTAGAGCAGTTCTGATGAATCATACCCTAATGTGTGTCCTGCCTTCTTCCAGGTCGTCTGAGCAGCAGAATGTCCACCAGCAGTGCCCACTCTAAAGTGTCCAGCGCTAGGAGCAGCCGCCAGGGCTCAGCGAGTGCCAGGTCACAGAGCAGCAGGCCCTGGAAATAACCCCCGCCTTCATCATCTGTATCTTCGTCTTCATCACTGCGGTCCAAATAAATTCCATACATTCTGGTACCACAGGAGTCCTGTGAACGTTAGTGATGAGCACCAGGCCTTTACATGTACGTGCTCCTAGCCTTGATCACCTGTAGACTAGCTTTAGGAATGATTTCACTTCTTACAAACAGAAGACACATACTGCTTGCAATGAAGACTTTGCGTTTATGATTATTATAAAATGGCTGGTTGTATTTTAAACATCTCCAGGCACTATGTTTACTGTAGATCAGGTCCTGCAGTTCCCCCAGCCTTTAACATTTTAGCATTTTCCCTGCTCTTAATGCATCTGATCAAACCTAATCGGCTCATTAACAAGCCCTTCATGACCTGAAGTGAGTGTTTTGTGAGCTGGGAAGGCACTAAAATGTGCAGGACAGTGGGCGCTCCAGGAGGAAGGTTGGGAATCTATACTGTACATGGTGATGATGATGCGAGTCTGTTCTCATCCTGATAGAGGCTTATTTGAACTGCGTTCCTCTGAAACTGGCAATATGGAATGAGTTAGGCGATATTGTCTTTTTAGTGAGAGCTTTAAACCAGGGCATTCCTTCAACTCAGTGGAATGCTAAGAAATAACAGTGAGTCCAGCTCTATTTAGGTAAGTTACTTTGTTTATGAATAGGCATGTATGCTGTACTGCTTTAAAGTGGCTTTACATGATATTTCTTCACACCCGACCACTATGCCTCCCTCTCCGTCCGCATACTACTTTATTTTAACAGGTCTTAATGCATGCTAATTGAAAGTTTTTATCTCCATGTTTGCCGGTCAGAACAGCTGTAGTGTAAATGGCTGAGAGACTAACAAACTCATACCTCAGAAACACATACAGCGGAATGGCCTTCCACTGGTGCAGGATGAAAAGCGTGGTCAAGTAGAACATGGAGCTAATGGAGTTAACGCAGGCGCATGTGTTGCAGAAAGAGAATCGGACCCGAACACCATAGAAGTATTGCTGTGCGTTGCTGCGCCTGCTGTTTGTGAAAACTGAAAAAGAGATGAAGGAACTCAAAGTTCATTTACTGTAAGTCTAAAAGTGCACTGAAAGCCTGTGTGAAGTGCTGGGCTCGCTGGAGCAGTTATTTTGTGTGTGTGTGTGTGTGTGTGTGTGTCTGTATGCGTGTTGGAAACTCTGATTTTGACCGTTGCTCGATTGATGAAGGTCAGTTACACTAATCTTTTACAAACCTTGCTTGAATGAGTAGTGAAGGTTATATGAATGAAAACTACCTGGTTTATCGTTTGTATATTTAAAGTTGAATAAATAAATATTTTATACTGTAATCGAATGTCCACTGATATTTGCTCAGTAGAATGTGGAAGGGCAAGCTGTTGGAGTATCTGTCTCACACTGGTTTTTCTTGTTTTTAGGTGCACTTGATTGGAAGGGGACTATTACTGTAGAATACAGTGCAGTACAGTTGAATGAAAAGGTCTGAACAGGTTTTGTGGATCTTTCAAAGTGAAAATAAGTTTAAGCTTACCTGAACTTAGAAAATCAACAAAATATGGAACATGCCGAAAGAGACCCATACCTATTTTTTGCAGTTCCGCTTTAGCCAATCTTGCTCTACCATATGTCAGTTGAGAAGCCTCCAGAAGCCATTTGACCACCACACGACAAACTTACTGAAACTTTACAGGAATCCTCCCCTCAGTACTCAGTGGTGTAACTTCTGAGGAAGCTAAGAGGGCAATCGGACTGGAACCTATTGAGATCCCCTCTCTTTATATAGATACAGGCATAATTGTATGCAAACTACTTTACCGGTTTCCACTATCATTACACTCTACACACCCACAACTGAAGTCTAGAGTGGTATGCATTCAGAGCATCTTGGAGAGGGGCGGGCGTATTTCACAAAGCAGGATTCCTCAGTTTAGCCAGATAAGTTAAGCCCAAAGTCAAGCCTGTCTGATAAGAAATTAGGCGAGGGGCAGTCCTCGTCTTTGGGCTTAAGTTATCTGTCTAATTGTTTTTATTGAAAGTTGTTTTTGTATTGGGGAGGTATTGTATTGGTATTTTGTTGGAGCTTATAAGACCTCTAAAGCCATATTTTGCACTCTAAATTTTTTTAGTAAATCATTAATTATTGTTAGGCCAAATAAACTACATCTAAATAAATCTAAATAAACTAAAACTCCATAATAACAAGCCTAAACCTTTACACTCATTACAAATGTGAAGATTTATGAATATGCACAATAATGCAACTTGAATCTTGAAAGTCTCCTTGAATCTTGGTTTCCAAACCCCACTCCCCCCTCACCCCCTGTGAATGGGCAAGAGGAAATGTGTTTACACAGATACATTAGTGCAGGCATGCTGCATAGTCACCATGTTGTAATCTGCTCATTAGCATTATTTAGTATAATGGACTATGATGTATTATGTTAAGCTGTAAGTATGAATGGAGCAACACAAATGCTCCGAAAGAATGTTCTTCCTTCTCCTTGGGTGTTTAGGGGTCTTTAAAAAGGGCTTGCTGTAACACACAAACGAACACTTGGAAACTTCACTGAGGAACTGAATAATAATTGCTTTCTTTTTATTGATTGGATCATTTTATTTGATTGTATCAAGTGCAGAATTAACTGAGGCATCACTGTTTAACCCCAGCTGCTGGTTCAGTAGGGGTTTTTCATGGTGTGCTTCATGATGGTCTTTAGGGCCAGCCATGTCTCCCGAGCAGTGGGGATGATCTGGTCGGCAGGCAGGAGGAAACCATAGAAACCGGTATCTCTCAACTCAAAGGTGTAGGAGTACTTGATGCCCTGGTTGTAGGTCCAGTCGATGGTGCCACCACTAGCTTGGTCTGAGAAGTAAAATTGATACTTTGTTTACAGTAAGAAAGCTGAGCTTAAAAGAACACCTGATTGCTGATTTCCTTGGTAACATAATCAATATTTTGTCACCTGTGTTGCTTGTATTCTTTGAAATTAAATGAATTTGTTTGGACAATTAATTGTACCAAATACTAGTTTAGTTTACATTGCTCTAAATATTAGTTCAGTTTTACTTCAGTTTTAGAATTGAGTAGATTCTAATAGTTGAGTTTACATTTGTCAAGGATCGATAAACCTAATTTTTGTATTTGGTACTTGATCTTTGAGACAGAATTTGTCCTGTTTTTGTTCACCTTAATTTAAGTAGTTTAGCTTAGCATATTAGCAAAGCACAAAGAATTGTTTAGTAAAAAATTAGAAATAGAAATAGTTCTCACAATAGAAATGTTTCTATTAAAAACACAATTTTAGCTTATACATTTTCATTTTTGATATCAGAAGTTACATTTCAGCAAGTAAAAATGTTAATAGCAGTAAAAACATTTGACAAATCTTTTTCTAAAAATAAATGTTTACTAGTCTGAATTCTATTTCTATTGTAGATATTCTTGTGTTTTCCCAATTCACTGTAAAATGAGGAACAATTTAGCAGTACAAACTAAATTTTATAAGTACCAAAACATTTTTTTTCCATGTAAGAATTAAATTTGACTGATTTTTACCAATGTCAAATGAATTTAAACATATACAAATTGAATTACAGTGTAAAAAAAATTATTCCCATTAAATGAGTTGGGAAAAGCCATTCATTTGTCCTGGTGAGAACTTCAATCTAACAAGCTATGTAACTATAATTAGTTAAAAAAAACTTTTTTTATTTTATTTTTTTATTTAAAAAATTATTATCTTATTAAATGAATCAAAAGTTCATGTTCAAATTGAATTTCTGATATGGCTAGTTATGTTACAGGAGATGACTATAAACATGCATGTGCATAGCTCATAGCTTAGTTTCATTCATATGTATAATAACCTTTCATAAATGTAAGAACTCTTGGGAGCAGCTGATTAACCACTGTTTTTGTTCTACTTACAAATGACGTTGATGATGCTGCCATATGTGTATTTGGTGTTATACGGACGTGACAGGGCAAAGACGGTCTTATTTGCCAGTTTATCCTGTGAGAAAATAACAGGAAACATTGAACATGTATAAAAGCAGTAATGTTGCATAAAGCAATAAAAGACCTGACCTACACTGACCAGCCACTTAATCAGCACACTAAGCAGATCCACGTACCATATAGGTGCACTTTGTGGTTCTACAATTACAGACTGTAGTCCATCTGATTCTCTGCATACCTAAACACTCCAGCAGCACTGCCGTGTCTGATCCACTCTATACCAGCACAGCACACACTAACACACCACCACCACATCAGTGTCACTGCAGTCCATCTCCCCCATAATACCTGCTCTGTGGTGGTCCTGTGAGGGTCCTGACAGTCCTGTTGAAGAACTGGGTGAAGGGGGCTAACAAAGTATACAGAGGATCAGATGGACTACAGTCTGTAAGGTGCTCCTCTATGGTAAATGGAGCTGATAAAATATACACTGAATGTAAGTAGATACAAGAAGGTGTACCTAATAAAGTGGCCAGGCAGTGTATATAGTAAGTATATGGTAATGCATGGAAAACAAATATTAATAAAAAGTGCAAATAAGCATTTTTTGTAAAACAATATTTGTTTTCCAGCTCTCACCAGCTCTGCCTGGTCCTTGCAAGGAGTCGTGGTATAGCCGTAAGGGTAGAGCAACATCTGAGAGTAGCTGTGGATGGATACGAAGGCCTTGAGGTTGCCATGAGATTTTACAAAGTCCACAATGGCCTTGACCTCAGATTCTGAATTGGCAGAAGGTCCATGGTAGATCTCAGAACATGGGTTGGCACTGGAACCAGGGCCTGGTGATCAAAATGCTTAGATCTTCTGCGCGACATAAAAATGCACATGCATTATGAAAAAGTTATCAGAACTCTGCATACTGTACCTCCGAAGCCAGCATCCCAGTTCCTGTTGGGGTCAACTCCAACACAAGGGGATCCGGGACTGGGCTTCCTTGTCTTGCGCCACAAGCGGTTCTAAAAACATGACAGATCAAAAAGAACTATAATCGATTGGATTGCTGTGATAGATTGTATCTATATGCAGGTTAATGTTCTTATGAGGTGTTTGAGGGCTCACAGAGGAGTGGGTGAACTGGAATCCATCGGGGTTGGTGACAATCTCCAGGAAGATGTCAAACTTGTTTAGGATGGCGGTAAGAGCAGCATCACGTTTATACGAATTTACAATCTACACAATGGGACAGATATTGTGTTAAAGCTTAATGATGGATGCATGTATGCTGGCAAATGGGTTTGAGCTCTGCTCATGATGGTAGTGGTGTATGCTTGTAAGCTCACCGGACCAAATATGAGTCACGTGTGACACCTAATAGTGTGTGATACCTCCACGAGCATGAATAACAGCTGTGATTGGATTTGGCATGGACTGGACAAGTTTCTAGATATAGGCCACGTCCATGTTCAGGTTCTCCTGCATCAAAGAATTGCACGGTTGGGCCAGATTTGGTGGATGCCGTCCCTGGCACAATTCTGAGGAGAGTTTCCTGTCGGCTGGGATTTGTGCCACTGCTGGTAGACCCGTATGACCGTATGCTTCCATACACCTGCAGATTCAGCTACTTTCTTCACACTATGGTCTTTGGCATGCCCAAATGCAGTCACTCCTTTTAGCCAATCATTAACATCTGCTTTGGAGCCATTTTCCACACATGGAACGAGACATTCACTGTACTGTACCACCTCTTCTCAGTCTATGAATCCCGTCGCTAACACCCCGCAGGTATTTTTAGCTCCATCATCTTCCTGCACCGTCATCTGCAGGAGCCTGAAGTTACTCCCACCTTAAACACGTAAGGTGACAAATTTTTTGTCCGGTGAGCTTATAGTTAGTGAAGGAGAAAAACTGAACCTTCTTCGCAAACCAGGTTCCACTGGCCTGGGTGACCCATTCTCTGGAGTGGATGCCAGTGTCGATCCAGATACCAGGGCGGTTAGCACCAGTGCTAAACTATGCGAGAGAAGAACAAAGCACAAATTAGACAATATGACTAGATTTGCTTTTCCCTGTTGTCCACTTCCCCCATCTGTTTTATTGTGCAGACTAAAATGGTTTATTTTAATGAAATATTAAAATCAATAGTCAATAGAATCAATAGTACTGACTTACCTTAAGAACATTCAAGGGACGGCCCTCGTAGCTTTGACCAATCACAATTTTGCTAACTAAGTTGGAGTTTTCCTGCACCAGCATGTCAGTGAAGCTGTAAATCTGTAAGGTAACACTACCAGGTTAGAGCTGATGGTCATTCAAAGTTCAAACATCAGTGAAAAAGATTTCAAATAAGACACATTCATGGATCAACATCCATGTCCTGTTCCTGCAAAATAAAATTAAACAGAATGTTTGCAAAATCTATTCCAGATCAACATGAAGGTGATGCACCTGAGTCAACATTAGCACATCTCTCTAGAATCAACCTGAAGATGATGGTCCTAGATCGACATAAGTAAATGTATTCCAAATCAACATGAAGATGAGGGTTCTGGAACAACATGTGCAGATGTACTAAGGATCAATATGAAGATGATGGTCCAGGATCAACATTGGTGGATCTATTCAGAATGAACACGGAGATGGTGATCTTAGTTAATCATTTGTAAATCTCTCCAGGAGGTCATGGTCCTGACCCTGGATTAGCACCATTGCTGCCTACATATTAGCAAGCTAATTCATTACCTTATCAACATGCTAGCTGACTAACAAGACTGTTAAATGAATCATAAAAAACAGGTGGAGCTTAAATAGTTTGGCCTTTATGAACTGAAATTAGCTGCAAAATGAGTATTTTGAACATTTTGATTTGCAAAAGCGTTTTAGGTGGCTAGGCTAATATTAGCAAAACATACAAAGTACCATGACCAAATTACTATGACCTACATAGTGCATGGCATAAGGAGTAGGGGGCCATTTAGATTCTGCCTAATGGTGTCCACTTGCTTTTTCGCCTCATCCTATTCATTTCAATGGGGACAGCTGACACATACGTGCAGTGCATGACGGGTTGCGTCGCAGCGAGAGACGTTTGGTCAGAGAGACGCAAGGCCGTACGCCATCTATAGAGCATTATCTACAGGGACCAGTTGTTCTTACCGTACTACATTGTTTATGTAACCAATATTACCTCCAGCCTTGCACAGAAACTCTTAAAACGCCCAGACAGACAGAAAGGCATGCTCTTGATTACATTACCGATTACCAGTACGGAGTAAAATATGAGTAACTATGGAATAGGCCTCTGTACAGTACTCTATTGTTATATTTTACAGTATTGGAATTTAATTGTCAGCAGTTTTGATATCTTGAGCTTGAAATTTAAGCTAACTAGCGAGACTAACTGGTAGACGTGATATTCAACTTTGCTCAAAGCTTAGAAGCTTAGCTTTATGTGACATTCATTGATTTAGATTGATTGACGTCACAGACATGCCCATATATGGCAAGCAGAGAGATCCGGTACGTTGGAATGTGCCAAACAAAGTGCAAGCGGACATGTACTGTAAGAGTGCACCTTTGCTTTTGACTGCTGCTGTCCAGCAAATGAACGATTCTGCTAATGAATTTAGCGATGAATTGTTGGGTTGCTCAGTGAGAGCAGAAGACATAGACTGCTGGCCTCAGGTATTTGCAAGTGGTTACAGTAAGATGGAAATCAATCAGGAACACGCCTGATTTGAAGATTTAGGTGAGGCCAATCATTCTCTGAGTAGAGAGTTTTCGAGGTATTTGGTGCCATTTGTGCTGCACACAGAGGAATTTGTCTTCCACATTTAACCCATTCGTGAAGTGAAACAACCATATACACACACACACACACACACACACACACGGACAGTGAGCACACTTGCAGCAGTGGGCAGCCCTATCCACGGCACCCGGGGAGCAATTGGGGTGAGATGCTTTGCTTAAGGGAACCAGTGACCCTCCGGTTACCAGGCTGGTCCCCTAACCTCCAGCCCACAACTGCCCCGAAAGGTCATGTTCATCATGTATGTCACACCCCATGAGTAATCCCATCCCATTCATTTTCAGACTGTGGTCATATGGTGTGTGTACATTGTCTTTTGAAAATACCACATGACTTTAAACTCATGAAATAGCTCTACTGACAAATACAGGCTACAGCCACACCCAGGTATAACAAGCTCTGACCTCACTCAGGTTGTGATAGTTGCCATAGTCGAAATCATTAGTGGATGTGGGCTGATGACCACGAGATCTCGTCATCTCCCTCTGTTCCTGATCCAGTAGATCCTGGTGGGAAAGGAAAGTTTAACACAAGTTTCCATGGGTTTAAAACTGACTGCTTTTTGGATTCATGAGTTTTTCTGTGAGCGGCACAAGTGACCAGATTCACGTTCATGACTGAGTAGACATGACAAGTAGTTCTAGATAGATAATAGATAGAAAGATACATAATTTGAAGCACATTTTATGGTTTGAGGAACAACGGCAATAACAACAAAACTCCAAACTACCCAACCTGAACATCCTGGATCATGATTTCATAATGGATCTTGTTGTTCTTCAGGAAGCTCTTGACCTTCTGAAGACTGGTTGCAGGAACGCGAACATCAACAGGCAGAGACTCGTGAACGGGCTCCCTCCAGAAGTCCAGCTGGACACAGGAGAACAGACTTTAATATCACAGTACATTGAAATATAACCTGCCGACCTTTTTCCTATTAATCTAGTTTTATGTAATAGCCAAACATTTACATTATTTAGTGGGTGTTGTTTTCCAACGATATATGAATTTTGCAATGCTCTAGAAGAAGATTTAGGAAGAACTCTACCTCAAGATATTCATGATCAGTCAGGTTCTTCAGCAGAGAGATCTGAACATCATTGCCTGCAGTGATTCGCAGGACCTGGTGTCTGTTAACGTCAAGTTCAGCAGTCAATGAACGTTCCTTGCAGCCGGTAACAATATATCATAATTTAGTATCTCCAGACAAGTATGAACACAGTGTAACTCGTCCGTTTGTATGATAAAAAGCATCTAATTCGACCATCTCGTTAAGCATGGAGCAGTATGACTGTCTTAGCAGCGACCATGCCAGCCATCAAGACCATCTGCTGTATGGAGGATAAGAGGTGGGTTCTATTAGAGTATCCGAAAAAACTGGGTAATGATGTGGGGGAATATTTACCTTAAATGCTTCTGAGAAGCACTGAAGATACCAGAACATTCTTAACTGTTAATGTTACCAAATATTATGATTTAAAGTCATTTGGAACAACTAAATGGAAAGATGTTGTTCCAGCAATGATAATATTATCACTGTCCAAAGAAAAAGATCTCCAAAATGGGAACTTTACAGGAGAGGGCAAAAACCTCATTTAATATCAATGTAAGTTAATGGAACCAGACGTCTTTCCAATCAATTTTCTTTTCCAATCTATTTCTGTTCATCATGAAATTCTCACACAGTGTAAACAGCAGCTGCTGTGTTCAAATGAGGCATAAAAGTAAAATCAACAAAAATGAAGAAATATGTTTTTCATCGGACAGAGATGAAATGCATGCATATATAACTGCTCAAACTTCTGAAATGACTTAAATATATGTTGCTTTTGTAAATGTAGTTCAAACACATACCCTTCAAAAGTCTTCCTGCTGAAGACGGCCAAAAACAGAGATGCCAAAACCAGCAGCTTTCTCATTGTGCCTCCTGTAACAGAGTTCCTCTATGACGCTGGCCTTATATATTGTTTCTACACTGATGGGACGGTCTGAGGTATTGCATAAGACTGACAACAGTTCCTACTTTGTCTTACAAACGAGGAATTACAGTTACACCATACCAACCCCCTAAATACTCAGCTGAATAGATTACTTTGCTTCATATTAAGTATGTAATATTTAGTTATATATTTAACATTGGAGCTGCCCTGCCTGCTTTCTCAGCAGTGTATCTGTAATCTAGAGTGGACAGTGAGTGGACACTGTTTTTAAAACCTCCAGCAGGACTGCTGTGGCTGATCCAACACACACAACTGCCACGTAAGTGTCACTGCAGTGTTGAGAATGATCCACCCTCACATAATACCTGCTTAGTGGTGGTGCTGTAGGGGTCCTGACCACTGAAGAACAGGGTGAAAGGGGGCTAACAAAGTCACTTTTCGGAGCGTTTTTTTTTTTTTTTTCGCTTCTTGCAGTGTTGCGGTGTTGCAGTGTTGTTTCTGTTAAGTGAGGATCTGGACTGCGTTTCTTGAAAGCATCTTTGAGCAACCAGCATGGTAACAGTGGAGAGAGAGTCATCAAAATGATAGTCCCTAAATCATTAAACTGTAGTCTACCGCAAAATCTGCAGGAACTGTGTAAGAGCATTCAAGCTGCAAGCTCCATGGGATGGATTATCACAGGACACCATTAGGAACCTCTACAATTCCATGCCAAAACGTCTGGCATGTTGATGATGGTAACCTTTATCTTCCTTCCTAATAGCAATCCCGCACTTCCTTCTGGGTGCAGCTATTCTTTTAAAGATGAGTGTATCAACATATTTTGTACATTTGTATTTGAAAATAACAGAACTGATAGAACAAGGTGAACTGATAGCTCATATTGTGCATCTGACTCGGTCATGCAGATTCCTCCTCTACAACATACGAAGGATTCAACCCTTCCTGTCTCAGGAGGCCACCCAGCTGCTCATCCAGTCTCTGGTCATTTCAAGGCTAGACTACTGCAACTAGCTCCTGGCTGGTCTTCCTCTACGGGCCATCAGGCCCTTGCAACTGGTCCATAATGCAGCAGCTCGACTCATCTTCAATCTTCCTAATTTCACCCACGTGACTGCTGCGCTCCCTTCACTGGCTTCCTGTTGCTGCCCGCATCAGATTTAAAACTCTGGCGCTCGTCTACAAAGCCAAGAACGGACCAGCCCCTCCGTACCTTATGGCAATGGTTAAGAGTGGATCTGTACCTTGAGCCCTTCGAGCTTCAAGTACAGCTTGACTCGAACCGCCATCCCTGAAAACGCATGGAAGACAAGTGTCCAGACTCTTCTCTGTCCTGGCTCCCAGATGGTGGAATGAACTCCCACTGGCTGTCCGAACAGCAGAGTCTCTCGCAGTCTTCAAACGCAGACTGAAGACCCATCTCTTTATAAAGCACTTAAGTGAGTGAGCACTAGTAGATGAATATATTGAAATACTTTGTTTTGATACTTATACTGACCCTAACCTTTCTTCTCTCTAGGTATGAGTGAGGTTGGGATTGCTAGGTAGTGCACTTATGCTTTATATATGTCTGTGTATTGTTCTATCTAGGTATCAGCACTGACCCTTGTATGGACAGTGTCTGAGCTCATGGTGAGTTTTAGACTCAAACCTTCTTATACTAGCTAAGAAACATTATCCAACGGATCACTAAGCACAGTTGTAAGTTGCACTGGATGAGAGCGTCTGCTAAATGCCATAAACGGAAATGTAGATGATAGTATCTTGAAATAATAATAATAATAATATGGTTTGGCAAAATCTAACAATGTAATATAGCATGTTGTAAGACCCTGTTTACACCTGCTCACTTTATGTGACTAGTATCTGGATTGTATGCTGCTATGATTTTAGCCAGATGTGTTTACACTTGGTAGTCAAATGCCTCTCTGGTACTGTGAAGGACAGAATATCCCAGTCCACTCATTACACAGCAACCAATTACCAACTGATCATCTGCTCAGCCTCTATCGTTCGCAGGTTGATTGTGAAATGTGTCTTGGAGAGTCAGATGTGTTTCTGTTGCTATAACATGCGGCTTATATGCGCCTCAGACCAACTCCTAAAGTGCTTTAAGTGATTAGACTTGTATCTGTTTTAAATGCATCTTGGGTGCGTTTACACTTGCGTTGTTATGTGGATTGGCCTTATCCTGATATAATCCTGATACCCAAGATGCATGACGTGTCCAGTTGTAAACAGAGTCGTCCTTATTGAAAATCAGGTGTTGCTATAATTAAAGAAGTCGTGCTGTAGGAACTTGTCCTGATCCATTTGCTCTTCTAGGTTGTGGTCAGACTGCAGGCAAATCTGATTTTTTTAAATGACTGTTCATGGTGTTATTGGCAAGACCAGTTTGGGTTGGATGGTTTGTTGTGGGAACATCACTACGTAGCAAATCCCAGCTCTTTCGTCTCCCTGCATTTGACACAAAAGACACTTTGAAATCTGATTTGAGTGTCCAGACTGAGAAGCATCTGTAAAAATCTGAGAGAAAAAAAAAATTAAAAAAAATTTCCAATTTTTCAAAAACAATTTTCAAAACAAAAAAAGCACTTTCAAATCAGATTCCATGAAATCAATTGCTGTCCAGACTATCAGAAATGATAGGCCGAACAAGGCCTAGAGGTATGGATGGCCCTGCTGTTCAGGTTTAGAATCTGTTGATGCAAAATGAGGATCCTGAAGCCACCACAGATTGTTGGAACATTGCAGCAATCATTTGGTATTTGACAAATCATGACTAGCATTTATGCAACTGTCCAACTTGCGTTCCGGGTACCCGTTTTTCTTGTAATTAGAAAACCATACGTGATAGTTCTTCACAGCTGCACAAACAGATGACCCAATCCTTGAACCACTGTAAAACTGCAACAGTAAAACTACTAGCATCTTTGCACAATATGGAGGTCACTGTTTTCATAATCCACAGCAGTTTGTGAAAACCTCAAAAACAATGTGCCTACCGTTCCAGCAAAGGATTATTTCAATATGTTTCGTGTGCATGTGAACTTTAGCACTCCTCTGGTCATGCAGTGCTCTACAAGAACAACTGGCAAGTGTTTAATGAGGTTTCCACTGCAGTTAGAAAATTTTACCAAATCATGTGTACAATCTGTTCCTAGCAAACTGTTTGCTGAACAGGTTCTTTGTCTAGGAAGCTTCTCACATAATCACTGTTTATTAGACAAAGTAGCATATTCAGCATGATTTTGGCATAAGACTGATTCAGGGGTAGTCTAGAGAGTGAAATGAAGATGGTTGTTGACTTTACCAAGGCCTCTTGAAGGAATGGTTTGGCCATAAAATCAAACATACACAATTTTAAAGTGGTTTCAATGGAGTGAGAGAAGATCCTGGGATGCAGTTTGGAAGAGATTTGGGTGACTATTGACTTTTAGTGTTTGTTAGCTACAATCTTGGACTTGAAAACTAAAGAAGCAAAATTTGGTCAACTGGACAATTGGGTAAATTTGATGTGCTCCCAAGACAGTACTCTAGAAAACGTGTCATAGAAATAAACCAGTGTGGTTCCTCGTTCTCATTACACTGCATCATGAGGATATGCAGGCACAGGCACTTGCTGATAGCTTACAGTCTGTCTGACTTGGGACAAGTCAGGATGCTTACAGGGTTGTATATAGTTGGCAATCAGCTTCTCCATGATCCTGGCAGCATTTACACTGCATTCTTATCATTCCCTCAGCAATGCAGGTGGGATACAAATTCTGTTCTGATTCGATGGTAGACTCTGTCATTTACTGTGTCTACAATCTACAATTCCATACATACATATGTGTGTGTGTGTGTGTGTGTTCCAATATGCCACCAGTGACTGTTTGCTACAAGGCAACATGTCCTCAGTAGTTGTATATTATATATACAAGTATATTGGCTTACAAACAAACAGACAATAGAACTGCCCAAACTGAGGTCTCAGAGTCCTACTCTCCTCCAAAGAATTCAAGCTTGACGGAACTCCCCCCACCACCCAAAAAAAGTGGTCAGTTTTGAAGCCTTGTAGTTCAAGAGTATTTTAGTGACAGCCTGGAGAACCTGGTAACTGATCAATGGTTCAATCAGGTGTACTTGAATAAGAAGGTGTGCTGGACAATAGAGGTCTGGATTCCTGCAAGACCCAGGGGTCCCACTAAAATATCTTGAGTTGTGTAACCAAATTTCAGTGTCTGATGGTTAACCATTCCAGTGCTGGAAGGAGCAGCATAACATAAATATGTCAAATAAATGATCAACTCCTTGGAAGTTGTTGCAAAGCATCCAATCATGTGAATAACAAATGAACTGTGTTAGTGTGCTACAAAAAAGATGCCTGTAGATGGTCAGTCAGCCTCAGCTGTGCAAAGTAATGTAAAGAAAGGCCAATACACCATAATTAAGCCCACTACTGCCAGGTCTGACGTATGGCAGCTCCACTTAGACCTTTACTTGGCATTGGCCATTTGGAACCGTGGAACAGGAATGAGTAGGCACCCCATACATAATGAAATTCAGGCTTGCATCAACCTTGCCTCTTCTGCTTTTGGAAGAAGCTTGCAACTTTGAGAACAAGCATTTAAAGAGCTTTACAATTTGGATAACCAGCTTTTGCATTGGATTACCCATGTGTTCCAGATCCCTAAACTCTGCTCATCCCATTCCCCCTTACAAGGTCCTTATGGATAGCAACCGAGATGGTGAAAACAGTAATTAAAGGCCATAAATCTTAGGTACCCTGAGCATATCACTACAGACAGCTAAGGAAATCAATTTTGTGTGACTCAGGTGCAGACAACAATGCATCATCTCCTTCCACTGACCCACCTTTACTATGACCACACTGTGACAGAGCATGTGAATCAGGCTTTACAGCTACAATTAAAGGACTGTGGTCAACATCCCTGTTCCTGGAGATCTACCTTCCTATGCAGTACCACAAGGAGCCATACCTGCTCCAGCTGATTAACAGTAGAAGTCATCATCAGGCTGGATCCAAGTGGCCACCAACCCTGTTTCTGCATAATGTAGTCCCAACCTCAATTTGCTATACCTGTGCCACCAAATTAACATCTTTAGAATGGATTAGATACATCAGTCATATTTAAGCAGGATTTTGGATGAAAATTGGAGCTAACCTCCATCTACCAGGAAAGCAGATATCCAGGAGATGGGTAGGTGACCACTGACCTACAGCAAAGCATCTGATCCAGCGAATCAAGATCTTCTGTAGTTAATTATCTGGCAGATTGTTGGTTCAAAAACCTGGAGAACTCACTGCCCGGCATACTGACCAATGAAGCAGCTTATTAATAAGCCCTTCTTGAAGTGCACGTATTTGAACAGGAATACCCAAAATATGTAGGATAGAGTGTTGTCCCAGACCAGGGCTAGGAAACTGTGATCTAAAGATGGGTTGCCCGACCTTATTGATCTTTCCTACAAATCAGGAGATCAAATGCTTGAAGTCTAACCGGTTAAAGGCATTTAAAAGGTGTTGTCCAGCATCTTTGGAGTGCAAACCTGCAGCCTCACCGACCCTTTGCAAATACGACTGGACAGCCCTGGCTAAAACGATAGCCAAGTCGCCCCCTCCAAAACCACCACCATTAACAGTCTTGGATTGCATGCCCACAGCATAAACATGGAAGGCAAGTTTGTTTTAAATGGTTTATTTGTGTCTTTTTATGAGTTGAATGATGCTCTTGTGTGGCCAATGTGTTTGCAAATGTCTGATTAACCGCGGCTGCTGAACTACTTTAATAAAGAGATGTCTCTGTTTCCTTATTAAATCACCTATCAACCATCAGCCGAACTGCTGGTTCAGTAGGGGTTGTTCGCGGTGTGCTCCATGATGGCCATGAGGGCCAGCCATGTCTCCTGAGCAGTGGGGATGATCTGATTGGCCGGCAGGATGAAACCATAGATACCGGTATCTCTCAGCTCAAAGGTGAGGGAGTACTTGATGCCCTGATCATAGGTCCAGTCGACGGTGCCGCCACTAGCTTGGTCTGAGAGATACAATTGACAGTTTGGTTAGAAGTGAGAATTTTGGTATTGGAAGAACACTTAAATCCTGGAGAAATCTTGCAGGTGATCAGAATAAAACCGGTCGATTTCATTAGTGGCATAATGAGGTACGTCTCTGAGCAACACTGCTATAGCTTCCTAGTATTCCCCTTAGGAATACCGAAGGCATGTTTAAGTAAAACCACCGTCTGGGTGATGTCTGCTAATGAGCGTACCCACATCTGAACCACCAAATATGCAATGGGCAATGCAGAAGCAATAAGCACACGAGACAGAATAATATAGCCATGGTGGAGACTGGCACTAGGCTGCGCTACAGCTACCGTTCCACTTTTTCCATTTGCATTATTTCCATTGCGACTCTTCTCTGTTTCCAGGAAGTGCTGAGCTGTATTGAACTGACTGGTTACATCTTTCATATTGACCTGAGTGCACTTTTAACCTTTCACACATGCTTTCATTTGTGGTTCTTCTCATACCTCCATTTTAAATTCAGCTTTGTTCTACTCACAGATGACGTCGATGATGCTGCCATATTGGTACTTAGTGCCGTAGAGACTCGTCAAGGCTGAAACGGCCTTCCTTGAAACTTCATGCTGCAAGGACATAATAGGAAGGTTTTCGGTGTGACATACCGATGGCACTGAAAGACCCGAGCTGCTAAGTATCCTGCATGGAGAAGAAAGAAAGTTCTACAGTGTTTTTCACCGCTCACCAGCTCTGCCTTGTCGTTGCAAGCAGTCCTGGTGTACCCGTAGGGGTAGAGCAACATCTGAGAGTAGCTGTGGATGGACACAAAGGCTTTCAGGTTGCCGTGAGCCTTTACAAAGTCCACAATGGCACTGACTTCAGGCTCTGAGTGAGCATAAGGTCCATGGTAGGTCTCAGAGCAAGGGCTGCTGCTGGATCCAGCACCTGGAAGTAATAGATGACAATGCCTCATTGAGGTGACCTGACCTTTTGCTGGGTATCTGTGATCCAAATCAATTGCAAATAAGTCAGCTTCAAGCAGAAACATATATACTGTACCTCCGAAACCAGTGGCCCAGTTTCTGTTGGGGTCAACTCCAATGCAGGTGGATCCAGAGTTGGGCTTTCTTGTCTTGCGCCACATGCGGTTCTAAACACATGGCAAATTGAGAAGTATCATACATCACTCGTTTGTTTATTGGGAAGTGATTTATTACAGGTATATGAGTCATTGTAAGGTTTGTATGGCTTCACGTGTTTCTGAACAGGGCTTACAGAGGAGTGGGTGAACTGGAATCCATCAGGGTTGGTGACAATCTCCAGGAAAATGTCATACTTGTCAAGGATGGCGGTAAGAGCAGCATCTTTTCCATAGTCAGTTACAATCTGCACAAGGAAACATGTATGTACGTATGTATGTATGTATGTTAAAGCCAAATGCTACACTGATACCTCCAAATGTGTTTCAGTTCTGTTCACCATGGTATTAGTATACATTTGTATGGAAGCCTATTCATGTGACTTAAAATAAAGCAATCTGAAAATGTTTTCATTCCAAAAGCGTTAAGCATCTGAAAATATCAAGAAATCATCTCAAAATTATGAATTAGCATCTCAAAACAATTAGCATCTCAAAATAACAAGAAATCATTTCAAAATTATGAATTAGCATCTCAAAACAATTAGCATCTCAAAATAACAAGAAATCAATCAAAAAAGTTAAATAAGTATCTGAAAATAATGACTTAGTGTCTTAAAATAATGACTTAGCATCTCAAAATAATGACAGCATCTCAAAATGCTTAGCACAATACTTAGCATTTCAAAACAGTTAGCTTCTCAAAATAACTAATTGCCATCTTAAAATAATGACTTAGCATCTCAAAATAGTTAGCATATCAAAGTAACGACTTAGCATCTAAAAATAATTAGCATTTCAAAAATAATGATGTAGCAATTCACATAATAATGAAACAATAATAATTAGGTGCTGAATTTGTTTTTATATTTTAAGAGGCTTCCATATGTTTGTACTTTTAGAGAAGGAGGAAAATCGAACCTTCTTAGCGAACCAGGTTCCACTGGCCTGAGTGACCCATTCTCTGGAGTGGATGCCAGTGTCGATCCAGATACCAGGATGGTTAGCACCAGTGCTAAACTATGTGACAGCAAACAAAAAGTAGATGGGAAAAATAAGTGAACATTGCTGATTAGTTCCACCTCTTTCTGTCCTCCGTTGCTTTCATTCTATAGTCTAAAATCATTTATTGGAGGGGTTTTACCTTCAGAACATTCAGGGGACGACCCTCATAGCTTTGGCCAATCACGATTTTGGTAACCAACTTAGACTGCTCTGCCACCAGCATGTCGATGAAGCTGTTGATCTGAAAAAGTCAAGTAAAGGGCAAACTGCAATCGTCTTAGCTCCATCACTGTCATATGACCTTAAAACACACAACCATGTGCAACCAAAGCCACAACACCACTAAAACAGTGCAGTTCTAACCTCACTCAGGGTGTGGTAGTTGGCGTAGTCAAAGTCATCAGTGGTTCTGGGCTGAAGAGTACGAGTGCTCATCTTCTGCTCCTCTAGATCCACAAGAGCCTTGGTGTACAAAGAGGTGATCATCAAGCACTGACACTGCTAAACCACGCTCCAACAGTTACTCTAGACTCAGTTCCCAGGTAAAGTCATGGATTAGCATCTACCTGAACATCCTCAATCATAACATGGTACTGGATCTTGTTGTACGCCAGGAAGGACCTGACAGGTTGCAGACTGTGGAATGGAACACGGACATCTATCGGCAGAGACGCTTGAAAGGACACCATCCAGAAGTCCAGCTGCAAACATAAGAGGGCGAACAAAGGTGGTTAAGATCTTTGGTTTGCAGATGGCTCAGTAAGTCCAAAAGAAGATGTTCCAGCTGTCAGTTGCCAATCCAGCAGGCCTATCAAACTGCTGAACTGAAGTTCTGAATATCCCTTGTGGTTCAGTATTACCTGAAGGTGCTCCAGCTGCGAGAGTTCCTTTAGCAGTGCAATCTCGCCCTCATTTTTCGCCGTGATTCGAAGGACCTGGTGTCTATCAGAGTATAGGCATTATTAATCAATCAATCAGTTGTTCGTATTGTTTAGCCTAGTTTCACAGAGAAGTTCTGGTTCCTTTGGCTTGGCAAAGGTGTTAGCTCAAAATTTCAGGATAGTGCTCATAGAAGTGATATTGCAATGATTATTGCGTCAATCGTTTACACCACCCTTCTTTTGAAGGTCCAAACCGGATTGGAGGAGAACACTAACTGCTAATTCTGTTATTCTGTCAGCTGACCCTGTTGGCTAGCATTGTGCTGAGTGATGAGAGGAAAAGGGAGGTCTATCGTACCCATCCAGAGAAAACAAGGCCAATTTTGCTGTCCCGAGCAACCTCATCCAATGGTGTAGCAAAGTAATCGCTACACCGTCGGGTCGCTTCCCATATCAGAACATTGGAACGTCACAACCACATCACGGCTATGAAATATCATAGTCATAGCCAGGCCCTGGATTACTAATCATCCACCTCATCCTTTGAGCTCACCTAAAGTACTGACCTCAACGTGCCTCAAAGGCTGAATTGTGTATGTATAGCTTACCCCACAAAGTTTTCCTTGGCAAGAACAGCCACACACAGACCTAGCAAGACCAAAAGCCCCTTCATCTTTGCTTCCTGCAGTAAAACCGTCCAAAGTGCGCATGGCCTTTTATAATTGAGCAGGAGTTATGTGACCTTGAGGCTGCCGCATGAGACTGCTGCTTCATTTCCCACACCTTGAGTCATATTTACCAAATGTATCAGAATAAGACAGCTGATCCGGGATCAGTTCCCTCTTATCTGTGCGAATGAAGTGATTGGGATTAAAAAAAACAGATTTGAAAAAAAGAAAACAACTGGTCTGAGATCAGTAATGCTGCTGGCGTAAGCTCTTGTGTCTATAATTGGAATATGACTACTGGAATGAGAACACAGCAGCTGCATTCCCTGCGTATCCCTATGACTTGCCTTTTGCTCTAATGCACAAATCAAAATCTGATCCAGTTATATTTTGAATAACTGAACTAGTAAATATTTTATTCCCTCATTCATGCATGAATTCATGTCTTACAGGTGACCTTTAAGGAGGGGAACACAGCGTTGGACGAAGGGTCTTGCACAGTTGGATGTTTTTTTTGTGATGTTATACACCAACCAAGGCTGGCCTTCCAAATCTTTCTTGGAAGCTTCCAGTGGTGGACAGTACCGAAGTAAATGTAATTAGTTACTGTACTTAAGTAGTTGATACAGTAGTGTATCTGTACTTTACTGAAGTATTTCCATTCTGGGGGACTTTTTACTTTAACTCCACCACATTTCATTACATTTTCACTACAAGTCTAATATATGACCTTTTACTCCACTACATTATGTGAAATCTGTCGTTCCTTATGGCTTATGTGCGCATAAAAACATGACATATCAAAACGAAACAAGCTTATTCATTGATTCTTAGCATCCATGGAAATGTCCATTTCAGGCCTGGATTATATCAAGGACCAACTGGAGGAAGGTACTGGAGGTAAAGCAGGATGGGGTTAATGCAAAGACTGACTGACAATCACACGTCAGAGCATTAGTGAACAGATCAAACATATTGTTCCTGACTTTGTGGGTAAATAGACCACAATGCAGAAATATGTACACATGCACTCGTGACTGGCGAGTGTCTTTTTCTGAATGTATACAAACACTATTTCCTTTTATAGTAAATTTGTTTTGGCTAGTTTATGTTTATGAACAGAATGCAATATAGTAATTCTTTATGTTTATATTAAACTTGTAACTAAGTCACAAAAAACAATCTTACACCAAAACTTTGCTTGTTTGCAAAAAGTTATTTTATACTTCTAGGTAATGGAACCTGTTCTCCTTCAGTGTTCTGTGCTTCTGATCATTTGAATAGACATCAGACTCATTACTGACCTTCTATTAAAGACTGGTGGACTGAGACAGACACTAGAGTCTCTTCACCTACACTGAGCTGATTAAGAGTCTTGTTCCAGAAATGATAATAGGACATTAGAGCCATAATAAATCATGCTACTGTTACTCTCCATACTTAAGTACATTTGAAAGTAAATACTTTAGTACTTTACTACTAAGTGGAGGTCTAAAGGGAGGAACTTCTACTGTTACTGGAGGAATGTTTTACCTTGGGGATCTCTACTTTAACTCAGCTGCATGGTTGGTGTACTTTGTCCACCGGTGGAAGCTTCTACTTACAATTTCAGTGGTTGTACACGGCGGAAAATGATATCTTGCCAAGAACAATTATGGATATGGGAAAGCAGGATGAAATGAAGAGCGTGCCATGCTCAATATATTTTTATCCAGTAAAAAACTTTAAACCAGTAAAACTTTAGAGTTGCGTAAACTAAGCCTAAAAACAACATATCATCAGTCACTGCCGAAGACAACATATCATCAGACAACATGATCATCCGAGATTTTAGATAGATTCCCTCTGAGATGATTTCCCATCATGCTCTTGGCAGAAACGCTATTAGTTTATATTTCATACATTACAAATATCATTAATAAAGGCCTCCCTGGACTCTCCTCCTGTTTTTCATGTCTCATTTACCCACCAGACATGTACCTGCTTTGCTGCTTCCTGGTTGGTGCTGGAGTGAGCTCGCCTGTTGGTTGTTAATGATGTCCACACCACTTTTTGCACTAGCCTAAAGAGTAAAACTGTGTGATGATATTCATTCATCTGAAGGTCAAGCTGCTTATCCTCCTGGGTCATGGGGGGTGCTGGAGTCCTATCCCAGTGCTCATTGGGCAGAAAACAGGGAACACCCTGGGCCGCCAGTCCATTTCAGGGCGGATGCACAAACATGCACACTCACACCTATGGGGCAATCGAACCCCGACCCTTTTTGCTGTGAGGTCACAGCGCTACCCACTCCGCCCTCCTATGAATATTTTAAGGGTTGATTTGATCAGAATGTATGATTGACCTACGCCAGTTTTCCTGATTGCCTTACACCAGTTAATCGAGATGACCGGAGCGCACCACAACTCTAGCAAAACGTATGATTTTATTCTGACATCAGAAATGACAGACAAATGACAATACATAACATTACTCAAGTTGTTGAGCTAATGCTAATTGATCATCCTCTCTATTTCACAAACGAAAAAGAAAAAAAATAATTCCAACACGTCCATCTTGTTTCTGATCAAAACCATTCATTCTTTCATCCCCTAAGCCACTTATTCTTCTGGGTCATGGCGGTTCCTGGAGCTTATCCCAGCGCTCTGAGGGTAGAAGGCAGGAAACACCTTGGATAGGCCACCAATCCATCACTGGGCAGACCAAAACCACTTAGACACGAATCATGCTGTACTTATGACCTACAAAGGCTTAAGTAGGAACTTCTGAGTAGGAAGGGCAAGACCCTGACCCTCCGTTTCCCACCCCTGATTCAGAAGATACCTATAAGAAATGTAGAGTACACTCATGACCCATCATGCTAGCATGTTTTAAGCCAGATTTCTGGGTGTCTGTTAGTGTGTTATATGCTACTTGGTACAGTGTCAATAAACGCAGGGAGATCTTTGGGTAACTGCAAGGTTACGATGTTCTGTGCAAGATTTTAAACTGCTTACTTCTCCTTTTTAAGCACCGTGAACGCTTTTAGGAGCTTTTTATATGCACACAGCAGTCACACAGGTGCTAGCTTATTGCCAGAGTCAGTCTGCATGTGGGAAGAATGAGATTCAAGTTCAAGGAAATTTTTAAGGAGATTCAAGGAAAATTCCATGCTCCTAGCTGGAAAGCAGGATTACAGAGTATCTACTAGTAATGGTGACCTATTAAGGCTCATTTATGCTCAACATTAAAATGGATACAGATACGGATGGAGCCTTCTGTCCATTTTCTGTGTTCATTTAGTCTGCATTTGTACACATTCTCTGAGAGCTTATGGATACAGACAAAATGGAGCAGTACCAGTGGAAATCGTGTCCTTTAAGTTTGCATGGATGAAAAACAGGACCTCCACTAGAGGGCAGTTCGGAATCAAAAGTTTCTGACAAAAACAATTCCTGTCCAATCTCTTACCAGCTGTTCTGTAGCATCTGTTTATCCCTGTGTCCCCGCCATGTGCGAACTGTCTAGTTCGAACTGTCTAGTTCGCACATGACAGGGCCACAAGGGCAAACAGACCAGCTACAGGACAAGTGGGAAGAGATTTGACAGGAATTGTGTTTGTCAGAAACTTTTGACTCCGAACTGCCCTCTAGTGGATGTGCTGTTTAGTGTGAAGGCAGCATAAATGAGCCAATACAGTACAGTATTGCTGAGGGACAGCATACATCTGGTAGTGAACTGATGAACTGAATCAGGTGTGTTTATGCTGGGTATTTGACCATTGCCCACCTCTGTGCAAGAAGCGGGGCAGACAAACCCTCATTACTGCCTAAATACAAATAACAGAGAGAACACTGGGAGGCATGTTGGCCAGCATTTATAAGTAAGTGTGTTACAGGACAGAGCTCAAGATATCAGAAGGAATGCTTGTGGAAACAGGGACTGTGGAAACAGGAAAAGATTGGATTTACGAAAGAAAAACAAGAAGAAAAACAAAAAAAGCTCGGCTGAATGGACAACAGCTGAAGCATCACACTGTAAAATAAAGGTGTTGGTCCAACCGAAAAAAAAAAGACTTTAATTTGTTACAAGCGAATGAATTAGACTTATTCAACCTAAAAAAGGGACTCTGAACGAACGATTCTTTCAATCAAAGTCATTCTTTGAGTTGAGTGAAACTGGTTTAGTTTCTTGTAACAAATTGAAGTCATTGTTTAGGTTGCACTATTTACAGTGCAGTAGATAAGGATTTAAATCAGAAGGAAACAAACAGAAACCTGGAAACGCCTTAATGTTTCTTCCTTGTTTTAAAGGCAACCTGAAGCTGAACTCTGATCTGTGATGTTTAACTAGCTTCATCAAATAGTGTGTTTTTTCTGCAAAGGCTGATGAATATTTATGTATGTATGTATGTATGTATGTATGTATTTATTTATTTATTTATTCATTGAATTAGATCTCTATTCATGTAAAATGAGAACTTGGTGATACTTTACATTAAGCACATTATGACTAATTAGCATGAAGTAATGCATTACAGTGGTTAATAATGTTAAGTAAACATGTAACCAGTGTTACATGTATACTTAATTAGTTAACATTAGTTATAGCATTGTAGCCATTGTTAATGTATTACTAAATGTTAGCTAATGCATGTACTTCATGTCAAATCTTAATGTAGAGTGTTACCGAGAACTTATTAGCTGAGAGTTCCTTGTATGTGTGTGTATGTATGTGGGAACTTTTGTTTGAGACTGAAACCAGTGAAAGTGCCTTAGTATGGTGAGCATAGTGTAACAAGCTAAAAACGAATCTGCCAAATTCATTTTATCTGACAGTGGACCTCAACTTATCAGACAGTGGACCTCGTGCCATGGATTGTGGCCCATGTTGTATTAGAACATGGGCCAAAGTCAAGGTTGTCTATGTTCCCCAGTGTTTGTTGTTTCAGTTATAGCACACTAATAGTGACTTTCACCGAGCATTGAACTTCACTGACAGCTTAACGACTATTCCCACCTGCTTGTGCAATCACCTGGACACATAAGGGAGTGCAAGCAGAACAACTTCAAGAAGAACTTCTACACTTTACACTCTAATGACAAGCATGGGTTTGCAGGCGTCATGACATCTATTTACAGCTCATTTGTTGGAAACCAGGTAGGTATCATGTTTACGGAGATATTGTCGCATGATTCCACTGTATGAACAAGTAAAAGCAGCATACAAAAACGCAAGGCTGTTGAAATGACCACTACACTGACCAACACTTATTGAAGGCTGAGGACTGGGTGATATGTAGGGAAGCACATTCTGACACTGCAGTGGTATAACGCAATATAACGTAGTTCTACTGAACAACACTGGTAAAGTTGTAATACCGCTGACCAGTGTTGATGACACTGATGTCCTCAAGCAATGGCCTCTTGAGAAAGGACAGAAACTCACTGTCAAACATTGCTTTATATCTTTTATTGATATGGCTCCTGAAGCGTCACAGCCTAACCCCAGCTACTGGTTCAGTAGGGGTTGTCCTTGACATGCTCCATGATGGTCATGAGGGCCAACCATGTCTCCTGAGCAGTGGGCAGGATCTGATTGGCTGGCAAGATGAAACCGTGGAAACCAGTATCCCTCAGCTCAAAGGTGTAGGAGTACTTGATGCCCTGGTCGTAGGTCCAGTCAATGGTGATTCCGCTGGCTTGATCTAAAGGAACGGGGGCAATGGTACCATTAGCAATGAGGCCTAAACTGCTATGGCCAACCCTGCTAACATTACACTGACATAACCATGCCACTGACATGTCATAGCAGATGCCATAAACCAGTGGTCCTGGAGGCACCCTGCCCTGCACATTGTAGTGCTTTCCCTGCTCCCAACACACCAGATTCAATTCATCATCTCATTAACAAGCTCTTACAGAGCTGCAGGGGGCGTTAAAGCAGGGAGTCTACTAAAATGTGCGGGGCAAGGTGCCTCCAGGACCAGGGTTGAGAATCACTGCCATAAACAGGCAGATGCCATATGCAGTCATGAGTTGCCATTATGAAATCTGTCATGATAACTCATCTATATCAATCTATATTACATCAATAGTACATAATCATATGGTTATATCGATGTAGTAGGGTAAAGTGTTACAGAGTGTCACTGAAAATGAATGAATAAACATGAGTGTTTACACACGATTCTGTTATGCTGCAAAAATGTTGATGCTCTAAAGGAATGCCAGTGCATTCACTAGCATCAAACATTAACTTGAATGTTTACATGAGACTGCCTAGTTGGTCCGCAATACACCCATCAGCCATAACATTAAACCACCTCCTTGTATCTACACTCACTGTCCATTTTATCAGCTCCACTGACCATATAGATGCACCTTGTAGTTCTACAGTTACAGATGGTAGCCCGTCTGGTTCTCTGTATACTTCGTTATCCACCTTTCACCCTGTTCTTTAATAGTCAGGACCCCCACAGGACCACCACAGAGAATCATTCTCAGCACTGCAGTGACACTGACATGGTAGTGGTGTGTTAGTGTGTGTTGTGCTGGTGTGAGTGGATCAGACACAGCAGTGCTGCTGGAGTCTTTAAACACTGTGTCCACTCACTGTCCACTCTATTGGACACTCCTACCTTGCTGGTCCACCTTGTGGATGTACAGTCAGAGATGGTAGTTCATCTGCTACTGCACAATTTGTGTTGGTCATCCTCTAGTCCTTCATCAGTCACAGGACACTTCCCACAGGACGCTGTAGACTGGATAGTTTTGGCTGGTGGACGATTCTCAGTCCAGCAGTGACTCTGAGGTGTCCAGCAGCACTGCTGTGTCTGATCCACTCACACCAGCACAACACACACTAACACACCACCACCACGTCAGTGTCACTGCAGTACTGAGAATGATCCACCACCCACATAATACCTGCTCTGTGGTGGTCCTGTGGGGGTCCTGACAATTAAAAAAAGGTGATGGGGGATAACGGAGTATACAGAGTAACAGATGGACTACATTCTGTAACTGTAGAACTACAAGGTGCCCCTATAAGGTTAGTGGTAAATAGTTAATACATCCTATACAGGGAACAACACAGGATACATACACTACTAGTCAAAAGTTTAGACATCCCCAACTAAATGGATGTTGTTGGTGATCTTAAAGACTCTACAGGCTTACACTTAACAGCCCCAACTGATGAAAGTCTGAAACAGTACATATCCTAATATACCACATATACTGTTGATGTATCACAGTATTATATTTCTGCCATATCGCCACCTCTAGTATATATTTAGTTGTGCACAATTTTTTTTTGCAAAGTTTAAAAGTTGTAGTTACTCTTTCAATTTAGTGGATATTCATATTCATATTGTTCATTATCATGAACATTTGTTAATATTCATGACCATTAGAATTGGTACGAAACTGCTTAGAAATAAATCTTGTTCTATCAGCCTCCACTGCAGGTTAGAAAGCTGTTTTATCCTCCTGTAAAGTTCCATTTAGGAGGTTTTTAAGGTGGACTGTATGATTCCATGAGTGCTATTTTATAGTTTGGTGTCTTCAGTTTTATTCTAAAGTAAAGCATTATGATAAACATAAGAAGAACCTTCTATGAGTAGCCATAATTTTTGACTGGTACCATATGTTTTTCTTGCAGATATGATGAACAGGTATTGTGCATTATAACACATTATCACCAGGGCCCCCAAACATATATGCCCAGCATATTTAGATGCTTTGCATGCCACTGACCTATTTAGAAGGCAGGATTCCCTCCTATATGGAACGTAAATTTCACAAATACATTTCAAAATTGATCAAACTATCATTTTTTATTGGGTTAACATTAATTAAGTGTTTGGAATCATTTTGCTTCATACTGAACTGTATCTCACATATAAACAAATATGTGCCCGTGTGTTTAAATGGAATATTGTTGATCTTTGTGAGATATAAATAATGAATAATGAAGTTTGAAAAGTGGTTTGTATGGATGAGCTGCATTATGAATAAGAGGTACAATAAACAACTGCATTATTGTACTTACAGATAGTGGCGTAGACGTTGCCATATGTGTAGGCAGTGTTGTAAAGAGCCCCCAAGGAACTGATGGCCTTCCTTGCGAGTTCATTCTGTGAAAACACAGTAGGAAGACTTTTCAGGGGGCATGAAGGACTGACAGACCTGAACCAAGCACACTCAGTACAATACATGAAGACAAAATAATGTTTTTTATGATCTCACAAGCTCGGCATGGTCCTTGCATAAAGAGCTGGTGTCTCCATAGGGGAAGAGCAACATCTGGGAGTAGCTGTGGATGGACAGATAGGCCTTGATTTTTCCATGGGACTTTATAAAGTCCACAATGGCCTTAACCTCAGATTCTGAGTCCACGGATGGTCCACGGTAGGTCTCAGAGCAAGGGTTATTGCTGGAGCCAGCACCTAGGAGAATTATCAAAGCGTTCAGCCATGATCTCCTACGTCATTGTCATGTAGGTTCAGGAGACTTCATTTTAAAACTGCTTGTTTATACAGTACCTCCGAAGCCAGTACCCCAGTTCCTGTTGGGGTCAACTCCGATACAAGTGGAGCCAGGATTAGGCTTCCTAGTCTTGCGCCACATGCGGTTCTAAACACAAGCAAGAATAAAAGAACAAATCGTATATACAGTTGCATGTTAAAGTTTGGGTCGAAAGAAAATTTGTTGATTTTTGAATTGAAAAGAAGAAAACAATTCCACAGTGTAATATATGTTCTAGTCCCAAAACTCAACAATAAGGGTGTCTCTAAGCAGCTGGCCTAGGATCTGAAAATGAACCGAATTGATCCGTACAAAGAAACGATCTGGAAGATCATTGGAAGAAAGCTTTCAGATAGAACAGCTTGTGTTGTTCAAGAAATGCAAAGCAAAACCCCCATATGGCAGCAAAGGACCTGTAGAATGATTGCACCATTCTATGTTGAGACTTCAGAAGAAAACCTGCAAACTCATCACAAAAGTCAACCTATAAACTGAATAAAACTGATGAACTCTAAATTAAAGGTGTGTTTGGAAGAAAAACAGTTGCAGTATTTGATAAAAAGAACACCTCGCCAACAGTAAAGTAATGGGGGTGGATCTATTATGCTTTGGGGTTGCGCAGCAGACAGTGGCACAGGAAACGTTGCACAAGTAGATAGAAGATATATAAATATCACGCATTCTGGAAGGAAATGTGACGGAGTCTGAAAAGAAACTGAAGCTGAAAATACGCTCCCTTCTACAGCAGGACGCAAAACTAAACATCCACCTCTACTTCAAGAAATCCAAACTTCTGAAGCTTTTGCAAGACCCCACTCAGACCCATCACACTCTTGGTAGTTTATGTGAATGAAAATTCCTAAAACAAGAACAGAAAGAATCCTAACTCCCAAAATGGTATCACTAAGTACTGACATAGTGAAATATCCAAACTTTTGCACATGCCACAATTACCATTCTTCCTATTTTGTAAGTCAAGCGAATGTAGAATAACTGTGCATTAAAGGAGTGGTGTGTAAGATTTAGGGGTGGATCCATTAGCAGAAACTAAGAATGGCCCCTTCATATCTACACAGGAGCGGCTCAGCTTCCATCGAAAGTCGTGTAAAGCTGCAATGTTTCTACAGTACCCCAGAACGGACAAACCGCACATTGGCTTTATAAAGTGCCTTTCACTTTTTGCATTATCCAAAACTGTTAGCAGCATTAAACAACCAGATAAATCCATGTGTGGAGGCACCATGGTCAGTGCCAAGATGAACGGTTTGCTGTCACACTCCACCTCCACCCCTACTGCACAATCTGCAGGAACTGTGTGAGAATATTCAAACTGCATGGGATGAATTATTGCAGGATGCCATTAGGAACCTCTACAGCTCTATGCCGAGATGTCTGGCATGTTGCGTTAGCAAACATGCTGGCATGATACCGTGCTGAGATACACTACCCGTGGGTTCTGTAGGTTGCAATACACAACCTCACTACTAGAGGTTACACACCGTTCCTTTAACAGTTGCAGTTGCAGTTGCAGCTGGCTGGAGAAATTATCTTCTTTACATTTCACAGAGGTTGACACTACACAAGCGGTGGATCCTACTACAGTGTATACACAGTATATCAAGGCATTTACTGAAAGCTGCTACTGTACAGGTAGGAATGCATAATTGTCCTAAAGAAGTGTTTAAAGACTCACAGATGTGTGGGTAAAGACGTATCCATCAGGGTTGGTGACAATCTCCATAAAAATGTCGTACTGGTCGAGGATGGCAGTAAGAGCAGCATCTTTTCCATAATCAGTTACAATCTACACACAGAGAACACAGATATACTTGTTGGAATTGTTATGAAGCTGTGTGTAATTAAGACCTTCTGAATATAGTAGCTGAGGGATGATATTGTGAACTGAACCTTCTTGGCAAACCAGATTGCGCTGGCATGAGTGATCCATTCTCTGGAGTGGATGCCGGTTTCGATCCAAATACCAGGGCGGCTAGGACCAGTGCTAAACTGTGCAAAAGGGTAAGGAAATAAATATATAAAGTACATTTCTATATTACATTTAATATATACCTATATATAAGTGACCTCTGCAACTTACCTGCAAAACATTCAAGGGACGTTTCTCGTAGCTGGTGCCAATCTCGAATCTACGAATAAAGCTGGGGTTCTCTGCCACCAACATGTCCATGAAGCCGTTGATCTGAAAAGGAAAGGTCATACAATGTGTAGAACACCTTGCATGACTAGCCCTGGACAATTTATGGTGGACTTAAAGTATTGAAATTTTCCATCCATTAGAATAAGATTTGAACTAAGCACAAAACTTCATAACTCCAAAATGGTGACTGGGAAAGTTTGTTTTGTTCCCAACAGAATTTCCAACAGTCACCAAAAACACGCATTGACATGATGCATATCATTCCACCAGGGCTGGACAAAGTACACAAACCACGCATTTGAGTTAAGTAGAGTTCCCCAAGGTGAAATATTCCTCCAGTAAAAGTAGAAGTTCCTCCCTTTAGACCTCCAGTAAGCACTGTGCTTACTGAGTTACTGTACACCTACACACGACTTACAGTACACTAACGCATTACACTTACTGAGTTACTGTACACCAACACACTACTTACAGTACACTAACACATTACACTTACTGAGTTACTGTACACCAACACACTACTTACAGTACACTAAAGCATTACATTTACTGAGTTACTGTACACCAACACACTACTTACAGTACACTAACACATTACACTTACTGTTCAACACTGCATTCCACTGTTACATCAT
Organism: Semaprochilodus insignis; assembly: GCA_034552555.1. Lineage (NCBI taxonomy): Eukaryota > Metazoa > Chordata > Actinopteri > Characiformes > Prochilodontidae > Semaprochilodus > Semaprochilodus insignis. The sequence continues at coordinate 4,733,879 of CM067485.1, forward strand.
GCTTTTCTTATTGCATTTGCTGTATGATTTAAAGTAAAACATATATTTATTTTCATAGAGGCAGTTATGTTAAGTAAGTCTTTGTTCAGCTCATTAACCAACTGCTCCACTAACCTCGTCCAGGGTGTGGTAGTTGGCGTAGTCGAAGTCATCAGTGGTTCTGGGCTGAAGAACACGAGATTTCAGCATCTCACGCTGTTCCACATCCAGAAGATCCTGGTGGTAAAGACCAGCAGCGGTCACTCAGGAGTCTTTAGAGAACTAAAGAGAACTATTGTCTGTTGTGGAACTGCTCCCAGGTGTCTGAGGAACATCTTCTATCTCTTTTCTGTGGGGACAGTCCTACCTGAAGATCGTCGATCATGATCGTATAGGGGATCTGGTTGTACGCCAGGAAGGACTTGACATCCTGCAGGCTGTGCAATGGAACGCGAACATCTACAGGCATGGACGTATGGAAGGGCTGACGCCAAAAGTCCAGCTGCAAACACAGGAGAGCAAACGTATTTATTTCACTTCTAAGTACGGTTTCCAAATTCAGCATGTTTAATACACAACAACTCTGTGAAAAAGCTGTTTGTACGCAGTTTCACCTGAAGGTTGTCCATCTCAGACAGTTGCTTCAGGAGGTTGATCTGCGCCTCATTGGTTGCAGTGATGCGTAGAACCTGTTGACTGTGAAACACAGCAGGGCCATCAATCATGCATTCAATGGATTCTAAACGTACTTTAAAATAAGGTAATAATATTTAACCTTTTTAGATTCTGTAAGATTATAAAATAATCTATATCTTTTGCTAATGGCTGAGAATGCTAACCTCTATAGTGTAGTGAGGGTGGCGGGGAGGTGTTGTGGTCGTAAGAGGGGCAGTTGTGGGCTGGAGGTTAGGGAATCTGCCTTCTAACGGGACGGTTGCTGGTTTGATTCCCTGAACCAACAGTAATGACTGAAGTGCCCTTGAGCAGTGTACCCAAGCCCCTACTGCTCCCCAGGTGCTGTGGATAGGGCTGCCCACTGCCTTGGGCAAGAGTGCTCACTGCGTGAACACCCTAGAGTGTGTGTATGTATGAATGTATATATGTATGTGGGTGTTTCACTTGACGGATGGGTTAAATGCAGAAGACAAATTCCTCTGTGTGCAGCACAAAATGGCCATAAATTAAATCTATGTCCAGCATATTGTCCAGCGTACTTAAAGGAGACTTGTTTTAGTCTTCAAGAGCCATTTAGGTTGGTTGGACATGAAACCCCCTGTGCAAAAAAGCTTGGTGGTGATAGGAACCAGATGTCTGCAGGTCCCTTAAAGCTTCCTCACAGACAGTTATGACAAAAATGGTTTAGAAATATGTTGCATGTTGCCTGAGACATTGTTTTATGATAGGTTTAGGCCTAAAAGGTGTTGGCGGAGAGATACATGCGTAGGGTGTTGTGAGGCAAAATAGCACCAAAAGAAAACTTAAGTTCTTTAGATTTACCACTGTTGTACACAATGAGACCATGAAGCTGCAGTAGATCTTCAGATCAGTTATTTGCATTCGGTTATTTTAGATTCATATAATCATAAGGACCTAAAAATGGGCAAAAGAGAAGATGGCAAGCGTGAGCATTCCTACCCCACAAAGGTCTCCTTGCCGAAAACGGCCACCAACACAGTCGTCAAAACCAACAGTCCCCTCATGTTGCCGGAGTAGAGCACTTCAGCGCAGCACTAGACTTTTATATTTCAGCTACGGCACTGTGACCTTGGGCCCGAGGTACTGCACCTGCCCTTCTGCTGCATTTCCCACACGTTGTGTCTGTTCTTGAGTGATAAAATCGAAATCTCTCNTCCCCTCATGTTGCCGGAGTAGAGCGCTTCAGCGCAGCACTAGACTTTTATATTTCAGCTACGGCACTGTGACCTTGGGCCCGAGGTACTGCACCTGCCCTTCTGCTGCATTTCCCACACGTTGTGTCTGTTCTTGAGTGATAAAATCGAAATCTCTCTGTTTTGTAATGTTTGTAAAAAGCAGCCGTGCGCATTTATTTATAGCTCTTTCCATGTTGAAAGCTGCCCGACCTAAATGCCAAAGCAGTGGAGTCCAGATCAGCAGTCCCATACAATCCCTAGTTCATAGCATCAGAGTTGATGAAGGGTGTAGCAAAGATACCAAAGCGTTCAGGGATACGTTCACCAGCAGCAAAGACGATGTAACACCTCCCCCTCCCACGCTGTAGACCAGGGTTTGATCCCCTACCTTGGCAAGCAGCCTACACTATACCAATAAAAGTCCTTCGGCAAGACTCCTAACGCTACCTTCACCTACTGCTGTGAGAAATTATCAAACTGTAAGTCGCTCTGCATAAGAGCGTCTGCCAAATACCAGAAATGTAATCAGGAAATGCAGGACATACGGATGCTACCAAAGGAGTGGAGGAAATATGTACAGTACCAGTTTGGACACACCTTCTTACCCAATGGCTTTTCTTTACTTATATTATTTTATGCATTGTAGATTAATATTGATGACATCACAAATACCAAAGTGATTTAGTTTAATTTTTGGTCTTTTTAAACAAGTTCAGGAGTCCAAACGTGCTGTTTTAGCATTTAGAGCTTGTTCAAAGAATTCCATAAGTGCTCAAAAAGGATAACAATCTGGCAAAAAGGTGAACAAAGAAGATAAAAAGGATAGAAATAAAACATAATTGATTACTGATACAAGAAACTAAGTACATAATTGCAATTGAAGTACAACAACAATATTGTAATATAAGCCCAAAAAAAAACCGAGTCCCCTCTGTGATGCTCTGGGTGTGTTCTTTGGTTGAGATGACAGTAAGTCTGAACCGCTGGACAACCAGGTTTTGCCTTTTGCTTATCATCTTACAGAGGAACCTAACATTCCTATCCCTGTACTCCAACATGACAATTCTCGTGTCCACAGGGCTGCAAATGTGACTGATTGGCACGATGAACACTCAGGAGCATTTACACATCTGGACCGGCCTGCAAAACCCCCAGATTTGAATCTTGTTGATAATCTGTGGGACTACCTGGAACAACCAGTAAAACACCAGGGAAAGCATCCACCAAATCTGGAACAACTACCCAATTCTTTAGTGCAAGTTTGGCTGAATATTGATGTGGCCTACATCCAAAAACTTGTCCAGTCCATGCCAAACCCAATCACAGCTGTTATTGGTGCTCGTGGAGGTATTACACGCTATTAAGTAAGTTTCAGTCACAGTGATTTTATTAACACTGCTACATTTTTACATTCTCCGTTCACTTGGCAGTCCACACATCCATGTACAAAACAATAAGATACAAAAACAGCCCATTTAGAATTCATCATGGCAGTGATGTCACAAACATGAATCAATTTACAAATGACATTCAGCCTACAGCAGTTTAGCCTGCCTGGTCGGTTGGTGGCTGGTGCTGTTGACATTACTCTAGAGACAGAACTGGACTAAATAAAGAGGTAAGACTGAGTCAGCAGAGGGACAGTTAAGATAAGGCTGGAAAAATACACCAGAGTTTAAAGCATGTGTATTTGACCCTGTACGAGTCGCAGCTGTGTAGAGAGTTCAAACAAGGATCTTCACCCTTATTCAGATAAAATAAGTTGAAATAACTTTATTTGAAGTCATTTTGAACCCATTGTGTGTTCATAGCATTGACATTGACAAGGGATGGATGTTGTCTTCAAAATATGTATGAACAAACAAACAAACAAATAAATAAATAACATTTTCAAAATTGATATACAAGATGTTGTTCTGACAACAACAATATATCTCCAATAACAGTAAATAGATAATCATGGTATGTTCAGTACAATCTGGTGTTCACAAAACACTGAGCTGTTAGATAGAACATCTAAAATAGCCTTTAAGGTCTAATTCTGGGATGCTTAAAGGTGCAATCTGTATAATCTTCACTTTAAAACATTCCAGAATTAACTACAATTATCAACAGAATGTGAAGAACGTGAACAGCTTTGACGGCGTGGTAAAGACATCTGTGGGTCATGTTGCAGAGATATCTACTGAAGCATGCTAACCAGCTAGCCTCGGCCCGTCCTGTCTCATAATACCACTTTTTACCTTAAGAGGTGATAGTGAGTCACTGTAGCGTCAGGTAGAATCATTCCAAGATGAGAGGATGAAGAAGTAGCACTGCTCCTTCACGCTGAAGGTGCTGCTCCTGGTTAGATCATTTAAGGGCAGGTAGCCAATAAAAGGAACAGTAAACACAGCTATGGCTGAAGCTCTTGGCAAGTCACTGCCACCACCTGTACACTGCGAGAAATCAGCAGCAAACAAAGGAAGTCATCTAAATAGAAGCAGAAAGTGAGAGTTAATATTGGTGCTGCTTTCCACCACTGGACGAGAATACAGAGATGAAGCTACCCAAGGTAAACAGCTGCTACTGCTAATAATGCTGATAATGTCCTTGTCCTTGTGTCTTATGATAGGAGTGGACACCAAGTCGAGTCAAGGTTTATTTATGTAGTGCCTTTTACAACAGATGTTGTCACACAGCAGCTTTACAGAGAATCCAGATTCAAGCCCCCAGTGAGCAAGCCAAGGGCGACAGTTGCAAGGAGAAACTACCTCAAAGCAAGGAGAAACTACCAAAGAGGAAGAAACCTCGAGAGGAACCAAGACTCAGAAGGGGACTCCGTCCTCCTCTGGTCCACACTAGATAGCAAAACAAGAACGAAAGCAATATAAATACCACAACCTTCTGGTGATGTAATGCCCCCTTTTTGTTGGGAGTATGAATTTGACAGGGTGAGTCGTCTAACAAATGACTATAAATGAATCTACACTGTAAGTTATTACTGTAAATACATAACACACCTCATTAATATGCACATGCTTTCTCTTAATGTCTTGTATGTATTGCTGTTGGTATTGTCCTTTGCTGCCTGTGTCCAGTGTTCACCACACACCTTGAGACTACTTTTTGCTAAGCTGTACATTTATCCATGTGAACAATAACAGTATACAAACTGAACTGAATTCCATATGAACTCCAATGAATTCCATTGATTTTGCGAGAGCTAAAACAGATATGAGGATGCAAGACTAAAACGAGGACGGCTAATGGGAAAACAGAGGAAATCTGACAGCGTCAGAGTGTGCATCACTGCCTGTGTTATTTATGAAAGATAACTAGCCTCAGATCTAATCTGTGTGAGCCCTCTCACAGAACTCCATAGGTGTTCCGGATGCTGAAAGCCTTCCAACCTCAGTCTCAGAAAAAACAAGCCAGTTTACAACCTCTGGTACTAAAATCCTGTAATATTACCCTCCCTTGTAACTCGACATGGTTCTTTCTCCTCTGATGTTGTCTTTGCTGGTATTGTGCCAAATTCCAACTCGCGACCAGAATCCGACTCCCCTTCACGTTCCCACGCGCCATGCAGGCATATGGATGCTATAGAATACACTTGTAATGTCTGTTATTTATACATAGAAACAACTGTAGTGTCCATATTCCTGTGTGGCGTATGTGAACGCAAAGGGGGTGCGGATTCTGTACCTTCAGCTCGTCAACACATGCATGTGTACAGCTGACCATGAGGGGCTCAAAGCGAGATCTGTAGTCACCACAGTGGAATAAAAGTGAACTAAACTCCGTGACTGCAGATGGAGCCCAAGAAAAACACCAGTACTCACATGATGCTGATGTATTTTAGGCCAAAAATCCCAGAACACTGTCTCAGGCATCATGTAGCTTTTAGCTGCAGCGCACCAGCGAGTCGGAATTTATTACAGGAATCTCAGGAATCTCTAAAACTTCACTCACTGCTGTCACTCCACCACTTTAAACTCCTAATCTCTAACCAGCTCCACTCAGCCTGCAACTGCTTTTAGCTGACTTTTTAAAAACTATTTCAGTTGCTTACTCTGTTTTTATTAATATTATTATTATTATTATTATTATTATTATTTTATCATGTACTTTTTATTACTTTATTATTTATTTATTGGTATTTTTTGTTTTGTTTTAAATTTTTAGAATTATTTTTTACCATTCTTGTTTTTCTCTTATTCCAACACTTTTCAGTTATTTAACTTCCTCACTTTAATTATTAATTATTACTGATTTGATCTTTTTCTTCCGTCATCATCAAAACAATAGCTGCACCCAGAAGGAAGTGCCGGATTGCAATGCT
>CM067485.1:4749754-4842828 GCA_034552555.1 Semaprochilodus insignis
AGCCCCCAACAACCCCTACCCACAACCTCCTAACAACCCCCTTCCACAACACTTCTACAGCCTCCCTCCAACAACCCCCACCCACAGCCCCCCCACAACACCCTCCCAAAGTATAAAGAGAAGTGGTTCATGCTCAGAGGGAGTCAGACTGTCTCCTGCTACCACTTAACTGATCATTACATTGCATGAATACACAGCGTGGTGCATAACTGAATGGTTTTAATACTGTTTTGTTTTGTGTAGCTTTATGTTTAGGAAGATTTAAAGCCCCAACAGGAACAACTAAATATATATCCATGAAAGATCTTCTGTCTGACGGAGTGCAGGGCTACTTTTCTAAGGTCTGCAGTGGCACATTAACCCAACCACATAAAAGAGCCCGGAGTCATAATGAGTAGCACAGTATGCAATGTTCCTTGACTTGAAACATACTTTAACTGTTTGTGTAGTTAGTGTGTTTAATGCATGTAAGCGGCGGAATAGTCTTTCCTATGCAGCCTTTATCCCCCACTGGTTGTTCCGTCATGTTATCACATGCCCAGCAGTCCAAACCACTGACGAATGTATACCAGAGAATTCTCAGAGTCAGGTTTCACTGCATTTCACTCAGTCATGACATGGAGCTTTTAAATACAGTCATTTTGAATATGAGCTGTTTATTTCCTTCAGTATCATTCTGGTGCTTGGGAGCTCATGTTTAGACGATCTACATCACAGTTTCCATTTTGGCCCTCTAATCAGTCAGGCTGGTGTCGCGTTTCAGTATCCCGTTCTGATTTAATCAGTATTTTCTTTGTTTATTTCATCTTAACAGAAAGATCTGCAGGAACTGTAAGTGTGGGCTTGAGGACCACGACGTGCAGCTGCAGACTGAGGAGAACCAGAAGGTGGGCCGTCTGTTTGAAGACACCAAGTACACAGGGCTCATAGCCAAGCTGAAGAAAGATGGGGTGCCCTCCTACAGAGGCAATCAGGTTACCATATCCATCTCTACCCCGGCTATGGGCACAGCGTTGCCTGTCCCAGCAGTTGCTACTGCAGCCACGGTCGGCCCTGCCATCACCCCTACCCCAGCGAGCCCCTCTGCCCCTTCTGCCCCCACTCATGTTGCCCCCTCTGCCTCTTCTGCTTCTTCTGCCCCCATCCGTGGTGGCCCCTCTGCCACCACCCCTGCACACCCTTCTGCCCACACCCCTGCACACCCTTCTGCCTACACCCCTGCGCACCCCTCTGCTGCCTCTGTGGCAGCCACTGTGGCTCCTGCTGCAGTCCCAGCCAAGACGAACGTGGTAAAAGCCGTCACCTACGAGTGGGCTCCTCCCGGGGTTAACCAGAGTCTGGTAAGTATCTGCACTTCAAAACTTTTCGAATGTAGGTTGAATGCAGTTAGTACCAGGCATATGTGCTTCACCAGAGTGAGTGCAATATGTAGCTTATCCTCCAGAGGTCACTATTTCACTGCAGTTAGAGAATTATTTAAATGTGTTCTGGATCAGTTGTTCTCGCCTAGAGTCCTGGGGATCCTTTCCTTGGCATCCAGTTGAATTCCACTGGAATAGCATGGCACATTTTAAAGTACACCTCATGCAACTTAAGAACTATTTATCAAGCCCCCCTTGTGAGCAGGGTCTGATGGAACGACCAGTATCTGTTTCAGTGTAGAGGTGTGTTCACACTGATGTCTGATACAGTACAAACGCTGTGGGCACCTGAAAAAAGTTGTTCATGGGAGCGGTGCTGAATCTATAGCAATGAAGGAGCATATTGTTAATTCCATAAAGACTTATCTTAATCTCACTGCTTCCCCCAATGAGCTGATTTAGGATCAAAACATCCTTATTATTCTTTTAATGCTGTTAACATTTTACAATAAAGACATTGGCCAGCTTCTTGTTTGAATATACTCGTTCCATCTTAAATGATTCTGCGTTTACAGTCCGGAGTCCAAGGCGTCATAATAACTTCTATACCATTTAAGGTGGAACGGGAATATTAGAACTGAAGAAGCTGGCAGATAAGAAACTGATTTCAGCCCTGTAGTTTTAACACAGGTAGTATTTTTGATAAGAGGCTTTTAAAATATCCGACCTGCAGCTTTATGTATAGAGCTACCGATAAATATGCACCATTGTACACATTCACATTTCTTGATTTCACATCTGGTGCTACATAATCTAATGAAAACACAACCATGTGTAGTTACAGGTGATTATACACTAATGAAGTAATGAACACTCATGATTCTGGAGGAGTGTTTATATCCTCATAAAAACTCATAACATTATTAAAATCTTTTTTTTTTTTTTTTTTTTTTTTTTGGCCAATTGTGCTTACACACCTCTGCAACTAACCCATCCGTGCAGTCAAACACCCACACACTAGTGAACACACACGAGGGGGCGGTGAGCACACATGCTTGGAGCGGTGGGCAGCCCTATTCATGGCGCCCGGGGAGCTGGTGGGGGTTAGGTACTTCAGTCATGTCCTTAGGTTCATGGAATCGAACCGACGACCTCCCGATCACAAGGCTGGTTCCCTAACCTCCAGCGTATTTTTCTTTTTTTTATTAGAATCAATACCAATAAGATTCTTATAATGAAAAGTGATTTTATTCTGTCTAAGCGTTCACTAACCTAAAACCTGCATAGATTTATATACCAAATGGGCTGTAAATAATCCTGTGCCTTCAAGACTGATAGAAGATAGAAATTGGCCACTTCATATTGTGCCTCGGCCTAACAGCACTCAGAGCTGAAACTCTTAATAGGACTTCAGTAAGTGGGGCTCAACTGCTGTAGACTGAATGACATCACAGAAACAGTGACTTCAGAACAGGCTGTTTTTGCAGCATAGCTTCCACATATGGAAAAACGAATTCTGTGACCTCAGACTTCTTTATTTTATAGGTATGATGAAAATGAGTGACGAGCGTTTCCTTGTTACAGGCCCTTTAAATCATTTGTGGAATTTAACAAAACTATGTGATGGCTCCGAGGCTTCGAGAAGACATCGGGAACCAAACCTGTGTTCTTTTAACTAGCTCACAAGATCAACAACTTTTTAAAAGAAGAAAAGAGTCATTATTTTTGCAGCAGTACTGTTTGGTTTGAATATGTTTTTATGTTATACGGTGTTCATACAAGCAAAAACAAACTTACTGCCTAGATAAATGGCTTTAAGCAGTTTGCGCAGCGCCGTATGGGTCACTTACAAACATGAATGTGAACTGAAAAGTGACTCTTCCCTCTCTCCAAATCTTAACACCTCTCTCTCTCTCTTTCTCTCTCTCTCTCTCTCTCTCTCTCTCTCTCTCTTGCTCTGTTCTTTCTTTAGGCTCTGCAGTACATGGAGCTGCTCCCTCCAGAGCGGAGGCCCATCGCAGGCACTCAGGGGGCCGACTACCGCAAGAAACAGATGGCCAAGCAGCTTCCAGAGCACGACCAGGACCCAGCCCGATGCCACGAGCTCACGCCAGCCGAGGTCAAACAGATGGAGCAATACGTCCGCAAGTACAAGGACGAAGCTCTGGGCATGGGAGACCTCACTCTGCCGGAGCAGATGGGCACCCCTGCTGGACCAGCCGGAGCAAGGGGCCCTCTGGGGTCTGGAGCTGCTGGAGGTCCAGGGGCTGTGGCGATAGCAGGAGACAAGGCTGCTGTAGGCAAGGCTGGCATACCGGCAGGCCCGGGAGCTGTAAGCAGCGGCCTTGCTGGCAATTATGTAAGTGCATCACTCATAAGCTACAGCAAGAGAAGCAAGCAGAGGCTGCTTTCAAATGAATGGGATTTCATCGGACGTCTCGATTAGCATCCTAATGATCAGATCAGGCAGATCATTAAAACAATTGATCTGCACAAGAGTGTATCCTGCAGTGGCAAACGTGCAGGCCCTGAAGTGCTTCTGTCCTGCATAGAACTGACAAAGCTTCACTCCTTCACTGTTTCAGTGTTAAATGGTTCATTATAGAGAATCCTACAGACTCTGAACCTGCATGTGTTTACATGCAAGTTTCAATCGTAATATTATAAAGCGGTGGCGCGTTGGGTAGCACTGTAGCGAGAAGGGCCTGGGTTCGATTCCTGGCTGGAGGTCATGTCTGTGTGGAATTTGGGTGTTCTCCCCATGTCTGCATGGGTTTCCTCCAGGTGCTCCGGTTTCCTCCCACAGTCCAAAGACATGCAGCCAGGTCAATTGGAGATGTAAATTGCCCCCTTAGGTGTTAGTGTGTGTGGGTGTCTGCCCTGTGATAGACTGGTTACCTGTTCAGGGTGTTTCTTGCCTTCCACCCATTGAGTGCTGGGATGGGCTCCAGCACCACTCTTGACCCAGGAGGATAAAGCGGTTCAGTAGATGAGTGAGTGAAAGCGAGGGTTATAAAACATACAATATTAGTTAATTGGGGGAGGAAATTAGCACTATTTTTCCATACAGTGTTCAGTCAAAAAACGATCATAAAACCGTGACTCATTTTGCGTAGGAAATGTTATGTGATGTAGCTTTGATAGGCAGTAGTTGGTTCAGATCATCTGGTTCTCCTCGCAACAACGCTGTTTCATCATGCTTCTCTAGAACAATGTGTTAATGTGCGTTCAGATCAAACCGTTTTGAATGACATGATTGACGTCCTCATGAATAGATTATGCAAGTAATTAATCAATCAGCCTTTATTTCCACTCCAAAAAAAAACACGGAGGCTGACCCTCATTTTCAGTGTAGCCGAGCGTTTACAACTTCAGAAATTTAAAATGGGTTTTAATCTGAAAAGCGAAATGGAAAGAAAGACTATATAGAGCAAACTCAAAATAGACTCAAACAAGATAAATGGTGAAAGAATAAAGAGAATAATATTTTAATTAATAAAGAAGTAAAAATAAATAAAATAAAACCAGTAGAATAAACACATTTATATGATTGCAACATAAATGGATAAATAGGCAAACAACAAAATAAAACAGATTAATAAAAGGATTCTCAAACTAATTAAAAGTATTCTAAATGAATTAAATAAAACAAGAAAATAACACATTTTGGTTATTAAAAAAATAAAATAATAAATAATAATGATAAGAAATGCTCGAATTAAATAACAAGGACTGAAAATTAAAATAAGGTTAATAAGAATGCTATAAATGGGCCAATCAATAAAGATCTCTCTCTCTCTCTCTCTCTCTCTCTCTCTCTCTCTCTCTCTCTCTACTTTTTTTTACATAATATTTAACTAAAATTCTTGATGTAAAAAGAATCCTTTCACTAGCAAATAGTCATGAGTGCTTTATCCGTATATGAACAGGGAAAAATATTCACGTCATCTACTAATTCCAGGAAACAGAAAATGATTTTCTCCTTAAAAAATAACAAATAAATAAAATGCTTGAATTAAATAACAAAGACTGGCATACGTGTTTATTTTTAAATTTGGCTATATGGTAGCAAGGTGTCTTTTAAAGGTTCTACTTAATTTTAATTCCTTGCCTTTAGGATCAATCTTTAGGATGTCAATACATGACTCTAACCACCAGATGGAGCCATCTAATGAGCTATACTCAATATCATCACGCTCATGTTCTGCTGAAATACTTCAGCTCTCAGTTCCCGCACAGTTCCAGATGAACACACAGCTGTGTGAGTGTGGCCCGGAATGAGTCAGCCCCTCCGTGGCTCATAACTGGAATGAACATTAAGTCCTTCAAGCATAGATTATCCTAAATTACTACTCAGAGCTCCACACTGAGGATCCATCATGTGTTCAGTGCTATAAGTACTGGAGATGTCCATGAGAGCATGCTGGTATATACTTGCGTGTCAGTTTACCGTCTCTGTGTGATCTGTTTCTAAGTGGATGAATGAGTCTGGGTCCTTGTCGTGTTTCTCTGCCTCTGTCTTTGCTCGGCTGAGCTGATGGCTCTTGTTTCTGCAGAACTGCCACCACTGTCAGAAGGTGATGCGGCAGGGTGACCCAGCGGTATACGCAGAACGAGCAGGATACGACAAGCTGTGGCACCCGGCCTGCTTCGTCTGCTGCACCTGCAATGAGCTGCTAGTGGACATGATCTACTTCTTGAAGAAGGGCCAGCTGTACTGCGGCCGTCATTACGGCGACAGTGAGAAGCCCCGGTGTGGAGGGTGTGATGAGGTAAGAGGGAGTTTTATAGGTGTCAGGTGTGTCTCTGATCTCACAACGAGAGATGCACTGATCAGGAGTTTTTACATCTGTTTTCAATACCCTTTAATGCCAGTGGGTGGGCTAAATGAAGACTTTTGCAGGACTTTCTATGAACCAGAGTCGCATCATAAATACATTTGTTTGCATGTTATTAGGCCAAACCGGTGTTCTTACATGCTGGTGGTCTTCATCCTGAAGGTGTGACACAGCTTCAAATGCATACATGGTTACTGGTGAATGTGTACACCGTATGGGTGTGAATGTTAGAAGCTTTTAATTGCAGGTGTATATGTGTTCACACACCCATCAGCCATAACATTAAGATCACCTCCTTGTATATACACTCACTGTCCATTTTATCAGCTCCACTTACCATATAGGAGCACTTTTTATTTTTTACAATTAGTTTTACAATTACAGACTGTAGCCCATCTGTTTCTCTTTATACCTTATTATCCCCCTTTTACCCTGTTCTTTAATAGTCAGGACCCCCACAGGACCACCACAGAGCAGGTATTATGTGGGTGGTGGATCATTCTCTGCACTGCAGTGATACTGATGTGGTGGTGGTGGTGTGTTGGTGTGTGTTGTGCTGGTGTGAGTGGATCAGACACAGCAGTGCTGCTGGAGTGTTTATACACTGTGTCCACTCACTGTCCACTCTATTAGACACTCCTACCTTGCTGGTCCACCTTGTAGATGTACAGTCAGAGACAATAGCTCACCTGCTGCTGCACAGTTTGTGTTGGACATCCTCTAGTCCATCAATGGTCACAGGACGCTGCCCACAGGACGCTGCCCTGTGCCATTATAAATAGGCCAAAACAAACATGATAAACTGGCTGATTTGCAAGTTTGGAATAAAAATCCGCTGATTTCCGTCATGCATCCCTTCTCACAACAGCGATTTAAGAGATGAATTAATTTTAAATTAATTATAATCTATTAGTTTGATTTGTTCTTTAGTTTAGTTATTTGTGAAATTACTGGTTACGTTGTTGACCAGAGGAATGACGGAGGAATGACAGTTTGTTTAAAAATAGCCTAATAATTTGATCACCTTTTATTGAACATTATTATGAATAATCAGAATCAGCTCTAGAACAGCCGCTATAAGACTGCGTTATGAGTCGCTAATCTGTGGTAACTGGACGGTTTTGTTTTATTTTGTATGTTGTGTTTAATTTGGTGTGCGTCTGTGTTTTTCAGCTCATCTTCAGTAATGAGTACACTCAGGCTGAGGGGCAGAACTGGCACCTGAAGCACTTCTGCTGTTTTGACTGCGACTGTGTTCTGGCCGGAGAAACCTACGTCATGGAGAACGACAAACCTGTCTGCAAACCGTGCTACATGAAGAACCACGCTGTGGTAAGCGTTCTCTCACTCACTTTGACTCTCTCTCTCTCTCTCTCTCTCTCTCTCTCTCTCTCTCTCAAGTAAAATTCATTCATCATTTCACTAGCAAATAGTCATAAAGGCTTTATCCGAATATGAATATTTCCATGCACATCAACATGGAACACGTCAAACAGCTGGATGAGTAGTAGGTGTGACCTGTGCGTATAATTTTCTTAAAGCTCTGTGACTACAGGAATCATTAACAAGTGCTTATAGTTTTCCTGCTGCATGTGCAGTTATTACTCCTCTCGTTGTCCTCAGTGCTCAGCAGAGAGCCGTTATTGTTTAAGGGCTTTCAGCACACGTGAAGCCAGTTGGCAGAGCAAGTGTTGAGCAGTGATGCTGGCTGTGGAGCAGGTGATGGGGATTAAGGAAGTGCTAGTAACATGATAATGCCATTGTGATGAGGAGGGAATGCAGCTAATGTGATATTGGACATTTCAGTCCCCCCATCAGCCCATCTCTGTGACGGGTTTGTTTGAGGAGGGCTTAAAGGGAAGAATTTTTCTCTCCGGCGTCTTAATCATTTCTATCCCCCGTGTTTTGCCCTGATGACAGATGATGTGACCGTGGTAACATGCAGGTAATGAAGTTTTCTCTTTACATTTCTGGCCACTAAAAAGGTTTTTCATTTAGCATCTTCCTGTTTCTCGCCATCCAAGTAATCCCAAACACATTCGGTGTTGTTGCCATCCGGTGTCGTGCCGAGGAGGATGGGTTTGAGTCTTGGTTACTATCGAGGGTTCTTCTTCTTGCTCTGAGGGAGTTTTTCCTTGCCCCTGTTGCCCTTGGCTTGCTCATTGGGGGCTTGGACCCGGATTCTCTGTAAAGTTGCTTTGTGACAACATCTGCCGTAAAAGGCCCTGAATAAATAAACCTTGACTTGAGGTCTGGACTCTTGGGTGGTCAGTCCGTTGTTTTGAGACCACTGTCAGTTGAAGTAAAACGGGTCCCCCTTCCCCATTCACCACAGCTTGTGTCTAAAATTGGACCACCGTCTGCCAAAGTTTTTATATTTTTTTTAGCACACACACACACACACACACACACACACACACACACATACATATATATATATATGGTGTAGCTTTGGAAAAAAAAAAAAAAGTTTCAGTAATTTTACAGTTTATGGGCATGTGTTTGACCAGTATGAGCAGTGTTGTTTTATTCTATAAACTATTGGAAACATTCAGATAAAATATTGTATTTTAGAGGATCTTTTTGTTTAGAAAATGACTAATGGTCAAAAAAACAGAAAGGGCCTTTAGAAGCCTGTTTCGAACCATCCTTGCTGTACATTTCACCCCAGCTGCCACTTGCCATTCTTTTTGTGGGTCACTTGATTTCGTCTTACGGTTGTTAAGTGACGTTCGTATGAGGTGGTGGTCATCACGGTCAACAGAGAGTGGTTTTCGCCCTCTGCCTGTAACTGTGTTGTCGTGGTTGTTTCCTGATGGAAGGAACCTGACGCTCACTGTATCTGCCAGTAAAGCTAGAACCGAACCCTTCTTTTCCTCGCTAAGACCTTTTCTCTTCAGCTCTGGCATGTTCTGTAGTTGTAGTTTGACTGCACTTACTTGTTGGGTAGTACTAGCACTGCTTTTGCCATCCAGCTGTTTTTGTAAGCAAGTTTTTGTACTTTTAAGTATACATTATTATTGGACAAAACCTCAGTTTATTCACCATTTACACAACAGGTTTATATGCTAAAAATTAATGGTACTGTATTTGGATGTATGCGTATGATTACTAATGTATTGTGTGTGTGTGTGTGTGCGCACAGCACTGTGTGGCGTGCCAGAAGCCGATTGAGCCTGAGGCCCAGCGTGTGTCGTATGGGGAAGACCACTGGCATGCTGAGCCCGAGTGCTTCCGCTGCTCCGGCTGCTCCAAGTGCCTGATGGGTCAGCGCTTCATGGCCCTGAAGGGCAAACTGCTGTGCTCTGTCGAATGCAAAAAGAAGGTTATGGGTTCTTAGATAACTGTAGCCAACTCCACCCAGCGACGTCGGCCCTGGAGGGCGAGTGGAGTGTCCAGCATGGTTCGCTCATTTCCTGGTGCGAACATTCCTGATTTAACTCACCTGTAATGACCAAGTGTGCTTGAGCAGAGAACCACTCGACTGTGCTGGACTACAAAGCTAGCTTTTTTCAGGGCATTTTTTTACCACTATCTCTGCTTCAGAGCAGACGCTGAAGCACTCTCCTACGTTTCGGGTTGATTTCAGCATGCACTGTCTTCCTTTCTGTTCTTTTTTAACTTTAGATTCATAACAACTTTTATATGGACCTAATTTCCTTACAAGCTCTTCCAAGGCATAGTTTTGCATACAGTGGCCTGAAGGTAATAAGCAATACAGCAGATGTAAATGAACCAAAGCCCTGTCTTAACACTGTACATTTAGTATGTGCCAGTAGGGACCAGCTGGGTTTCTCTGTCCTGCAGTGTTACAGCCCAGACCAGTATTATCTCAAACAAGACGCCGGCTTGGCTCCAAGTGTTCAGTTGTGTCATTTTGTATTTTTCTCAGTTTTGTTTTCCAAGTGCCATTATCGTTTCTTTCACACCACTGGAGCTGCACTTTATTGAGTTTTTTTTTCAGCTTCTGTTGCTTTGTAATCTAATAAATAATTTGTAATCTAATAAATAATTTGCAGATGCACTTGACTGGGAGTTTTCTGTCATCACAGTATACAGTATCATCACACAAAAACAAACCACTAAAGTCAGGCATACACTTTGCGATTTTAGAAATCTTATTTGCTCACAGCTCACACTGCACGTTTGAGTTGCCCACCGTGTATGGAGAAAGCCTGCGACGTATGTACTCACACTGTATGGAAACGCTCCGGCCGATACACATGATGCGACATGGTTGCTTACACTGTACATGAAACGCAGCCCATACAGACGGCTCAGCTCTGTCTACAGACCATTTCCAATAAAGCTGTTTCACTCATAACACGCTGCACGTCCAAAAACACTGGCTGAATCCCAAAGGCTCCCTAGTGTACTACATAGGATAAATGGCTCCTGCAACCAGCTACATAGGAACGAGGGGGGCGTTTAGGATTGAGTCTGCTCCGACCAAATCGGGCTTAAAATTATACGCTTATAAAAATTATAATAATAATATTTAAACTTATACAATTATATATATACACTCGTGGCCCCTGGTGGCTCAGGGGCCCTAATTGACTGCATACACCATTTAAATGCAGTTCATTCCTATGTGTAAATCTCCTGTTGCCCTCAAGAGCCTCCACTGTACCAAGAATGTACACTGTTATGTAGCCAAATTATTGCATGTGTACACTGTAGCATTGGCGTAGAGGCAGACGCAGGAAGAGCACTGAGCTTCGAGTAATTTCTCTTTTGTTGAGGTCAGCAGCAACAGTGCTACTGACCACCTGAGAGAGCAGGCAGGTCACTTTTAGGCATTGGACTTTCTCATGACACCCAACTCCAATAACTAGCCCCACAGCCAGCACATCACAATAAAATGTGCAGGCACTAATAACGTCCATAACAAAATAACTGTTTTTACAAGTTTAAATATCTCTCCTATTGCAGCCATGGTGGCTCCCAAGACACTGTATAGCCCATTCCCTCAAGGAGAGTTATTCCCAGTGACCTCACAAAGCCTGAGCAGAGTCCATGGGGTGTTTGGGGTTCTGGTCCAGCTCTTGTGCCCTTGCAGTCTCTACAGCAGGGGTTTTTAGAATGTCTCTTCAGACACGCTCACCTCCCAGTCCACCTTCAGTTGTGTCCTCTCCCCCCTGAGAGACTGAGCGCTGCATCCTCCTCCCTAGTGTGTGGCAGCACTCCTCACAGCTCACAGTGTCAATTCTACTGTCTTACTGGGGGCGCGCCAATGGCGGAGTGCTGCCTGTGTAGCCCGGAGCCTTGGCTGACCCTGCCACCACCACCTGCTGAAAACGTAGCTGAAGGGCTGCCATCAGTGCCACCAGTTCCATGTTGCTCCGCTGGCAGGTCCTCACAGCCAACAACCTAATTACATGTTGAAGTCTCACGTACCGCAGCCGCGGCGCATTCCAAGAGCATCCATGGATCTACGGCCATGCCAACCAATAGCGGTGAACGACAATACATTATTTTCTCAACTCATATAGCTACACCCTTAAAAAGGGGGTTCTTCAACGGGTTCCTTTCTAAGGGCATGGTTATATCTAAAACCATTAATAATTAAAGACGCAGATGAATGGGTAGATGGTTCTTTGCTAAGTTAAGCTGATATGTGGTTCTGTACAGCACCAAATGATTTTGAGCTTCTAATAGTGTGAAAATGGAGTAAAAATCTGTCCTTATTGCTAAATCTTAGACGATAAACTCTACTAATTGAGATTAACTACACATAACAGTGAGATAAACCATGATTTGGGAGCCCTAGTATCCTAATTCCACTTTGGAATCATCGTGTCCATAGATACACTTTGCTATGACCACAGTCGGCACCAGATCTTCAGCTCCAGCATGAATCCAGTGTGTGCAGCCTCGGGATCTCTGAGCAGTGGAGCTGGGTTGTAGGTAATCCCTCAGCTATTCCACCATTGAGGAGAAGTATGCGGCCTGTCTGGCACTCCTGGAAAAAGGCGGGCACGTTTTTTATGTTGTGTTTTCACGCAACCGTGGAAGCCAGCACAATTCAAGGAAGCCCGGTCCTTATGAGGGTCTATTGTTTTTTAATGGTAGCCGGCTCAAGTGCGTGACGCCATTTCCTGACACCTTTACCTCCGCGCGCTGCTCAGAGAGGCTCGCTCTGGACCAAGCCCTCCACGCTCGGGAGGAGTTTTCCAGAAGGGAATTCTTTCCCTCTATGTCATCCACGGCCCAATTTGCATGGCGCTTTCCATGTCAAGCACGACGAGTGCGCGCCTAAACCTGGAATTTCCTCCCCTCTTCCAGTGTTAGGGATGATCTGCTGATTTGCCTGTGGTCTCCTCAGGCGATGAGAGCCAGAAGCAAAGTGTTTCTGGCATTTAGTGGAGCAGTAGCTCTGTGGAAAGGCCTGCCAAACCTCTCTCACACACCCGCGCGGAGCTGGGACACACTCCAGCCTCAGAGGAAAGTGCTCCCACCGTTAGCAGCCGGGACTGCAAAGACTTTCCTGGAACTGTTCAGCTTCACATCATTGTTCCACTCATTAGGCCACGATAAATCCAGCAGATATATAACATTGTACTGTGTAGCAGTTGTATGAGGCACGATGTGTATGTACATTATATGAATAACACAATAGCCATAGTTTGCACATGATATGATCTACATTATTTCTGTTTCCATTCAGAAATCTGATCTATGGCCATACATGCACATGTATCATATGTCATAAATGGGCATTATGAAGGTAAAGCATATATTTTAAAATATATGTACAGATATGAAGGAATCAACTGACAACAATGAAACTTGGTGGGTAGGTCTGACTTTGTGAGACATGTGAATAATTCAGGTTTCGCACTTGGCCGTGCATGTGACGTAAGCAAGGATGGGCCTTGTACCTGACTGACCCAACAGCCGCGATTGTGGGCATTCAGCAAGCAGTGATGGCCTCCATGAGTCATCCTGTTAGTGCCAGCACCATTGGCAGATGGCTGCACAACACAGGACTATACAACACAGACTATATATACTTCTGGACTATATGCACACAGACTGTTACAACGACTGCCCCTAACACCACATCAACGTGCCAGATACTGCAGTGGTGTCATGACCGACTGTCATGGAGTAACTCAGAATGGCAGTGACGAGTCCTGCTTTTGTCTTGGTGGAGATGACCAACGAATCCGTGTGTGGAGGCACCGTGGTCAGCGCCAAGATGAACAGTTTGTTGTCATGTATCACACATCCAGAAGGTCATGTGTCACTCCACCTCCACCCCTACTGCACAATCTGCAGGAACTGTGTGAGAATATTCAAGCTGCATGGGATGGATTATCACAGGACACCATTAGGAACCGAGACGTCTGAGGCCGTTGCCTGACACCATACTGAGAGTAGCTCAATAAATATTGATCATATCAGTCTAAATTTATCATCATTTATTGTTCCTGGTAACCTTTATGTTCCTTCCCAATAGCATTGCATTTTAGGCTGGCAGTCTGAATAGGGCTTTGTTCCCCAGGACCTGGGTTCAATTCCTGGTGGAGTTTGTATGTTCTCCCTGTGTCTGTGTGGTTTTCCTCCCACAGTTCAATGATGTGCAGTCAGGTGAATTGGAAATGCTAAATTGTGACCTGTGATAGACTGGTGACCTGTCCTGGGTGTTTCCTTCCTTCTGCCACTAAGTGCTAGGGTAGGCTCCAGCACCCCAGAAGGATAAAGTGGTGGATGTACCTCTCCACCCTGAGCATCAAGTCTCAAAACAGTCGTAAAACAGTGTCCAAAACCACATACAGCTCTGTTACACATACTACAGTAATGAAAGGATTTCTAGCTACTGTATTTTGACATATTATGTAGTAGGACAGTATGCGGTTTTGGGCGCTGCCAATATCTCAGGCAGCATATTAATCCTTTTAAAGTAATAACTCTCTGGGAGGGAGCTTTCAGAGACATTAAACTCTTCAGATGTCTGGTTCCTACCACCACCCTTTTTGGCACCCTTACTTTCAACAGTGTTCCAAAAACAACAAAAGCGTTTTAAAGCATGGTGAGAATGTATTTTTAAGGGGAATAAAAAAATGTTTTATTCCATTAACAGGGACTACATCATCCTCATCAGTACTTGTCCTGTAGTGAAATGATCCCTGCACATGAGCTGAAACAAAGACGGGAAGGTAAAAAACATCAGCCTTTGTAACTCCTCTCCTGTTTCGGTCACATACTTTTCCATTATTAAACACTGGCACACATGTGCACAAGGAAAATGCATCACAGTAGCAGTTAGTAATCAGCTAATATCAGTCATTGTAACCGAAACGGAGGTCTTGGTTCTGCTAAGTGTGCCCAAGTCCTCATCTAGGACTTCAAACGGGCTGATCCGGGGCTGTTTACAAGCGTATAAAAGCTTCTCTTAAGCTCTCCCAGCTGTGTTCGCTCCATGTGCTGTGGGCAAGCCAACAGCCCAACCACGAACTCCTCTTACTGCTTTTGTCATTTAAGGCTGAGTGAAATGGCTCTCATGCAGTAATGGAAATGCTGTTCAACTGACTGTCAGTTGCTTGTCATCTCTGTTGTAATTAGACTCTACCTGAACACCAGCTTTACCTGTCCAGTGCTTCTGCGACGTCCCTGCAGGTGGTGCTCTCACACACCCATCAGCAAATTCACACAAATTAGCTGCACATTTGTCCAGTTTCAGCACACAGGTCTACACTTCTGCTCAGCCTTGGATTCGTGTGAAAGGAATGGTCTCTCCGAAAAGGTGTAATGATAAGACTGAAATGCTGTGTTCTTGGCTGGACACAAGCTACTCAGCGTGGGACAAATGTTCGATTCATCAAAATGTGGGGATCTGCAGAAGAAAAATGTTTCACAGTTTGTATCACCAGGCCTTCACAATGTTTCACCAGGCCTTCTGGACATGTGGTGTGTGACAACAAACCGTTCACGTTGACCACTGTGCCTCCACACATGGATTTGTTGGTTGTGTCCACCAAGACTCAGCTATGCTGAGTCACTCCATGACAGTCTGGCACGACACCATTGCACTTTTTGGTGACACTGACGTGGTGTTAAGGGCGGTCGTCATAACGGTCTGTGTGCATGTAGTCCTGCGTCATGCAGCCGTCTGTCAATGGTGCTGGCACTAACAGGATGACTCATGGATGGCGTCACTGCTTGCTGAATGTCTGCAATCATGGCTGTTGGAGCAGAAGAGTTTAAGAAGAGTGTGATAATTGTTTTTGCTTTCACCAAGTAGAACAGAAACTACCAGCATGATAGGATTGAAATACTGGGTGGCGAGCTGCAAAGGTCAACCCAGCCTCCTTTGTAGCAGGACCCCCAGGAAATGCCCCGGTGCCATCTCCTTGGTGCTGCCTTGTTGAACACCGGACATGCCTGCTTTGCCATTGCACTCTGCAGCTCTGCTGTCAGCTTGTGGCATCGTCTGTGGCTATTGCTACTAGGCTGCCACACACCTCCACCAGCAAGTCCTCGCCAGCTGCCTTCCATCCTCTGCTCTGCTCCTGGTCCTTACACACTGTCTCTGCCATCTCTGTGCTCCATTTCCACCATCTCCGTGCTCTATGTCCCGTCCTCAAGGGGCTGCATCATCCTCCACAGTCCTCAGCAGGGTCCATTAAGGCAGGACCAAGTTACCCAAGTTTGTGGTAGCGCCATCCCCCATCCAGTCCACCCTCTTCTAACATCAGTGTGACGTCTTGGCAAAGCTGAACACGTGGAAAACACAGCGGCCCAGGTGAATGCCCTCCATTGAACATGGCAGCAGTGAGGAAACCGCTGCCAGCGCTAACTGAGTGGCCGAGGCAGGTCATGAATAGCCGCACACTTCAACCCAACAGTACGCAAACTGCACCACTAACCCACAGCCCAGCACAAGGCAGCACGAGAAACACAACTACACATCTCCAGGCTAACAGCCACATCTATCTACTGGATTTATTTTCTCTCTTATTGTGAGTCTGACACTTCCCATGAGCTTTCGTGCATCCATATCTGCACAAGCCAATAGCCAATCAGCCATGATGCTATAGCATACTGACAAAAAAATAGTCACCTGTGACTGAAATGTACCTAATAGTGTATAATACCTTTATGAGCACAAATAACAGCTATGGATAGATTTGGCATGGACTGGATGTAGGTTTCTGGATGTAGGCCACATCCATGTTCAGACACTCTTGCATCTACGAATTGAGCAGTTGGGCCAGGTTTAGTGGAAGCCTGGCACAATTCTGAGGAGAATTTCCTGTAGACTGGGATTTTAGCCACTGCTGGTAGACCCGTATGACCGTACGCTTCCATACACCTGAAGATTCAACTACTTCCTTCACACTATGGTCTTTGGCACACCCAAATGCAGTCACTCCTTTTAGCCAATCATTAACATCTGCTTTGGAGCCATTTTCCACACATGGAATGAGACATTCACTGCACTGTCTCAATCTATGAATCCCGTCACTCACACCCCGCAGGGATTTAAAGCCCCATCATCCTCGTGCAGCACCATCTTAAACACATATGGTCATTTTTGTCCAGTGAGCTCATGTGGAAAAAGTTCCAAATAGTGGAACTTAGTTAAACAGGGTTGAGTTTATATGGAGAGACATTGACTTTTGTCATTGTTTACTTTGGCTTAGCTGTGTTAAACTAGTCCCACCACATGGAGGCTGTTCTTAGCTTTAGCCTGTGTAGTTTTAGCTTTGAGTTATATACATGCTTAAAAGAGGTGTTATATTACAGCCACCAAGACACTTACAGTGATTACCTTGGGGTGAATCTACGGGAATATGAGGAGATGCCAAAAGCATGTTCTACTTACCCTACATTAGTCGTTTTTTTGGGGGGCGGTGTGCGGTATCGCTTTAAGAGAAAGAGATTACCCAGCGGGTGTGGTGATAGCTGAGACATAAATGTCAGTCTGCTGAACCTCAGGTGGAATTCACCCTTTCTCATAGAGAGAGTGGGGCGGGGGGACGGATATCACATGAATGACACAAAGAGAGGTAGTGTAGCATTCTCCTGGGAGCACCCTGCCAGAACAGTCTGCTCTTTCACAACAGACTCTCACAGGGAAAAGCCTTCTGGTCACTTTTCAGTAAAATATTTACTCTGTTCCACGGCTGACCTTGAAACATTGCTCTCGCAAATATTGTAACTTGGTAGGGAATCTGCTGGAACACTCTCGTTCCTCCTCTCTCCCTCCTTTCATCTTTGCGAACACCCCTCAGCTCAGCCTCTCCCCAGACTGAAAGAGTATCTTCTCTCCTGGGGTTAGCCAAACAGGTTTGTGGGGCTGCAGTTATTTCAGGTTCATGGAAGTGACACTTGTTTACGGACTGTTTCTCATGGATGAGCTCCAGGTGAATAATAGCTTTTGCATATGATGTGATCCCTCGCTGGCAGCCTGTTCTCTGAGTTCGGAATTCTATGCCAGTCTTTGCCCAAGGCTTTTAGGGATAACTCACTCACGCTCACTCTCTCCTCTATTGCCTGGGCACGCTCACTGTGGATGTGGGCAGAGGCCTAAGGAAAAGCCCCGGTGCTGCCCGGAATGCTCAGTAAATCACAGCTGCTGTCGTCTGTTTCTCCTCTCCACTAAACATTCACATACAAGTAGTATATCGGAGAGTACATTAACAGTGTAGCGCAGTCCTGATTATCCAGCCGGGAATGTACTGATAACATGCACACACACACACACACACACACACACACACACACACACACACACATATCTGTCATGCTGACATCCACCCATCTATGCTTTAAGGTGGTAGGTCTTTTGCTCTATTTCTTTCTCGTTCTCATCACTTTCTCCCCCTTTTCTATTTCTTTCTTTTTCCTCTCTTTCATTCTCTCATTCACTCACTTTCTCTTTTTTCCTCTTTCTTCCCCTCTCTCTCTTACATTGTTTCTCTCTCACTCGCTCTTACTTTCTCTCATATTCTCTTGCTCTCTCTTTCTCTCTGTGCTCTTTCTCTCTCTCTGATATATATATATATATATGTTTCTCTGTCTGTCTCTCTCTCTCTGAATCTTTCTTTCTGCCACCATTCACTCACCTTCTCCTCTGTCTCTTTTTCTCTCTCTTCTAATTCTTAAATTCATTCACTTTCTCTCTCTTCCCTTTCTCTCTCTCTCTCTCTCTCTCTCTCTCTCTCTCGGTTTGTTGCTCTATCCCCTCTTTCATATTGTCTTGTTCTCTCTCTCTTTTTCTGTCTTTCCCTGTTTTTGTCTCTATATGTTCCCTCTTTCTCTGCTTCTCTTTCTTTCCTTCTCTCTCCTCTCACTTTCACTCACTTTCTGCCCCTCTCTCTCCTCTAACTCTTTACTCTCTCCTCTCTTTGTTTTTGACTCTCTCTCTTTCGCTCTGTCGCTCTCTCCATTACTCCTTCTTCTCTCATTTTTCTGTTTTTCTTCCTGTTTGTCTCTCACTCTCTGCCTCTTATATTTTCTTTCTCTCTCTTGTTCTTTCTGTTTGCCTATCTATTATCTCTCTGTTTCTCTCTGTTTTCTTACACACAATAGGTTTCTCACTCACTCTTTGTCTATATCACTCTCTCTCTCTCTCTCTCTCTCTCTCTTTCTCTTGCTTTGTTTACCTCTGTTGTCTCTCTGTTCTTGCTTTCTCTTTTACTCTCTCTCACACTCTCATATTCTCTCTTGCACTTCACTTTCTCATCTTACACACTCATTTGTTCGTTCTGTCTCTCTTAGATTCACCCTTTATCTCTTACTCTTTCTTTCTCTCACTTGTTCTATCTCTTTATGTCTGTCTCTCTCTCTCTCTTTCTCTCGCTGTCTCTCTCTCGCTGTCTCTCAGGCAGCTGTTGGATGAACCCACCCTGTTAGAGAGATACCTGTCTCAGTATGCGGTCCAGGTGGAATCAGAGCACATGTGGTGTCCAGATTCTTCAGAAATGATTGGAAAAGGAGTGGGAGTTCAAAAAAAGACACTGGGCCAGTTTATCAGCTGCTGGGAGAGCAGAGATAAGTTTAATACCATATATATGACTGTGATTTGGGAATGTAAGAACTGATCCGAGCAAATCAGTCAGTTAAACTAACCAGTCAGTCTTCAGAGTCTGTAAACAGCAGTTCTTCATGCGTTCTCCAGGGTTTCACAAACTCAGTGTGTCCCACAACTCTTCAGAAACTTCATAACTCCAGTTCTGACAGTTATTGACAGATCAGTGAGTGAATTAGAGACTGGCACACCCCTTTACCCCAAAGACTGGCCCCTTCCCCACCCCGAGGCAGTTTAGGGATGTGGGAATCTGCTGAAACCCTAAAATCCTCTTGGGAGAAGCTGCAGTTTTGAAGCCGTTTTTCTTGTGACAGTTGCAGTATGATGTTGAGAGGAGACTGATTTATGAAGCCCTGAAGCCATCACAACGTAAACAGCAGAAAACACAGAGCACAGACGGCTTTACCTCAGTCCCACTGGCCTCAGCTGCTGAAGGGTCAGCCGGGGCTGCGGCCTTCTACTGACTGTAAGGTCACACGTTACAACATGAAAAACAATCAGAATGGTGCAAGAGAAGGAAACAGTGACACACATACTCTAACCCAGAGTTTGTTTTTGGCAATTTAGCAGAAATTGAAATGCAATTATGCAATTCATAAGCTCACCGATGAGTCCCCTTGGTGATGTTCTGGGGGGGTTTTAATTACATGGAAATGGGTCCTTTGGTGGAGGTGACAGTAAATTTGAATGCCTACATTGAGCTGCTGGACAACCAGGTTTTGCCCTTTGCTCGAAATATTACAGAAGAACATAACATTCCTATCCCTGTATTCCAAGATGACAATTCCTGCATTCACAGGGCTTCAAATGTGACTTACTGGCATGATGAACATTCAGGAGCATTCACACATCTGGACTGACCTGCAAAATCCCCAGATTTGAATCCTCTTGAGTGGGACTACCTGGAACAACCAGTGAAACGCCAGGGAAGGCATCCACCAAATCTGAACCAACTGCGCAACTCTTTGGTGCAAGAGTGGCTGAACATTGACGTGGCCTACATCCAGAAACTTGTCCAGTCCATGCTAAAATCCAATCATAGCTATTATTGGTGCTCATGGAGGTCTTATACGCTATTAGGTACGTTTCAGTCACAGGTAACTCATTTTGAAACTCAGTCTGACGAACTTAGTTACACACAGTAAATTAATAACTCCATATACTCATCATCAGATGAATAGTTGCAGCAAGAAGGAAGTGTGGGATTGCAATGCTGTTCAGAAGAAAGATGAAGGTTACCAGGAACAATGATGAAACATTTAAACTGATAGCAGTCTTTAGCAGTCTTGGGCAACACTGACGTGGTGTTAAGGGCAGTCATCAAAACAGTCTACATGAAGGTAATCTTGTGTCATGCAGCCGTCTGCCAATGGTGCTGGCACTAACCGGATGGCTCATGGAGGGCATCACTGCTCGCTGAATGTCCCCAATCATGGCTGTCGGGTCAGTCATTGCATGTCGGACAATTCGTTGGCTCTCTCTCTCCGTGGTTTGTGTAGATCTCCCTGATCCTTCATGTCACTGGTGCGTGCCTTTGTCTATCCTATTCAGCAGTTTCTTAATCAGCTTTTCCATTCCACCTTAAATGCCACAGGTGCCGGAATGTAACTGCAGCACCGTTTAAGGTGGAACGGAAAATTAGTAAAAAAAAAAAAAAAAGCTGGCGAATAGGAACTTCAACAGGATCCCGGACAAATTCAAAGCTGTTAGTTTGCTCTGCACATTAAACTCTCAACAGTTTCTTAAATCTTGGACAATATGGAGCAGCTTCACTCAGCATTTAACCCTGAAGATTCAGGTTATCTTTAACTGAAAGTTTCATAGTGAGGAACAACTTTAATTTGCTTCGTGCTGATAACTAGACCAAAAACAAATATGTAGGATAGGTAACACTAGCTACTAGCTAGTTCTGAGTAGCTAGCATATTAGCTGTGTTTGCGATAGTGAATAGTATAAGGGTATTTTTCTGTCTGTTTGTTTCAACATATTTCTTCTGTGTAATCATCACTGTGTATCTGTAAACCAACCAGTCAGATCAGAGCTCATCAGATTATTCATGAGCTCACCAAAACAGGGAAAATTACTCGTTTCATTCTGGGGCCTAACCATAGGGTGTAAATGGGTGTGTTAAACCACAGCTGGGCATTTTCACCCTGACCAAAGTCACATACCTTCTCTGTAGATATCTGAACAACTTAAAATACTGAGTAAATGTATTCTGTGGCACCTTTTAGAGTGTGGGAGTCTCCAAGTCTGAGGTTCCAGGCTGTAGTAGAAGAGACAGGTGACTGAAGGTGATCCTCAGGAACAGTTGTATGTAAGCTTCTTCAGGAGTTTGTTGAGTAGTAGGAGCAGTATATGCACTCAGGGGTCTCCCTGCTTCGCACTGCTCCAGTCACTTTGCTCCATTTGACTCGGCCCGTTACAGCTTCCGTTTCCTTCAATTGTACACAGGCTTGTTTCCCTCTGTCCACACTGGAACAAGCTGGTCACTTCCACAAGAGCACTATGTGCCTTTGTGTAGTACTATAAAATGGAAAAACTGCATTCAGCATGAAGCTACACATCTATTATCGTTTTTATGAATAGGGTGCTTAGCTTTAGTTCTGTACAAACTTCAAACGTAATGTCATGCAGTGCAACCAGGTCGAGATCATTAATCTGATTACAGCAGCAGTAAAACTCACCAGGAGCAAAAAGAAATGCTGGAAAAAGGTGTATTTCAACCTAATCTTTGCAGCATCTGTAGCATAATGTTGATTACCATGGACCCACACTTTTTGATTTTCACACATTTATTTAATTTCCAGTCTAAATGGCCAAATTTTGGGAGATATTTGCTGCAGGTGTTCTTAAAATAATGAATTAACCACTCGAGAGTCCAAAAAATACTGTCCATAGTAATTAATCATATGCTACAGGTACAGCTGATAGAGATGAAATTGAACATGAATGGCACAGTTGGCCTGAAGTCCTCAAAACACTTATCATCAAAAAATAGTTGCACCCAGAAGGAATCAACCAACAGGAATGAAATTTGGGGATATTTTTGACACTGTGATATAAGCAAGGATGGGCCTTATCGCTGTACCTGACTGACCCAGCAGCCACAATTGTGAACATTCAGCGAGCAGTGATGCCCTCCATGAGTCATCCTGTTAACGCCAGCACCACTGGCAGGCGGCTGCACAGCGCAGGACTACATGCACGCAGACGACTCCGCGATGACTGCTCTTAATGCCACGTCAACATCACCAAAGACTGCAAAGGTGTCATGCCAGACTGTCATGGAGTGACTCAGAATGGCAACGGGTCATCTTCAGTGATGAGTCCCGCTTTTGTCTTGGTGGAGACCAACGAATCTGTGTGTGGAGGCACCGTGGTCAGCACCGAGATGAACGGTTTGTTGTCATGTGTTACAAGTCCAGGAGGCCTGGTGTCACACCACCTCCACTCCTACCGCACAATCTGCAGGAACTGTGTGAGAATGTTCAAGTAAAGGGACGGATTATCACAGAACACCATTAGGAACCTCTACAACTCCAAGCCAAGACGTCTGGCGTGCTGCATTAGCAAACATGGTGGCCCAACGCCTGAGAGACACTACTTCTGTATGTGTAGCTCAATAAATATTGCCCATATCAGTCTAAACTGATCATCATTTATTGTTCCTGGTAACCTTTATCTTCCTTCCCAATAGCACTGCAATCCCACACTTCCTTCTGGGTGCAGCTATTCTTTTCACGGTGAGTGTATTACTAGAGTGCTCATGTTGCTCTGTAGCTGTTTTGACCTGAATTAACCTATCACGGAGCTGAACCTGTTCAAAATGAATTAAGTCTCAAAGGACACATCACCTCTCTCTCTTTTTCCTCTCTCTCTCTCTCCATCCCACAGCCTTCAGAAAGTGACCATTTGTGGGTAAGCAAACACACATCAAGCTGGATGGTGGTTCATGAATAAACGGATTCTCTCACTGAGCTCGGACCTCCAACCCCCCCACTCCAAATCAACACCGCATGCATGTGGATCACTGCCACTGCGGACGCTCTGGCAAAGGACCCCCTCACTGGAGGCAGATGCAAAAAAAGTCTGGAAAAAAGAGAAAAAGGAAAAAGCAGTGGAAATACAGTACTGTGCAACGTTCAGAGACCACCCTTCATTTATATCATTTACAGTCAAGCATTAAGTGTGTTATTAATTTGTTCAGGAGATATTTCTGAGGAGATCAGATATAAGAGAATCCAACTGCATCAGGAAGAAGAAAAGCAAAGGAAAATAAGGGACAAAAACAAAAAAGTAAGACTCCTAACAACTACCTACAAGACCTGGTAGACCACCAACAGTGTGCCCCCATCAGATAAACAGCACTTAAAGCTTCATCTCTAAGAGAGAGAGCAGAACATCAAGCTCCACTCTTGCTTAAGATCTGAGAACATTCACAGTTGTTTCTCTCCATCCTTCCTTCCACTGTGAGAAGACAATTCAACACTAGGGGTCTACAAAGGATGTGTAGCTATTCATGAAGGTCCTTGCTAAGAAAGGGACACGGATACATCAAACAAAGATGCTGCTGCTCTCTCAGGTCAATGGACTGAGCACTCCAGAGTCTAGACCCCAACATCATTGAATGTATTTGGGATTACTTTGATTGTGATAAAATGCTAAACCAACCTCTACAACTGAACTTTGGAGTCATGAAAAGCAAGTCTCCTGAACAGACTGGAAGCTGTAATAAAGGTAAAGAGCAGACACACAGAACACAAAAGAAGAGATATTCTATTTACACTCATCATCAAAGGAATAGTTGCACAAATAGCTGCAAGAAGTTGAAAGAATCGACCAACAGGAATGAAACTTGGTGGGTAGGTTTGACATTGTGAGACATGCAAATGATTCACGTTTCGCGCTCGGCCACACATGTGATGTAAGCAAAGACAGGCCTCATCACTATGCCTGACTGACCCAACAGCCACAATTGTGGACATTCAGCAAGCAACGACACCCTCCATGAGCCATCCTGTTAGTGCCAGCACCATTGGGAGACGGTGTCATGACGCAGGACTACATGCACGCAGACCGTTACGACGACTGCCCTTAACACCGCATCAACTTCGCCAAAGGCTGCAATGGTGTCGTTCCAGACTGTCATGGAGTGACTCAGTGGCAGCGGGTCATCTTCAGTGACGAGTCCTGCTTTTGTCTTGGTGGAGACGACCAACGAATCTGTGTGTGGAGGCACCGTGGTCAGCACCAAGATGAACGGTTTGTTGTCACGTGTCACACGTCCAGAAGGCCTGGTGTCACTCCACCTCCACCCCTACCGCACAATCTGCAGGAACTGTGTGAGAATATTCAAGCTGCATGGAATGGATTATCACAGGACACCATTAGGAACCTCTACAACTCCATGCCGAGATGTCTGGAATGTTGCGTTAGCAAACATGGCGACCCAGCTCCATACTGAGAGACACTACTTCTGTATGTGTAGCTCAGTAAATATTCCCCATATCAGTCTAAATTTATCATAATTTATTGTTTCTGGTAACCTTTATCTTCCTTCCCAATAGCACTGCAATTTGTTGCCTCCATATGGGTGCAGCTATTCTTTTGATGATGAGTGTATATAATTGCACAAAATACTTTTGCACAGTACTGTATGTCTGTCCATGCACTCTTATTTCGAGTAAGAAAGCATCTATTGTGCACTTGATTGCAAAAACATGCAGCCTGTCTCACAGGGCTGTGTAAAAGGGGTTATGTAATTTCCTCTATTTTTTTTTTAACAATTTCATATCTGACTTTTATTAGTGTGCGGAATAGCAGCTGAGTGAGTCACTCACTGTGGTGTGTTATTCATTACGATAACTAGACGTATGACTCCCCATGGGAGTATTTCAGCCACTTTGCACCACAGCCCCCCACAGTGGCACAGCTTTTATGGTACCTTTAACCAATTGACCTTTACATCAGTGAGCTCTTAACCCTGACCTTACCTCTGCTGGAAACCCCAAACTGCGTTTGAAATATAAACATAGCAATGTGTTCAGAAATGGCGTTAAGAAGTGTGAAATTATGATACATTTTCAGACTAATTTGCTGTTTGCGCAAAAGGAAATCTGCTGCAGCGATGCCGGCGGGGCCAACGCGGAAAGATTTACAGGCTAATAAATTTTCCCCAGCAGGAATGTGCGGCTGCCTTCTATGGTCATAGGCTTCTTCTCTCCCATCAGCTTTAAGTGGAGCTGAGATTCAAGCTCTGCTGATATTGTGTGGCAAGAAGGGAGGTTATTTTTTACTGAATGGGGAGACAAAAAGGGAGCGGCGTAATGGTGGGGAGGCCAGTAAAGAGAAAGCTGCACATACATACACAGAACTCGCAGCACACCTTATGTTCATTCTCAAACAGCAGTGTTTATACGACTGGAGGACTTGCAGGACATCACGCCCTGTAAAAGAATAGTTCTGATTTACACGAATTCCTTCTTCCCCTCAATCTAGCCCATTAGCCAAGACATGTTTGCTTCTTGTTTATTTTACTTTATTTTATCCAATTTTATTTTAATTTAATTGCTTTTTATAGGGCTTTTATACAGTGTCCGAGAAGTGCAAAACAAATTAACATTCAAGAAAACAAAATTCCAAAAGTAAAAACAAATTTACAAGATGTGAAACACTTTTACCAAACTAAACAACAACAAAATCAATCTTTACAAACAGCAAATTCTGACAGAAAGGGGAGGGCTAACACACAGGAAGTGCTTGTTGCGGACCCTTGTCAATCAAACTGTTTCGCTTTGGTAGAGTGAGTGGAGTTTGAGATGGTGACAACGCTAAAGAGTCCATTTTGTGGCACGTGTTTTAGCCAGCTGGCAGTTTAATTGACAAGGGTCCGCAACAAGCACTCCCTGTGTGGTAGACCGACCCTTTCCATCAGAATTCGCAGTTTGTAAAAGTGTTTCACGTCTTGTAATTTTGTTTTCTGAAATGTTAATTTGTTTTGCATGTCTCCGCCAGCGTACTTTTATTTATCTGTTTTATTTTCAGTTTGCCTATTTATCCTTTAACATTGCAATATTATGTATTAGTTTATTATATTGATTTCATTATTATCTTATTTTCCCCCTTGATTATTAAATCCTAATTGTTCTCTTAATTATTTTACCATTTACCTTGTTTGAGTTTATTGTCAATTTGTTATATGCAGTTTTACACTCATCATCAAAAGAATACCTGTATCCAGAAGGAGGTGTGGGATTGCAGTGCTATTGGGAAGGAAGATAAAGGTTAGCAGGGACAATAAATGATGATACATTTAGACTGATATGGCCAATTTTTACACATACACCATTTTTGGTAATGCAACATGCCAGACGTTTCAGCATTGTAGAGGCTCCTAATGGTGTTCTATGATAATACCATCCCATGCAGATTGAATATGCTCAAGAAGTTCCCGCCGGCTTTGCGGTGGAGGTGGAGTGACACCAGACCTTCTGGACATGTGACGCGTGACTTCAAACCATTCATCTTGGCGCTGACCACAGTGTAGATGACCTGCTGCCATTCTGAATCACTCCATGTCAATCTGGCACGACACCATTGCAGTCTTCCCTCAAACTCTTCCAACTGCTGGAATTTCAAACTCTTCTCTGAGGCATACTTCACTTGGAAAGGATGCTACCAACACAACAGACAGTCGGGTACAGCGATATATATACTACATACTCAACATCTAATTAGTATTAGTATTAGGTGCACATTTGGGACGCAATCTTTCCTATCAGGACTTTGATTAAGGCAAGTTAGCGATGATTTAATGCTAACTGATGAGCTATAAGCCTCCACTTGTTACTCGTTAGCTGCATCAGCCTTGTAGCTCCAGTACACAACTAAAGAAGAAGTTTGGACACCAAGCATGTCTTAGCAGATTCATTACATTTGGGGTCAATGCTTAGGGGAAACTGTGTACATTTGTAGTTGGCCAAACTATCCCTTTAATTGTGTAAGGGAAAATGAGAGCATGGAATCTAGATGATGAGCTCTGCTGTTCACCGCAATATAGTAAATGGCCATCAGTGGAGCATTGTTTAAATAAGTTCCTGGTGCTGATAACCTCGCTCCCTGCCACTCCTCTGCCCTGGCTTATGGAGCTGTCTCCGTGTGGTGTGGGAGTTGTGGGCTACTGACATGAAGCTGAGCAGCACATTAGCCGCAGGTTCCTCTGGAATGCAGCAAGAGGGGATTCCGTCCAGGATGCCTGTTTTCCATGCTGGTACTCCCTCTCCCCAACGCTGACATCACCGTGCTATCACCTCTGTGTGAAGGAGCAAAAGGGTGGAGGTCAGAAGCTGCCAGCGGTTCTGAAGCTCTGTTCTGTTCAAGATGCTGCACTTTAGGAGCCATTTCACACCTCCCTGCCTTTTTTCCACTCATCTGTCTCTTCATGGTATGAAGAAATTATCACACCTCACATAGCAAAGTGAGTGTACGACTTGGAAAGTGTGTGCAAAAGAGCTAGACATTCCCAGTCTCTCCTCGCAGGCTAATGTAGGAATGTTCTTATGTTCAAGTCAAGTCAAGTCAACATTTATTTATATAGCGCTTTTTACAACAGAGGTTGTCACAAAGCAGCTTTACAAAGAATCTGGTGTTCGAGCCCCCAGTGAGTAAGCCCAGGGCGACAGAGGCAAGGAAAAAGGAGTGAAGTTAGAGAAATAAAAGTCTGAGTCTGATTAGTCTGTAGTTAAGTAGCTGGTTCATCAGATCAGCGGGACGCAGGCCAAGCTTCCACAGTGCAGGACAGCCAGGAGCTCCGTGGTGGTTAGAGGCAAGCAGTGGCACCCAGTTAGAGCAGAGCATTGGACCACACAGGATGGGCAGCAGTACAGCTCAGGCAAACTGAACACACTCTATGGTTTTAACAGAGTGCAGCAGAGACTCCGGCAGACCTGGCTATTACAGCATAACTAAAAAGGGAGAGCCAGAATGTCACAAAGACATGAGGGCTCCCCGAGAAGTCAGCGCCCCCCCACTCCACCGTCAACAAACCCGAGTGAACGTGAAGAGCAGCGGGACGACAGCACCAATGCTCCCAGCTTACCAAACACTCTCTGTCAGTGGACCCCTGGACCTGCACCTTTTATCTAGCAGAAAAACTAATTACCAAAAGCTTGACTAAACAGGTAGGTTTTAAGCCTAGACTTAAATATTGAGGCTGTGTCTGAGTCCCGAACACTGACTGGTAGGTTATTCCAAAGCTGGGGGGCCTTGTATGAAAAGGCTCTGCCCCCTGATGTAACAATAATGTTCAACAATTATGTTCCTATAATGTTCTGATAATGGCAAAGGGTGACGTTAAACTGAATCCAGCACAGGTTTGCTGCAAAACCCTTGGTTCCTCCACTTCATAGCGAAGGAAAGTCCTTGGAAAAACATTCCTGAGTGTATTGCATTTTATTCACAATGCATTTCACCTGCTTCCCTATTAAAGGCCCCGTATCATGGAAAACCCCATTTTCACTAACGGTTCCTCTACAGTTTAGGAGTATTTTACAGCTGTGCTGTTCAGTTAAAATGAGCTTCACAAGAAACCTAGAGTTGACCTTGATCCCAGTCACAGGGTGAAGGTCCAGTCAGGTGCATAGTAGGGTTCAAACCTCAACAGCAGTGCCAGCAGTAGAGTAGTCCTGTTCTTAACCCATGTGTTTAACCAGGACAGGGAAAGGTAACTCAAGGACCAATAAAAAGGACCACTGAAACAATACGGTCTAATGAAGATCATTGGTTAGGCTGGGATGTATTATAACAAAACTTAATGGTAAAGAAAAACAGAAATGTACTTACATTTAAGAGACTAACCATCATCAAAAGAATAGTTGCACCCAGAAGGAAGTGTGAGATTGTAATGCTATTGGGAAGGAAGGCTACCAGGAACAGTGTCTTAGTGTGTCGTTGGGCTGCCATGTTTGCTAATGCAACATGCCAGATGTCTCGGCATGGAGATGTAGAAGTTCCTTATTTCGTCCTGTGATAATCCATCCGATGCAGTTTGAATAATCTCACGCAGATTCTTTACCAGGCTTTCTGGATGTGTGACAAACCGTTCATCGCGGCCCTGACCACGGTACCTCCACACACAAATATGTTGGTTATCTTCACCAAGACAAAGGCAGGACTCATCACTGAAGATGACCCGCTGCCATTCTGAGTTACTCTGAATGAGTATGACAGTCTGGCACGACTATGACAGTCTGGCACGACACCGTTGACGTGGTGTTAAGGGCAGTCGTCGTAACGGTCTGTGTGCATATTTTCCTGCATCGTACAGCCGACTGACAATGGTGCTGGCACCAATAGGATGACTCATGAATATCCGCAGTCATGGCTGTTGGGTCAGTCAGCTACAGCTATAAGGTCCGTCCTTGCTTACGTCACATGCGCAGCTGAGTGTGAAACTTGAATCATTCATGTCTCACGATATCAAACCTACCCACCAAGTTTCATTCCTGTCGGTTGATTCCTTCTGGGTGCAGCTATTTGTGCAACTATTCTTTTGATGATGAGCGTAATAACTGATCCTTTGTATCTACGTTAGCAAAGCTGAGGCAGCCTTGGTCATTTCAGCAGTTCCTGCATCTTAAGAAATTAAAAGTTCAAATTATGTGGCATTCAGCTGCATTTATCTTCTTTTTGAGTTAACTCAACATGGAAGTCCCTTAACACAATTTAATTTAGTCAAAAACTCGCAGGTTATGAAAGCAATTTAAGTTGAGCCTACTCAAACAAAGCTTGTTAGAAGGTATCCACTGTATTGTAGGCATCGTTATAGACTTTACTAAATTCGAATTAGAGACCTAATAGATGAGTTAACTCAGAACCCTGTGCAGCTGGTGACCTTATAATTCTAGATCTGCGTGTCTGTAATCTTTCTACAGTGTGGTTGAGTGTGATCATAGCTACCAAGTTTTATCTACACCCTGCAACATATAAGCAATCAAGCCGCTTGGGTGAGCCTCTCGCCGTGCAGTCAAGTGGGAATTCCCACTTTCCCACCAAATAAAAACTTCAAATTCCATATGAGTAAGGATATGCCTTGATGAACTATAAATCATGAACCTGTAGGCATCAGACATGCCAAGACAAATGCTAAAGTTGTTTAGCCCGAAACAAAAGGCCGACTGGGGATGATCACCTCAGCCTGTTTCATGGAAAAGTTAATTAAATGGATGATTATCTCACTGCTAGTGCAGCTATTCAGGCTGTAATCTTTGAGCATTATCTTGTGATCGTGGCTGGCTTGCTTCAGCACAGCACCGCAGAGCTTCTCTCTCTATTCCACGGGCCCTGACTCACTTCTCAGCACCGCAGCGCTGGTCTCTGCTTGCTGAAGGAATGCGTCTCCTGGAATCTAGCTCTGGTGTTTGTGCCGGCCTTGCTGCTTTCCAGCCTCAAGAACAATGAGATCCTCCAAACTGATGTTGAACAGGTGTGTATATATGAGTGTAAGCTTTCTGGGTTACAACCTGGTAACTTTGTGTATTTTAAGGAATACTGTTCCCTCTTACTCCTTACTGGTTTTCCTCCTTACTCCAAATGCAGTTGATCAGCTGAAGCATACGTGGTGTCTAGCTTCTATAGTTTTTCACTGGTGATACTTGGCTAATGTAGCCAACAATGGAAGGGCACCATGCAAACTGTCCCAAACTGCAACCGGTGTACTCATACTCGCTTGCATAAGTGGTTTCAGACCACTTATTATGTAGTTGGACTTGTGTCCTGTCTCAGCTGAGGACTGTAAACGTAGAACCAGCACAGCAACAACAGGTGGCAAAGACAGCAGAAGATTCAGAAGGGGAGTCCAGCTGGAGGACGGTGAAAGACAGTGAAAGCAAGAACACCTGAAGGGTGGTCATGAGGACCTGTCATGGCAGTAGGGTGGCCACTTTCATAACCCCAAAGGAGGACATCATAAAGGGGGCTGGGGAGGGTGGCCATGACACTAAAACAGAATAAAAATCATAACCTAACCTATATAACACATAAATGATTGCTAATACTACAGTTAGTCAGTAGGCGAGTCACAACGTCACATGACCTTGTTAAACCAATGAAATGCAAGGCATGTCTTTGACACGGACGTGAGCCAATGGCACACACAATATAGTTCGCGAATGAACATTTTAAATAGTTCATCCCAAAAAGAGGACTAATAGGCGTCCATCCGGATATTGCGCCGGATGGAGGACTGGGAGCTGAAAACCCGGACTGTCCGGTCTAAAACCAGACACGTGGCCACCCTACAGCCTGGTGGTGTTGACCAGAGCAGGTATCCATGAGCTATGTAGCCACCCACTATTGGCTCATAAACTCATGGTAGGTGTGGCCTTGGAGAGCGGCTGTGTGAAGAGGCTCAACACTTGCCATTGCAAATAAAGTGTTGTGGTTTAGTTGAAGATGGGCACATGCTGTTTGTGCTATTCTGCTCTGACCGCCACGGTATTTTACAAAGACAGTAGCGTACATTTTGAAGCCTGAACTTTGTCCATACTCTTGTTCATTTTGTGGCGTGCATGATGCTAATAGTGCTACTTAGTTATGTATTAGCTTACAGTGTTAGCTAATGTAGCTTTGCAGTTCCACTGAAAAACTGAAACTTCAAGACGAAACATGACTTCAATGATCAACTACGTTTAGAGTTAAACTGTAAATTTGACACTTTAAATTAACCTTGATGCCATTTTTAGTGTTTAGTTTTAAACCAAATCCAAATATGCTTAATGGATACTGTTAGCTTAGCTTAACTTTTGTAGTAAAGTTATG
Organism: Semaprochilodus insignis; assembly: GCA_034552555.1. NCBI lineage: Eukaryota > Metazoa > Chordata > Actinopteri > Characiformes > Prochilodontidae > Semaprochilodus > Semaprochilodus insignis. The sequence continues at coordinate 4,781,815 of CM067485.1, forward strand.
CACAATGATCTGGATCATCTGGATCTGGACAGATGTTTAGAATAAGTTGATGTTTTAAACCAGTATTTGATGACGCATTTATCGTTTTCTGGAAGAGTAGAGTAGTTAGCCAAGCTGTGCCAGACCAACATTCTCCAGTCCTGAACAACTTTGAGCATCTTATTCACATTCAGGCACTCAGGTTATGTGGCAGCAATGTACATCATACTGACCTTCAAAACTCATTCTACAGTCTTGTTAAAACCGTTAGCCGTATATTTTCTCTGTCCTCCTGATGAATTATGAGTTATAATAAATTACCTGATTTCAGAGTACCTGATTTCAGAGTACCTGTGCACATCCCTGGTATATTCCTGCATCTGCATCAACAGGTATGTATGCCTTGTACATGATGTCCTAAGAAAAAGGTTGTTAATTATGTTTTTTTTTTTTTACTGTCTCAGTATGCATATGCCTGCCCGTGTGGATGACCAGTAGGGAAACTGTTATTGCTGCAATGATGCTGACTTTATCAGGTAGCTTTACAATGAGATCCGGGATCTCCACCTTAAGCATACATAAGAGGCTACTGAGTGTCCTGCTCTTAACGTGGCTTTCTCTGTTTGCAGCCGCTCACGTGTCAGCCTTTGGCTTCGACCAGTTAAGGCCTACACATCCCAGAATATGTTATTATGCTTTCTCTGCCAGAAATGGGCATGAACATCCATGCAACAGAATACCATCTATTCCATGGAAAGACTTGCTAACAGTATTCTTTGTAATGTTTTCACAGAGCATGAAGCAGGCTGATAAGTCAGCTGTAGCAGATTCTTGGAGTCTGAGGTAATGCTATACAACATACCAACGTATGGAGCAAACACCGATGTCTCTCTCAATTAGTTACTGCTCCTCTGAGATTCACTCTTCGGGAAGCTAGAGTTTTAATAACCGGCAGTGAGATCTGAATGAGTCTTTATAAACTCATTGTGATGTTGAGTATTGTTTAGGGCATAGCATTCAACAAACTCCACCTTACCTTTAGAAAAAGGCTGATAAACCAGCCTGGGAACTTGGCAGAGACTTGATTTGACTAGGTAGGGTTTGACACAAAGGTCAAAGGCAGTATTATGCTTCCTCACCTGCTTCAGGTATATCTCTTTCTCTAATGCGTGCCTCGTTAGAACGCTCAGCTAGTGCCAGACATGCCACTCTGTTTGTTCGCAAGAGTGAGAAAACCTGTTCAGCTTCATCTGTCAGAGAGCCTTCATTACCTAGAGCTTTCTACATTGCTGTCATACTAAAAGTGTGAGCTAATATGAATATACCAAATAACAGAATCATTTCTGAATAAAGTGAAATTCAAAAAGAATAAATATACAGAGAAAATGAACCACCAAACTATCTCCACCAACTGAATCTTATCTGGTCAAACCAGAGGCAGCAATTCTGCCCTTCCAACCAGCGTTCTTCATTATGTTATGATGATCTGACACCAACCAACCAATTTTAAAAGTTCACATTGTTATTATTTAAAACTTCCAAATATTAACAACATTAAATACATGTTGTTTGCGGTTTAAAATAGTTGGGCAGGTTGAGCAATGTCTCGCCTAATGAGGGATAACAACATTGTGCAGGGCCATTTTCCAAAGAGCTTTGTATTCAACATTTCAGAATGTCCAAATCTACCTTCGGGAAGCTATGCGCCGTGATTGGACCATCTGTAGGGCCATCTGTAGGTATCCGGGTAAAAATTAAGTATATTTTAATGTACTAGAAATGTACTTTAATAGCAGCAAGTACATTTCAAGCACATGATTGTTTTGTGTGCTAAATACCAGTGCAAAATGTATATATTAAAGTACATTTGACCTCAGTAGGACTTTAGTGTACTTAATGTAACTATACTAAGTAAGTATATATAAGTATGTTTTAATGTACTAAAAATGTACTTTAATATGTACTTAAGTATCTCTAAATGAATCTAAGAGGTGTCTCAAAATAGTACAGTTCTAATTAAGTATATATTTTGAAAGCACTAATGAATATTTTGAGTATACTAAGTACATAGTATATGACAATAGCACACTTTCAGTACCTTAAGTTTGCATTTCCTTAAATTCAAGGAAGTATACTAAGTATATTTACATTAAGTATATTTTAGTGTACTTTTTTTCTCCTGGGTAGTGATGCATGATTCTGGAATTCTGGAGTCAACTCTGGCTCTCGACTTCGGCCATTGGAATTGAGCCCCTGGTGATAATGGGATTATTGGATACAACTGAGATGGATACATCCTAAACGTAGTTCACCCACTTTATCACCTACTGATCGAGGGGCGAGGGGAAAAGCATACAGGGGGAATCTTTGCTGTAGTTGGAATTCTTTAAAAATCAACAATTTTCCAGTTGTTTTCAATTCTTGGATAAACATGGGTGCAATCTTTTTAATAGACTGACGTTGGCTAAGTACACTCATCATCAAAAGGATAGCTGCACCCAGAAGGACGTGTGGGATTGCAGTGCTGTTGGGAAGGAAGATAAAGGTTACCAGGAACAATAAATGATGATACATTTAGACTGATATAGGCAATATTTATTGAGCTACACATACAGAAGTAGTGTCTCTCAGTATGGTGTTGGGCGGCCATATTGCTAACACAACATGCCAGACGTCTCAGCATGGAGTTGTAGAGGTTCCTGTGGTTCCGTTGGTGTCCTGTGATAATCCATCCGATGCAGCTTGAATATTCTCACACAGTTCCTGCAGATTTTGAGATGATATTCCTATATATTCAATTCAACAAATACACAGTGATCATGTGGTAAAATGTAATGTAAAATGCAATGAAGTGTGTTGTCTGTAGAAGAGGTGTTCATTTATTTCCATTTAGAAAATCAATAGAAAAGGATTTTTGACCCGCAGTGTGTGCAGAAACTTTTTGTTGTCTAATGTCTGTAGATACTGGTGCTGTATTACCCTACGCTGGGCAATCTCTTGCTGCTGCTGGTGGTGCTGCTGCTGTGGGTGCAGAGAGAAGCGGCCGGGTCTGCAGGCCACACTCAACTCTTTCACCGCACACACTGGAAAATTCCTCTCTCCACCGCCTCTGTGTTTCAGAGGAGATGCTCGTTCAGGACCCGCAAACACACGCGCACACGCGCACACACACGTGCCCTCAAACACGTAGGCCATACACACTAGGGGCAGTGCTTGGATGTTTGGGTGGGAGTGTGGTAGGGCAGTAACGTTTGGAGGATTTGTTTATGTATTCGTTGAATATTTTTTGAGAGCACAGAACTGTATTTTCTAATCTAAGACCTTCTCATTCGTCATCTGGTTACGCCTGTGATATTATTTAGTTTGGGGAATGTGAAATAGAATTTGAGACAGTAATATTGTACATATACATGATATATATGCACAATTTAAAGCTTAAAATTAGATTTTATTTTTATTTTTCCTATATTTGCCCTCCCACTGAAGTTCAACCACTATATTTCCAATACTTCCAATAAAATGTATGTGTGGGGTTGGCCTCTCTGCATGGCCACACCTCCCACGTGTGAGTACAAGGCAGTAGTGGGACGCTACATAGCCCCCCATTCAATGGTCAGCCATGCTGGAGTCCTCAGACAGCCCTTGTGCACTGGTTTGAAACAGGTTCTCATTCTGGTTCGTGCACCTAATTTAGAACCGTTTGGTGTATTTCAACCAAAAACAAATCGCTTCAGAACCTGAAAAGTGAGTTCCCAGCCAGAACCATAGAATAGAAGGCTCCTTAGCGTAAAGTGTGGCGACATCTGAGGGCATGTCAGTTGAGGAAAAAGAAGGCAACAACAGCGTCACCCAGTGGTCTCCTTTGTTGACGTTGATGACGTATCCTTTGACGTTCCTTGGTTGAGGTAAAAGCTGGTACAAACGCAGGCTAGTTCCCTGAAGAGCACCAGGGTTCTAAGAAGTCTAATAGGAACCAGTTTAAAAACCAGGGTTCTTTGGACCAAAAAGGGCTAAGAGATACCAAGTCTTAGCCATACTAGAGGTGTAGTGAGCTGCACCTGCTGACGCACCACCTTCCTCTCCAGCCTGCTGAAGGTGTTCTGTCCCACTTCTGACACCAATGTTACATTAGCATAGAAGATGACATGGGAAACATAATGCTGTAAATGAGTGCTCTTTGATTGAATGCAGCAGCAAGGGAGAACTGCCGCTTAGTGCTACTGACATGGCTATGGACATCATGCAAGTTACTTCTAGCTACACTTTTCCTGTACATGGTAGATGCTCAACCCATTTGACTACCCCAGATCCCGGCACAGAAATGAAATTTACATGCCAAACTGTGCAGTTGGGACCGAAATCCTCAATGACATCAGAAAAGATGAACTTCAGGCTGCATTGTTACATTTGCTCCTCAACAGTCAGGAACGTTTAAAAGGTTACCCCTTGCACGCCAATAACAGCTACAGAGCACTACTTATTACTACAGTGTGAATGGGTGGGGCTAAACTGCTGTCGGCTCCTCAGTGCAGTCATATACAACCATGATCTTCTCAAAATGGGCCATTTTGACAGCTGAGATGGCTTAAATAGAATGTATGGCTTGATTTGGGACTGTTCAATCCAATTTTCCCATGAAATTCACCCTCTAATACAGGGTACCCATTTCCCAGGAGGCACCATGCCTATTCAGCACACACTGTTAATGGGAGAGTGAACTCAAATGTACAATACAAACCAGAACACTGCTGCCCTAAAAACTTTTCCCACATGTTTAACAGGCTTGGGATCTCTTTGTCTCTAAAGTTTGGTCAGCCTTGGCTATCTTTCATGCAGACACATCAATAGCCAAGGCCCCTCTCTCTTCGCTGTCCGTCAGTGCGATAAATTTTAAGGGGCTCGTACTGAACTCCAAGGAGCAGGAGGAGGTGCTGGATGGTATTTGGTGCTTCCTCACTGTCCTGCCCTCAGCATTTGCTCAGAGACCTACTGTTGTGTAATTATGGTACTTAGCAGATTCTGCATTCTAATCTTGTCAGTTTATGCAGAAAATGTCCACTGTCCATTTTATCAGCTCCACTTACCATATAGGAGCACTTTGTAGTTCTACAATCACAGACTGTAGTCCATCTGTTTCTCTGCATACTTTGTTATCCCCCTTTTACCCTGTTCTTCAGTAGTCAGGACCCCCCCCAGGACCACAACGGTGCAGGTATTACATAGGTGGTGGATCATTCTCAGCACTGCAGTGACACTGACGTGGTGGTGGTGTGTTAGTGTGTGTTGTGCTGGTGTGAGTGGATCAGACACAGCAGTGCTGCTGCTGGAGTGTTTAAACACTGTGTCCACTCACTGTCCACTCTATTTGACACTCCTACCTTGCTGGTTCACCTTGCAGATGTACAGTCAGAGACGATAGCTCATCTGCTGCTGCAGAGTTTGTGTTGGTCATAGTCTAGTCACAGGATGTTGCCCACAGGATGCTGCCCACAGGATGATGCCCACAGGACGCTGTTGGCTGGATCGTTTTGGTTGGTGGACTATCCTCAGTCCAGCAGTAATACTGACATGTTTAAGCACTCACACCAGCACAACACACACTAACATACAACCACCATGTCAGCGTCACTGCAGTGTTGAGAATCATCCACCACCCACATAACAGCTGCTCTGTGGTGGTCCTGTGGGGGTCCTGACCATTGAAAAAGGTGATGGGGGATAACAAAGTAGGCAGAGAACAGATGGACTACAATCTGTGATTGTAGAACTACAAGGTGCACCTATTGGTTTTCAGAAGTGGACTGGTCAGGAACAACGCTACCCCAAACTCATAGATGGTGCAGTGGAGAAGAATAAGCCAAGCTGATGACTCTGGAAGAACAGGCAGCATGGTCAGACAGAAAGATATGTCACAAATACTGGTTTGGCAACAGAGCCAAGCTAACGAGGTGCCAACACGGACACTGGCCTCCTGTGTGTGCTGCTGCCAGAGGAGCTAAGTAGAACCAAGAACCACTTTTTGATCATTGTGTTTGCACACAGAGGAATTTGACCTGCGCATTAAACCCTTCAATGCAGTGAACACCCACATTCACACACTCAAGTGAAACACACACACTAGGGGGGAGTGGCGGTGGGGGGGAGTGGCGGTGGGCAGCCCTGTCCACGCCGCCCTGGGAGCAGTTAGGGGTTAGGTACCTTGCTCAAGTTCACTTCAGTCGCGTCCTGTTGGTTCAGGGGATCAAGCCAGTGACCTTCTGGTCACAATACTGGTCCAGCCCATAAACTGCCCCTGTGCTGGGTTAGCCCGTGACTGACCCAGGGCTGAGTAAGCCAATGACTGCCTCCTGGCTGGTTCAGCCTATTACTGCCCCTGGGCTGGGTCAGCCCATGACTGCCCCTAGGCTGGGTCAGCACATGCAGCTCACCGCACTGATCGGCCTTCAAGCAGTCTCAGCCAAGGCAAGGAGTACTCATTTGCTTTAATTTCATTGTAACTCTATTTTCAGAGTTTTCATCTTTCTCATCATTTCAGACCAACAATTTCTCAAACCTTATTTCCAATTTTCTAGTTTCCTGTTAATTGGAAGCCGCTAATGGCTAGCTTATTAGAATCTGATCCACTTGTGCAGCTAAATAGTTTTTTATGTTGTTAAAAGCATATCTTAACCACATACCCAATTTTTGAAAGGTAGTGCACATATATGACCCCACATTCTAACACTGCATAAAAAACAGACCTCCAAGAAAACACAAAAAAGGAAATATGGAGAAACAGTGCCACACCCACGCACAACACTTCTCTAACCTCTTCCAGATGAAATAGATATGCAGACGCTTGCTTTAAAAACAAGGTTTGATTCATTTCACCGCACCCCTGTGAAGCCAAGTACATTGTTATTAATGTTTCGGGCAGACATTCCACGGATTCCATCAGACCAGCCCTCTTAGAAATAAACAGAATCAATCACAGTGAACAAACGGAAGAGGCTTAGCGATAAGCATTACAGGTTTATGCCGTAACTGGAGAACATAAAAGTCACCATTAGTTTCCTCTTGATTGAAAAGTGAGAGGATTACCCTATGTATGAGGAATGGAAATTACATGAGGTATTCAGAGGACAGGGGCTTCCATGGCTGTACGCACCAGCACACACTCCCTGGATGTAATGGAAATGAAGAACAGTCCCCTTATTTAACCTTAAATGCTGATTCTGGATTTGATTCTAGGCCTGAACGTTGGATAATTAGAACAGGGCCTCATCTGAGCTGGAGCCGAGTTACCCTGCTGCTTCTAATGAGCTGTTCTGGAACCCATGAAAAAAGCCTGCAATGCTGGAAAAACCTGAGTATGTCTTAGTTTAGATTCATTCACTACCCTCATTCATTCATGTGCTCATTCAGAATACACAGTGTACTCTGCAAACTCACTCCAATCTATTGTAACGCTGACAGAGTCGTTTCTAGGTGTACGTGGTATAAATGGTTGCTTATAGCCCCTGAGCCACTAGATGGCTCCAGCAAGCATTTAGTATTAATTCTTTATTTTGTTTATTATAAATTTATTGTGGGTGGCATGGTGGCACAATGGGTAGCACTGTTGCCTCCCAGAAAGAAGGGCCTGGGTTCAATTACCAGCTGTGGCATCTGGGGTCCTTTCTGCGTAGTGTTGGCATGTTCTCCCCATGTCTGTATGGGTTTCCTTTGGGTGCTCCAGTTTCTTCCCACAGTCCAAAGACAGCCAGGTGAATTTGAGATGCTAAATTGCCTCCCCAGGTGTGAGTAAACTTCTGTGTCTGCCCTGCAGTGGTTTGGCAGCCTGTCCAGGGTGGGCCTTCTGCCCATTGAATGCTGGTATTGAGTGGTTTAGAAGATGAAAGAGTGTATTTATTTATCTTTACTAGACAGTATTTCTGTGTATGTATTTTATTTTATTGATCTGTTCTCTTTACTCTCTTTTGCTTCCTGAAAACAGATTAGTTTTACTCAGTGCTATTCTTTCATATAACATAATGTGACTGGGTTGGATGGAACCCCCATGTCATTTTGAGCCTCCAAATGTCAACAAATGACCCTGGTTGACCTTTTGCACCATAAGACATAAGTGTTATACTTCATTGATCCACTTACAAGGGAAACTGGTCACTTTGCTGTGTGGGGAGCTTGGAGAGGACTTGCCAGCTGGGGCAGTAGTGGCCTGGTGTCTTGGCCACTGGGGCAGCCAAGAATGCCCAGGCAACTCTGGGAATTGAGTTCACAGCCTGCGCTGTCCTGCCACTAGCTATGGGCATCCACACCACGCCCTCTGGCCCAATATGTATCCTAATTTTTGGCGTTTTGACAAAAGAAGTGCTCTACAATTTCTTAATCTAACTTTCTGTAAAGTCTGGCCAAGATCACATTTGTGGGCAGAGCATGGATGGGGCACGTAGCTCACAGAGGGTGATGTAGTGGAGGGCATGTACGTTCCTCCCTAAAAATCTTCTCCCGATTAGCCCCTCCTCCTCACATCTTATGACTGGTCAATTATTTAACGTAGGAGATTCACACTTTGGAGGTCTTGTCATCTTTGTGTTTCTTCCCATTCCTCTCTATTATAGCCTCATTGCTGAAGATAGCCCTTCTCCTTGCCTGCTATGCCTTATTGGAATGTTCCTCGGCCGTTTTGTGCCATCTTGCCCTTGACAAGCTTATGATAAACTTTTGAAGAGCAAGCGTAGCTGACAGCTTCCAACTAGAACTCTGGTCCATCCTCCATGCCTGCGCTCAGCCACTGGCTTGCCCCCTTTCTTTCCACATCGTCTACCCAAAATCACAGGCCGTCATTTCCTACAGCTACCACGGGGTTTTGTAGCAGGAGCACAATGCAAGACCAGAGGATGAGGGCGTGTCGCAAACGGAGAGGGAAGGATTTATGCTTTTGATTCCAATTGTGTGCTAGACTTCCACTCGGACACTGAGGAATTTCCCCATACAAGAAGAAAATCTCCGGCATGATTCTCGTCCCCCTCACACACTCCATAAACAAACCCCCGAACCCCACCTCCCCCCAGCTCCCCAGCTCAGGGATGTCCTCCGATAATTTTAGCTCACTGACATCACTCCGTGTTCCTGCCCAAACATCTGTTTCTCCTTTCATTTCCAGCAGACACTGTTGGCCATATCACACTGAACCCTTTGTCTCTGAGATCAAACGTACGTGTGTTGCTGAGGAGTCAGAGTGCAAGAGACAGCTGCAAGCCTACATGAGGGCCGGGAAATGCTAGCATTATTTCTTTAACAGCCCTCTAATGCTGCTTAAGTGTTGGTAGGCTATCTGTCTAAGCATCTTGAGATATGGCTTATGACTGTTCCAGGCGAGGATCCAGGAACCCACTGTAGTTACTATCGTCTTAAAGGTGAATCCCAGCCTGAAACTAGATATGTTATTTGTTCTGTTGTGCAGTGTTCTCGTTTTATCATTTCCACGTTTTCTTTCATCATTGTTCTTTGACTACATTACCCAAGATGCATTGCACAAAGACATCACTGGGAGTCCAAGGTAGCCAACCCACTGAGCTATAGGCTAACAGAAATCACCAAACTAGTGTCCAGAAAGTCTTCACCCATCAAATAAAGGTGTAAAATTCAGGAATTCTGTCTTTCAACTGGAGGAATTGTGTCTAGATAGCCAGATAGCTACCTTGCTAACATTAGCTTAACTTTTGGACCATGTTTTGTGGGTATTTTACATGTGCTTTCCAGAATGTGCTCCTGTCATCATCTGGCCTAGTTCCACATCAATGAGATCACACGTACATGTGTGCTTCTGAGGTTTCCTGAAGTCTTGTGCAGTGTTCTCAGAATTCAGAACTAGTTCAGAACTTAACATAATTTTACATTTTCTTTCATCGTTGTTCTTTCACTACATTACCCAGGATAGATTGCACAAAACATCACTGGGAATCCCGGTAATGTCAAGTTAGCCAACCCCCTGAGCTTTAGGCTAATAAATACCACGAAACTAAACTTAGTGTAAGTCTTAAACAATCAAATAAAGGTCTAGCAAAAAGGAATTCTGTCTTTCCTCAACACAAACAGAACACCAGGAAGGCGTTTTTACCCTCTAAGCCAGAGAAAAGAAGTCAAATAGAGGAAATGTGTCTAGATAGCCAGCTAGCTATTTTGTTAACCTTAGCTTTTAGTGTGCCCACCATATCTATGAATTTCTGTAGTTTGAGTAGTCAATTCTTTCCTTTGTAACGGCAATTTAAAATACAGATACTACTGATACACAGCTGCAGTAAAATGTTTAGCTTTCTGCACTCGTCATCAAAAGAATATTTGCACACAGAAGGAAGTGTGGGATTGCAATCCTAATGGGAAGGAAGGTAAAGGTTACCAGGAACAATAAATGATAAATTTAAATTTAGACTGATATGGGCAATATTTATTGAGCTACACATACAGAAGTAGTGTCTTTCAGTATGGCAACGGGCCGTCATGTTTGCTAATGTAATATGCCAGACGTTTCGGCATGGAGTTGTAGAGGTTCCTAATGGTGTCCTGTGATAATCCATCCCATGCAGCTTGGATATTCTCACACAGTTCCTGCAGATTGTGTGGTAGGGGTGGAGGTGGAGTGACACCAGGCCTGCTGGACATGTGACGTGTGACAACAAACCGTTCATCTTGGTGCTGACCACGGTGCCTCCACACATGGATTCGTTGGTCGTCTCCACCAAGACAAAAGCGGGACTCATCACTGAAGATGACCCGCTGCCATTCTGAGTCACACCATGACAGTCTGGCACGACACCATTGCAGTCTTTGGCGACGTTGACGTGGTGTTAAGGGGAGCCGTCGTAACGTTCTGCATGCATGTAGTCCTGCATCGTGCAACCATCTGCCAATGGTGCTGGCACTAACTGGATGACTCATGGAGGGCATCACTGCTCGCTGAATGTCTGCAATTGTGGCTGTTGGGTACCCATAAGCAAGCCCCGTCCTTGCTTATGTCACATGCGCGGCCGAGCGTGAAACTTGAATCATTTACATGTCTCACAATGTCAAACCTACCCACCAAGTTTCATTCCTGCCGGTTGCACAGCTATTTGTGCAACCATTCTTTTGATGACGAGTGTAGTTTCCTTCGACATGGACAGGCTGATGTGGCTCCTGCAGCTTTAAAAGAAATCAAAAGCCAGACATTTTTTCCATAGTAAATTTGTATGACTGATGTTTCAGGAACTGGAGCAAGCATACGTGCAGAGAAGCAAGTGAGCACTGTGTGACTAATAGAGTGCTCACAAATGAAAGCCACTTTCCTAGTTCTCTATTTTCTAGAGAACTTGTGCTGCCACTTTTGGGCCAAGATTTGTGGGTGCTTTACATATGCTTTCCAGAATGTGTTCCTGACATCATATGGTGCAGTTCTACATCAGTGTTTTCTGAGCACAGAGTCACTCGTGTCTGGATATTTGTAGGTGGTAGTTCACTCTTAACATAGCAGTGGTACTAACATATACAAACCATCACCATGTCTGATATGCCACCACCACCACCACACAGTACCATGTCAGAGTCACTGCTGTGCTGAGAATGACCCAAATAATGTCTGCTCAACGGAGGTTCAGTGGTCAGAAGCTGACCAATGATAGAGGGCTTGATACATTTTGCATTGTAACAAATGGGCCAGTCTGTAATTGTGTCTTTAACCTAAAGGCCAACATCTTTCTTTATAGAGTGGCAATTTATGCTTTTTTAAAGAACCAGATTTGTTTTGGGAGATTTTTGATAAAAAAATTGATAAAGACACTTACAGATTAAACTACCCCACACTATAACAGTGTTTATAGAAGGGGTTATTATACAGATATTTCCAGCATGAATTAAATGTTTGTATAAACACTTTCTTAAACCATAATGATACAAACTAAACTATTTCTAAAAGGATTCTAACTAAACTATTACATCCAAATATCTATTTTTTCCTTGTATGAGACAGTATGAAAATAATGCTGCAAGCTTTCTGAGATCTCACTGCAGAAATAAACTGTGCAACTCTGAGGCTCATTCTTAAAACTGCCAAATATTTAAATTCTAAAATCATCCAAAGATTTGTTTTTTGGATTATAGACTCACCGGACAAAAAATTAGTCACCTGTGTCTGAAACATACCTAATAGTGTGTAATACCTCCATGAGCACCAATAACTGGATGCCTTCCATGGCACAATTCTGAGGGGAGTTTCCTGTAGACTGAGATTTTAGCCACTGCTGGTAGACCCATATGACTGTACGCTTCCATACACCTGCAGATTCAGCTACTTCCTTCACACTATGGTCTTCGGCACGCCCAAATGCAATCACTCCTTTTAGCCAACCGTTAACATCTGCTTTGGAGCCATTTTCCACACATGGAAGAGACATTCACTGCGCTGTAGCACCTCTTCTCAATCTACGAATCCCGTCACTCACACCCTGCAGGTACTTATAGCCCCATCATCCTCGTGCAGCGCCATCTGCAGGAGCTTGAAGATACTACCACCTTAAACATGCAAAGAGACTCATTTTTTGTCCAGAGAGCTTAATATGCTGATATATGCGTATTTAAGTAGATAACTTTAAGTTTCCTTGTAATGATGTTTTTGCACATGTGAGAAGCATCATTTAAACCTTAGATCAACATCAGCCTGGTCAGGAGCTGCCAATGAAACTGGCATGTTTGATTATGAAATAATGAGGTTGATTATCATGTACTCTCCATGTTAAATACTACAGTACGTATGTAAGTCATGTTTATCTCTAGTGTCTCGCCTGAAACGAGTGGTGGGTATACAGTTGCATGCGGAAGTTTGAACATCCCAGGCCAAATAATACGTTTTGTTGAAGTGAAAAATCTAAAAATATATCAAATCAAATGTGCCATAACTTTTGCCCTTGACACGTTTTTATGTTTTATGTTTTCCCAGCATATAAAGCACAACAAATGGATGGTTATTGTGCATTAATTGGGAATTGGGAATGTGCAGAATTTTTTTTTTTCCACTTAGAAAATCAAGAAAATGACTCAAACTTTATCCCAAACTGCTGCATGCATGTACTTTACAGTAGAAGATCAGAGAGGATCTCCCTTTCAGCAGGAGCTCACATTCATCACAGCTTGAGAATCCCGCCTGAAAAGCCCAACAGGAAAGAGTGGGTCACCGCGGCATTATGTAATGGGCTGCTATGGCAACTCCGAGACGGAGCTGTGTGTTTGGAGAAGGAGTGAGTAGGAGGTTTAGAAGGTTGCGGTGATGACAAAGAGTGCATCTCGCGTCACTATCCTGGATCCAGTCTCCCTCCCTCCCTGACTCTCTCTCTTTCTTCCTGTACACATGGCTCTTGCTCCTAGCTCCTGTTGAGGATGATCATACTGCACAGGTATGTATGTACTTTTGAAGCCCGGCGTGGACGTTTGCAAGGAGGTCAGGAAATGTGTAGAGCATTCTTAAAGGGTGGGAGGACATTTCTTTCTTCCAGCTTGCTAACACAAGACCAAATTCCAGGAAGGCCTCTGTCCTCAATGCCAAAAGTGCTCATCAAAGAGCGTGGCTTGCAACAACAGAGCAAATTATAGCCCTTCCTGAGGTCAGGCTCAAAAACGCATTGTGTTTAATGGATCCTGCCATTCAAACACAGGCCACCACTCACAGGGCACAATTCAATCATCAGCTCTACACACTTCCCCTTTGCATGGATGTGTTTATTAACACAAGGGGACGTTTTCTGCCTGTCCTTCTAGGATTCGCCTGGTCCCCGTGCATTGCCACAAACATGTACAGAGCTTCCTCTTTCTAGTTTATGATGGCTGTGTCTCTGTGAGTTCCTGCTATTCTCTTCTTCACGTCGGCAAACGGCACAGAGAAACCCTTGAGTGACTGCAGGCCGTGTGTGGAAGAAGGGAACTCTTCTTTTTCAAGGCAGAAATGACTCACTTGCCCCAAACGAGGAATAAAAAAATAGGGTCAGACGTTTTCCCTCTCCATCCTACCTTTAAAGCTTTCGTAAATGGCCGTTTTGCCTGTACATGCTGGAGACAGGGCTTCTAATAGCCTGTGACTGGTACTAATTGGCATGGGGGATTGATAAGGGGAAGGTTTCCAGAGGGTAAGCCCCCCGTGCGATAAAGGAGACGCTGTGCGTTTCACTCTGAATCACCCCTGCGCTTGTGTTTGTGTGTGTTTTATTGTATCCAGGCAAAGGCAGCCCTGAAGTTTCCATCCTTCGGCTTGGAGCAGCACTTTCCTGAACCGTGGCCAGGAAAATGTGTGTCGGCTTGGCAGCGCGGCTGTGGGAAGACTATGGGGTAGAGGACTGAGGGAGTTCTAAGGCGCAGGACTTTATATAGCCACACGGGCTCTTGGGACACCTTCTTTTGTGAGGACAGGCCGGGCTTCAAGGCCAGAACATGCACTGGAGCAGAGAAGCACTGTGTACAGTATGAGTGCGAGTGAGAGGAAGGAAGAGGGAGAAAGCCTGCACACAGAGAGCGGAGTATGAAGTGAAGGAGGCATTGAACAGTGTAGGATTTATGACTGATCAGTCATAACACTTCTGTAGGATGCTGTTGTTCTGGGAGGCGTGGACTGAAATACTGAAAGGCCTAACTTAATTAAGAGTGCTGCTACTGTGGTACGATTATGCATTTCTTTGTATATTTGAAGCTAAAATTCATATCCATAGCTCAAGCTTGAATTGAGACTATTGGCTTACAGAGTCAATACTTGAACCATTTACTAACTGCCATTCACAACTGCACATATAAGCAGCAGCTTTAGGATTAAAGGGTATGTGACAGATTTTTACTTTAGGTGGTGAGCGAAGTCTTTCATAGTGGTCTGATGTAACATGCCCCATTATATTGAGAATTGTTTGTAGTGGTGGTGATAGAATCCAGAAGGAACCTGAGGCACTCTTGAAGATAAGTCACAGAAGTTACACAGAATGGTTCTGAATGCACTGCTTTATATCTACGAGTGTCGATTTCTGTAGTTACCTGATTGTAAAAATGTATGTCATATAAACATGAAACTAGGATTTCTTAGCGTCATATTAAGGCCCAGAAATCTGATTAGGGAATCCAATAAAGAGAGCCGGAGTTTAGCTCAGTAATTAAATTTCCCAGCACATGTATACCCTTACTCTGATTTCTTTCGCCTTTCTCAGTCTTTTATTCTCAGAATACAGAGCACGGTCGAGGAAGTAAACAAGCACCATTTTAACACAGCAACTGTAAAATGGCAACAAAACAATTCTGGAGTGATGCTGAAACCAACTATATGCTTGACAAAAAGAAGAATTTAAATATCCTATATCGTCTGGATGATGTATGTTTATGTTGAAGTTTGAGTTTTACATTAGGCTGATATATATGTTTCAGCATTGTATGAACGCAGAGTCTATGCTATGCCCTACATAAGTGGCCTGTGCCATTGTTAGATGGCATTGTTATATTTGTGCGCAGGTGTGTGTGTGTGTGTGTGTGTGTGTGTGTGTGTCACTCCACAATTATGCCACCAAAACACTAGTTGGCGCTGGGGCTTCTGTGCTGCTGTGTTGACTTCTGATGGCAGCTGAAGTTGGAGTTAATAGTTGTCAAACTATTACTTTTCCTTTTGTTTTTTTTCCAATGCGGAAAATTACACTGCTACCAAGATCAGTCACAGCTGCTGCGGTCTGCACCGAAACAATGCGTAATTACATTTCTGGGAAGGTATACGTCAGGCTACAGGATAAAGTATGGCGTAGATTTGATGCAGAGCATAATTTGGCCTTTATTCTTTAAGTTTACTGGCTGGTTGCAAAGCAGAAATCTGATTACTGCCTGACTTATGTAGACCCAGAGTATCTTCTCACCTGAGTGCCTATAAATGCACTGAATGGATTAGTGACAAACTCAGATTTACTGCAGGTAATGGCATATTAAGTGCATGTAAACACACTCACTGTTTATTGATATTTATAAAAGATCCATTGAAGTCAAAATAATACCCAAAGAAAGAGTTATTTTTTATAGATTTTGCATAACAATAAAATGGCTACATTTGTGTTGTAGGCATTGCAAACCCTGGTTCCCATCCCCACCACCATACAAAAGTTTAGTAGGTTTCTCCACAGTCTTTACACATTTTACATCAAAATGTTCTTATAACTTTGTTTATATCTCAAAGATTGCATTATGCAGATTTAAAAAATTGAACCAATAAATATTTACCTAAAGTTAGTTACCCAGTCAGCACCTGGTAAAGCAATATACCATAGTAATAAACCATAAGAAAGTATTAATCATAGCACTGTAACGAGAACAGCTGTCATTTCTTTCCATCTCAGCATGGAAGCTTCTTGTCCGTAAGTCCAATGATCCAAAAAATGGAAAAGTGATTAGCCCGAGCTGTTGTTTGGAAGTTTTGACTATGCCGGGTCGCTAGTGCCATGTTTTTTTTGGGTGTGGAGAAGGGTCCACTTCCATGAGTCCGTCCCCTGGGCCTGAGAGCCTGGAGACTGTAGATAAAGCCTTAATTTCATGTTCAGCTGTGCAAGGAAAACAAAAACGCTTCCCGGCCTTTATTAATTAGTGACCTCGCTCAGGCTCCAGCTTGGAGAGTTTGGCTGGGCATGCTGACCCCACCTCCCACTCCTGCTGTTATCTACCGCACATAACTTCCTGAGTGAGCACTCAGCGAGGCCTATCTGCTCACATAGTGGAGATGGATGGTGAGAGAGTGAGGGGTATCATGAACTTTGGGACTGACGTTGGTTTCATGCTCCATCATTGTCACAGAAATGCAAGGGGAGTGTAGTGTTATTCACGCATTCCTTTAGCTTTGTTTAAGAAGACCAGAGGAGAGTTAAAACATGGAGGGCAGTGGAATGGAAACATAAGCAGATCCACAATACCGTCCTAGACGTGAGAGATGACGGGAAGTGATCATTAGAGGGAGGAAATCTCTTCCTCTCTAATCATAGGACCTGAATCTTGGGAGCCCAAATTTTCCGAGCAAGTAAAAAAAGATTTAAAAAAAAAAAGATTGTTAATCTCAAAAAATACCTTCACTCTCCAGCCCATATGGTCCATGTATTGTCTACATTGTCAGGGTATCTACCTATTCAGCCTACAGCGGTTTAGCCCCGCCCATTTGCACCGAAGTTATAAGAAGTGTTTCAGCCCTGGTTGGTAAATGGGAAATAAACAAAGTGGCTAGACTAGAACCACACAGCACAATTCCAGCTAGTCAGTAAGAGGGAGCATAATTTCTCATGCACAGGACGGGGGGAAGGGGAGGAGCTAGGTGCTGAACTCCACACATTGTCCATAAGGAGAAATGGCTGTGAAACAGTCAAGGAGGAAAAGATTTGAAAAACAAAGATGAGGAAGAAGCTGAACAGGTAGACTGAGGCACTGGAATGTAACTGCTGCATCATTTAAGGTGGAACTGGAAAGTTCCAACAAGAAGCTGAACAGTTGACTGAGGCACTGGAATGTAACTGCTGCATCATTTAAGGTGGAACTGGAAAGTTTGAACAAGAAGCTGAACAGTTGACTGAGGCACTGGAATGTAACTGCTGCATCATTTAAGGTGGATCCAGAAAGGTTGAACAAGAAGCTGAACAGGTAGACCGAGGCACTAGAATGTAACTGCTGCATCATTCAAGGTGGAACTGGAAAGTCTGAACAATAAGCTGAACAGATACACTGAGGCACTGGAATGTAGCTGCTTCATCATTTAAGGTGGAACTGAAAAGTTCAGACAAGAAGCAGAACAGGTGGACTGAGCCACTGGAATGTAACTGCTGCATCATTTAAGGTAGAACACAAAAACTTCAACAAGCAGCTGGCTGACTTCAGCTTCATAGAGATTTGAAATGCTTGAAAAAGAAGGAGGAGGTTGCTCTGCAGGACAGATGGGCAACATTAACTTAGTTTTGCTGTTAGTTGTGCTGTTTCACAGAACCAATAGGTCAGTATTGTTTTGTTACAGATGAAGTGTTCTATGCCCGTGAAGATCTAAAAAAAAGTTTGTTAGTCCAGTGTTGTTCACCTTGGGAATGTGTGTCCATGAATTTGGGTGGCGGAGCTTCTGATGGAGCGCTGAAGGGAGGGGTGTATTTGTTTTGCTGTTCAAATATCAGATATCAGCAGTTGTTCTCCAGAGTAGTACACTGTGTCTTTAGACCATAGATATGTATTCAGACCATAGATATTTGGGATTATAGGATTAACCCCAATGCATTATAAGAGATAATTAAGCTAAATATATACCTAATTTATATTTATATACCTAATAAATACCTAATTTTCACGCATTTGGGAATTCAAACCCATAATCATATGTTGCTGTTTTAAAAATGCCAAACAAGTTTCAGACGCATTGTTTTAAAATCACAGTGTTTTATGTGCTGATTCAATTGTGCATGCAACTCTGTACCTCTTGATGCCCTCATTGCGGCTGGACAGTGATGTTACATCGTGTGAGGGCATATTCTAGTGTGTGGTGACCCCTTTATGTCCAGAGGAAGGGAACCATCCAGTGCAGGTGGGGGGTCAACACACTGGGGGCCATAGCTCAGGTGACACCCCTCAGTGCCTTTATTGGAGTTTTTATGATGCCATTTATGCAATTTTAGACCTATATATAGGCAGTTATGATAACTTAATAAAATACATAGATATTTAGACCTTAGAATTATGTAGGTGTTTATTGTTATATAATCATATGATATTTCTATGTATAATTTACAGGCTATTTTCTTTGAGACGTGACTGAAGAATCAAAGCTTAACTCCTAACTTAACTCTGAATTTGGGAATTCAAACCCGTAATCATATGTACACATTGGTTACTGTGTTAACATGGCCAGTTTCAGATACCTTGTTTTAAAACCACAGTGTTTTTTCATGCACTGATTCAATTATACACACAGTTTTGCACCTCTTGTCGCCCTCATTGCCACTGGACGGTGCACTTGCGTCAGCTATTTTGAGTGCATGATGTGGTGAGTGCATATTCTATTGTGTGGTGACCCCTCTATGTTGAGAAGAACAGAACCATCCAGTGCAGGTGGGGGGCAGTCACACTGAGGGCCCATAGCTCAGGTGACACCCCTCAATGCCTGTATTGCACTATTTATGTTGGCACTTATGTAATTTTAGACCTATATAAAGGTAATTATGATAACTAAAACACCTACGCTTGGATCAGACAAATATAGGTTTGATTAACAGAATGGCCACATGCCCATAGCTGAACTTGAACTTCGAGTTGACTATCGTCCCGAACATGCTCCAATTCAGCAAGATCGCAGTACAGCTAGCATTAACATCATAGCATAGTGCTAAACATATACAAAACCTTGAGAAGATGATGCTCCTTCCACACTGTAGTCAGGTCCTATACAGTACAATGCTAACAGTCTCTTATCGTTTCAAGCAAAGCCGCGTCCAAACAATCCTGAGAAGTTAGCTTCTCCCCAAGTGATGTGAGGAATGATCCACTCGCAGAGCTCCGCTGCTGTGCTGATTTCACATCCAAATTAGTCTGCCTGTGAGTAAAAGTCTCTACGCTCCTGCGCTCTCTCAAAGCCAAGAGCCTTCATCTCGCAGTGAGTAATAATCAGACTAATGTACACAGGCATCATTCAGAGGTCAGTAAGGAGACACAAAAGTGTGCCATGTTTTAAACAGATGCTGTGTTGGGCTTCCATAGCAACCCTTTATTTGACCCCTCCCTGTTCTCTCTCTCTCTCTCTCTCTCTCTCTCTCTCTCTCTGCTGGACCGTGCCCATGGCTGGACAAGGGCCATACGCCAGCCAATGATAGTGCAGATCACACGGCCTCATAAAGGCCCAGCCCATCTCTGCTGCATGGCAGTTCATCAGACAGAAGACTAGTATGTTGATATCAAGATTGGCAGCAATTACAGGCTTTAACTGCATTACAATACAGCAAAATGGTCTGCACCGGCCAAGGATCACATTTACTTCCATGAGATTCAAGGCCCCCTTGCCAAAATGACATTCTTGTAGAGGGAGCACTAAGGATTTCTATCTGTGGCTCTGGAGGAGCCCGAAATTTCCTTACATGGTTTTGAAAGAAACACACGATCAGGCTGGACAGACTCAGCAGCTGATATGAACATAGTGTTGCCATCACCAGGGGGAAAAAAACTTGACTGTTTATAATTCCATGGTTGAAGGTCCCTGTGGAGCAACACCATCAAACGTCATTGAGGAGCAACTCAGGCATGTGTCTAAAAATAGGCAAAAGCCTCAAATACAGACTTATGTGGCCCTTTTGACATGACTGTGGCCCCATGAACAAGACATTCAGGCAGCTTAGAAAAGGACCCTACAGTGATCCTACAAAAGCCCGTATTATTTAATGAAGCTCAGACACACAAGCATACAAAAGGCTGGATAAGTGAGCTTTATGACTCATCTCATTTCAATGAAATGGGACATGTTCTTTCAAGTCTACTCACAATCGGATGCAGTTATTTTTTTTTCACAAACCTGGGAATATCCTCTCAACATTAGCAGATACATTCTCTATTCGCTTGTATGAACATTAGAAGTGTGTACATGTTTATACATACACTAATCATCAAATTAATAGCTGCACCCAGAAGGAATCAACCAACAGGAATGAAACTTGGTGGGTAGGTTTGACATCGTGAGACATGCAAATGATTCAAGTTTCAGGCTTGGCTGGGCATGTGACATAAACAAGGATGGGCCTTATCCCTGCACCTGACTGACCCAACAGCCACGATTGCAAACATTCAGTGAGCAGTGATGCCCTCCATGAGTCATCCTGTTAGTGCCATCACCATTGGCAGAGGGCTGCACAATGCAGGACTACATGCACACAGAATGTTACAACGACTGCCCTTAACACCACATCAACATCACCAAAGACTGCAATGCTGTTGTACCAGACTGTCATGAAGTGACTCAGAATGGCAGTGGGTCATCTTCAGTGACGAGTCCCGCTTTTGTCTTGGCAGGCACGACTAACAAATCAGTGTGTGGAGGCACCGTGGTCGGCACCAAGATGAACGGTTTGTTGTCATGCGTCACACATCCAGAAGGCCTGGTGTCACTCCACCTCCACCCCTACTTCAAAATCTGCAGGAACTGTGTGAGAATATTCAAGTTGCATGAGATGTATTATCACAGGACACCATTAGGAACCTCTATAACTCCATGCCGAGACGTCTGGCGTGTTTCGTTAGCATGGACCGACGCCATACTAAGAGACAGACTTCTGTATGTGTAGCTCAATAAATATTGCCCATATCAGTCTAAATGTATCATCATTTATTGTTCCTGGCAACCTTTATCTTCCTTCCCAATAGAACTGCAATCCCACACCTCCTTCTGGGTCCAGTTATTCTTTTTTTGGTGAGTGTATATATGTATGTTTTAAAATGCACAATGGATAAAGACAGAAGACTCAAAGCCAAATACAGACTGGTACAGACCAGAACTGTGACCTATTTGCTGTCACCTGTCATTCCAACTCAGTTGTAAACCATCTGAGTGTTTGCATAGACTCCACCTGTGCACACTAAGGCACTGGAGCCTGATCCCTACTCCACGCCTGTGTCAGTCTCTCCAATAGGGGCAGTGTTTAACCTGCTGTCTAATTATCTTCAGCATTATCCATGGCTTTTTATCCTGCAGCTGCCTCAGTAGTTTCATACTGGCCAGAAACAACAGCAGTTTAGCAGTAATCATTAATCCACATGTGGTTGTCATCAAACTAACATGGGATTCTAAACTAAAGGTCTGCCTGGGTACAAAACCGGCTGAACCAGGCTGAATACAGGTGACTTTAAAGCAGGCACATTCTGGTTCTCCAGAAACTCTACACACTTTTCTAAAAGCTTTTTATGCAGCCAACTATGATCTGACTGGTGTGAGGTTGTGCTCTGACACTGATATTTGGTGAAGAATGCTGTTTTGTGCATCACAGAAGAGCCAACCTGTAAGTCCTCATAGCTCAAAGTACTATCACAAGCTCTACATAGTTCGTGAGCAGTGTGCTTCTAGTCTGATATAACCAGTGTGTGAAATACCCCACAGTATTCTGGAGCTCCAATGTTGGGTTGCTAACATTGGCTGACTGCTCCCTTGCCATAGCCGTGCTAATTTTTGGCAACAAAATATCTTCCTCTTTAGGTTTTGGGTTTGTGAAATCAATAACAGTTCAGTCTTTTCGCCACAGGATTTCAGATTTCCAAATATGTTTCAGCATATTGTAAAGCTTTTCAAAGGTAGCCCAGGCACAGTTACAGTTGGTAGGCTATAAAAGAACCAGCTGTGTAAGCTAATTTGCTACAGCGCCACCCTGAGACAGGCCAGTGCTGCAGCACTAGTTCGACAATAAGGACAGATGCTCATGAATGTCAGCACAATATCATAATAAGTTTAATAATAAGGACTTTGTTGATTTTGTGACATTCATGGGGTCCAACAGGTAAATTAGGAGCATCTGGACCCCTAGGGACCCTCTGTATTTCTCACCTTGCATATCGTCGCTGTCCAGAGAAAAACAAGTATCTCCAAAATGGCAACTTTTGTTCATCTCATTTCATTTGAATGTATGTCAATGGAACCAGACGCCTCTCCAAGCAGTTTTGGACTGTTTGTGTTGGTCCATTCATCATGACATTTTCACACAGTCTAAACAGAAGCTGATGTGTTAAAATGATGCATAAACAGAAAAATAGACAAAACGGAGACACATGTTTGTCTTTGGATAGCAACAATATAATGACCAGGTCATAGTGATTGCCCAGTGATGTCCCGGAATCATTTAAAATTAATGTAGCAAGATTCTATCCATGGCAAACTACAAACAACTACAGGGATATTGGTATATCTGTTATTTGTTATTTGTATATTTGTATATTTGATATATATAATTTGCCTCATTGTAATAAGTGTAAACTCTATAAAGAGAATTTACTATGTGCCTCATAAAAGAGGAAATGAACAAGACACATCTACAACATAATAAACACAACTCATTAGAGCAAAACCTGAGCCCGACCTGCAGCTGACACTGTACATGGAAAATCGATCGGAATATTCCACAAAATCTGTCCCAAAATCCGCTGTTTTGCCTGCCCCCACCGGACCTGAGTTGTGTAGCTTGAGTTTCATCCAGTAATTTTAATAGTTATGCTTTGTAAAACAGTCTCTTCCTCACAAGCTAGCAGCTCCTCATGGTTGGTGTAGCTGAGTGGGTAAAACTGCTGCCCTGCATGTAGCTGTCTATACACCAAATCGGGAATCATTTCCCCACCAGGCAAAGCTAGCCTACAGCAATGAAAGTCCTTGGGCAAGACTCCCAATGCTACATTTTGCTATCTCGATAGCATGCTGAAACCAGATAGGAGCTTCTGCCAAATGCATAAATGCTATTGTACCAACGATGACACAAATGTCATCGGCTGTATAATTATTAATTGTTCTTAATTATTAATACATCTGACACTAAACATCAAACTCATGGTCAAATGACAGTTCACAGAATTCCATTCCCTCCCATTGGCGATATAAGGATGCTGTCATTAGCATTTAGCAGTTTAGCATATGTCTTTAATTTATCTTTAGATCTAACCTGCACTAACACACTAGCAACCCGGCAGTGATATATTCCTCTGATATGCACAGATATTAGAGTGAACCCTTGAGTGTGTACAAAGACAAAAGCAGCCTGTCTCACAAAGGCCACATTCCTAAAGAGCCACCACTGGAAAAGTGAGCTTCCTAAACTGACCACACCTTTCCCATTGTCTTTATTCACAGAGCATCTCGTTTGGAACATTTGTTGGTGTGGAGAAGCAGTGTGGGGTGGAGGGCTAGAGGGGAGGCAGTGATTCCTTCCAACATCTGTTTTCACATCTTCATTACATCCCCAATGAACCGCGGAACGAGAGGTAAGCGGCGGTCTCATTATTCTACGCTCATGAGGAGAGCTTCCTTTGAACTCCCTGAGCCCCACCCGCACTCGCCCATTCACTCCAGTTCACAGTCATCTTCTAGCAGAGAGAGTGTGTGGTCCAGTGGCGGAGGGTTGGGTTCCTTGTGCGGGTTATTTTCCATTAGTGCTGCTGTGTTACAACAGCAGTGCGGACAGAGGGATTGGCCATTATTACATTGACACTCCCATGTAATGATCTTCAAACCCTGCAAAGAGTTTTCCCCTTACTGATGGGCTTTATACAGGGCTTCAGGCAATGAAGAGGAAGAAGAAGAAGAAGAAGAAGAAGAAGAAGAAAGAGGTGAAAGGAAAAGAAAGAGGATGAGTTGAGGAGGGGGCAGAATAAGAAAAAGAAGACTAAAGGGGAAGGAGGAGAAGTATGAGTAGGAGGATGTGGAGAAAGAAAAATAAGCAAAAGAAAAGGGAGGTGAAAAAGAAAGAGAAGGAGGAAGAAGCAAAAAAAGATTAAAAAAAAAACATGAGGAAGAAAAAGAAGAAGAAGAAGAAGAAGAAGCAGGGAACAAAGCATTGGGAGCATGAGGAAGAAGGAAAAGAAGTAGAAGGAGATGAAAAAGCAGGATGAAAACGAAGAAGATGATGAAGAAAATTAATTAAAGATTGGGAGGAAGAAGAAGAATGAAAAGGAAGATGAGTGGAATAAGAAAGAAGAAGGAGATGGAAGGGGAGGAATAAGAAGGAAAAGAATGATAAGTGAGAGGAGAAAAGAAAAAGAAGGAGATGGAAAAGGAGGAGGAAGAAGCAAAGAAAGAAAAAGGAAGAAAGGAGAAAGGAGAAGAATAAGCAGAAGAAGAAGAAGGAAAAGGAGAAAGAAGAAGAAGAAGATGAAGAAGAAGAAAGGGTGAGGAAGAATTAGGAGAAGCAGGAGGAGGAGGAGTAGGAGTACCCTCTCATACAGGCGGATACACACAGAACACAGAGCAGTAAGCAGCACAGCTGTAGCTCTGAGCAGACGTCTGTTTATCCTGAGGTCTTAGATGAAGCCAAAAGAGGGGGTTTAGTAGGGGCTCGTTTTACCTGCACTGCTTACAGCATCTAATTTCGCATTACAAGTACACAAGCATCTCCTGGTAGCCCCAGGGGTCTAAGTGTGTCCTCCTGTAGCGTGGCTGTAGGTTCTGCTGGTATGTGCTGCCTCGTTTGCACCTCGTTCATCCCTGCTGGGTGCTGGCCTAGAGCACTGGGCACATGCCTGCTACCAGCGCTGACACTGAGCTTCTATACAAACCTCTTACAGGCCCAGAAAGAAGCAGACCCTTTACGATAAGGATTTCGTAGAGAATTCAGGACATGCTCGCCGGCTCACACATGCATGTGTGATACATCTGAAATACTCTTGTCAGTGCATCTAAATTGTCAGCTAAATTGCCATGCAAAGTTCATGCAAACCGTTCATGCAAAACCTCACCACACTAGCACACTCACAACAGCTTTCACTCACTGCCCACATCTACAATTCAGGTGTTTGAAGAGTCTTCATGTTGAACCACCTGGTGAATAACACACACTGAAAGCACCTTGAAAGACATGATGAATGGACCTAAACAAATGGAGATATGACCCAAAATGATGGAGATATGAGGCTTTCTTCTGACAGTAGTGATATACTGCAGCTGCATCTTGTCTTTTCACACATCTGGTTCTCTGAGCTAAGGCCATCAAGGCTTGGGCCATCATTTCATCCCTGTCTGCTGCCATATGCCTGCTGCCATCCCTCAGTGAGTCTTCCAGTGAAGGGGCGTGTTTCTTGGTATACATGATATAAGCAGTTGCTTGCCAAGGTACATATAGTTTTTTTATAGCTTATGTAAATCATGACAAATTATGAACATATAACTGTAATGTTATGAGTTGATGACACTGGCTTTACTGCCATATTTTTTTATTTTATTTATTAGGCATTTATTTCATTCATACAGCCAATTTTCATTCAATAAAAATGGATGTATATTGCTTGTTTATATTAGGAGGTGACTCCGTATAAGACTAGGAGAATAAGAAAATGACCTCCACATCATTTGCTTTATACAGGGTTTCAGGAAACAAAGAAGAAGAAGAAGGAGAAGAAGAAGAAGAAGAAGAAGAAGACAAAGGAGAAGAAGGAGAAGAACAAAAGAAGAAGAAGAAGAAAAAGGACAAGGAAGAAAGAGCTGGAAGGAAAAGAAAGAGGATGAGTTGAGGAGGTGGTAGCATTAGAAAAAGAGGACTAAGAGGGAAGGAGGAGAAGGATGAGTAGGAGGAGGAGGAGAAAGAAAAATAAGCAAAAGAAAAGGGAGGTGGAAAAGAAATAGAAGGAGGAAGAAGCAAAAAAGAAGGAGAAAGAAGATGAGGAAAAGAAAGAGCAGGAAGAAACAGAAGAAGAAGAACTGTGTACAAAGATGGAAAAATCTGTGATTCCCTTTTAAGTTGACTAGGATTTTGCAGCTACATGACATGCTGTTGTAGTACCACTATCAGGTTTTGTTTTGTCCTCTAGAGATCTTAACTGTAATTAATAATGGACCAATTCACATTACAACACTCCGAATTCCGATGGAATTATGAACAAAAGTGGAAAAATTCCCCTTTAAGTTGACTAGGATTTTTTGCAGCTACATGGTATGCTATTGTGTTACGCTATCAGGTTTAGTGTTTGTCCTCTAGAGGCCTGATCTTAACTGTTGCTACCACCGAAACCTGCCGGGAATCTCACACATACGAGGCATGTGCCCTACCCTTTTAGTCACCTCCACAGGTATATTCCGTGGAGTTCACCTCCTGAAGGAGTTCAGAGTAAAACCCCTCTAAGCTGAGGCTGGCAAGGTTCCTGGAGAAGATAAACAGCTCAGTTCTACATGCTTTATGCAACCTACCGAGTTTGGGGGAGTCAGCAGATATCCACCTCTCCTGACGGCCTGGCAGACTGGGAGTGCATGCTCAACCTGAAGTCTAAATAAATGAGAGAATCAAGCTCTCATCAAGACTTAGGGTCAATGTTTGTGGAGCAAGATGGAGGGGAAGGGAGTGCGCTCCCTAAAAATAGCCTCAACAGAGGCGCTTCAGCGTCGTGGCCAGGGGGAGAAGGGGAGCTGTGTGCTGGCTGATAGAGTGGTTGGGGAGAAAGTGAGGGAGAGAGAGAGCAAGAGAGCGCAATTAAAGGCAAAGTTTAGCACGGGGATTCCGCTCTGGCGGTGAGTCACAGAGGGTTTGTTTGTTTGACTGCTGCAGGGACTGTTAGCAACGTGGTCACCACTCCTCCCCCTCCTCTCCCAGTCACACAGAGAGAAGAGAAAATCCTCTGTCTATCCGTAAAAAAGAGATAAGAGGGCTTTTTACCCCAAAATTGCCTCCAGCATAATCATTCATACCCATTCTGTGTGGCATGACAGCAGACTGCTTTGAAACATCCTTGTTTCTCCAGTGAGCTAAATCTGGCTTATAGGCCTCCTCGCACAAGGGTATCCCTCATATCCCAATGTAAACACGCCTGGAAAACTACAAGCTCTATGGTGGGGCCAAGTGAGCCTAGGGTTCCACAGCCGCGCCTCCGGCCTCATTAGTGTCAGTGAGTGCAGGAGCTGAAAAACAAAGTGTGGCAATCAAATGTACCCTGTTCCCTTTACTCCAAACCTACATGATCAGCCAAAATGCATCTTTGGTGTCTGGACTGCACTTGAGCTACAAAGCCTATGAAGCTAAGTAATAGGACTAGCAGCAGCGTATACCAAACCAATTAGCATTGTGCTAACCGCAAACCTAAATCATCAGTTGTTGAGTAATCTCAAATAAACCTGCTTATATGGTTACAGGCGCTGTATGACATTCAGTTTATTGTATAAACAGACAAACATAAATACCGAAATCTGCTTCTGGTTTTGGCTATGCTACGTACTTTGGCTATTTCTATACATCGCCTGTTTGAATTCTCACTCAGTCATCTTCTAAACCACTTACTCCTTCTGGGTTGCAGGGGGTGCTGGAGCCTATGCCAGCTCTCATTGGGCAGAAGGCAGGAAACACCCCCGACAGGCCGCCAGTCCATCACAGGGCAGACATACGCATTCATACCTGGGCGAAGTTAAGTATTTCCACTTCAACTGACTGCAGGTCTTTGGACTGTGGGAGAAAACCGGAGCACCTGGAGTAAACCCACACAGGGAGAACATGCAAACTCCACACAGAAAGGACGCTGGATGCCTCAGCCGGGAATCCAACCCAGGTCCTTTATGCTGTGAGGCGATAGCACTATGTAACTGGATCATAACTGCATAGGGTGGCCACTTTCATAACCCCAAAAAGGAGGACATCCCACCCCTAAAAGGAGGACATCATAAAGGGGAGTGAGGTGGTCAGGCACGATACTAGAACAGAATTAAAATCATAGCCTAACCTATGTAACACATAAATGATTCCTTTACTCACCTAATTGGGTGGAATGGATGACATTCGTGAGTCAGACGGGGGCTTACTAATTGACTAGCATTTAGAGGGCTGACCTGCGGTTTGCCAGTAGATGGTCACGATGTCACATGACCTTGGTAAACCAATGAAATGCAAGTCATGTCTTTGGCACACATAATATTGTTCGCGAGTAAACATTTTAAATAGTTCATCCTGAAAAGAGGACTAATAGGTGTCCGTCCAGGTACTGCACCGGACGGAGGACTGGGAGTTGAAAAACCGGACTGCGCGGCCTAAAACGTGTGGCCACCTTATTACTGCAGTATGTTTCAGGTGCAACAATTCTATTAACCATAACTGATGCAGTGAGCGGCTCCTCTTTTCTTAAACAGCCATCAAGGTGGGAAGGTGCAATTACTGAGGCGCATCGTGCAAAGAAAACTTTTATGGAGAATCTGAAATGAATGGAATTGGGTTAGGGCCAGCGCATTATTAAAACCTGGAAGGATAACGGAGAACCATCAACTTCATGGAAGGAACATGTTCAGAAAAATGTGGAATAACTGTGATGGAAGAACGCTTGGTACTGAATGACTGTGATCACTTGGTGAAGTCATATCCTAACACTGACAGCAGAACTCAGGGCTGTGTTTAATAGAGAATGTGAGAGCATTTCCACATGCACAATGTGACGAGAACTCGCAGGATCATGACTAATGTGGTCATAAGGAAACCACTTGTTAGAGAGGCTAACTGAAAAAAAGGCATCGATTTGCTAGAGAGCATAAACACTAGAATTTGGAGCGATGGGAAAAAAAGGTCATGTGATCTGAAGAGTCATGCATAGCACCCACTGTACAAGCCTCTGGAAGCAGGTTGTTTGAGTTGGTCAGTTTGAGGCTCAGCAACACCATGTGACAATTCATCAATGTAAGTGATGTGACATCATGTAATAACATGACCACAATTCCAAGATTCATCAGGATCAGACTGCGGAGAAGTGGTTCAGGGAGCATGACGAATCATTTTCACATGTGAACTGGCCATCACTAGTGAACTTAACCCCATTGAAAGTCTTTGGGATGTGCTTGAGAAGACTCTACGGAGTGGTTCCACCCGTCCGTCCCCAATACAAAATCTTGGCCAAAATTGAATGCAGCTCTGTACAAAAAGATCATCTGGTCGGAAGAGTCTAGATTTGCACACTTCCAGAATGACCAACACATCAGGGTGAGAAAGGAAGGGCCCATCATGCATAGTGCACACTGTGCAAGCCTCTGGAGGCAGTGTTATGATCTGGGGTTGTTTGCACTGGTCAGTTTGAGGCTCAGCAACACTATGTGACAATAAATCAATGTAAGTGATGTGTGTAATAACATGACTGGTCACCACCGGTCTTGACCTGAACCTCACTGGAATTCTTTGGGATGTGCTGGAGAAGACTCTACGTAGTGGTTCCGCCCTTCCATTATCAACACAAAATCTCGGCCAGAAATGAATGCAACTCTGAACAGAAATAAATGTTGTGACGTTGAATAAGGTTGTCAAAACAATGCCACAGTGAATGCGCGCTGTAACCAAAACTAAAGGTGGTCCAACAAAATATTAGAGTGTGTCCAGGCAGCGTAGCTAACAGTACATTCAAGTCACAAAAGCAGGTCTATTCGAGATTACCGAACAACTCGTTAATTATTCTTAAGCCAGATGTGATGATTTCAGCCTCAAGTTTGCACAGTGCTAGTTAGTGGGATACAAACTTGCTTAACTACATTAGCTCCAGTTCAAAATTTCAAACAGATGATTTACCACCATATATCATAAATTTATATCATTAATAACCTTCATATTGTAAGTAACAGAAGAGAATGTGAGCCGTGTCACATAGCAGTGGGAGCCTTCCACTGTGTGCAGTTTTACAGTGTTTCCTCCACTTGATAAGTATGTTAATAACTCCCATTCCGTGAATGGAGTGAGACAGAGGAAAAGACTGCTGTGTGAGACTAAATGCTAACACACAGGAGGAGGAGGAGGCTGAGAGTCAGTGTGGTTTGGATCGTGACACTGACACTGTCTTGGTGGTGTTTGTGGCAGATTCCTCAGGGCTAGTTTGCTTGTTTGTGTTCTGTGAGTGCATGACTACAGTGCATCTTTATTTACTGGAGCGTCACAAACAGTACCAAGCCTGTATTTCCATCAAGTTTGCTGCAGAGAGGAATACACTGAATCCTTATACTGAAGTATGAATTCTGAAGGTCAGGATTTGCTAGAAACAGCCAAGTCAAAGGTGATGAAAAGCCAAACTACTGAGCTACAGTACCAGTCCTAAAGTTTAGACACACCCAACTAAATGGATGTTGTTGGTGATCTTAAAGACTCTACAGACTTACACTTAACAGTTCCAACTGATGAGATGTCTGAAACAGTACATATCCTGATATACCACATATACTCTTGATGCATCACAGTATTATATTTGTTCCATATCGCCATTTCTAATATAAATGAATGGATGAATATGGTGAATATTCGTGCTGGGCAAACCAATGGAATTGGTCCAAAATTGCTTCGAAACAAATCTTGTTCTATCAGTCTCCACTGCAGGCTAAGAAAGCTGTTTTATCCTCCTGTAAAGTTCCATTTTGAGGTTTTTAAGGTGGACTGTATGATTCCATGAGTGCTATGTTATAGTTTGATGTCTTCACTTTTATTCTAAAGTAAAGCATTAAGATAAACATAAGGAGAGCCTTCTATGAGTAGCCGTGTCCACACTTTTGACTGGTAGTGTATATCCTGTCATATTATACTAGTGAAATTGAGATACAGCTCTGTTTTAACCATTTACTGAAATAATTCATCCATATTTCAGTACTACTGGCATACTAAATGGGGTCATATTTTATAATAGCTTAATATAGATATTTAGGAATTATTATAATGTCTGTACATCAGTGTGTATGGGATCAATGTTGTGATTTCCAAAGCATTACCTGAACTGTAACGCCAGCTTGGCCCAAGAACAGAATGAAAAGGGAGGGAGAGATTCACTCACCTCTTCCCTCACCATGGAAACTGTGTTTATCCCCAACGCTGACTAAACTTTTCTACAAGTGAGCATTACACCCAACCACCAGAAAACAGACCAAACATTCCAGATGGTATACCCCGTCCCACGGTCACTATGGACTTGCATCTATTTTATTCACAAAGCAGTTATCAGTGCTTTTGTTAACGTGCAGCAATGTCTATCACTATTTAAGCAATGATGGTGCAACGATTCTATCGTCCCCTATTGTCCCCACTTTGATTGCAGTGGACATAAATTCAGGAACTCGTTTGTCCACTGCGGTTTTAAAAAGGAAATAGTGCTTTTAGCAGCATGCGTTCTAGAAGTCTGATAAAGGTATCCGATAAAGAGAGCGGAATTGTAGCTCAGTAATCAGATTGCCCAGTGCATGTACACACTTACTCTGATTTCTTTCACGTTTCTCAGTTTGCACACATGAGAAAACTGACTGCAGTCTCAGAAATAAAGAAGAAAGAAGTAAACAAGTAAGCAAGAAGACAAAAGACTTTTGGAGCGATGCTAAAACAAACTATATGCTTGACGAAATTAATTATTTAATAGGGTTTAAACATATGGTCATAGTTTCGCTAAAGTAATTTGATGTCTAAAAAGAAATGTGCTGTGATGTAAGAGTTTTACTTTATGTATACATCACGTCTTCTCCTGTGAGATAACTGGCCAGTTACAAAGCAATCTGATCGCTGCTTGACTCTGTAGTAGTTTGCCATTATCAGATAACACAAGTACATGTGGGCGCATTGATCAGATTACTGGCAAAATCAAGATCAGAGAGTTTTTATCGTTAAGTGCATGTAAACACACTGATTTTAAACTGGACAGTCCAAATCTTGATTAGTGTGTATATAAACAAAACTTGGTTTCCGGGGTCTCTGTTGTCGAGTCTGCACTGAATGCATTGAGAGAAAGCTAACCTTGCACAGATTACTGAGAGTGAAAAATTAATTTGCTCAGTCTGGCGCTCTGCTCCTGGTAGTTTCGGACATGTTGTTAATGTCATAGTTTGTTAGTTTCAAATGTAATTTTTTATTGTGTTAGGGTGTGGATTTAGTTATAATGGGTTGAGTGTTACTGTGGATTTAAAGTGTACGGCTGGTGGTGACCTCCCCCTACTGGGGGCGCTATTAGCCCTTTTCCACCAACATGGTGCTGGTGCCAAAATTTCTGTTCTGCGCTTTTCCACCACAAAAGCTTGTTCGCAGCCAGAAAAATCGGTGCTGTTCCAGCACCATTAACTCTTTGGTCTGGAACCGTGGAACCCATGACACAAGCGGCAAACAATGCACGATGAACTGAACGGAGCTGAACTCGGGAACAATTGTATCCCACCAGTGATGTGCTCGTGGATGAGCTCATTCAGTTGTAGATGTCCGTCTTCTAATTAACTAAAATGTGAAATATTCAAAACGTTTGCCGTTTAATTATATATAATAAGTGCAGGAGATCTGTAATGTGACAAACACTACAGATAACTAAGAAACTTAACGTGCTGCAAAACTACGAGTCGTCCTGCGCGTAATCCCTATCCCTCTGGGCTGAGTACAAATGCTGAAAAGGTTGATTCTGGATGGTAGGATATATGGCCTTAAAGCAAGAAGTAAAGTTTGCACTTGAAGAAAATGTTCCGCCATGTTGTTTTTATGCGTTGTCCGCCGACTTCTGTTTACGGACCAAGGACTGCCCACCTCGAGACACATAATCGCTTGGCTCTCAAACCAGTGGAAAAGGGGGCCCGTTCTTAACGGGTTCAGTAGAGTCTGGGAACCAGCACGGGCACGAGCACTGGGACTTTGTTGGTGGAAAAAGGTATGTTTTTCATTTACCTTTTCTATTGGTGTTAATAAGGAGTGCTGCCTCCCGGTCTGCATTTCCTGCCCAATTTGCACCATGCCTGCGCACCACTTTGCCACAGACATACAGAATGTTACTTTTTACAGGACTACCCAGTTTTTAGCGCACAATGACTGTAAAAAAAAAAAGAACAGAACAAAGCTGAGCGAATACAGGCACATTCTCAAATGTCTTCCTACTCCCAGTGTAGTGTATATTATGTAAGTAATTCGAACGCAGCTTATACACTCAAGCAAAGAAGTAAATGTTTAAATAAAAGCCACTTATCTTCAATCATAACTGTACAACATGTCATTTAGTTAATTATCTGAGTGTAGAAGACATATATTTATAGCATACGCAATACACTGTATAAAGATCAAGAAGCTACAGACCTACAGACAGATTCAGCCACAGACCTACTTTCATGCAAAACCGAAAGATTAATGATCAGATGACACTGAGCAGGTCTTTGTCCACATGCCTCTGGCCTCCCTGTGCTCTAACCTGAATGCGAATGAGACTGCTTCAGTAGTTCTTTCAGCTTTAAACACCCCAAGCTAATCTGCTAATACAGCGTCGTGCGTGTGGGTTACAGATCAGACAGTGTCATAAAATGTACAGCAGTCTACACGATGCCTGACAGTGGTGTTTAGGCACAGTGCAAATCGAGCAAGAGGCGAGAGGTGAGTATTTCTGAGAGCAGATTTCATGGCCCATCTTGGGTCTCCTTCTTCAGCTGGAAGCTGCACAGGTGTCAGAAGTGGGATAGTGTCTCCTAGCAGCCTGCAGAGGAATGGTGCTTGAACAAACTCAAAGTGGGGATGGAGAAGAAGAAACAAACTCCCTTGCTGCCTGTTCAAAGAAAGAGCATTTGCTCCTTTTCTACATCTTAATGTCGACGCCATAATATGTTACCATATGGAAGCCAAATAATGTTGTTAATGGTAGAACTGAGCGACGTCCCTCAGAAATACAGTTCTGATCAGTAATTTTTAAGTCATGTTTTATTATATTTATCTTGCTATTTTCATTCAAAGATTACTGGATGTTTTATGTAACTCTCCAAATTAGTTATACAACAATTTCTGTTTTGTCTTGGGACTCTAAAGCCACAGTACATCACACAAACACAGGCAAACAGGAACATACCCAAACCCCTGGTTAGGGTGCCGCACCTTTGTTAGATTGCATGGAGAATCTGGAGTGTTCTTTTCCATGGCTGGATCTACCGAATGAGTGATGTGGATGACTGCCCAGATATTTTGTGAGGAATCAATAGAATGAGTCTTCACCAAAACCAAGAGTTTTTCATCAGCAAGCAGTCTTTTTATCAGTGGGCTTGCAGAGACTATAATGAAGGCTATAATGCACAGGGGCACCACAGGATCATAAACTGGCCTTGCTCTCTTCCCATTCACTCGGTTCGATTGGATTGTCAGTTTTGTGCGCACATTCTAAGCATAACTGCAAACATAGAGGGGGAAAACATTTCAAAAGTAGACACCGTGTCTCCAAACTTTTGTCTGGCATTGTCAACGGCTGCATTAGATGTCTTAGGAAAGTATGACGTGCTTTATTACTACATGGAATCTCAGATACTGGCATAAATATTCGTAGTTCAGGATGCTACTACCAATAATAATACCCCAACCCTGACACCCAGCTTCCTTTAAGTCGTTTCTAATCCTTAGACCTTGCTTCCCAGTGTTACGGTGTTCATTACACTTCAGGAATCTTTCGAAATAGTACTTCCTTTAGGACAGGAAAAAAACATCCTTCATGAATGCCAATCAATCTGTCAGCTCACAAATGCACCCCTCAATGAAAACAAGGGTGCAGGAGCATGTTTGCGTTACTACACTCTGGTTGCACATACCTTCCTATGCTGTCATTGCATGGCCACCTGCCTTCTTTTGCTTCAGAATTGCAAGAAGTTCCACTTTACTCTATTTGGTTTGCTGCCATGCTTCAGTTAGCTTTTGTAAGCATCTCTTTCCATCCATGGTTTTCCCATCCACTGTGTGCTAAAAGAGCAGTGCAGAAGATGTCAGGCATGAAACCTCCACCTGTCTGATGATGATATGGGTTTTGGCAAGAGATTAGGCTGAGCAGAGTGCCGTGATGTCAACCTTAAAACCAGAAACATGATTCCTTGTAGTGGCTCACTTTCAATAGTAGTGAAGTTAAGTTGGCACAGAATATGTGTCCCTTGTTCAGCATTTCTGTATTTTTTTTCTTTCCTTTATAGACCTGACGTGGGCTACAGTTTGCTCTGTTGGAAAGACACACACAGATGTGTAATAATCTGAATGGCTAATGATAAAGATACCGTGAACACCTTCACTGTAGAAATGAGACGTTGCTACAGCGTTCCGCATTTCTCAACAGCTAATCTGGAAACTGCTTTAACAAAGCATGCAAGACTTATACCTAGCTGAACATGGAACATTTTTTTCCAGCAGGCCCAGAGTTTATTATTATGGCTTGAAATATGGATATAAAGTGTACTTAGTGGAAGGAGTACGCTCTATTAAGAGCACAAAATGTACTCGACATATTAGAAATGGGTAAAAGTCAAGCTTCACTCTACTATAGATACTATACTATAGATATTAGGTAGCTAACTTTAGCTAAACAAGCTAGCCTATAACTGGGGCAAGGAAAGCAAGCTCTGTATGGAAACAAGTTAAGTTAATGTTAACATGAAACTACGTCATTATTAACGTAGCTGACAGAGTTAAGTTTTAAATATTGTAAAGAAGTTTCCTTGCCTCTTTAACTTTACAGTAATAGCATTCAGATGCTAATGACATGTTCCTCCTCAGAGCTTGTTAGCTTTAGCATAAACATGGCAATGGGTGTAGCTAACTAATCAGTTTATCTACCTCAGATTTATTTTCATCAATCTGCTTATGCAATAATTCTATTTTTTATATGTATTTCACCAACCTTGTCCTATTTGTCCTTAACTTATTTTTATTACTTTTATTATTATTACTTTTATTCTTTTTTAAAATCTTTTTTTTAGTATTGTATGTGGTATGATAGTAATGTAGATACTAGGCAGTTATGGAGGCTAGTTTATCACAAGACAATACTTTCAGGTTCTGTATGGTGACAAGTAAGGCTAACTAATATTAACTAAAATGTTAACTTTGCTAACCCCAGAGCCCGCTAGCTTCAAAATGTTGACATTCTACAGACTGTTTGCTACTGCTGGTCCTCCCTCAGAACACTCAGATTGCTGTCCTTCATACAAGGTGTAGCTAGTTTTCAGTCTCCTCAAATCAGATTGCAATTGTGTACGGCCTTTAATTTAAAACATTAGCACAGACATGTATAACAAGCTGCTGAGAGAGACAAAAAGAGTGACTAGGCCTGACATACAGTAAAAAGTTGTTGCTGACACTAAAAATGATGTACAAAACCAATTTACAGGATGACCAACGTAAGAAGAACAAGTAAATTGGGTTGGAAGTGGAAAACGGGCGATGAAAAATGGCATTTATCTAATACTCTGCTTAACCACCGGTGGGCCGCCCCAAACGCGCTGAGCAAAATGCCAGTGGACCGTCTGCTTTGCCCGTTAGTGGGCCAACAGTGGTCCCAAATCCTATCCTGTTGCTATCAGGGACAGTAGTTAAGTCAGTACGTGTCATTATCTGCCAATTAACAGGTGTTAGCTAACTAATCAGTTTATCTACTTTAGACTCATGACTCATGTTATAATTGTATTTCAATATTTATTACTCCAGCCTTACCCTGTTTACCCTACGAAATCATCAAAACCCCTCTACCATCCATACAAGTCCCGCACCTGTCATGCTGTCTCAGCAGAGCCAACAGGATAGTAAGAGACCCCACCCACCCGGCCCATATCTGTTCAATCTTCTGCCCTGTGGCAAATGCTACCGCAGCATGCAGTGCAAGACTGCCAGACTCAACAGGAGCACCTTCCCACAAGCCATTAGACTTCTGACCTCCCAGTAACAACACATGCAACATGCCGCACTATCCGGACTGCTGAACCCCCTGACACACACGCATACAGACACACACAAACTGTCTAGCACATACATGTAGAGCTCTCAACTTCCTCCACAGACCATCAACCCCTTGTTACAATTAACAATACTACATGTTGGCCTATCAGGACTGCTGTACACGTTGCGCATAATGTGCAATTTTTTCTTTTTCTATTTTTTAAACCAAGTTTTAAACTTTTCCATTTAATTGGGTGGAATGGATGAAATTCGTGAGCTTACTAATTGACTAGCATTTAGAGGACTGACCTGCGGTCAGCCTGTAGGCGAGTCATGATGTCACATGACCTTGTTTGCGAATGAGCATTTTAAATAGTTCACCCCAAATAGAGGACTAATAGGAGTCCGTCCAGGTTGTAAAACTGGGCTGTCCAGCCTAACGTGCCTAGGGTGACATGTGGCCACCCTAGCTATGCATTACAAAGTTCACTTTGACTTTGACTTTAAATGTGCCAAGGACAAACGCGGCATTGTGAAAAGGGAGGAGGGAAAGCTAGGTACTCTTTAATAACAGAACGAAGTCATGAAAAATGCATAGTGTGACAGAAAGCAATCTGTCAGATGAACAAGGACAGTCTTGTGATGAGCAAGGCCAGGAATCTAGCAAGCGAGAGCAAAGCAAGCACAGGAAGGAAGGCACACCTGTAGCTGCTGAGTAATTCAACAACAACAGGCTGCGTGAGCCAATTTGCTGAGAGTTGTCTGCCTTATCTGAGCAATCCTGGAAAATGGTTGGAGGGGCCTGTCATGCTGAGGAGATGAATTTTCCACTCAGCAGGACTGGGTGACCATGTCAGAACTTCAGAATGCAAGCTTCTCAGGGGCTTGTCAGGACTCTACCCCCTGCTTCTATTCTTCTAATACCTGTTTACCGGGAAAGCGTTGTTTAACTGTAGAGCACGCTCCCTGAACAATGCTGCCGCAGGCCTCGGGTGTGCCCTGTAAGTGTTTACTGTATCTGCTAAGGGTGATACACTCAAACCTTCAGCAGCTCCACCACAGATAGAGAGATTGGACACTTTCTGACAGGTTCATTACAGCGTAAAGGCAAAGCACATTGCTAAGGGACAGATTGAATGGTAGCATATGGAGAATTGTGGAACCTCCGCTCTTAGAAGTATAGTTTATAAGTGGTTCTTGACTTCATTATTGCCTATGAACTTCATTTCAGGACAAGTGGACAACGCTCTGGCTTCATGCGATTTACTGCTCTTAACTCATGTTGGTCAGAGTATGTGCTCACATTGATAATATACAAGAACTCTATGTTCTTTAATGTGTATAACAATTGATTTTATTCACTACGGCTGTGGGACAGTCTCTTATTGTAGCCTATTGTATTGTACCGTTTCATTGTTTGATCTCTGAGAGGATCGGTAGGCTTTCACATGATTGCGTCATCCCTATGTTTGATCAGAGTAGCTGTTCTGGATAGACTCATTCTGTCTCACTCACTGCTGGCCCACTGACGGCACTGGCAATCCGCAGTGAGCCACAGGTGGCCCACATATTTAAAACATCACTGTGGCCCACCTGTCCCAAAACACCTCTGGTCCACTTCAGGCACAGATACACTGCATGTGAACCAAAATTGCCCTGCACATATAAAAACCCATATAACCCACATGTTCCAACACAGATCTGGTACACTTCAGGCACAGACACAGCAGAGTTGCCAACTTTTGGCTAATGCGTGGCCCTAATCTGGTGTGTATGTGGCCCATGTCTTGCAACCAGGAATGGTTCACTCAAGTGCCGTCAATCCATGCCACAAAAGAGCCAGATGAAAATGGGGAATATCGGCCAGATTTGGGCCAGAACAATTTTGCCATCTGGGATGGTCAAACCTTCACCATCTCCACTACTGAGAAACCATGGTCTAAATAAATGGAAGGTTCGTTAAGGGACTAAAAGTGGTTCTTCTGTGGTATCAGGCCAAATAGCTGTTTTTTTAGGGAATGGTTTGGCAGAAAATCTACAAAATGGTCCACGTACTCCAGATGTAGTTGATCAGCCAGATCTAGACAAACAGGCTGGTTTAATGCTGGAGTTTAGTAAGGCATTACTAAAAAATACTAGTTAAGAGACAATAATTGTTTTTAAATGTCACCAAAATTGTCTAAAAAACCTCTCTCAACCTGCTCAGACAGAATTCAAGTCTTCTTTAAGGCACACTCACTTGTCTATATGGTTAATGATATGGCATGACTTTCAGTGAGCTATAAATTTTATCAAAATATTAGCATGTAGCTCAACACAAAGGGGCAGCTATTTAGACAACAGGTGTTGTGTGGAATTCTGGTTCCACTGCAAAATGCAACTTCATTTTGCTCACACTAGAACTATGTTTCCATTAATAAACATATATATTCAAAAATGAAGACTAACACTTATTTTGAAGAAAAACAACAGAAATCCTGAACACAATATGTAGCACCCATGTGCCTGTGTGAAGGTTTGTTCATTTTTATAGTTCACTGGTAGTCATACTGACTACCTGGTCTACACGATATACTGTAAAGAATTGGAGTGACTAACAGTGCTTTAAAACTGAAAACTTTTGTCAGTGAGTTCCAGTACTGCCATTCATCATCTTTTCATTGTACCAGCTTAAGCGAAGCTGAAATCACCACTAGGTTTCTTTGCAAATGTTCTGTTCCACCTTAAATGATGCCAGAGTTGCATTCTGGCACCTGTAACGACTGCGCTATTTAAGATGAAGCAGAAATTTGGAATAAGTAGCTGGCAAATAGGACACCAGTTTCAGCATCAGCTGTTAAAAATTTGCAGTGAACTTGAGCTTCATCGATGTTTCGCCAGCAGCATGTGCTACAGTTTGCTAGGCAAAATCATCCATTTTACCAAAAATACTAGTTCTGTGGTAAGCTATTGTCCATCATGTGATCTACTGGCCCAGGCACAAATCAGGTTTTGGCTAGGCCTTTAAAAAGTGGCAAGGTCAACTCAGTAGACACAATATCCAAACCTGTGGACCCAAAATTCTTATAAATATCTTAAATCGTTGGCTTAATAAATCTGACAGAGTAGGCCTGTTATCAGTCTGTGTGGGGGGAATATATAAATCTCATAAAAGAAAAGTGGCCTATCAGAGCCCCCGAATTGAATTAGTCAGGGCCCATGCATGAAAACCGTCTCTGTGGGTGACCACTGAGCAACGTTAATCACATAGGTCCACCTCGTGTGGGCACCAAACATCTTTTGGCTGATTGATGCACTGGGGTAAGTGGACAAGTGCATAAACTGGATTTTATAGAAGCCTTTTCTTTGAGAGTGTAGTCACACATATAAGCCCAAACTCTGGTTCAAATCAGTGATGGAAAATATTCTTAAGCTGCATGGAACTGAACACATTTGACACGTTTGAGGCCTTTTGATAAACTCTGCTGTCATGGTAGACGCCCATGCCAAAAACGCACCCAAGTTTTTAGAGCACAAAATGTCTTTCAGTCACTCAGGCCATAAAGCAGCCTCATTTATCTGTCACTCACAGAAAGCGAAAATGTTCAGAATACGTTCTCTCCAGATTTCAGTGAAGATCAGCCCTGGCCTGGGGGTACAAAGAGATACTGGAATCAAACCATATAGGCTGTTTTACATAAACACCATATGTGACTGTGCATTCTTCTCACAGGTAAAGAGTTTTACAGACTCTGTGGCCTCTCTAAACGAGGTTTACGTGTTGTGTTGTGTTGGGCCAGGAAGTCACAGCTGGTGGGGACTTCACTGTTACCGTTGTTTTTATCTTCATCAGGCAAGAGGAAGCCTGTCGCTGCATTCCACATATTCGGATCAATCCGGCAGAGAATACAAAGCCCCTGGGGAATGTCAACCTTTGGCTGATTCATTCAACATTATCAGAATGAAGACAAAAACAGTTGCACAGGAGAAGCGCAGGACGTA
This sequence comes from Semaprochilodus insignis, assembly GCA_034552555.1. NCBI lineage: Eukaryota > Metazoa > Chordata > Actinopteri > Characiformes > Prochilodontidae > Semaprochilodus > Semaprochilodus insignis. The sequence continues at coordinate 4,823,085 of CM067485.1, forward strand.
TGCTAAGAGATCCATAGTCTGTAGATATTGGGCCTCAGTGTGACCTCAGTGTGACCTCAGCGCGGTATGTTATTGGCTAAAGGAAATTCTTCTTAAATATTAGCTAAATTGGTTAGTTGTCGCACAGACCATGGAACGTTGAGGGACCATCATTTTAAAGACATTACCCTCACAACTTATGTGGAACTTATGTGGAACATATGTGGAATTTTGAGCCTGTTAGAAATGTTCCAGGTGATTCCTCACGTAGCTAAAAAGGCAAAAAAGGACTTCTTTTATGAATCTAACTTTTTTTTATTATACAGTATATGATATCAAAATGTACTCACTCTATAGTAACTTCAGGCTCCTGCAGATGGCGCTGCATGAGGATAATCTGGCTATAAGTACCTGCAGGGTGTGAGTGACGGGATTCATAGATTGAGAAGAGGTGGAGTACAGTGCAGTGAATGTCTCGTTCCATATGTGGAAAATGGCTCCAGAGCAGATGTTAATGATTGGCTAAAAGGAGTGGCTATATTTGGTCGTGCCAAAGATGAATCTGCAGGTGTATGGAAGCGTACAGTCATAAGGGTCTACCAGCAGTGGCTAAAATCCCACGACAGGAAATTCTCCTTTGAATTGTGCCAGGGAAGGCATCCACCAAATCTGGCCCAACTGTGCAATTCTTTGATGCAAGAGTGTCTGAACATTGATGTGGCCTACATCCAGAAACTTGTCCAGTCCATGCCAAATTGAATTGCAGCTGTTATTCATGCTTTTATAGGTATTACATGCTACTTGGTATGTGTTAGTCACAAGTGACTAATGTTTTGTCCGGTGAGCTTATAGCATCAATAAATCATTTTATGCAATTCACTGCATAATTCCATAAGTGTTATTACATAGTTTTATGCTGATAGCCTGACCCCTTCAAGAAAAGTCTTACCAAATCATTACAGGATTAAAAGTGTCATGTTCATAGCAGCATAGGCTACAAGAAGAGACTGTTATGTAAGCAAATAATTAAAAACTGGAGGAAGTTAAAGGGCTAACACGAATAAAGCTTACTTATATATGCTTACTCATATAAGATTACTTAGAAATGCTCATGTATGCTAGGGTATATNCTGGATTTTATAGAAGCCTTTTCTTTGAGAGTGTAGTCACACATATAAGCCCAAACTCTGGTTCAAATCAGTGATGGAAAATATTCTTAAGCTGCATGGAACTGAACACATTTGACACGTTTGAGGCCTTTTGATAAACTCTGCTGTCATGGTAGATGCCCATGCCAAAAACGCACCCAAGTTTTTAGAGCACAAAATGTCTTTCAGTCACTCAGGCCATAAAGCAGCCTCATTTATCTGTCACTCACAGAAAGCGAAAATGTTCAGAATACGTTCTCTCCAGATTTCAGTGAAGATCAGCCCTGGCCTGGGGGTACAAAGAGATACTGGAGTCAAACCATATAGGCTGTTTTACATAAACACCATATGTGACTGTGCATTCTTCTCACAGGTAAAGAGTTTTACAGACTCTGTGGCCTCTCTAAACGAGGTTTACGTGTTGTGTTGTGTTGGGCCAGGAAGTCACAGCTGGTGGGGACTTCACTGTTACCGTTGTTTTTATCTTCATCAGGCAAGAGGAAGCCTGTCGCTGCATTCCACATATTCGGATCAATCCGGCAGAGAATACAAAGCCCCTGGGGAATGTCAACCTTTGGCTGATTCATTCAACATTATCAGAATGAAGACAAAAACAGTTGCACAGGAGAAGCGCAGGACGTATGCTAAGAGATCCATAGTCTGTAGATATTGGGCCTCAGTGTGACCTCAGTGTGACCTCAGCGCGGTATGTTATTGGCTAAAGGAAATTCTTCTTAAATATTAGCTAAATTGGTTAGTTGTCGCACAGACCATGTAACGTTGAGGGACCATCATTTTAAAGACATTACCCTCACAACTTATGTGGAACTTATGTGGAACATATGTGGAATTTTGAGCCTGTTAGAAATGTTCCAGGTGATTCCTCACATAGCTAAAAAGGCAAAAAAGGACTTCTTTTATGAATCTAACTTTTTTTTATTATACAGTATATGATATCAAAAATGTACTCACTCTATAGTAACTTCAGGCTCCTGCAGATGGCGCTGCATGAGGATAATCTGGCTATAAGTACCTGCAGGGTGTGAGTGACGGGATTCATAGATTGAGAAGAGGTGGAGTACAGTGCAGTGAATGTCTCGTTCCATATGTGGAAAATGGCTCCAGAGCAGATGTTAATGATTGGCTAAAAGGAGTGGCTATATTTGGTCGTGCCAAAGATGAATCTGCAGGTGTATGGAAGCGTACAGTCATAAGGGTCTACCAGCAGTGGCTAAAATCCCACGACAGGAAATTCTCCTTTGAATTGTGCCAGGGAAGGCATCCACCAAATCTGGCCCAACTGTGCAATTCTTTGATGCAAGAGTGTCTGAACATTGATGTGGCCTACATCCAGAAACTTGTCCAGTCCATGCCAAATTGAATTGCAGCTGTTATTCATGCTTTTATAGGTATTACATGCTACTTGGTATGTGTTAGTCACAAGTGACTAATGTTTTGTCCGGTGAGCTTATAGCATCAATAAATCATTTTATGCAATTCACTGCATAATTCCATAAGTGTTATTACATAGTTTTATGCTGATAGCCTGACCCCTTCAAGAAAAGTCTTACCAAATCATTACAGGATTAAAAGTGTCATGTTCATAGCAGCATAGGCTACAAGAAGAGACTGTTATGTAAGCAAATAATTAAAAACTGGAGGAAGTTAAAGGGCTAACACGAATAAAGCTTACTTATATATGCTTACTCATATAAGATTACTTAGAAATGCTCATGTATGCTAGGGTATATTCTTGTGTCTGGCTCAACTATCAAAAATACTGTACCATTAAATGTTCTCCCAAGGAACTCACACAATCCAAGGACCTTGTCTATAATGCATGCTTTCCTGTCCCACCAGACATTGTCTTTTAAACATTCAGACTCTCATTGCTTCAATCTCTCCCTACACCCCAAGTTTGTCCTCTGGATCATACACTGTGGCCATTGGTGTGCCATGATCCAACTTCTGACACCACTGCAGTGTTAAGGATTCACCCAAGGAACACATGCAACTCAAGGTTCTCGTCCGCAACGTAGCTTTAATTAGAACCCAGCACAAAATACAACCAAAACAAAAACGCCATCTCCTCTGCTAGCACTCACTAGCTTGCTCCAATAACACATGCAGAACCTAGCCCCACCCTTCAGAAGTCCCTGCAAAAGAACCCCATTGAATAATTGCTAGAACAGGAAAATAACTTGAAATGTATGAACTAAACAGAACACAGCTGTGCTCTGATGCCACAATGTTCTAAGCTGCAGAGAATTATAGCACTAAGACATGAGAGGCACTGCTGGAAGATAAACACTGCCATTCACTTATTTTTGTAAACACAGCCACCACTACGCAAACTATGAGTGACATTCCAGTCAACTGTCACTGAGTGATGAGAGTCACCTGCTTTAGGTGCTCTTTCTTGGCAGCATGCAGCAGGACAGGTTTTAGTTCAGAACAGGCAGAATGCAACGTGTTTGGGTATCTATGATGGGTTCGTAACTCAATCCCACCAGAAAGTCAGTACCACTTTAGAATAAGGCTACCTTTATAAAGGATTTACAAATGGTTCAAAACTAGCTTCTTATTGGTTATTAGTTAGGTCATAAACGCTTTACAAAGCAACAATAAAGCAGTTATAACACATTAATAAAAAGGGCAAAAATGAGCTCCTCCATACGATGTATATAAATATGTATTGAAGCTGACACGGCTTATGTAGACTGATGGAAAAGATGAAGTAAGATCAGTAAACATCGAAATCTGAGCTCATTGTGTGCTCATTGTTAGACTAACAACAGGTCACTCTTGCCCCTTTTATTAACATGCTGAACCTGCTTATTAATGATTTTAAGGTGTTTATGACCTAATTAATAGCCATTAGTAAGCTCTTTTTAAACCATTCATAAACTTTTTTATAAAGGTAGCCTTATTCTAAAATGGGACCAAAAGTCTTTATTGGTGCACATGGGCTTTAGGAGAGAGTATGGAAGGCACTGGAAAAGTTGGAACCACTGCTGCTTTTAGCATCAGTATATCATTTTATGCATTTCACTGCATACGTCCATGGGTTATATTACATAGTTGGATGCTGATAGTTCAAGAAAAGTGTTACTGAATCATTAATGTTTGGCTTCTAGTTCAGTTCTGCATTTGAAGCACTAACAGATTACAGTATTCTGGAAGATGATTAAAAGTGTCGTGTTTATAGAAAGAGCACCAAAAAGTCTATATTTGGTGCACATGGGTTTTAGGGGAGAGTATGGCAGGCGCTGAAAAAGTTGGAAGGACATCTGAAAAAGCATGAACAGTCAAATAACTAAAACATATTAGTAATCATAGATATGATCTTGAGAGTCAGTTACATTGATGATGTTTTGCATTTTCCAGCAGATTTACCGCATATTATTGACAGAGTCATCTGTAATGAAGTGATTCAGCTGTTAAGGCTTTAATCAGTAAAGAAGGTCACAGAAAGGCTAAGAAGGAAGAGTGACCTGATAGCTCTTGATACGGATAGCTCCACTGAACTCATATTCGATATTCGTATATCCCTCCCCCCCCAAACCCCACATGGTACACAAGCGTTAACGAATGGAGAAACTGTATATAAAGAAACAATTTGGCAAAAATCTCAATACACAATTGTCCCCTTACCCCAGAAGAAGCCCATCAGCCAAGACATTTTCAGTGTTTAAGTTTAGCTTCTTTAGTTTAGAGGCTAAGGTTGTAGCAAACGCTACAGCTCACTAGTCACACACATTGTCATTAAGGCCAAAGCAGACTTGTCAGGGTGGTTTAGGATACATTATCATTTACCATGAGCTATAAAAATTAATTAAACTTCACTCTGTTTGTTGAGGGTGGCCAACAGGCATCATGGTGAATTCCACCTCTCTGCAGAATCTGATTCCCCCCTTAGCATGCATGCACATCCCTTGGGCATATGGATGGTTATGATTCCTGTAGCTTGTATTTTTAAACACATATCTTCAGTCTGAAATTTCAAGAATGTAGTCTGTAACTGCTTTTACACATGCATCACGCCCCTGCACACGAAGGGAGGCCTGCTAGAAAAAACAGCATAGATCAGCTTAACTGGTCATCAGCAAAATGCTGTGTTTTGGATGCTGGTATGCTGGTCAGCAGCAATAGAAGCTGATATGCTGATCACCAGTAAAAAGAGGCCTATGTTGTGTTTTGGAAGCTAGAATGCTGGTCAACCAGGCTGAGTGGCCCCCGCATGGCCCTCCGGTGCCCCAGGGACTCACTTGAAGTCTGTGAGGTTGTCGAATAGAGCTATGTGGCGTCCCATTGCTGACTGTGCTGTTGTAGGAGGGCAGGAGGTGTGGCCATGCAAATAAGTTTCGTGGAAGGCTCCAGGCTCCAGGCTGCCAATGAGGAGAGACACATTTGTTGTTGTGAATGTTGATGTTTGCTGGTTAAGATGATTTCTAGTGTTTGTGCTAGAACGCTAGCCTCACGGCTCCAGTGCTAAAGTAAAAAAGCAAAAGTTGGATGGTTACTAAAACTGACTACATCTGGAGCATATAGTATAGCCTAGCGTAGCATAGTATGGAATAGCATAGCACAGTATAGTATAGTATAGTATAGTATAGTATAGTATAGTATAGTATAGCATAGCATAGCATAGCATAGTATAGCGTAGCATAAGACAGCATAGTATAGTATAGTATAGTATCTTATAGCATGGCATAGCATAGTATAACTTGGCATAGCATAGCATAATATAGAATAGCATGGCACAGCTTAGTATAGTATAGTATAGTATAGTATAGTGTAGCACAGTGTAGCACAGTGTAGTATAGTATGGCATGGCATGGCATGGCATGGCATAGTATAGTATAGTATAGCATAGTACAGTGTAGTATAGTATAGTATAGTACAGTGTAGTATAGTATTGTATGGCATGGCGTGGCATAGCATAGTACAGTATAGTATAGCATAGTAACAAATTACAATTACTACAAGTGCCAGCATTTTCCATCCCCGCAGGAACATGCACAGGGATACTGGTCACAGAAAGCATACATACACACAAACAGACATGTAGTCCCTGTATTACCGCACTCAGCTTGATGCTTTGCTCAGCTCTGATGTTCAGAAACTGGCCGAAAGTTTATCCAGGGGGATTATGCACTGTATTGTGTGTGTCACCGAGGGCAAAATACTCCTCTCTGTTTGTACTTTGCTTTGCTGTCATGATCTACAAAGGCCTCTGCCCTTTTTTCCCTCCTAACTGTTTTCAACACAAAGAGCTTTCTATGTGCACCAGTCTGGATGGGCCTCTGCTGCTTATGGAGGCCTCAATATTATAACACCATGATAAAATGGCTTAAATTATAATGTATCATAAATGGAACACACTGAACTGACCAGCTGATGGATAATAAGAGACGTCTGTAATGCTGTCTGTGATGTCTGTAATGCTCATCAGTTTATCAGAGATGTGACTGCTGATGTCAGAATAAATCCACCACAACAGCTCAGGAGAAGTGGTGAAACCATAACCATCTAACAATGCTTAGAAAGAGACACGCGCACACAAATGCAATGACTACCACGATATAGATATGAGACAAGAGATATTTGCATTAAAGGGAGGCAGAGCAGGGTGGGGCTGTGGTCATACTAAGCCTGACAGCATGTGGGAACTGGTTAAATGATGATGACTGCTGTGTACACCTCATATTAAAGCTGCACTGAGTTCTTTTCTGTTTTTTCTAAACAGAAAGAAGCAGCTCTACAGAGTCAGAAAATACATTCTAAATTACGGTATGCATGCGATGCTGTGACTCCCCCTGTAAAACCTGAAATAGTAGTATAAAAGTCAGAGGAGCTTTTCAGACCACCAGAATACAGTTTTACATATTAATGTCACATGCTAAAAGTTATTCACTATCCAAAACCACCAGCAAACCTACACATGACTTCTAAGCTTGTATATTATTTACATATATTTATTTATGTATGTTCATTATGGTAAAATAGAGGAAGAAGAAACCATGCATGGATTCAAATTAATAGATTAATAGTAATAAGGGCTGCACAATATATCATTTCAGCATCGTCACTGCAACGTGTGCATGTGCAGTAGTCACATCGCAGGACGTACAGTGTTAAGTAAGACAGATCAAATTGAAATGTGTCATGCTACAACTTTTTTGCTGCTGGACATAAAAGAAAACCTGCATGGCTCCTGGACTCTGATTTAAGGCTTCTCGGATACACAGAAAAGAGTAGTCACGCACATCTGCTTTTGTGTTTGGTGCACTGAAACCGATTATAGAGCACTGAAGTTCCAGAAAACATGGTTCACATGCAAGAGAGTTAAAAATTATTTCTCAGCTTTTTTATTTCAACCCCATGAATTTTTGTTTATACTGCAAAATATATGACAGGGATGAGTATGAATCGGTAGAGGCCTGAATGAAACTGAAAGACTGCAAGGCAAAAAAAACTTATACCATACCAATAATAATAATTTCATATTCTTCATAATCATACTCTCCATAGTGTAATGGAGGGGATGACTATTAAGTGAGCGGAGCCTGTATTAGGTAGGTGGTGGATCATTCTCAGCACTGCAGTGACACTGACGTGGTGGTGGCATGTTAGTATGTGTTGTGATGGATCAGACACAGCAGTGTTGCTGGACACCTCGCTGTCACTGCTGGACTGAGAATAGTCCTCCAACCGAAACTATCCAGCCAACAGCGTCCTGTGGGTATCGTCCTGTGGCCCTGATGAAGGACTAGAGGATGACCAGCACAAACTGTGCAGCAGCAGATGAGCTATCGTCTCTGACTGTACATCTACAAGGTGGACCAGCAGGGTAGGAGTGTCTAATAGAGTGGACAGTGAGTGGACACAGTGTTTAAACACTCCAGCAGCACTGCTGTGTCTGATATACTCACACCAGCACAACACACACCAACACACCACCACCACATCAGTGTCACTGCAGTGCTGAGAATGATCCACCACCCACATAATACCTGCTCTGTGGTGGTATATATATATATACAGATGCATCAGGTCAGTACAGAACACAAACCCTCTATGAAGCTGAGATGGAGGGGGGGTAATGGGCGTTCCTGTGGGCGGGGCGTCGCGATGGGCGTGGAGCTCCAGTCCGCGTGCACGGTGTAGGGCTCTCTGTGCGTTCAGCTCGGAAAGTGAAAATGGGGCTCGAAAAAGAAAAAGCAGAAACGAGCGTGATAATGGACGAGGACCTGTTTAACAGGTCGATTGAACCCATCCTCACGAAGAAAGAGAAGCTGTACAGCTCGGAGTCGGACCGGGACCCCAACGACATCAACGCTCACTTAAAGGTAAGTCTACGGCATCACAGCAGGCTTTAACTCGAAGCTGGCGCACTAACTGTAAACCTTTACTCTGGGACATGAACGCTGTTCGACATGCCAGTCAGGACATTAGGTTTGTTTTCAGTGCTCAGTCGGACTTTGTTGGGCGCTGTGTTGTGTTTTAAAGCACCTGAATGATATGAGTATGAAACTGACGCATGTAAATCTGCACTTCATACGAATGTACTTAAGCCTAGGTACGTTAATACGTTCACTGTTTCAGGTGCACAGTGATAGAGATCTCCAGTAGTCTTGTTCATTATGGAACTATGAATTATTTTAAAGCAGTTTTCCCCACCAGTATTCCGACAAGTCCCGCCCCCTTCGCTCTGATTGGCTAGAAGTTAAGCAGTTCGCAGTTCTAGAACTTCTCAGGCACAAGACAGTCATAGCACAGGTGGCGGGGCTTGTCTCAATACGGGTGCTCTTTACTATTGGAGATCCCCGCCCCCCCCTCCCCCCCCCAGATTATACTCTATATCTAGAACAGGTAGATCAGAGAGCTACTTGATATAATGCTACACATAGAGCTGCTATGTTATGTGAATGAATTGTTGAACACTATGCAACCAAGGTTACAAATAATTAATAACAAAGAAATAATATTATGACAGAAATTCAGGAGACATTGAACCCCTAATCCTCCTAATAATGAATTATAGAAGTGTTTATTTTCAAGGACTATTATTATTCTAACATGGAGCACTAAATCTGGATTTATGAATGTATTATTTTCCATTCACAATTAGGAGCTGTTTACTATGGGGTTTAATTTTTTAGTTATTTTAAGTCATTTACTCATCTAATATTAATATAATATATATCGCTACTTTTGGAACCAAACATATATTTCCAAAAGGATAACCTTGCGGAAGAAAAAAAAAACATGCTTTACTTTTATGGAAGTCAATGGCATCAGAATTATCTTCCAGGTCCATTCATCATGAAACTTCCACACAATATAAAGGACAACAGATATTTGCAAATATATATATATATATACCGAAAAACATTGCAAATGGAATGCTTTATTGCTGTGCATCCAGTTCTTTCCAGAAGTAAGCCATTACATTTTAGTATTTTTCTCCTCTACAGGTTGAATTTGAGGACATCATCGCAGAGCCCAGCTCCACTCACAGCTTTGACTCGGTATGGATCTGGAGCCATGCTGTTTTCGAGCTGCTCAAATTCATCTTCTACCGGCTCCTCACCACGCTCCTCGCCATCCCCATGGCATTTGTGGCCGGAATTGTCTTCGGCCTCCTCAGCTGTGTACATATTTGGTACGAAAAGGCTTTGTGATGGTTACAGGATTTTGGCTTTGGGGCACGTTTTCCACAGACCCATTTGCAGCATATTTGCTTTGGCTGGTACCCACTTAGATAAGGGGGCGGGGGGCATTGGGCAAAAGGGAAAAAACAAACAACAAAAAAGAAACATAGGAAATAAGGGGAAAGGCTTGCGGAAAACAAGCATGGTGCGTCACTGCTGTGCTATGTTACATCTATATATATATATATATATCATAAAATAAATAAGGTTATTATTTATCTGAGATTTCCAACAGGCTTCTACATATAGCTTGTCACAGTGCCTGTAGACGTACTTATGTTCCAGCAAACAGGCCCGTTAAAAGGTACTTACATTTTAAGTTGCCTTGCAGTGTCCAAGAATAAAACACTTTGGACGGAGTGTTGGAATGCAGGGTTCTGCTAACAGTGAGGGGAAAAAAAGTTTCACACAAGTCCTGCCAGATTTTTAGCTTCCTAGTCAAGTTCTCCACTTCAGCCTCTTCGCATTTACACTTATGCTTGAAAATCTGGAGAATTCGGGTGTTTTTATGTGTATTACTGGTTCACATTATGTCAGTGCAACGGAGTATAGCTAGTTGCGATTGCCCAGAACTTGTGAGAACCAACAACAGGGTTGTGTCCATAAGCTTAGAAATATGTGGCCATTGAAAAGGAGCTGATAAGATCAGTAGTCTGTTTGTCAGAGATTTAAGTGAGGAAATTAGGCTACAAAAGGCAAGTGAGGAAATACGACCACAACAATACATTTGGAAGCAACTGGACCTTCCGGAGTGTCAGTGCAAATGGCAGAACTTGGTTTCTGTCACATTATATTGCTACATTATGTACATTTGTGGTTCTAGAACCTTACAAACCCTCCTTTTGGAGGATCTCCATTCATACTGCATCCCTGCTGTATCTTTACAGCCATCCGTCACACAGAGAGTTGGCAGCAAAAGCATCAGGTTGTAGAGGAAACACCTGCTGTGCAGGCTTAATGCTACCAGCCTGAGCTAATGTTTATTAAACACCATCACAGTTATCTTCATGCACTGGACCAGAGGGCTGAGAACAGCTCTGGAGATTAACTAGACCTCTAGAGTCATTTTATGGTTCATTTGCAGTAATGCATGCTGATGATGTGTGGCCAGTATTGCAGTAGCCAAGCCAGATCTCTGGCAGACAGTCCAGTAGGTTTCATTGCTCAACAAGGGAACAAACCTTTGATAAGAAAAGGACATATGAATGACATGCAAAACAGCAAACCACAATTATTTTTGCGTACTGTGTAGAGGTAGGCCAAATCACCATCAAAATGGTGCTGCAACAAAAACAGACCTGCAGCTGGTATGCAATTGGCTTTGCATCTACTGGGAAATGACAAGGCATCAACAGTGATAGGCATCATAGCTGCTATGAATTTATGAATTTCACGACCTCTTTTTTATTTCATTCTAATTGATTATATATTGCTCATTAGCCATGTTTACATGCAGCCTGATAATAATTTGTAATAATCAGCTCAACTGGAATAGAATATGTCCATATAGAAAAAAGTATTTATTTTTGTTGATTTTTACTTTTATGCATCATTTGAACACAGCAGCTGCTGTTTACACTGTGTGATAATTTCATGATGAATGGCCCAAAAGAAATGGCCTACAATTGCTTGGATGAAGGTCTGGTTCCATTGACATTCAAATTAAATTTGGTATTGGCCCTCTCCTGTAAAATTGCCATTTTGGAGATACTTGTTTTACTTTGGACAGCAAGGATATACACCTCAGTCGGAATGCAGTAATCTGATTAAGGTCATTCCGGATGCAGTTCTATCCAACTGAATGATAATTCTGTAAATAATCTATAATTCTGCATCTGATAATGTTCCCAGCTGGAAAGTTAACATGTTCATTTGTGTCATAATGGAAGTTTTCAATGTTCAACATGGCGGGAGCCAGAAACTGGTCTGCAGAGGAAATTGAATCTGTGCTTCAAACTTTAAAAGACTTAAAAGAGAGTTAGCAGGACGGACGTCCATGATGCTTGCAGTAATGAGCAGTTTAGACAAGTACGTGAGGAAATGAAGCACAGTAGGTTTATTACAACTATAACTACCTATAGAGTTCATCAGAAACACGTGGAAGTTTAGGTTGCTGCTTGTCTCGCTCTGACTGGACTCACACGATGCTCGTTGTCCTGCTTATGTCTACACTAAGTGGTACTCTGTGCATGTGCGGTATTTTGGATCTGGTTACTTGTAGTGTGCATGTAAGTAGAGATTATTGTCAGATTGCTGAGTAGAGTGTGCATGTATACTCAGTCCTATAAACAGAATTAATTCAGTCAGATTGGCGAAAATCTTTACATGTAAACGCCATTTTGGGGCGGAACAGGCAACGGCTTGCTACTATTAACTACTTAGAATTTAGATGATCTGAAGTTTGTTTCCTGTCAAACTAAGGAAACTGGTGCACTGAAGTGTGCATTTGGATGGTCCTCAGAGTTAAAAACAAGTCAAGCAAGCTCAGCTACTAAACCTAACAATTACCTGCTGATCCGATTTGACGTTTTTTTTTGTAGGAAAGACAAACTGTGCTAGACCCTTTGGCCACCTCTGCAGTAGACCAAGCTGTTTTTCATCCATAAACATCATTCACGTAATGGCTTATTGCCAATAACTGGACGCAGACAGTTGGTACTTGTGATTTGGTGACATGACTTTATGAGTTGACAAAGACCATCCAAATGCAACATGTGTCTAAAGTTGATTTACATTGATGCTATAACATGGCTGCTGTGTAATGTTAGCGTTTCCCTGTGTGCAGGGTGGTGATGCCGCTGGTGCACAGCTGCATGATGGCCCTGCCCTCCATCCAGGTGATCTGGGCCAGTCTGATGGACATGTTTGTGGGGCCTTTCTTCAACAGCATCGGCAGGATCCTCTCTTCCATCAATGTCAAGGCAGTACAGAACTGACACACTTTGAAGGAAGGAGCCCAGTGTTTTTAAACTCTGAACCAGACAGTAATATCCCTGTAATCAGGAAAAACACAATAACCATAATAAGGCTTTTCGTGACATCTGTAGCTTATGGTCTGTGGTAGACGGCAATAAGCTACAGATGTGACAGATACAGATTAGGTTCAAAAACCCTGGGGTATGCCTTTAAAGCCTGTCACTTTCGGACCAATCCATCTAGCTGCACAGATGTTCTTCATGACATGCTTTCTTGACCCCAGACCTAATCAGTCGCACCAGATTCCTGTTGTTGAGCAATCAGTTGAATTAGGTGTCTTTGCTTGGGTCTGGGATGCAGGTTTATATGTGGGGTGACCGCATGTCGTGTGGGGAACATAAGGAAGGGTAAAATATCTCATTTTTATTTGTATACGCACTCCAGCCATTCCATTGGTCTGCAACATAAAGTTGTGACTCCTATTTGATAGTATCAATAGGTAAAAGAGAAATGCTTTCGCAATATGATGTATATTTAATATATGTGTGTAATTAAGCTTTTGTATTGTATATGAGAACTCACATTGGAATAGACCTTTGTACACTGTACGACATAGATGCTGAGGTGCAGCTTATTGCATTCTTTTGCAGGCTGACGTCTAGCCGGTGAAGAAATAATGCTACTGCGTATGTGCATATACTAGAAGCAAAACTGGTGCACGCTACATCCCAATGGATAGTAGTAGTTTTGTACTGTTTAGATGATTTTATGTCTAAATTAATATTTATGCTTAAAGTTAACGACACAAGCACATTTACTGTACTGATATTTTTTGAGGTTATTTTGATACGACTCCGGCATATTATAAAGACTAATATATTCCTGCGCAATTTTGCGGCGTGGTTGCATTGCAAAGCTGCATTTGAAAAAAAGAGCTGCCTGCTCTTTTTTAGCAGCCTCTCGGAGAAAATGGAAGGCTTGTTTGTGCAATGGAACATGAGGCGTTCAGGTGTTCTTTTTTTTTTTTCCCCTCCTTCCTATTGAATGATGTAATGTAGCAAATATCCTGAGCGCAAAACAGAGCTCATTAAAGAAAGCCTAAGAGATCAGGGCCAAAAGCCTCACACACTGCACCAAATAAAGGATCTTTTTTTTGAAGGGAGACTCTTGTTTTTCTTCTCTCTCAGTGACTGATGGAAAACGGGGAATAAAGCAAAGACACACATAAATCTCCCCAGTCTTCGTTTTGCTGTAGGCACCATACCTCTTAGTTATCTGCTGAAGCATGGGACAGCGCAGGAGCTATTGCCGTTCGCCTGGAGGGAGTTAGCAGCATGAGAAAGGCGATGTTCGTGAAGTGAAACGTTCCATACAGACGCTGCAGAACCTTCCTAGGGTTCACTCAGTGGAATATTACACAACAGAGAGCTGTATTCATCTTCACTGCAGAGAGTCCATTGATGATGATGGATCACTGCCACAGCTGGTGAATAAATACTGTTGATCAAAATGAGCATTTTTAAAATACACATACAATCACTGTCAAAGGAATAGCTGCACAAATAATTGCACGCAGAAGGAAACTTGGTGGGTAGGTTTGACATTGTGAGACATGCGAATGATTTAAGTTTCACGCTTGACTGTGCATGTGACCTAAGCAAGGTCGGGCCTTATCACTGTACCTGACTGGCCCAACAGCCATGATTATGGATATTCAACAAGCAGTGATGCCCTCCATGAGTCATCCTGTTAGACGGCTACACGACGCAGGACTACATGCACGCAGACCATTAAGACGACTGCCCTTAACACCACATCAGCGCCGCCAGAGACTGCAATGGTATCATACCAGACTGCCATGGAGTGACTCAGAACGGCAGCGGGTCATCTTCAGTGATGAGTCCCGCTTTTGTCTTGGTGGAGACGACCAACAAATTCATGTGTGGAGGCATCGTGGTCAGCACCAAGATGAGCGGTTTGTAGTCACACGTTGCACATCCAGAAGGCCTGGTGTCACTCCACCTCCACCCCTACCGCACACTCTGCAGGAACTGTGTGAGAATATTCAAGCTGCATGGGATGGATTATCACAGGACACCATTAGGAACCTCTACAACTCCATGCTGAGACGTCTGGCATGTTGTGTTAGCAAACATGGCGGCCCAACACCATACTGAGAGACACTACTTCTGTATGTGTAGCTCAATAAATATTGCCCATATCAGTCTAAATTTATCATCATTTATTGTTCCTGGTAACCTTTATCTTCCTTCCCTCAGCATTGCAATCCCACACTTCCTTCTGAGTGCAGCTATTCTTTTGATGAAGAGTGTTCGGTCTGTACAGTTAATGACAGCAGCAGCGACACCTCATAGGAGGATGGAGCTCTTTTACTGTCACCACACAGTCAACACTGCTACTGAGTCTAATTTACACCATCCAGAGTTAAGCAGCACTCATGTGTACAATGTGTAAATTCATCAGTGGTGATTTTACTATCTTCCTCTCCTTGATACAGGCTCTCACAGCATAAGAGAAAAGACTCCACATGTGCATGCACACTCCCAACAAAGGCCCTCTCTTTTTGCATGCCTTTGCATACTGACTCACCTAAGCCCTACAAATCATGCCAGCCATTCTCTGTTTGGGGTGTGTCTCAGTGTACTAAAAGAAGCACAAGAGAATGAAAGTCTATAATGAATGAAAATAATGATGATAGTGAACGGAACATACACGAAACATGATTATTTACAGGAGATTTACATTCATTTTTCCAAATGTCTTCAAAATTAAATTGGAAAGATGGTATGTAAGCATGTAATGCCTACCAAAGCTGCTTCACATGTGGAAGGCCTATGTATTTTTGTAATGTGACATTGAGTGCATTCATTCAGCACTTTCAGTTGTCTGCATTGAAGGTATAGAAGGGATGTGACTTTGGTCGGGTCAAAAACGGCCATATGTGCTTTTACCCATCTATTTGCAACCACATTATGTGGTCCTGAATGAGCTGTTTTCCCTTTTCAGAGCTCATGAGTAATTTGCGCTCAGCTCTGATCACCGCGATGATCACCCAAAAGAAACATGTCGAAATAAACACAGACAGACCTCCAAGTAAATAAACTAGGCATTCTTACTAAGCCCACTGGACAAAATATTAGTCACCCTGCATGTTTAAGGTGGTAGTAGCTTCAGGATCCTGCAGATGCCAATGCATGAGGATGACAGGGCTATAAATATCTGCGGGGTGTGAGTGATGGGATTCATAGATTGAGAAGAGGTGGTACAGTGCAGTGAATGTCTCGTTCCATGTGTGGCTAAAAGGAGTGGCTGCATTTGGGCGTGCCATAGTAGGAAGGAAGTAGCTGAATCTGCAGGTGTATGGAATCGTATGGTCACACGGGTCTTATGGCAGTGGCACAAATCCCAGTCTACAAAGAATTCTCCTCAGAATTGTGCCAGGGACGGCATCCATCAAATCTGGCCCAACTGCACAATTCTTCGATGCAAGAGTAGCTGAACACATTGCTGTGGCCTACATCCAGAAACTTGTCCAGTCC
Organism: Semaprochilodus insignis; assembly: GCA_034552555.1. Classification (NCBI taxonomy): domain Eukaryota; kingdom Metazoa; phylum Chordata; class Actinopteri; order Characiformes; family Prochilodontidae; genus Semaprochilodus; species Semaprochilodus insignis. The sequence goes on from CM067485.1 coordinate 4,839,405, forward strand.
ATGCCAAATTGAATTCTCGCTCGTGGAGGTATTACACGCTATTAGGCACGGTTTAGTCACAGGGGACTCATTTTCCGAGAGCTTATTTAGTTAGCTAGCTAACGTTAGCTAATTGGAGCTTGCTAGTAGCTAATTTAACCTATACTAGCTAGTTGCTTTTTATCAGTATGAGCACTTAAGTTAATTAAAGTTGTTCCTCACTATGAAACGTTCAGTTTAAGATGATCTATTTCAAACCAGCAAACACTGATACAATCACACAGCATGGCTGCCACTTACAGGTTGCTGTTGGGGTTGTGAGGCTAATAAAGGTGCTAATAAACTGGGTGGAATTCAGCTTTAATAATGCTAGAGTCAAATAGCGTCAGCATGTTGTAGCATGTAATACAGCGTCATTTTGTAAGTTAAACAGCATTTGAATTCATTTTAGTCACTCTGACATGAAAATTGATGGAAAATGTTTTTCACTGGATCCTGCTGACCTGAGCTAAATGATGAGGGCAGCATATTAACAGTCAGTAAGGCTAAAGGGGAGGTACTGATCCGGTGGGCTCCTTCTGGAGCTACACAGACTAATAATGCCCCTCACTAGGGAAAAAATCACGTCAGTGTATCCACTACTACTAGCACTCCAAGAGTGACAGGCTAATGGCGGAGTAGGGTTTCTCTCTCACACACACAGTGAACACTTGTAGACCCAGGTGAGAAAGAGAGAGAGAGAGAGAGAGAGAGAGAGAGAGAGATGTACAGTTGTAAGTTGTGCAGCTCGGTGGAAACGGGCCAAAGGGATTCAGCAGCTTTAGGCAGGAGTCTAACAGGAGGCCGAAGATGTTTCCTATTCACCAGATACTTGCTTAAATGCTACAGTAACAGAGACGGCATTTAAGGTGGAACTGGAAATGCTTTCTCTATAATTTTTCAGCTTCTTGTTCAGGTTGCCAGCATCGTGCTCATAGTTTCCCGTTCCACCTTAAATCCTGCGCCACTGCTGCGCCATTTAAGGTGGAATTGGAAGAGCTTCTGTTCGAATATACAGCTTCTAGTTCAGATTGCCAGCTTCGTGCTCGAACTCCCGTTGCACCTTAAGTGCTGCAGAAGCGCCCAAACCATTTAAGGGGGAACGGGACATTTCGAACAAGTCGTCTGATGCGCCAGAATGCAGCTGCTGCACCATTTAAGGTGGAACGGGAAAATTTAAGCAAACATCCCGAGGCGCGAAAGTGGAACTCACACAACATTTAAGGTGGAACTGGACATTTCGAACAAGACGTCCGATCCTCTAGGTCTATGTACCTGCTGCACCATTTAAGGTGGAACTGGAGAAAATCCAACTTGAAACCCCCGGCGCCAGAATGGAACTCCTACACCATTTAAGGTGGAACGGGAAAAGTCGAACTGGCGAATAAGAAGCTGACTTTAGCTTCGTGGGTGTAATGGTGTGAGGTTAAAGTAAGAGTTTGGGGGGGGGTGGAGGGGAGGGGTTGGGGTGCTAGTGTAAGTGCTGCTGTCAGGGTGTGCGTCTCTCTGAGGACTCCCAGTGCCAACGCCTCCCACAGCGCTTCCTCTGGAAAGTCATTGTAGTGCCTCGACATACGAACGCACATCTGACTGCACCTCAGACAGCATGACTGGCGGACTGAAGGACGGGGAAACCGAGGTGAGGCTCGCTTCTCTCAGCCACAACAGCACAACTCCTTTACTGATTAATGCTTTCTGTGAACGTGGCTCTCATTGCTCGACAGAGTGAGGCTGGACCGAGTTTTGGCAACTTTTATCCACCATTTTTCTTTCTCTCCATTAGAGCTCAGGTGAAATACAGCGCTTATCTTCCCAGTCTTATCCAAAATGCCTCCACCTCCGCTGGATAATGCCGCTGATATGGGGGGAATGCGGTGTATTTGCCCCCCCTCTGTCCGCCCCTGGCACGTTCTCGTGCGCTTTAAGCCAGTTTTCTCGTGCGTTATCTCTTTTGGCACTTTCACCTCGCGAACAGTGCAGGCTGTGCACATTCGCTCTACTACAGCCTGGACGCTTCACCTGTTTCGCCAAAGACAAAAAAAAGCTCCACCTACGGCTTATATCCACGTTTACTTACTTGGCTTATTTACTTAGCAGACGAGGTGTGTGCGCCTTTACGCACGGTGAAACATGTTACGTGTTTTAATGCGCGCAAAAGTTTACGCGCTGTAGCTTTTCACTGACTGTAAGCGCTTTCTGACTGACCGTGCTGGGTAGATGCTGCGCCTTTGGGTTCAGTGGGGACCCCTTGTGGTAGGACTAGGGCCTCTGCTCAGAGAGGGGTGTGGTGCTCCACTGCTATCCATTTAAAACCATCCCATGCCAGGGTAACGTGCTGAGTAGCTCCTTGCTCTTCCCTCTCATTGGGATCTCTTTTATTTTAATCTCCATTTTGTGCTTTTCTCCCGGACCCGCAGGAGTACGTCCACTCGCCGTTCATCAGGAAACAGGGGAACATTTATAAGCCGAACAACAAAACCATGGACAACGACAGTATCAACGAGAAGACCATGCAGGACGTCCACACCAAGGAGATAGACCTGGTCAACCGGGACCCAAAACACTTGAATGATCACGTAGTTAAGGTGAGTCGTTTCCTTTGCTGTTTAAGAATGATTGAAGCACGTGGACGTGGCTATATTGATAGCTGTCACATTTTGACACCATTTGAGGACTGTTATAAAAGTTCATAACAGTCATATGCATGATAAGTATGCAGTTCAGCCCAAGTTTATTACACTCTCCGGCTTGGTATGCCATGGAAAACTGTCAGAAGTTATAGGAGTGAGGAATGCAAGTCTGGAAGTTTTAGGAAGTTAGAACTGGGTAGATCATCAGGCTATTTGTTACCCCCTTTTTTTGGAAAGCTGATTGCATGGCACCAGGAGCTGTGGCTGTGGTGCGAAATGTTTTCGGGCCATGTCACAAGCCTGTGAATGCAGCATGCGGGACAGAAGCCCGTCCTAACTCTGCTCATGCCCCGTTTCCCACCAGAGCTCTCAAGCTCCGTCCTGCCTTTCAGTGCGCTGCTGTAATCCGGCTTGTCCGGTGCTGATGAGCTGTCAGAATGCAGCGCAGCACTCAACAGCTCCAGGTCCGCACTGGAACAGAGGAAACATTCCGGGCTTCCTGTTTTTGAGCAAACTTTTTTGCTCCCAACATTCTTGACAGAAATTTTCCAGGGCGTGGAGGTGAGAACAGGTCCGAACTGAAGTGTGCTGGACAGGCATTAAAAACGTTAGTTTCAGCCTTGTTAAAACTGTGTCTGGCTCGTGCAGAGTGCTTCTGAGCTCGCCCTGTCTGTCAGTCAGCGCTGTTGCTAGGGAGTGGCCAGCTGTTTCCATGGATGACCTTTGATCTGATGATACAGGACAAAAGCATTCATTTGATCAGGGATATCCCCCCC